>OY728135.1:362166066-363411066 GCA_963277665.1 Viscum album | reverse complement strand
AAGGATTTCTAGGAGATATTTTGGTAATATTTTCTCAAGATAAATGCCTCAATTGATGTGAAGGAGTGAGGGGAGGAAATGCCCTTTTATAATTGAGGTGAGTTGCACCCTTATAGTTTTTAATTGTTTTAAAATAATTTTAATCCAATTTACAAGAACAATGGCTCCAAAATGGATCATAGTTTAATTATATAATTTTATGGTCTAAATAAAACCAACCAATGGGGTTTAATCAAGTGTTTAGGTCATTTAAAAACTTATCATTTTAGGTTAACCCCCCGTAAACCCGTCTAACCTTGACCACAAAAATTATTTTTTATTGTTTTTCCTATTCATTATGACAAAACATTAAGTGCAACTTATTACTAAATATTAATTTTGATTATTCCATACATTAAATACATATTATCAAATAAAATTCACATAATTAGAAAATTTTAATTTTAAAAAAATTCGAACATCATGTGGGAAAATTGTTTTTTAAAAATGCATTTTTTAAGAATAAAATGATCTTACATTAACTATATGATCAGCAATACTGATTATGATCTTTTCAATTCACATAGAAAAATATATAATCTATAAATTTCTTTTAAATCATTCATCATGAAATATTAATTTAATTAATTAAAATGGAACGACAATATTCCTCAAAAACGTTTTCTTAAAAAAACATGTTTTTACCTCCAAATGATCTTATCTATTTTTTTTTATCAAATTAAAAGTAAATAAATTTTAAATATTTTTATTATAAAACATTATTATAAATAAATACATTAATATTTAAATATTAAAGTTTAAATTATTCATAGAATCTTATTTCTAAGGAAAATTTTCAAAAAAATTCAATCTAGGCTTATTTTGACCTATTAAATTCGAAATTTGTATTCATCATATAAAATTATGATTTTTGTGCCATGAAATATTAAAATTTATGTTTTATTAAAATTTATTTTTCACTTACAATAATTTAATATTGGGTTTTACACTTATAATGAGATCCCTTATCTTATTATAATCAATTTCATTAACCTACCCATTCATAGAATTAACTTATTACTTGGGTTTATGGGATTCCCCCAAAAAATTTAGCCCAACTTATGAAATAATGATAATGAATCTTGTTTTCATGATTTTTATTTGATTTTTCAATCTTTCATTTATACTTCCAATGAAATATTTTATTTGATCTATGATTTTAAGGCCTATAATTATTATTTTCGAACTAATCCATGTCATTATCATATCTAATATATATTGAATCAAGATCACCATTGCTCATTTCAGTAGTAAAATCATTAGGTTCAAAAAAAATTTCAATGGTTCTTGTTTGTATTTATTAAATTATATTATCAATATTAACCTATGTTTAGGATTCAATGTATCTTGAATTACCTTAACAATATAACCATTAAAAATCTTGACCAATTATTTTTATATTAATGATAATAACTTTAATTTGGTCAGTACCAAAGGATCCTTTATAGTGTGTTGAATCATTGTTTCCCTCGGAATCCGGGGATGACCGATTTGATGGGAGGTTCAAACGTTCCAATCGGTTTCTAACGGGTTTGTTCGTAGAACCGGAAACATCCAATGATGCCACATCTATTCGGACCTACTTTCCAAAGGTGGGTGCTCATTAGTTTGTGGACTGATGAGGCTTAGGAATTTACATTGGTCGAGAGGATGGGAGGTCGGACTCATCACACCTTTTTAGGGGAATTATTATCTACTCCGAGACTCTCTTTATAGATTTAAGTTATGTTCGTGAATCCTTATTACATTACCAAATATAAAATGAGTTTTCCTTTAAATCTGACAATCAATGATCGATATGTAGGAAATTTAGTGAATCTTTTGTATGTATTCGAGGTTCTTCATCGATAGAGAATCATATGTACTTCTTAGAGATTCTTGGCCAATGATACCCTTCGACACATTTATACAGAAGTCTCTCGGTCATTATGATGACCATGCTGTTTTTAAAGCCACTCAGTGGGGCACTTGAAGTTTATTGACATTCAGAAGGACATGGATTATTTTAGAGTTGGGATTGAACCCGCAGATGGGCTACCTAAGTATTCGTTGTTTATAAAAGTAATCAGAACCCATGTAGTTCGAGTAAGGGAGTATGATGTTTATGATTGATGGCTCAAAGAAGGATGTCACAATTACTTTTACACTCTAAGCTCACGTGAGTCATGATCGGTGTGAGAAACAAGAGGTATTGGTAAAAAATATACAATTGTGCCATGAAAGATGTAATCATAAGAAATAATGTGGGGCTTATGTATGTATGACTGCCCAGATAAATAAAGTTTGGGATTTACTTTAGGGAAGAAATCCAGGAACAGGGTCCATAAAGGTATATGTGCTTCATGGAGATTTTGAATACTCTAAATTGGGGCTTATTCCTGAAAATGAGGCCCAGGTTGAGGATTAAGGTTCAGGGCTTATTCTTGAGGAGAATGCCCAAATTAGGGAACTAGGGCTTACTCTTAAGAAGATGCCCAGATTTGAAGACTTATGACTGGGGATTATTCCTAAAAAGGAGACCCAGGTTAAAGATTCTCTCATCTTAAAGGATGAGGTTGAATGAATGAACTCTCACATTTTAGTGACAGAAAGATATGTAAATCACTAGGTTTTGAGAGATATTCCACAGAATTCCTTTCAGATAAGGAAGTCAAATCAAGAAATCATGCCATAAATGGCTTTGAAGAGTATCTTGAAGACTGAATCTTGAATAGGAAAGGTGTAATGGATTAAGAGGGGTGAAATGGGCAAGAAAGGCACCCAAAAGGCAGGGGCGCGCAAGCCCTGGCAGGCGCGCAGGTGCTGCGTGGGCGCGCAAGTCCTGGTCGCGCAGGTCCTGGTCGGGCAGGTATGCCTGCGCGACACATGGTGTACTTGAGCGTCAGTTTAACCAGAAGGTTAACACTTGAGCGACTCTTCATTAAAGCCTTTAGAATCCTCTTGATGTTTTTTCAGAAGAAGGGCGTGCAAGATCTAATGAAGGAGTAAGGCGGCGTGCAGGTGTGGCCCTTTTCCCTTAAGGGTTAGCCACTCAGGTGCGCAAGTGTTGATGAGTTTCAACACTTAGGCCTTCCTCCCCCTCTTTAGATCTTCCGTTCTATGTATGAAATTACCTTAGAAGTTTTCCAGAAGCTTTGAGAAGAGACTAGGGCACCAGGAGCTCAAATATGGGTTCCTAAAAAAAATCCTCTCGAAATGGGGGGCCCACAGGGTCTATTTATAGGCAGGAGAAGACCCCGGGCGGTTACCGGGCGGTTATCACTTAGGTCGCGCAAGTCACTTGTGCGACCATAAGGCGTCGCACAAGTAGACTTGCACGACCACTAGGCGGCGCGGAAGTGTACTTGCGCAACCATGAGGGAACTTGCGCGACCTATGGGCAATGTTCTCCTTGTTCATCCCTTTGTCGATTTTTGATGTTTCTTCAAAGGATGAATCACTTTGGACTATGGCATTTCCCTTTTTTCAGTCGTTAGACTCTGTGATGGAAAGGAGTGTCAACAATCATAAAATTTATCTACGCTCTTATGTTTCACTTTAATCAAACATTAAGATTCACATACTTAAAAAATAAAGTTTAAATTATTTTTGTGCCATATTTCATATGATTCTATCTCCAAATTAAACCTCAAGAGACAATGTGCAGAGCCTGTGAACTGGTTATATACCACCCAGAGGGGTTGAATTAGTTGTATAAAATTTTTATGAATTATTTTCCTTTTAATTCAACCTATAAAACTTGTTAGGGTTCTTGATCTACTCAATCAACTCTCATAACCTCACCTATTTTATAATAAATAAATAAAATATATTAGCTAATATTATGTACAAGTTTCATCCTGAATTCCCACTTGTTTTTATCATGGTTATTCACCCCAACATGGACTTTCCACTATCTATAACAATTTTTTACAAAAAAGGGTAGTCAAATTATATCAACACAAATTACATAATTTTCTACTAATTAATTTCCTCCCAACACGAAATTCATTGTGTTCCCACGACTTGAAAAATCCACTAGAAGAAACTTCATTTTTTTTCAACAATGATCCAACAAGGAATATATTTAACTGCTTTATAATAATACTCCTTCACAATTAGATAGATCAATTGGCATGCACATGTACAGTATTCAAGACCATTAGAAGAAACCTTTAGTTATTAGCATTGCTGGTCTCACAACTCACTCGAATCTTGGATGATTTGAATCTTTCTTCTTCTAAATACCCGAGTAGTGTTATTTCGTCTCTATTAAATGATATATTGGCCCCAAAATATTCTATTTATTTGATAATGGTAATTCATTTGTTCTTAGAGAAATTTTCAATGATTAAAATTCCTCCACATTTTCTTTGATACTGTATCACATATTTATACTCAGAAAAAAATATCTGTAATGATATTTTGTATATTAGGAATTTGGATGTTCCTTGAATCTCAGTGGCAAGTAATATCTATATTAAAAACTAGATGATATTTCTTAGTTTTGATTTATAAAATCATTTAAAATAGGTCAAACTTCTCATGTAAACATCATCTTGAAGACTTTGTCTTCAATAATTCCATGTAATATTTTAATATGTCATCCTTATTTAATCCTATGATTTATATCTTCAATTAAAAATTCATTTATGTCATAATTTTATCTTCATGTTGTATTTAAATTTTTACAATCTCATATTATCCCTTTAATCAACTACATCATTTTATATTAATTCTCTTCACACATAGATATTGTAGGGACTCATGCACACAACAACCTCATTGTTACAAATTAATATTATGCATCCACCCACCATACTAATATAGTGAAGGATCATAGTTAATCGAGGACAAAGCATGTGATCGATAATTAATTAATCATAAAGTCCGTGCATCTTCCATGATTCATCATCATGAAATAATAGCTCCCTGAATATCGACACTTATAATCACTGACTTTAATTTTCTCCCCATATATCAAAGTCTTGAAACTTGTAGAGTTTCAACTAATACGAATGTAATATTCCATTATGTAAGTTCTCATTTTCATTAGTGGAAGACACTAGTACTCCTGATTCAAGAACACCAACAATTATCGTACATGATCATTCATGTACCTATAATTGAATATGTGGTAATCTTATAATTTTATACATGCGCAAAACCTCATACATGTATCAATAGTTTGGAAAATTCTCTCAAACAGCATAAGATCCTCTTCAACATCCTTTCAGACCTTCTCAGCTAGTTCAACGATACTCAAAAATATTTTAGACAAATCTCATTCATCCATAAATTCTAATCTTTAAATACATTAAATACCATGTAAAAAATAATCATACTAATAATTTCACATTTATCATAGATCAAGAAATGAGATCTTCATGCTAGTAGCCTTGCTATTCTTTTTTATAGAAAATGGTAGTAGCTCAACCATATTTTTTGGATTACATGGATTCTTTATCAATAATGGCATCAAATGTTATTCATTAATATATAAATATTTTTCATGAATAATAATCAAATCTACTAAATACCTAGTGAAATATTGATGAAAAATAAAATATATACTCGAGAACTTCAAAATGCTTAAGAAAAAAAAAATCAAACTATCAACATTGATTTCCTAAAAAGTATTAAAGAGTCTACTCAGTAAGTATTGATCATATCACATCCACAAGCTCTAATTATTTATCATTGAAACTCATTTTTTTTGGAGTAAATAGAGAACTAATATCATGGAATATTTTAAAATATTTAGATTTTATAAGAACAACCCATTGGAATATATTATATCATTTTCATATCTAATCCTTTTGATTTCAAAGCCAATTTAATTTTTACCATATGTTATAAAATTATTGAAAAAACTTAAGGCTTGATATTTTCTCAACCATAATATCAAATATTTCATTTAATATAATTCATTAATGGTTGTGATTAAATAATTTAAGACAGATTTGGCTTCCCATGGGGCTATTTTGGTTGTTTCAGGTCCTGTGCTGATCGATCACTTTCTAAAGGAAGGTAGCCTCTCGATCAGCTGGGGTAGTAATGATAGTGTTGATTCCAAAATCATGGAAAAGCAAGAACAAAAGGAGATAATAAGGGGTTGCCTCATGAAGACCGGTTGTGGAGCCCCGTAGCCCTGCGGCTGGTGCAGAGCTCTCCCTTCATGAACCCATCACGGAGAAAGGTGGCAGGATGATTCACGAACCGATTTTTCATTCATGAACCCAACACAGATTAAGGAGGTAGGATGCTTTGTGAACCGATTTGATGTTCACAAACCTTCCGCGGAGCAAGGAGGCGTTATGCTCCGTGAACCGATTTGACGTTCGGGAACCCGCCACAGAGTAAGGAGGTGTGATGATCCACAAACCGAATTGATGTTCATGAACCCACCATAGAGCAAGATTCATCTTCATGCTGAGTGAGATCTACTTCACGGTGTCTATTGCCTATAAATACAAGGCTCCCCTCGAGCCCAAAGGATGGATCCTCCGAACATTCACCTTCTGAGCTCCCACATCACGAAGCAACTTTTTCTCTACGAACCATGAGCTTTTTGAGGTACTTTTGCATCGCGAAATGCCTTCCCCTTTGCATGGATTCCACCCCTCTTCAAGGAGGGATGCCCTTCGCGGAGCCCATGGGCCTCCATGGAGGAAAGAGATCCCCAATGGGACTTGGGTCATTGCAGAGCATTTATGATTTGTGAAACACCCTTCATGAACATGTGATATGCATGCTTAGGCATGATCACTATGCTTCATGAAACACATTTCTTCACAATATTATTCTTCGCAAGGCTCCCTTGCTTTGTGAAGTATTTCTCTGTGAATTCCTTTCCTCTTCGCGAGGCACCTTCCATATGCACCTATTCCCTATACCTAGGCTAGAAACTTCACTTCACAAGACACATCCCTTCACGAAGCATCTCCACTCCACAGAGCACCAAAGCTTCACAAGGCTACTAACTATGAACCCCTTTGCTCTGAAACTCCTTTTACCATGAAACCATCCAGGTTTGCACAAAAAAATTTCAAGGTCCCTTGGGTTGTGCTACTTGTTTCGTTGCTTCACCTCATGCTTCTTCTCATAGAAATTATAACAACTATTGCTTCTTCACATAACCATGCTAATGTGGACCTCAATGGATCGCTCCATAACACCCATACTATAACATTGCCTATGCCTTCCTTCCCTAAAGGGTGGGTGGGTATCAGTTATGTATGTCCTAGGGGTGCATAGCGTACACACCTCGTTTGAGCTGCATGACGTTAAGCTACCAAGAACCATCATCCTCATCACATGATGTGAAACTGCGACCTCACCCCGTGGCTTGCACGCGGGGTGCCCCACCTTGGACATTCTGTATGCCCACTAGTCTCTACAGGAGTTAAATCATTCCTCATGTGTAATTATATCATCTTTATCGAAGTGATGTCTGTCCATGGGGAAAGGTCAATGATCCTAGTGTAAGATCCTAGCTTTACTTATAGGAGGTAGCATTCCCACTCCTTCTCTCTTCCTGGGTGCCAAATCCCTCTCCCACTGGGCTCTATCACCACCCGGTCCTCCGCCCTAGAGTAAGTCCCAATCTCCATCTCCCTGGGCTATGAACCGCACGTAAGCCCATGTTTCCTCTTTGGGCTACTAACCACATGTAAGCCCCACTCCACTTACCACAGATGCACCTTCCTCTATGTGATCGTTAGGCCTTTGATGCCTCTTGTTTGTCACACCGAGCATGAATCACATGGGATTAGAGTAAGTATCGACCATGACATCCTATCTGGGCATCCTAGAGTGTAATCCTCACACACCCTTCTGAACTACATGGATATTGATCTTTTCCAAGGAAAGGTGCATATGAAGCCTCCCTGAGGTTCAATCCCAACAACCATTGGTTCTGGACCCCCTTAATATTGGACCACCTTCGTCCCACATGACGTTAAACTACATGACCCCTTTTTTCCTGCACGATGTTAAATTGCATCAACCATTCTGAACTATGTGGACTTTGATCCTTACCAAAGCAAGGTACATAGGATGCCTTCTTGAGGTTCAAGCCCAACACTCATCAGTCTTGGTCATCTTCATGTCGGTTCCCACTCCTTCCGAACTACGTGGAATTTGATCCTTTCCAAGACAATGTACCTATGAATCCCCCTTGAGGTTCAACCCCAAAAACTATTGGTTTTGGACCCCCTTCACATCGGACCACCTTCGTCCCACATGACGTTAAACTGCATTCCCCCTTTTCATCCTGCACGACGATAAACTGTATCCACCATCCCAAACTACGTGGGCATTGATCCTTGTCTCCTGGATAAGGTATGTAGAAAGCCTCCCTGAGGATCAACCCCATCTAGTGGCAAGCCATTGCGACCCCATCCAGCGGTAATCCCTTGTGACCCCATCCAACGGTAAGCCCTTGTGACCCCATCCAGTGGTAAGCTGTTGTGACCCTATCCAGTGGTAAGCCGTTGTGACCCCATACAACGGTATGAAGTAGTGACCCCATCCAGTGGTAAGCCATTGTGACCCCATCCAGTAGTAATCTGTTGTGACCCCATCCCGTGGTAAGCTATTGTGACCCCCGTTCAATGGTAAGCTGTTGTCAACCTCATTCGGAGATAAGCCATTGAAGCCCCCAATCGATGGTAAGTCGTTGTCAGGTGAACTACAAGGACTTTGATTCCCTACCACAGAGATACATAGTAAGTATTTTCAAGACTCAAGCCCAACATCACTGTCGTCCTCGAGTTGACTCCATCTCATTCTCCAACCACTTCAGTTAACCGTCCATCATCCATTTTGGTTCTTACCCGAGCAGCCAGATCCTGCTAGGATCATGCCACCTCATTCCCCATTCCCATTAACAAAAATCGGGTAGCTAAACACATATTATCCCCAACATCAGTGTTCCCTCTTGGGGTTGCACTCACCTGATCCACTCTAGTTAGTGTTCCGATCAGTCCGATCTGTCTCCGCTAGATGTTAAACCTGCAGCATACCCTGTGTTAAACATAGTAAGCTGAGGAAACCCTCAGATACATGCCTATGGAATATAATTCCCCGCATTTAATGTGAGATTCCTCAGGCTTCCATGCCCACTACAATCCCTATAATAATGGAAAGAAACCCAGACGTGCCAGTGTTCCAGCATCGAGACACGCCATTGATGTCCAACATGACTACTCCCCTGACAAAAGGTTTCTACCCTGAACGGACCCCATGATATTTCCCAACAGAATTAGTGTAATTAACTGGTGTCCATGAAGATATGAAACTGTGAAGAGTTTCAGAAACAACATCTTAAATCTTTAAGGGAGACCCGAACTAGGTGATGAGTTCCGAGGAGGAATCCGTAGAAGGAAGAACCGACATCCCATCATACTGTTTCGATCAAAGAGAAAACGTCCCTAAACAGGTGACCGATGTCACCCGCCTTTGGAAAGAGGGAATGTGGGGAACTAAAAAGCATTGCCGCCCTCTAACAGACAGACGTACGCACCCTGGAAAAAGCATCAGAAATAGAAATGGTGAACCCGATGTGAGGATATTATCCTCAATATGGAGATTAGTAGCATTTGAGACATCAGTAGACTAGAGTGACACAAGATCCAGCTATCCGGTGCTGGGTCCCGCCATGAAAATATCAGTCCAGGTGTGAAACTCACAAGAAGTTGGGGCAGTCAAAACGTTGGACATTCCAATATGTGACGTTGTCAGTACAGATCCATCTTACCAACCATGGAAGACTGAATGGTGTTGGGGCGCCAGTCATCGATTCCTTTCCTTTCATCACTAATGGGTTAATATCTAAGCTTTTCAGGAACCAAGATGTTGTAGGAATTTGATCACCACCCGCCCACCGGCGTAGGGGTAGGGGAAATGCCAATGTGGCAGTCCCGCACGGCTCCACTACTTCAGCAACAATCTCCATGCCTACAAATGTCGGGTTCCCACCCCCCATCTTCCCATATGAAGTCATTCAGTGGAGAGTGATCAATGACCTTGTACGCCGGTACGAGGAGGAGAGGATTATCCTAACTTGGGGTATGTCCCACCAGGATCTAGAGGCGTCTGCGCCTCATCACCAACACCACCCCCATGGGCCGCGCAAGGAGCCACTGCTCCCTACACAAACTTACAATCATTTTGGGAGACTCTCCCTGTAATTACTTGACAACTTTCTCCCCTACACTGATGAGTTAAGGTATGTTTGGGCCAACTTAGTCAGGATCCCATTTCAGGGGACCCCAGGGAGGGCTCTCACTAGGCCGCACCAGCACTGCCACCTGGTCCCACGATTCTAGCAGCAGGTAATCCATGCGCCTGCACCGTTGTCCCTGGTCCTGTTGACCCGACTCTATCATCGGGCACAAGCCGAGGAGGACACCCACCGAGGGGCATCAATGTCAGAAAATACTATATATTAGGACACCGCCGACGTATATCATCAACCCCTTTTGTATGATGAGTAGGGGGGACATGTATAACTAGCCCGGATCGAGGCCCCAACTGCCCCATGGGTAGGCTGGGTCGACTCTCTCAGCCGTCGGTGCAGGTAATGGCCACCGCAAGTATGGATTCCCTCCCTGTACCACTGCCATGGGGAACGAGGGTTGTCCTCACTTCCAAGACTAGCATGGAATTCCGCCTTGTTCCACCCTCAATCTGAATGAGGGACCTCCCCACGATGGTGACACCTAGCACAAAAGCATCTCCTGTGCTCATTACATCGGGTATGGAGTCATCCCTCCGGCCACAGACCGCCTATGTGGGGATGTTGCACTCCAGTCAATCTCTAGCATGTGGGGCCTCCCCATATTCTTACAGTAGATGGAAAAGGTTCTCCTCACCTAAAAAACTATAAGGGTAAAGGCTAGCTTCGCTTCACCAGCACCCAGCATGGAGGTCCTACCCGTGTTCGGCTCAACCAGTATGAGGACCTTCCTCGCACTGAGGTCACTAGGGGAAACAAGCATGGGGGTCCTAGTCGTGCTCATATGGGATCGAGCAGAGGTCCTACCTTCTCCAGCACTTCCCACAGAGGTCCTCCCAATATCCCCTTTGATATATGTCCTAGTGCTCCTCACACCTTGTCTTACTCAAGTATAAGTCCTCTCCACCTCAGCACCGGTACGGCCAAAGGTCCTCCTTGTTCCAGAAATCTTCCCTATCATGAAGAACAATCTCGGGGAAGGAGGGAATGTCGTTCCCACCATTAAAAAATTATAAGATGTTTCAGACTGTGATCAAACCATTTTGCTTCTCAGATTCTGAAGCGGAATACAACTATGCGATGGAACCCTCTCCTAAATCCTCCATGTCGAGGGTCGGGGCATGAACAAGGTGCATCAACCTAGTACTCTCAAAATGTGAGGTCCATTGGATTCCCGCCTCCATCCACAGGTATATCTAGGAGGATGAAAATTTGGAAACTCCACAGGTTACGGTCTTGCAATCAGTGCCATCATCACCCGAAGCACTCTCTACCTCGACTAGAGATAACGAAGATGTATTCTGGGTACCATTGGTGGATGAGAAGCAGCGTGGTCCACCACCAATAGCCATGGTCCCCATACCGGAAACCATGGTAGTCAGGCCATCATACCACGACGTCGTGGCTAAGTCACTTCACTCTTCAGAGGGTAGCCTGAGATGTGGCGGTTTATCAGCTCGCTCGCTATATTCACCACCAGCCAGCCTACCGTCCTAGTGGTTTGGTTCGGTACTGCTACCCATTCCCCATCCGCCTCCGGTTGACATGTGGGGCAATGAAGGGACATACCCTAAATATGATCCCAAGAGTTTAAGGGATATCCTCACAGAAGACCACTTCCCTAAGATGTTTTGGCCGGTTGTAGCATCGATTTTTTATGCACCGGAATCCCTCACCCAAGAGGAAGTTGAGTGTTTCTGCCAAACCCTCTGGGAGACTCATTTACATCTTCACTATAAGTGAGTGGATTATCCTAAGATCCAAGTGCATTTTGAAGAAATTGGCGAACAATTCCATCTGGAAGATTTGGCCGCACTCCCTATGGCCCAGCGCCCTGAGTCACTATGTCACCGTAGGGCCCGCCAGCAACAGCGCATTCAGAGCTTCAGGGTACTCTGCAGGATTATCAAAGAGGCTTCTCCCCACATATTGATCTGAGGATGGGGATAGTATACTGCCCTCCTCTTTAGTCCTATCCACTGAAAATCTGATTTTCCAGGCATCATAGAGGATATGCTTCCAGGCAGAGTCGTAGTTAACATGGAGAACCTTCTAGAGGGTGATAATGAGCTACAGATTCTTTGAAAGGACCTTCCCCCCAATGGAGCTTCAAACTTTTTGTATCTTTCAAGAAGAATTACTCATCAACAGTGGAATATACTGGGTCTTTACATGCCCACTAAGGCACTAGTCCTCATCCAGAATCCCAATAAGGGAAAGGAACTCTTTGGAGCTGTCAAGCCCTCCGACCTATCTGGATAAGCGCAGAAGGAGGAGAACGACCCTGAGAAAGCTGCGTTGTTTCAAAAACTCACCGAACAGAAGAAGGTGGTTAACGACCTCCTTGTTGAACACATTGTAGAGTGACGACCAGACTATGGTGATCCTAGGCCAGGGCAGCAGGGGCAGGCACAACTTCCCCTCAGATAATTGACTCAAATTGACCCTGACCATCTTTCCCACATAGATAGGGTAGAGGCTGGAACCTATGACAAAAGGGCATTTTATTTCTCACCTAATCCTTATTAATGGAATGACAATCCTCATGACCTAGCTCAGATTCCCCCAGGTGCTCTGCAGGTCATTCCACTAATAGCTCCACGATCCACTGGGACACCTTATCATGTTAAAGAACCCACCAATGCACTAGTAGTCAGGGATCCCAATCAGGATAGGAACCCCTACCCAGATGATCCAACAACAGTGCTCATTGCCCGTCTCAAGGCATTAGAGATGCGACATGTGGCGATACTGCCCGAAGGCAAGCATTATCTGGCATGGGTGGATGATATACTAGCAACCCCAAGTTTCAGGAAACCCACATTTTCCCCATAAAACGGGACAGGGGACCTACCACAGTACCTGACCCACTTTACCTCAAGGTGTGTCCCCATGTTGGGAACTCCAGCACAACAGGAGGTCGCCAAGATTCAATGTTTTTTGTAGACATTGGAAGGGCCTTCATTTGTCTGGTACATCCATCTCACCATCGGATCAATAGCTGGTTGGGAGGACCTCCGTAGGAGATTCTTCTTCCCGTTCAGTTTCACCACGTGAAAGACGAGTATCAGGGGCCTCTTTAAGTGCATGCAGAGGCCTGATGAGAATGGCACCGACTTTGTCGCATGGTGGAAATGACTCACATATTCCCTTGACATGTTGCTGACTTATTAGAAATTCCTAATGATGTGCACAGAAAATATTCAGATAGAGATGGTCCCCACTCTAATCACCCAGAACTATCCCAGGGAATTTTGAGACTTCTTTGATAAGTCCCAGCACCTAGAGGAAGCCTTATAGTAGACCAAATAGGCACGCCCGTTGCATCCGATGTTCCTAGTGAGAAGGGATTTCAGGGATAAGCCTACCACAATGGTCCAAATAGAGGCCCCCAGGTGACTAGAGTTGTTGCCAGTGGAGCGGCCTCCACAGCCTCATAGAGGCTCTCTACCTCAGGTGCATCCACTAGCCCAACAACTCCCACCTCAGAATCAGTAGGTGCCCCCGCACAATGCACCACCACCACCCAGGTGAGATAACCAACTTCCACCTCTTCAAAAGGCTCCTCCAGTCCCTTGTCAGGGTCAAGCTCAAAGGTCCCCCTTTTCAGACAGAAGAAACCGGACCTACTCATTCAACAAGGAACATGTCCTTGGTTACTTACATAGTTCCTTGGAGTAGGGGATTCTACATTTCCCTGAGTGTAGAAAGCCGTAAGAGGCAAACCTTACTGATCAACCTAATTACTACCCCTACCAATGAATCCTAGGGAACACTCTCAAGAAGTGTTGTGTGTTAAAATACTGGCTTCAAGACTAGGTAGATAACAACATATTCTGTTTAGGCCTGGCTTCGGCACAGGTGGCATGCATCTTCGTGAGGCCATATAGCAGTAGCGACAACAAGGACGAGTGATATTAGGTTTCTAGTCGTGGATCCCAAATTTATGATGATTGTATGGCTTGCAAAACAGTCGCCTATTCCCATGGTGTCATCCGGGCACACCTGAATCAGCCAGAGCATTTAGAAGCTATAGCCACAACTTCTGCATCGTCGTATCAACCGACCTCTTCCCAAAGAGAAAAAACCGGTGGTGTAAGGGAAAACAAAGTCCCCTGCCGATGTCATCATAATTCCATACTGTCATTGACTTAATGCACCTGGAGATGGAAATCCCTCCAAAAATCCTTCTAGTAGTGGACGACTCTTCCAGTGACGGTCAAGGGTACACCTCAGTTAACACTATAGAGATAGTAAATTTGTACATGATTCCTGATGATGAGGAGCGCTAGGCAGATCCTCCCAACGTCCCCAACTGTCTCCTGTGTTGATGGATCCATGGCTATATGGGCCATCATAGTTCCTCTGTCAGCAATTCCAGCCAAGCTGTACATGCTACTGAAACTAGGAAAAAATCCCAGCTCAGTGTGCAACCTTCTCATCTGGTGGCATCCGGCCTGCTTTCTGCACCGTTCGTGTGCTAGATCAGGCAGAGCCACCACGACCATGTTGTGACCATCCACGCCATGCTACAGTATGGTCTCAGTCATCTGGACCACATATACTAGACACTCCCTAGGATTCAACTAGTGAGCAGCAGGATGTTCTCAGTACCCATCAGTCGCTGGTCCAGTCGGAAGGGCCCACCATGCCTCCTGTCATAGAGCGGCCTCCTGTAAGTAGAAGTTCACACCTAGAACGGAAGTACAATTTTATCAAGAAACTTTCTAGCATTCCATAAAATCTATCCATCCTTGAGTCCCTTCACCTATCTTCAGATATGCGTGGGGCCCTTGATGAGGCTTTAAGAAGCCCCCTCTAGTTTGAGATGGAAGTAGCATCCGTAAAATCCTTTCATGCTGAAGTGGTTGAGAATTCTAAATTCCATGACATTATCTCACTCTCTGGAGAAGATTAAGGCTCTCCCATATAGGGACACATTCTCACATTGTACATCATTGGCCAGTTCAATGGCGTGGAGGATCGTCACTGTCTTATCCACATGGGCTCTGGAATTAACCTAAGCCCGACTCAGACACTATGAATGATGGGATTGTCTGAAGATGATCTGAGTCCCTCTGACCTAAGAATCCATGGTTATGACAAAACAGAACAGACACTGGTTGGTATGATCCACTTGAAGACCTAGTTTTGTGGCCTAGTTTCCAACACCAAATTTATTGTAGTCTCCCAGGACACTGCCTAAAATGCGTTGATGGGAAGGCCATGGCTCCTCCTGCATGTGGCAGTTCCCTCGTCATATAACAAGTGCCTCATGTAATCCATTAATAGTCGAGTGGGAATACCTCAATGTGACACGTCTCCCTTTTCCTCTTGTGAATCCCACTACCTGGATTGCAACTACTACAAGAGAAATAACAAGCAGATTCAGACTAATGAGGTTGAGCATGCCGCGACTGTGACCGACCCGTGGAAAGATCTAGATGATGCCTACATCTTTCCAATCCATTGATTGGAGGCTATGAACCCAAACATGGGACTGTTCTTCATTGTTTCTGGGACGATGGGGGAACACATTCCCAGGCCAAAGTGAGACCAAAAGATCACCTCATACTTCTATACAAATTCGGATCAAGTGATCCCGGAGCTTCTTACCCCCATAAGGTATCGAGATGTCCGCCCCATGGAAATGAAAATACATCATAAGTGCTTGTTCCAATGGGCTAAAATTAATCGAATCAAGTCAACACACCACTATTGCTTCGATATCATCAAGTGTGGACCCTTGGGATGAAGGAAATATGGGATCAAATCAAGATCCTTCATCGCTATGGTTTCAGCAGCACAGGAGTCCTCCAATGCAGTGACCCCTGCCGCTCAGGCTGGTACCAGCCTCCCATCAGGATCTGTCAACTCAAAATAAATTCTTACCACCGAGGATCCATCATATATAAGTGGAGAAGAGGATTTGGAGGATGCTCCTCATGCCTTTGAAGAGGGCGTCTCTGCCACAGTCGACGAGTTGGTACAGGTGAACCTCGGTATCGAGGCAGACCCAAAACCCACATTGATCAGTGCCTCCATGCCCCTAGACGAGCAAAAACAGTACATATAATTCATAAAACAACTCCATGATGTATTTCCTTGACGTTATGATGAGATTATAGGACTATATCCTCAGGTAGATGTCCACCTCCTCGGTCTCCCGAAAAATCATCATGGGTTCAAGAAGCCTCCCAGAAAGATGCACCCTTCTCATGGTGTCGTGGTTGAGGTAGAAGTCAACAAGATCATCAAAGAAAATTTTGTTAAGGATGTCTAGTACCCCAAAGGGATGACCAATATTGTGAAAATAAGAAAGAAGAATGGACAGATCATGGTCTGCATCAACTTCCAGGATCTCAACCGTCACTGTCCGAAGGATGATTTTTCCCTTCCTGTGATGGATTTGTTGATTGATGCTAAAACTAGATTTCAAGCCCTCTTCTTCATGGATGGGTACTATGGGTACAACCAAATCTGAATGTCCCCTGAGGAAGAGGAGTTCACAGCCTTTAGGGAACTACAATGTACTTTCTGTTACTAAGTCTTTCCCTTCTGTTTAAAGAATGCAGGTTCCACCTACCAGTTGGATATGCATCGCATATTTAAGTAGATCCTTGGAACGTTGGTGGAAACTATGTGAATGATATGATGGTCAAACTACACGAGCGTTCGTACCATCTAAAATACCTTTCGAAGGTGTTCGACTTCCTCTTTTCCTACTACCTGAAGATGAATCCATTGAAGTGTTCCTTCGGGGTCACCTTTGGAAAGTTTTTCGGCTTCATTTTTAGATATAAGGGCATTGAAATCGACCTAGAGATGATCAAGGATGTTATCCAGATGACTCCTCCAAGCAACATTTAGGATATTCGAGGCTTCCAAGGCCACTTATCCTACATACGTTGATTCATTGCAAATCTGGCCGGCAAGTGTAATCCCTTTTCTCAACTCTTGAAGAAAAGGCACTGTCTATGAGTGGGAAGAAGAATATCAGACTGCTTTTGAGGAGATCTAGCAGTATCTTCTTCAGCCTTCAGTCTTAATGCCCCCATCTCTGAAAAACCACCGGTCCTGTAGTTGACTGCCTTAAAATGACCTCTCGGGGCCCTTCTTTCCCAGAAGAACAATGAGGGGATGGAGAACAACCTTTACTACCTCAACCGCATGCTCCTCAATACGGACAACAAATACTTGCTCATCGAAAAGAGTTTCCTTGCACTGCTATTTGCAGTATAGATGTTGCGACATTACTTGCAGCACCATGATGTACAACTGGTGTCCGGAGTAGTCACATTGAAGTACATCCTAAACTTCCCCATGTTGAAAAACCATCTAGCTCAGTTGGAAGTGATTCTCCAACAATTCGATATGGGGTTTGTCCCTCAGAAATCTATTAAGGTGAAAGCATTGTTAGACTTCCTTGTTTCCCATCCGGCTCATACTGATCAATCATTGGATATTTATTTCCCCGATGAGGAGACTCTCTCGGTAGACCAGGCCACACCTTACAGGCAGATGCACTTCGATGGTGCTTCCTAGAGCCCCACCAGCAGAAGGCTCAATGACCCCAGGCTCAATAGAGTATATCTAGGTATCGTCATCATTACCCTGACATAAGTCATTCTACCATACTCATTCTTGTTTTTAGAAGGATGCTCCAACACTGAGGCAGAGTATTAGACTCTCATCACTGGCCTTGAGCTGGCTCTCGAGATTTATGTGCCCCATTTTCATGTGAAAGGGGTCTCTGAACTAGTCATCAAACAGATCAACGGTCTACATCATTAGAAAGACAGAGCTCGTAACATTTTTGGAATACACTCTCTAGCTAATGGCCCAATTCCCATCTTGGATATAAATTACTCATGTTACTCGATCTCAGAATGGTCGAGATGATACCCTGGCCGGCCTGGCTACAACACTCGCGGAGCCCGAACAGGATGATCTGATTATCCACATGGAACATCGGAGAGTCATTGCTCATGTTACCCTCTATGATGACGACGTCCCACGGGTAATCCACCTTACCGCCAAAGCCTCCATGTTTGGACCCCTAGGTCCCCTAGATGCAGTGATTTAAGTGACCCTGAATAGAGATCCCCCTTTGTTGAGTATCTCCAAAATGGTAATCTCCCATCATATCGGGCCGGGCGTAGGCGAATCTGATGCCTCACGTTACAGTTTTCCCTCCAAGACGGCCTTGGCCATTATCAGATCCTCTAAAAGTGAGAGTTTTATGGGTTTATCCTCCATTGCATTGAAGGAGTTGAGATTTATCATGTCATGAAAGAGGTTCACACCGGTTCCTATGGGTCTCATCAGGCCGGGCCGAAACTGTCTCACTAGATCCAAAGAATGGGGTATTTTTGGCCCTCCATGATCCATGATTACATCAAGTTTTCCAAGAGATGCGATGCATGTCAAATTCATGCTAACATTATGCATCAACTGCCATAGCCTCTCCACTCCACCATGTACTCTTGGCCATTTGTGGTGTGGGGACTCGATGTCGTGGGACCATATCCACCAGCGACAGCTCGCCAGTGCAGGTTCTTCCCGACTGCCATATATTTCTTCTCAAAGTGGGCAAAATCAGTTCCAATCAAAGTGGTCAAGGCCCATTCCATCGTTGAATTTGTGAGCTCCAACATCATCTACCATTTTGGAGTCCCTCATGTCATCCTCAGCAATAACGACACGAACTTCCGAGCAGTTGAGATGAAGAAATTGTATGCTAAGAAAAACATCCATTCTAACCACACCTATCGCTATCATTCACAAGAAAATGGACAAATCTAGGTGTTCAACAAGACCATCTCTAACATTCTGCAGAAAATGGATTATCAGAATAAGAAGAGTTGGTCGAACAAGCTCCCCAATGCCTTCTGGGATTATCAAACGACAACTTGTAATTCCACCCAGGTGACCCCATATTCCCTAGTGTATGGAACAAAGGTCATCCTAACCATCGAGATTCATTTGGTCTCACTACACATAACTCTCTATGATCATAGATCACTAGATAAAGTAGCCTAAATCCATCTGGAAAAGATGGAAATGCTTAACGGGAATATGATTCATGCCTCGCACAATCTGGAAAGGCATCAGAACAAGATAGCTAGATCTTTAAACAAGAAAGTTCACCTCCATTCCTTCTTGAAAGGTGAAATGGTATTGGCCCTGAGGGCAACAATGATACCTGGAAGGAAACCATCCAAGTTGGAACCTAAATGGGAAGAACCTTACATCATTCACAAGGTTTACTCCAATGGCGCGTACTCATTGGTTACAATGGATGGTGAGCGTATAACTCCTCCCACCAATGATAAGTTCCTCAAGAAATAATTTTCTTGAGACATTAGGTCCCACATGACCATAAACTGTATGGTCCTACATGACCTTAAACAGGTGATTCCTACATAACCCTAAAATGCATGACAGTCCTACATGACTTTAAATTGTATTGTCCTACATGACCTTAGACTGTGAATCGTCCTTCATGATGTTAAACTACATCTTAATAACTATGTATGTCTTGATTTCCATCCTTAGGGGATGCATAGGAATTCTTAGACACCTCATCTTGAGTTCAGCCAAAATATACGCTTTGACTATCCCCTCCTGGGAATAGTTTTTTTGGGGGATCTCACATGGAGTCGTGTAGGCTTCTTTTCCCCCACCCATGTCAAGGTTACGATGATTTCACCATGTGACCTCCTTCATTCTTCTAATCCTCCCACGTCCATAATGAATGATGCTAAACTGCATGGCCATTTTAGAACTACATGTGGCTTGATCCCCATCCTCACAGGATACATAGGACCGCCCGTATGTTTCATCCATAAGCCCAGCCCAAAACATTGGGACCCCCCATTGGGATAAAACATAGGTTGTGGTGTAGGATTTTTCTCTCATTCATGTTGGGCTATTCTGCCATGCCACACATATCCCCTTGAGGCATACCTCCCTTCATTTATCATCTGTCCTGTGAGCACAATCCCTACCATACTTCGCGAGTCCCATCATTTGGGCTTCCATCACCTTCTATATTCAAAATGGCCCCTTGAATGTCATGGATTCTCGTCTCAAGGGCTATCCTACCACTATGACATAACACCCTCGAGGATTGAGAGAAAAAATTTGATACAAGTCCCATGTTGTGAATATTTTCCATGTTTGATGCTCAATTTTTCGCCCCTTCCCCCTTCTGGTCACACAAGGGCGGATACTGTGTTGTGAACCTGGTCACCAGTTGTCCTCTATCATCATTGCCACTTTGTGGTATTCCATATGCACGATGATTCACCCTATCTATCCCACACATATGACATTGAACTAGGAATATACAGTCTGAGGTCTATGACCCTAAACTAAGATCACCTTTGTCCTCAATACAAGACGTTAAACTACAAGCTGGCCATGAAACTCTGTCCATGGCCCAGCCTTAGGCCCCTTGGCTTTTTCGGGCCCCAAGACCAAGTTATAACTTAGGGTTGTACGGTGTGGTGCGGGATTATGTCCTCATTCAAGTTGGGATGCTCGTCGTGCCATAAACATCCCCATATGAGATACCTTACCCCTACATTTTTCCTCACCGCAAGACGTTAAACTGAAAGCTGCAAATGACATTCTGTCTATGGACCAGCCTCAGGCCCCTTGGCCTTTTAAGACCCCTACCCCATGTTCTCACTTAAGGTTGCACGATGTGGTGCGGGATTGTGTCCTCATTCACGTTGGGTTACTCACCGTTTCATACACACTCCTCGCTAGGTTATCTTGCCCTTATTAGTGTCATCCTTTCCCCCAGAACTACGGGTGGCTTGATTCCCATCTTCAGGGGATACGTAGGACCACCCAAACATCTATTATTCGGGTCCATCTGTAAAGACCCATAAAATTCAAGGGAATTTATTTTTCTTAATTTTCTTTGGAATTTTACAAGAGCGCGGTTTCTGACGGCACCTGATTCTGAGGCCCGGAGTGCCCGGAATCAATTTCCGATGTTTGGCTCGGGTACGTTCAGTGAACGAACGAGCGGGAATTTCTAACTTTTGATCCGGTGCTCGGAATTGAAATCCGAGGACACCGATGAACTCGCAGCGCCGATATTCGCTTAAGGGGACCTTTTTCGAGGTTGCGTTTATTGCGGGTCGAAAGTTAGTTTTTGGGAGAAATCATAAGAAGTTAAATAAAAATGTGGAAAAACTTTTTATTTTTATTTTGTTGGTTAACTTCTCCCAAAGGGAGTTAAAGGTGGGACCCACATCCACTTAACCTCCCTTGGGAGGATTAAGTGTGGTGGGACCCACACGAACCCCATCCCCTCATCTTCTCCCTTAAACTCTCCTTTTAAATTAAGTTGGCAAGTTGGGTTATTTAATGGGTTGAGTTGTCTTAATTCAAACCTTTGAAATTCAAATGGTTTGGTTGAGTAAATAAAATGAGCCCTTAGCTTATTTTATTTGGTTAGAATTGTTTAGCCATCTTGAGAGGATTTGAGAGCTCCTTTTTCTTCTTCAACTTTGACGAAGAATGCGAAGAACCTTCGAGCTCCGATATAGAACGCCACTCCTCTCTTCTTCGTAGCCTGTTGCTTCCGAAGATCGACGACGCCTTCCGTGTCAACAAAAGGGAACACCGCTTTCTCCTCGGACTTCCTTCGTCGGTTTACGAAGATTCACCAAACCTCTTCGGACGTACCTCTTCGTCATCAGATTTGACGAATGACTACCGTGATGCCCGACCTCCGCGACGTTGTCTTCTGCAGGTCGTTGATGATCTTCGAACTTGAACCCAAGGTAGGGGTTGTTGTTGATTATTTATTTATTTGTTTATTCTCGTTCGTGGTTCTAGCATGAAAAACGTGAGGATATTTAAATATGTGTTATCGTTTAACGTGAGGGGGCCAGACCGCATGAACACGGCCGAACCCCCTCCTTTGTTCTTGTTGATTTATCTTGCAGATGAAACAAGATGGCGTGGTGTCGTCGCACCACGCGGAAATTCGCACCGTGGAAGAATCATCACGAACGCGACGCCGTCGTGCCGCGTCAAAGGGAATCGAAGGCCCCGGGGCCGGAGCGGGGCCGCGGCGGAGGGGCGCGGTGCCGTCGCACCGCGCCGGACGACGAACACCGTGGCCGGTTCTGGGTCGCGGTGAGACGGGAAGACCGGAGGCTCGCCGGGCCTCCGGTGTCGGAAGCCGGAAGGGGACTGGCCTTGCCGGTCCCATTGAGGAAGGACCGGCCGGCCATGTTGGGCCGGCCGGAAGAGAGGTGCCGGGGGAATTAATTCCCCCGGCTGGCCACTAGAAGGCCCCCCCACGTGAGGGGGGGACTGGTTTCACAAAGGGGGGGCAGCGTCCCCCCGTTTTTCCAAACAGCAGGCCCCCACGAAGGGGGGCCGTTGATTGACAAAAAGGCGTGGCTCTTAAGCCGCGCCGCCACCTTGTGCAAAGCGTGGGCCTTGCACCCCGTGCGTGACACCAGCGGCGCCATGCCGTGCCGCCGCACCGCCGCGCCGGACCGCCGCCGGCCGGGCCGGGTCGGACCCAGGTCGGGTCGAATCGGTTCGGGCCGACCCAGGGGGGGGGGGGGGGGGTCGGGCCGGGTCGGCCCGGACCTAGACCCCCCGTTTTCGTGTCGTCTTCGGTCTTTTGGCCATAACCTGATCCACGGACCTCCGATTGACGAACCGTCAGCGGCTACGCGATCCTTGGATCGAGACGGTCGATTCGGTATATCGCACTCAAAGTTTCGGAATATTTTAAGTTCGGCCGGGTTGGTTCGTTCACGAAACCAACCGGGCTTTCAGAGCGGAAACGCTCATATCTTGAGCTACGGACGTCCGATTGACGTGCCGTCAGCTTTGTTGTGTTCTTCTTAGTGAGACAGATATTTTGGAATACTCCGCCCAAGGTTTGGACGCAAGTGGAGTACGGTCGGGTAGGTTTTTCCTTAAAAACCAACCGGGCTCCTGGGACGAAAAAGCCAATAACTCTTAGACCGGGCGTCCGATCGACGCGCCGTCTGTTGCGTTGAGTTCCAGTTGACGATACGGAACTTTTGGATACATCAACTCTGAAATTAGTGACAGTTGATGTATCAGCCTCTCGGCTCGTGGAGCGGACCCTCCTGAACGAGCTTGCTGTGTGCGGGAACCCTAGTGCTGGCTGCGATTGCGATCGTTATTGTGACTACTACTGCTACTGCTACTGTGACTGCGACGACGACAGTACTGAGATCCTGTGTGGATTCGACGACGACTACAGCACTCAGCGATCCTACGTGGATCAGTGCTACAGGTCCTGTGTGGGCCCGATCCTGTGTGGGTCCGATCCTGTGTGGGTCCTTGCGCTCAGCGTTCCTGCGTGAACCAGCGCCTACAGGTCCTGTGTGGGCCCGATCCTGTGTGGGTCTTTTGCGGGGGTTAGTTACCTATCGATCCTTCGTGGGTCCGACGACTTAGATGGATCAGATATCATCTTTATCTTCCTTTGAAGAAGTATACCTGTGTGAGCTGAATCCTGTTGCTTTCCTGTGTGGATTGAGTTGTACTATCCTGTGTGGATTTCGTTTTGCTTTCCTGTGTGGAATACGTTTACATTCCTGTGTGCACTGAGTTGTACTTGGGCTCGGAGGTTAGAGCGTATTGGAATTGATGACTTAGGTATATGTATGGGCATATACCTAAGCAGTGTCGGTTGTTACTTCGTGTTTGTACCTTCCTTTGTGGTTTATCCTTTGTGGATTTTGGGAGACCTTCGGGGGTCTCGGGGTCCCTACTGAGTAGTTTATACTCACCCCTGCACGGGCTATGCCCGCACTACGTTGTGTTGGTTTCAGACGACGGACAACGTTGATCTTGGCTAAGGCTTGTAGAACAGGACGGTACCTGGAGGTGGACCACTGGGCGGGATGTACTCGGAGCGGATGGTGGGACCCGAGGAGAAGTGGAGCTATATGTACCCACCCTACAGGTGGGATCTCCAGTGGGCAGCTCGGTGTAGCGGCTTTTACTTTACAGTTGCTGTTTTCCCTTTCGAGTTTTACTTTACTTTCAGTTTGGGTTTGTATACTGGCCCATTTACTTTTCCGAAATTTCAGTTGTACTCTGTTTTTACTTAGTGTTTACTTTCCGCTTTCTTACTCTGTGGTGTTTGTTTACTTTACAAAGGCAATGCCTTCCCTTTTTACTGGGAATTACGCCTTGGTGCTAGTCGCCAGCCCTTGGCCTATGGAAGGCGGGCTTGGGGTAGTCACGACACGGACCCCGAGGGCGGGTCGTGACAAATTGGTATCAGAGGAGTTCGGTTCTACCGCGAACTCTGATCTTTCCTTTGTGAAGCAATAATGTTTAGCATATTGAGTGTGGTTATCAGTCCAGGGAGTCCAGTGTTGGTGCGGAGGCCGACGTATCCGTACACCAGGACCCTGACTTCTGATTTCCGACTTAATGCACGAAAACATTGATTGCGTGTGTGTTTCAAAGTTTTCTTTGTGATTACTTATATCAGCTCACCAGGTATACTGTTTGACCGTGGCGCACCTGATTCATTTTCAGGATGGCCCCACGACGGCATCCAGCTAGGGTTCCGAGAGTCGAGTGTGACGACAGCCCACCGAGCGACGAGGCCTTGGTGCAGGACCCTTTATCAGTAGTGGCACCGGCGGTAGCTCTACCCGTCGAGCCACCGATACTTCCAGCACCAGCCGCTGACGATGCACGTAGCCTCAGCGCACTGCATGAGTTTCAGCGCCAGCGACCACCCAGGTTTCACGGGGAGACCGATCCCCAGGCAGCCGAGGACTGGCTGGAGGCAGTGGTACGTGTGTTTAGGCTAGTGAGGACACCAACAGACCTCATGGTGATCCTCGCTGCGAGCCTACTACACGCAGCAGCAGGACGATGGTGGAGCTTGATGCTTCAGGTGCACGATGAGGCATCTCTTCTATGGACAGACTTTGAGAGCCTCTTCCGCTCGGAGTTCGTCCCAGCCAGCCTTCGTGCGGTGCGTATCCAGGAGCTTCTCCAACTACGATAGGGTAGCATGACAGTCGCTCAGTACTCGGCGAGATTTACCGATCTCTCGCGCTACTCGACCGACATGGTACGGGACCCATTCTTTCGGGCCCGTACCTTCGAGCAGGTTTTGAGACACGAGATCAGGCCATCGCTGATCTCCCTCAGCATACCGACTCAGAGAGGAGTACTGGAGCGGGCCCTTTTGATCGAGAGCTTCCTTTCTGAGTCTACACCAGCACCGAGACCCACCGCAGGGCGGCACGTGGCATAGTCATCTGCAGCAGGCAGTCGACGGATGACTCAGGGGTTCAGGCAGACCAGACCCTCAGGCAGACGACCTCAGGACACTGGCTCAGCAGTGTGGGGCACACAGTGCGGGGCCAGTCTTTCGAGTGGAAGACAGTGCTATGCATGCGGCGGGCAAGGCCACATGGCTCGTGACTGCCCGACCCGCCATGCAGAGGAGCAGAAGACGGTTGAGGAACCACCTAGGCAGAGGCAAAGGTTCGACCGTGGCGGTCCGTAGGGAGGAGGCGGACGAGGCAGAGGATCTGGCCAAGCAGCAGGTGGTGGGCGACGCTTTGAGGCTCTACCACCACCACCACCAGGAGGTCCACCCCGACCTCAGGGAAGAGCACAGCTTCAGGCAGCTGAAGCTTACGATCATGGAGCTCCGGAAGCGGGTGGACTAGTTCGGGACTAGCTCCAGGCATAGAGGCCTTTGCCCATAATGCCTCTAGCTTCGTAGATTGTGTTGCCTTGTGTCCTTGTACTTTAAGTTGAAGTAATAAAAGATACTTGCCTTGGAGACTTTTGTTTTCTTGTATTTTGTTTGTTTTTACTATGAGGTGCTGGTTAAAAACTATTGACTTGACCCTCACTTGCGAGATTCTTACTGGAGGAAACCCAGTGACCACACACTGATGCCGACAGTGTGACTCAACCCTTGGAGGCGAGAGTAACGGTTGGATCTCTTGGTAGCAGCGTCGAGGCCTTACGACGTCATACATGCCATGAATTAACTAATCATGACGGGATTGACTGTATTAGGCAAGGAACGTGATTCATCCAGGGGATGAGACCGGATTTCACTTTTCGGCAAAGGAGAAATCTTTGCAGCTTTGCCGTACGTTAAGGAGGAAGGGGAAACCCTTCGTGTGGTCAGACAGATGTCAGTAGAGCTTCTAGGAGCTGAGACAGAGATTGACCAGTGCATCTATCTTGAGGTTGCCTGAGGAGGGAGTAGGTTATGTAGTCTACTGCGATGCATCAGGGACCAGACTCGGATGTGTTCTGATGCAGGAGCGGGCAGTGATCCCATATGGATCACGTCAGTTGAGACCGCATGAGCAGAACTACGCTACCCATGAACTGGAGTTAGTAGCAGTGGTCTTCGCTCTGAAGACATGGCGACACTATCTGATGGGCGAGCGCTTTACAGTCTTTTCCGATCATCATAGTCTCAGGTATATCTTCTCGCAGAAGGACCTGAACCTGAGATAGCAGCGATGGATCGAGTTCCTCCAGGACTATGACTTTGAGATAGTCTATACTCCTGGGAAGGGGAACGTAGAAGCCGATGCCCTCAGCAGGAGGATGGGCATTCAGCTACTTGAGGAGGCAACGAAGCAGCTAGCCTCTTTACAGATATCCTTCGTGGATAGAGATGGAGCAGCCTTCCTCCAGTCTCTCACAGTCACCCCTACACTACTGCAGCGGGTCAGAGAGGCACAGCGTGAGGACGCTGACTGTGAGACACGGCGTGCACAGATATCCTCGGGACAGGCACCTGATGGTTTCTCCCTTGGAGCAGAGAACTACATCCTTTTCAGAGGACGTACCATGGTACCAGTCGCTTTGTGAGAGGAAGTGCTGAGAGAGTTTCACACTTCTCCTTTGGCGGTACATCCTGGAGTGGTGAAGATGTACCAGGACCTCAGACGACAGCACTGGGGGCCGGGCATGAAGAAGGCTGTAGCAGAGTTCGTTTCTCGATGCCTCACCTGCCAGCAGGTGAAGGCAGAGCATCAGGTACCAGCAGACTTGGTACAGCCCTTGGAGGTTCCGGAGTGGAAGTGGGACGACATATCTATGGACTTCGTGACTGGACTTCCACGCACTTCCAGAGGTCACGACTCCATCTGGGTGATTGTTGACCGACTCACCAAGTCGGCACACTTCTTACCCATCAGAGAGCAAGGCTCAGTGGAGAGCTTGGGACGTCTCTACGTTCAGGAGATTGTGCGACTCCACGGCGTGCCATCATCTATCGTCTCCGATCGAGATGCTCGCTTTACTTCCCGGCTTTGGAAGGGGTTACAGGAGGCGTTCGGGACATAGCTACGTCTGAGCACAGCCTTTCACCCTCAGACGGATGGTATATGGAGAGGACCATTCAGACTCTCAAGGACATGCTCCGTGCATGTGTCCTCGACTTTGGTCGTAGATGGGAGGACCACCTACCCTTGGTGGAGTTTGCGTACAACAACAGCTACCACTCTACCATCGGGATGGCACCGTATGAGGCGTTGTACGGCCGACCTTGTAGATCTCCTTTGTGCTGGACAGACCCTGGGGAGTCAGCACTGGTGGGACCGGAGATGGTCTAGGCCACGACAGAGAAGGTCCAGGTCATCCAGGAGTGGATGAGGACAGTTCAGAGCCGGCAAAAGTCATACGCTGACAGGAGGCGGAGACCACTAGAGTTCGAGAATGGTGACCACGTCTTCTTGCGGGTCTCACCTCGACGTGGTATTTGGAGATTTGGCCGAGGCGGCAAGTTATCTCCGCGCTTCATCGGACCCTTCCAGGTCCTCAGCAGGATTGGTGAGGTGGCTTATCGCCTGGCTCTACCACCTCAGTTGCACCGGGTGCATGACGTCTTCCACGTATCTCAGCTGAGGAGGTACGTGCACGACCCGACGCACATCATTGACCATGGGGAGCTTGATGTTGACGATGGGGCGACTTTTACGGAGGACCCGGTGGAGATAGAGGATCGACCGGAGCGGGTCCTATGTGGGTGATCTATTCCTCTTGTGCGCATCAGATGGCAGCACGGGAGCCTCCAGGAGAGCACATGGGAGCGGGAGTCTCAGATGCGTGCTTAGTACCTTCATTTGTTTCCCTAGTTTTTGATGTATCTTTATGGGGACGTAAAGCCCTGAGGTGGGAGTAATGTAAAGACCCATAAAATTCAAGGTAATTTTTTTTCTTAATTTTCTTTGGAATTTTACAAGAGCGTGGTTTCTGACGGCACCTGATTCCAACGCCCGGAGTGCCCGGAATCAATTTCCGAAGTTTGGCTCAGGTACGTTCAGTGAACGAACGAGCGGGAATTTCTAACTTTTGATCTGGTGCTCAGAATTGAAATCCGAGGACACCAATGAACTCGCAGCGCCGATATTTTCTTAAGGGGACCTTTTTCGAGGTTGCGTTTATTGCGGGTTGAAAGTTAGTTTTTGGGAGAAATCATAAGAAGTTAAATAAATATGTGGAAACACTTTTTATTTTTATTTTGTTGGTTAACTTCTCCCAAGAGGAGTTAAAGGTGGGACCCACATCCACTTAACCTCCCTTGGGAGGATTAAGTGTAGTGGGACCCACACGAACCCCATCCCCTCATCTTCTCCCTTAAACTCCCCTTTTAAATTAAGTTGGCAAGTTGGGTTATTTAATGGGTTGAGTTGTCTTAATTCAAACATTTGAAATTAAAATGGTTTGGTTGAGTAAATAAAATAAGCCCTTAGCTTATTTTATTTGGTTAGAATTGTTTAGCAATCTTGAGAGGATTTGAGAGCTCCTTCTTCTTCTTCAAATTTGACGAAGAACGCGAAGAACCTTCGATCTCCGACGAAGAATGTCGATCCTCTCTTCTTCGTAGCCGGTTGCTTCCGAAGATCGACGACGCCTTCCGTGTCAACGAAAGGGAACACCGCTTTCTCCTCGGACTTCCTTCGTCGGCTTACGAAGATTCGCCAAACCTCTTCGGACGTACCTCTTCGTCATCGGATTTGACGAACGACTACCGCGACGCCCGACCTCCGCGACATTGTCTTCCGCAGGTCGTTGACGATCTTCGAACTTGAACCCAAGGTAGGGGTTGTTGTTGATTATTTATTTATTTATTTATTCTCATTCGTGGTTCTAGCATGAAAAACGTGAGGATATTTAAATATGTGTTATCGTTAAACGTGAGGGGGCCGGACCGCATGAACATGGCCGAACCCCCTCCTTTGTTCTTGTTGATTTATCTTGCGGATGAAACAAGATGGCGTGGTGCCGTCGCACCACGCGGAAATTCGCACCGTGGAAGAATCATCACGAACGCGACGCCGTCGCACCGCGTCAAAGGGAATCGAAGGCGCCGCGGCCGGAGCGGGGCCGTGGCGGAGGGGCGCACTGCCATCGCACCGCGCCGGACGACGGACACCACAGCCGGTTCCGGGCCGCGGCGAGACGGGAAGACCGGCGGCTCGCCGGGCCGCCGATGTCGGAAGCCAGAAGGGGACCGGCCTTGTCGGTCCTGTTGAGGAAGGACCAGCCGGCCATGTCGGGCCGACCGGAAGAGAGGTGCCGGGGGAATTAATTCCCCCGGCTGGCCACTAGAAGGCCCCCCACGTGAGTGGGGGACCGGTTTCACAAAGGGGGGGCAGCGCCCCCCCCCCCGTTTTTCCAAACGGCAGGCCCCCACGAAGGGGGGCCGTTGATTGTCAAAAACGCGCGGCTCTTAAGCCGCGCCGCCACCTTGTGCAAAGCGGGGGCCTTGCCCCCCGCGCGTGACACCAGCGGCGCCATGCCGCGCCGCCGCGCCGGGCCGCGCCGCCGCGCCGGGCCGCGCCGCCGCGCCGCCGCGCCGGGCCGGGTCGACCCATTTCGGGCCGACCCAGGGGGGGGGGGGGGGTCGGGCTGGGTCGGCCCGGACCCGGACCCCCCGTTTTCGTGTCGTCTTCGGTCTTTTGGCCATAACATTAGCCACGGACCTTCGATTGACGAACTATCAGCAGCTATGCGATCCTTGGATCGAGACGGTCGATTCGGTATATCGCACTCAAAGTTTCGGAATATTTTATGTTCGACCGGGTTGGTTCGTTCACGAAACCAACCGGGATTTCGGAGCGGAAACGCTCATATCTTGAGCTGCAGACATCCGATTGACGTGCCGTCGGCTTTGTTGTGTTCCTCTTAGTGAGACAGATCTTTTGGCATACTCCGCCCGAGGTTTGGATGCAGGTGGAGTACGGTTGGGTTGGTTTTGCCTTAAAAACCAACCGGGCTCCTGGGACGAAAAAGCCAATAACTCTCAGACCGGGCGTCCGATGGACGCACCGTCTGTTGCGTTGAGTTCCTGTTGATGATAAGGAACTTTTGGATACATCAACTCTGGAATTAGTGATAGTTGATGTATCAGCCTCTCGGCTCGTGGAGCGGACCCTCCTGAACGAGCTTGCTGTGTGCGGGAACCCTAGTGCTGGCTGCGACTGCGACTGTTACTGTGACTACTACTGCTACTGCTACTGTGACTGCGACGACGACAGTACTGAGATCCTGTGTGGATTCGACGACAACTACAGCACTCAGCGATCCTACGTGGATCAGTGCTACAGGTCCTATGGGGGCCCGATCCTGTGTGGGTCCGATCCTGTGTGGGTCCTTGCGCTCAGCGGTCCTGTGTGAACCAGCGCCTACAGGTCCTGTGTGGGCCCGATCCTGTGTGGGTCTTTTGCGGGGGTTAGTTACCTATCGATCCTTCGTGGGTCCGACGACTTATATGGATCAGAGATCATCTTTATTGTCCTTTGAAGAAGTATACCTGTGTGAGCTGAATCCTGTTTCTTTCCTGTGTGGATTGAGTTGTACTATCCTGTATGGATTTCGTTTTGCTTTCCTGTGTGGAATACGTTTACTTTCCTGTGTGGACTGAGTTGTACTTGGGCTCGGAGGTTGGAGTGTATTGGAATTGATGAATTAGGTATATGTATGGGCATATACCTAAGCAATGTCGGTTGTTACTTCGTGTTTGTACCTTCCTTTGTGGTTTATCCTTTGTGGATTTTGGGAGACCTTTGGGGGTCTCGGGGTCCCTACTGAGTAGTTTATACTCACCCCTGCAAGGGCTATGCCCGCACTACGTTGTGTTGGTTGCAGACGACGGACATCGTTGATCTTGGCTGAGGCTTGCAGAACAGGACGGTACCTGGAGGTGGACCACTGGGCGGGACGTACTCGGAGCGGACGGTGGGACCCGAGGAGCAGTGGAGCTATCTGTACCCACCCTATAGGTGGGATCTCCAGTGGGCAGCTCGGTGTAGTGGCTTTTACTTTACAGTTGTTGTTTTCCCTTTCGAGTTGTACTTTACTTTCAGTTTGGGTTTGTATACTGGCCCATTTACTTTTCCGCACTTTCAGTTGTATTCTGTTTTTACTTAGTGTTTACTTTCCGCTTGCTTACTCTGTGGTGTTTGTTTACTTTACAAAGGCAATGCCTTCCCTTTTTACTGGGAATTACGCCTTGGTGCTAGTCGCCAGCCCCTGGCCTATGGAAGGCGGGCTTGGGGTAGTCACAGCACGGACCCCGAGGGCGGGTCGTGACACCATCACCCTCTCTTAGAAACCTCCCTATCATTTTGGCCCCATTGCCAACATTCTTCCAGATGAGGGGTATACAGTGTGGTATGGGCATATGTCCCTATTAACATAAGGTTTATAACAACCATGCTGCATACCTCTCTCTCATGAGCAGCCTTCACTCCATTTCCCTACTTTCATCTCTTTGAGTCATCTGCCCTTAAGTCAGGTCCCTATTCCTTCTTCGGTGATTCACTAATTGGCCCATGAGTACCCTGGTCTAGAACCTGGAGTTTCAAATTCTATGTGGACATGATTTCACCCATATTCCTTTCAGGCTTTGTGTTCCTCTTCATTTGGGATTCCTTTACCTTTCACACCCAAAGGGACCCAAAAATGGAATGGCTACTAGTCTTAAGGGCTCTCCTACCATAACGACACAATGTCCTCGAGGGTTTTCAGACAACGAATCGATACACGTCTCACATTGTGAATATGGTCAGTGGTCGATGTTCATTTGTTTTTCCCATCTCAGGCCACATGATATGGATGCTGTGTTTCGAACATGGTCAATAGTTATCCTCCATCATCATTCCATCCCCTTCAATCCTTGAATTTTGGTTGCATGATTCACATTATTTTCCACCCCATCATGTCTAAATAGAATATCGAAACTCATGGCACTATCCCTTAGTGCGCATTCGCATGATAGGAGGACAAAAGATGCGGTAAAGGCATAATTCGGGGCTCCGCACTGACTTACCTTTGACGTGAGTTTTTGGTATTGCAAAAAACTATTCCTCCCTTATTTCCCACACTGAGTTTGACTCACATGGGCTTATGGATTGGGTTGAGGTTTGCACTTACTTAGAAGGATTCCGCTTCTCCTTGGTCCAAGCTCTAAGACCCTAAACTAAGATCTCTTTTAGAACTACATACGGCTTGATTTCCATTCTCATGGGATACATTGGAATGCCAAGACATCTCATCTTTGGATCCAGCTCGAGTTCCACTAATTTATCTCTTCTGTTCTCCCTTTTGGGCTATGAATATTATAAGACTGCAGGGTGTGGCGCATGTGGGATTATTCCCTCATTCACGTCAGGTTTTCAATAACCTCACCACATACGCCCATTTCTAGGAGTTATCCCCCTACTTTCTATCCCACATGACATTAAACTGTATTTTATCCCACACGACATTAAAAGGCACCTCCAAGAACTATGTGTGGCTTGATTCCCATTCTCATGGGATACGTAAGAATATCCGGACATCTTGTCTTTGATTCCATCTCAAATAGGGGATAACCTCTCCTGTACCATATCCTCTAATCTTTTTTGGACCCTAGGCCCAAAGTTTCTTACTCAAAATTGCGCATGGTATGATGTGGACCTTATCCTCATTCAAGTCGGGTATGCTTTATCACTCCATTCACATTCCCTGTAGAACCTCATCTCTCCTGTATATGTCTATGACATATGACTTTAAACTATGATGCCTAGTCCCAAATGAATTTAAACTATTACGTCTATACTGTAGGACATTAAAATGCATGGATGGTCCCCTCAACTGACCCTAAACTGTGACATTATCATCTTGGCCGCATGACGAAAAATGGCACTACACCGTGATATCCTCACTCAAGGGGGCATCGTGTTTGGTATCAGTCACACACCATACCATTTGTCAATGCATGCATATGGATTTATTCCTGTGGCGATGCCTATAATTTCTATCCTAGGTACATCGCTTAAAAAACACATATTCATCCTAGAGGACAAACAAGATCTATCAAATACCGCTTCTTTCGGTGCAAGGGCCATACCCTCACAACCTTATTATCTCTGACATTTGTATCATACTGTGCCTCTTTCAAAACCATGTGTGTCCCAATTCCCATCCTCATGGGATATGTAGTAATGACGAAGCACTTTTCCTCGGGCCCATCCTAACTTTCATTTTTGGTCCCTCGACCTAAAACCTCCCCAAGAAACACATGTTGATCCAGACTCTAGGTCCTCATTCACGTCGGGTTTTGTAATTACCTCACCATGTGATTCATGTGTTCCCTATCATATATGGACCGAGCTCTATGAAAGTAAACTAAGATCACTCAACATCCTTGCCTCAAGATGCTAAACTTCACTACATCTTCCAGAACTATGTATGGCTTGATTCTCATCCTTATGGGATATGTTGGAAAACCCATACATCTCATCTACGGGTCCAGCCCCAGAAATCCAAAATCATGTCCCCTCTATTTTGGACCCTCGACCCGAGATCTCTGAGGAAAATGTGGTGTAGAAAGTACTTCATGGTTCCTCAATCACATCGGGTTTTGAAAAGGCCGCACCATGTGCCTCCTGCATCGTTTCCCCACCTGGTCCAAGTTCTGTGACCCTAAACAAAGATCTCCCAATGGGAACTCTGCATCATGTTTGGCCACTTCACTGCCCTATGCATAGTACATTAAATCAAACCCCCTTAATGGTCCATCCTATGACCATTAATTTGAAAGCATGTAACCTCAGGACCTTTGTTCTTGGAGGGAGACTCGACTCCCACTATATGATACGTCTTACTATCGTACTCAAATGCGTTTTGGAAGTGTCCGATGTCTGGAATTTTACCAAGGACATTCCCTCATTCCATGTCCATGATTTGTGAGCCTGTCATTTGGATCCTCATCCAATTCCATGTCTACATGGACCCCCTTTACGACCTAGTCTCATTCCACAATGGCTTACCTACTGTCTTGGGCCAAAGTCCCTGAGGACCTTAGACGAAATTTGAAATTAGTCCTGTGTTTAAAACATGGTCAGTGGTCGACCCTCATTTTTCTGTCCTTGTTCTAGGATAACGAGAAACATATACTGTGTTTCGAACAGGGTCAATAGTTATCCCCTATCATCACGCCACAATCATTTTGGTCCAGATCTTGAGCACCATGATTCACATATTTCCTCTTTCTTATTTTCAAGTGGAATTCCAACATACTCGGCTTTACTCCTCCAAGAATCTAGGTACATTATATAGGTGAGTTAGCATCATTGGGACGTCATTCACCTAGCATCCCACCACCACTAAAATTTTCCTTCCTGTGCTAGGAAATCCCCATCACTACTCCTTATTTCCCACATCGAGCACAACTCACATGGGCTTAGTAGTTCTGATAGGATGTGTACTGATGCAGCTATACCACACATGCCTTTCATCATCCTACATGACATTAAATTGTGCTCTCCGAACTATATATGGATGGATTCCCATCCTCATGGGATACGTAGGAATGCTCAACCTCTTTGCCTTGGGCCCAACATAAATATCACTTTTGGTCCCTTGACCTAAATAACTTTCCCCAAGGATACGTGTGTGGGATTATGTCCCCATTCACGTCAGTTTTACAGCTACTGCACCACATACACCCTTCATGGGATCTCCGGTTTCACCTTTGTCTTGTATGATGTTAAACTGCATGATCCCACATGTCCTTGATGCATGACAGTAAACTACGGTTCTACCCTGAACAAGTTCAGGATGCCCCGTGTTAGTCATGGGATGCACCAGATCCCTTTCCAGAAAGGATTTCCCCAATCAGTGTTGGCCTTTTTCCACACAGTGCTTAAGAACTATGTTTGTATGGATTCACATCCTTATGAGATACGTAGCGAACACCCAGTAATTTCACCTTGGTCCCATCCCCAGGGTCATTAACCCTCCTGGTCCCTCGGCCCCAATCATGGTCCAATCTCTATGACCTTAAACTAGGAGCCTACAGTCCATGTACCATGACTTTAAACTATTCACCATGGTCCAAGAAGTATGACATTAAAGCTATGTGCACTGTACTCACCATATGATGTTAAACTACATGTCTATCATCCTCATTGGTATGACGTAAAACTATATTTCATTATAGGTCCTTACTAGAGAGGTCATGTTCGGGAGTTGTTATGATCCCTCATCAGACTAATGCACCCACCTAATGTGTCTTCACCACAGTGGAATAATTTCAAGAGTGTTGTAATCCATTCAAACAACCCATCACTCCACACTCTATGCTTTGTATACCCCTTATTCCGAACCTCATCCTATTTCACGTCTGAAAGAACCCCCTAACAATTTGGAAGCTTGGCCTATGACTCACCTATTGTATTGGGATAACTTTACGGAAGGCTAATGGATGACATTTTGAGTTAGGCCTTGTGTTTCGAACATGGTCAGTGGTCATCCCTCATTTGTTATTCCCATTCCAGGCGAACGCAATAAGGATACTATGTTTCAAACACGGTCATTAGTTATTCTCTATTGTCACGCCACCCTTACAATGTTTCGAAATTTGGGTATAGTGATTCACACATTCCATTTCCCTATGTTCGGATTCAGCCGGACAACCCGGGCATTACCCCACTCGTGCACTAGAACACATTTGGAATGATGGAATGTCGATTGTCCTAAGGTTTGCATCCTCCAATTGGGCCTCTCCCATTTCTTCCCAGAAATCAAGATTGGTTGTTCAAACCTCAGATGCCTGAAGCTTGGTCAACACCCTTATATTCAGACAAAATAGCATGGTGATCATCCCTTGTTTCTCACATTAGGCTCGACCCACATGAGCTTAAGTATTGATCAGTGGGTATTTCACGAATATAATAGATGCGTGAAAAACTAATACAAATAATGGAACTCATGCATGCATCTGGCATAAAACAATCAAATCATGAAAGTACGTTCGAGGGTTTGTAATCCTTACAACACCCAAGGGTCAATCCCTCCCATGGATGGATTAACCACATCAAAAGAATGTTGTAGCTTCACCACCCTTTGGATTGTGGCGTCAAGGATTTTCTACCACCTGTTCAGCTCCCGCTTCTCATCGACAGCGATGGGGTACAATTCCTTAGCTTTAAACTGGGCCCTCTCTACATGGGTCTGGATAACGATTATCTTTTAGGAGGCTTGCTTCATGTGCTCCTCATCCACTACCAGCTAGGAATTCAATCACAATATTAGCTCTAATTTCACATCGATGGAGGATGAGTTCTCATCCACCAAGACCTGCAGCTGCTGAATCTGATCTTTAGCCTCCCGGAGACTCTTGATGTTCACCACTTTCCTCCGCTGCTATCCCACACCAAGGCCATGGTCGTACTCTCAAATATTCTCCACCATAAGATCTCGAATGAGCATGTGGGGACATCATGCATCCACTCCCCTAGAACATAGTTCACGCAGCTGGGAGCGAAGTCTATCCATCTCATCCATCCACCACATTTGGGGGATGTCATCGAGGAAGCGCTTGATCAGCTTCCACGATTGGCGATTGACTATTTTTCTATCATATTCATCAGAGGTTGTCTCATCCCAGTCGGAATGGTTGGTAGGATCATATGTGGGGAACACCCCCAGGAACTCATCAGAAGGGTTAAAATCTTGTATTTGATCAGGTATGGTTGGACCCCAAGGAGTGGACCCCCGTATATTGTCGGAAGGTCTTAAAGATCCGGAGGAGCCACCTTGAATGTCCTGAACCCGCCAGACGAGGTAATCAATGTCACCACAGGTGTAGATCCTAAAGGTTCCACATTTTCATCTGTTGAGGGGTGAGAATGGGTTCTGTGTAAGAGACCCTCCTGCACAGTTCAAGTATTAGTAAGAAGTCTAGAATGACCAGGAAGCAGACACTAAAGAAGGGTCTAGTGATTTTACCTCAAGGGCCTCTACAAATTCTTCAAGGTCCAAGTCTTGATCACCAACTTCACGCTACTCCAATGTGATCCCTCTACCAGCCTCTTCCCCCTAGGAGGACTCATCTAATTCATCTGACAAAGGAAAGCACTCCCTCAGTTCGGTAGCTGACAAATATAGGGGGGGGGGGCAATCAGATTCAACAACACCTTCACCTAGTCTGTCATTAGAAGAGGGGAACCTCAGGAGTGCAAAAATTCCTCCAACTCTACCATGTATTTCTCCACCTCCTCCTAGGATACTGCAAAGCCAGCCCTGATAGGACCAATTCCCGACAAGTCCATCTCTAGGCGGTTCATGTGTTTCCACATCTCAGACGGGTCAAGGAATTTACTGTTGATATCCCAGATGTCCTAGGCCTTCGGGAAGGCGACATTTTCCTGCATGTCTATAAGGCACAACCGCTTCCCTAGAGCCTAGGTGGATATTATAAGGAATTCTCTCGGTGGCCTCCCCCATGGGCTTCTTTTTTCTTTTGGAACCACTAGGTCCACTACTGTTGCTGGATCCGCTACCACCGCCTCCCCCTCAGCCGGTACGGGAATTGCTGTCACAGTAACCCCTCCACCATGAGATGTCTTTGCCACCTTTGGACTCCATCCTCAAGATTGGGGAGGCACACCATCACCGATACAAATAGTTGGATTCTTCAGCATCTCTCCCGGGTAGTCCGCCTCCTATCTTTTGGCATACTCCTTCACCAACCCGAAGATGACTGTGGATAGAGGCAACTCAATCCACATCTTCCCATCATCCCATGTGAACATGAGCCACATCTGCCTCATCAAGCATGGATGTTACTCATGGATCACCGTTAAATAGACCTGTGGGGTCAACATTTGCATACACTTAAATTTCCTGGAAAATCGGTGCGGGGTGTACGGCTCGTAGAGAGGCTCACGATCTACCCTTTTACCCATGACTCCACCACAAAAGGCTAGGAGATAGGACCAGTGCTCTTCTGTTCCTTTTCCATCATCAGTAAAAGAACTCATTTCCAGTGAGAACAGATGAATGTTGAATTCATTTATATTCCAGACTCGGTAAAGAACCGATTGCATAGTCAGTTTGGACAAAAATCTCCCCGCGAAATTCAGACTGGATGGGTGGAAGTTCGATCCTAGAGGGGAGATGGGGTTTGGATATTCATAGACCCCCATGACATGAGCCACTATCCACCCGTACAGGATGTGGAACGGCCCGTATATCCTTTGTGGCCTCTTCCCATCACTGATTTGACACATCATCTTGTACAGCTTTGCGAGCATCAGGATTCTGAGGTTCACCCACCCTCATGTTTCTAACATGGACGCCATGATAAATGTGCTTGGTCACATGCCCATGTTCGTATCCCTCACCAGAAGGATCCAACCACATATGATAGACACGATGAATGCCACCAGCCTGACTACCGGTTGATTCTCAGTGTTGACACTGAACCCCCAGGTTTTCCACTGGCTGTCCTCCAGGAGCCGCCAGTATGAGTGCTCTTTGCCCCATTGATCCCCCTTCGGGAAAGTATGAGGCCTCACCAGAAACTGCCTTTTTTCCATGAATTTTAGAAACTGTTTGGACCACCATTTGAAGTGGACGCGTCTCACTGATTCCTTGTCCTCTCCCGACACCAGCTCCATCAGTGCCATCACCAGTAGTGGAATTTTCTCTGGATCCTCTCATGCACCCATAACATGGAAGAATTCATCATACATCGCCCCCAGTATCAGGACCCCCGAGATCTGTTTCATTTCCCATAAACTGATTCCAACCTTCTCGTGGTGTAAATAGAAGGTATTGGTCCTTGATGACCACCTACTCAAAAACTCTGGCATTATATGTTTCAGTTGATAGATGTGGAATTGGGAGGCCCATGGTACCTCATATAGGCCCACTCTCATCAGCTCATACCCAAAATCATCACAAGAGGCACCTACCCAGTAGGCCCAGGCCCAATCATTTGTGAAATTGCTACCCTGGCATAGGTCCCACTCCTTGGACCACCCCTTCCTTAGGTTTCTCAGGGTTGCCTTCAATATTTATTGGTACAAAGGGGGGAGGGGGGTGGGGTGTCTCCATCTTCAATAACTTCCCATCAACATTGTTCAGATGATTGTACAAACAATCAACAATTATGGGTTTGAAGTCCTCCCAGGCATGACTGTCAGCCGCCCTGAACCACTAGCACTAACATGGAATGCTTCATAACTAGTAAGCTGGCTCATCCCTACTGTCTTTAGGGATGGATACGTCATCCCTCAACCCAAATACATACAAAGGAAGCCTCTTTCACATCATATAGTTCCTTTGGCTTGCCGATAACAACTCCACCAACAACCCATGGTCGGAGTGGCTCTGTATTGACTCCCCTAAACCCAATCTATTCTCCATATCTTCCCTTTGGACAGTGTCCACATAGACCCCCATAACATTATTCTGGTGAGACATTCAGTCTTGATGTTTGGGTGTTCTTTGGGTTTGGCTCGCGAAGCTCTTTCGTGAAGAAAGTTCGTGGAGATTGGTCACCAAGGATGTTCGCGGAGGCCTTCCTCGACCTTTAGAAGAAAGATCGTAGAGCACACTGATGTGAAGATAAAGACTTGATGTGTGCCGAAAATCATAAGGCCTGATTCGTGGAGATAAATCACAAAGTACGTGAGGATTCGTGAATCGATAGCGCTAAAAGCAAAAAACACAGAGAATAACAGTGTTCAGAAGCCCGATTTATAGGCGAGGACCCCAAGTGCTTTGCACTGCATCTGATCCGCAGTGAGCTTCGTGGAATGACAGCCCACGCACACCGCTCTGCCTTATGAGACCCCTTTGTGAGTCACATTCACGATTGACTGAGGAATTTTGGTAGTTGAACCTCTAACTTTGACCCTTGTTTTCTCCTCAACTCAAATTACGAGGGGAGGCAATTGTTGACGCCAAAATCAAGGAAAATTAGGAACAAAAGGAGAGAATAAGGGGCTGTGTCGCGAAGACTGGTTGAAGAGCCATGTATCCCTACATCCGACGCAGAGCTCTCCCTTCATGAACCTACAACAGATCAAAGAGGCAGGATGCTCTATGAACTGAATTTATGTTCGCAAACCTGTCGCGGAGCAGAGTGGTTGGATGCTCTACGAACCGATTTGACATTCACGAACTTGCTGCAGAGCAGGGAGGTGGGATTCTCCAAAAACCGATTTGATATTTGCGAACCCGCCGTAGAGTAGAAGGCGGGATGCTCCATGAACCAATTTAACATTCGTGAACCCACTGCGGAGAAAGCTTCGTCTTCGTTCCAAGAGAGCTCTTCTATGCGGTGCCTCTTGTCTATAAATACCTGGCTCCTCTAGAGTTTGAAGGACGGATCCTCTAACATTTTTTCTTCTGAGATCCCACATCGGGAATCAATTTTTGTTCTGTCAACCATGATATTTTTGAGGTACTTTTTCATCGCAAAATTCCTTCCCCTTTGCATGGATTCCACCCCTCTTCAAAGAGGGATTACCTTCACGGATCCCACATGCCTTCGCAAAAGAATGAGATCCCCAAGGGGACTCGGGTCCTCATGGAGCATTTATGATTCGTGAAACACCCTTCATACACTTGTGATTTGCATGCTACGACATGATCACTATGCTTCGCGAAGCACATTTCGTCACAATGTTATGCTTCACAAGGCACCATCGCTTTGCAAGGCATTTCTCTGCGAATGCCTTTCTAGTTCACGAAGCACATTCCATATGCACCTATGCCCTATACCTAGGCTAGGTGACTTCACTTTGTGAAGCACATCCCTTCCTGAAACCTCTACAATCTACGAAGCACCATAACTTCATAATGCTTCTACCTATGAACCCCTTTGCTATGAAAATCCTTTTCCTGTGCAGCCCTTTAGGTTTGCACAAAGCAATTTCAAGGTCCCTGGGGCAGTGCTACCCGTTGCATTGCTTTGCCTCATGATTCTTCGCATAAGCACGCTAACAGTTATTGTTTCTTCGCATAGCCATGATAATGTGGACTCCCAATGGATTGATCAATAACACCCCCACCACGACATTGTCGATGCCTTCCTTACCTCAAGGGTGGGTGGGTATCAGTTATGTAAGTCCCAGGGGTGCGGAGCGCACCCACCTCATCCGAGTTGTAGGACGTTAAACAGCCAAGCACCATCGTCCTCAGCACATCACGTTAAATTGTGACCTCACCCCATGCCATGCATGCGGGGTGCCCCACCTAGTATATTCTACATGCCCACTGGCTTCTACGGGAGTGAAATCATTCCTCACATGGAATGAGATCCTCTTTTTCGGAGCAGCGTCTGTCTGTGGGGAAAGGGAAACCACCCTGGTGTAAGCCCATAGATTTCCTTGTAGGTGGTGGCATCTTTACTCCTTCTCTCTTCCATGGTTCCAAATCCCTCTCTCGATAGGCTTTGTCACCACCTTGGCCTCCACCATAGAGTAATTCCCAATCTCCATCTCCCCAGGCTGCGAACCACACGTAAGCCCCTATTTCTTATTTGGGATACTAACCACGTGTAAGCCCCACCCCAATTCCCACAAACACACCTTCCTCCATGGGATCGTTAGGCCTTTTCCGCCTCCTATTTCTCCCACCGAGCATGACTCATGTGGGCATAGAGTAAGTATCGACCATGTCATCCTATCTGGTCATCCTAGAGTATAATCGCCACACACCCTTCTGAACTATGTGGACTTTTATCCTTACCATGGAAAGGTATGTAGGAAGCCTCCCTGAGGTTCAAGCCCAACAACCATTGGTTTCGACCCCCCTTCACATCGGACAACCTTCATCCCGTATGATGTTAAACTGTATGCCCTCTTTTAATCCTGCATGATGTTTAACTGCATCCACCATTCCAAACTATGTGGACTTTGATCCTTTCCAAGGAAAGGTATGTAGGAAGCCTCCTTGAGGTTCAATCCAAACACCCATCAATCCCGACCATCTTCATGTCGTTTCCCAGTCCATCTGAACTACATGTAATTTTATCCTTGCCAAGGCAAGGTACATAAGAAGCATCTCTAAGGTTTAAGCCCAACATCCATTGGTTCCAGAGAACCTTCACATTGGGCCACTGTAACGCCCCAACCCCAGTTACCCAGAGTAGGTGCATTATTACATAAAATTGTAATGATTACAAAAGATCAAGTCTTGAAAGACCAATTAGTTTAGTAGCCTTGGAGTCACTAGATACATTCATAATGTTTACATTACATCATAAAGTGAAAACTACAACATTATCTTGTCTCCACACTCATATCCCCTTTAAATATCCCTGCAGGTCATTCATAAAATACTTCTTCACATCCTGAGAAAAATAAAAAATATAAAGGGGTGAGCTTAAATGCCCAGTAAGGATAACAATATAGTGGAAATTTTCATAAATAAGAATAATCATTTAAGGCAATTTATAACTAAAACAAAAGCCTTTTAAACTTGAAATTATGCATAATATGTCAAAGACAAAATGAAATAATTCCATTTAAATATTCACATGGATATTCTACTAGTCGAATAATCACATGAAATATCAATAACCACTTCAATAATGATGGAATGCATAATTACAGACTATCATAACCACTTAGTCAAGGCCTTCTTCCAAGATTACAAATAAGATTTTGTCAAGGCCTTGTGCCAAGACACTAGTTTGTCTCATGAGACCTACTGATGAATCAAAGAGATATAGCGGGCTCCACCCATCACTTACTAAGTCCAATGCATTCCTCATATGAAAATTTTGAAACATAACATAAACATTCATATTAAAACTAGCATACGAAATGTCAATACTTTATCCACAACCATGAATGGTATAAAAATAGCTCATACACAATCAAATATAACTCATTCGGTACAATATGGAAGATTGTATTGTATCAGATTAACCTCAATCGAGAATAATGAAGGATATTGACATAGATGAAAATAATCATCAAAACTATTTAAGAGAAATATCCCCCTTTTTCTTGAAATCTTTTAAAAGTCACACTATTTATCAAGAATCCATTTAAAAATAGATTTTTTAATCAAAGTGTCCCATACCAATTTGAAACATTTTAAATGAATTTTAATTTTAAAACATTAATTTCCATATAAATAAATCCTTAAAACCATTTTTAAAACATGGACATTAATGAGAATGATTTAGAAGAATAAATCGTTAAAACATTTAAAAAAGATATTTTAGTTAGAGTTTATAACAAAAAGAGATACAATTGAATACAAATAATTGAGGTAATAAAAACATTTTAATACCATGAGAATAAAGGTAATCATGATATACTATGTCAATGTACATTATATACACCATATAAAAGTGATTTGGTGTATAACAACAAAGAATTCTCAATAAAATGTAAATTGATATGAATCTTTTTACAAAGACCATATCCTTAGGTTAAGGATAAATCAACGACATAATTATTTTTGAAAAATATAGATAATGTAAATATGATTGGATATTCAGTGTAAATAAATCATAGGACATTCACACATATTCTTGTAAAAACAACACCAATGAATTGGATGTTTAACTCAATAAATGGAGATTGAGTTAAAATTTATCTTATCAAGTTCATATCGATGACTTGAGAATTTATCAGTGGAGTGATTATGTGTATCAAAAGTATATCCACATACAGGGGATTGGTAATTATGACATAAGCAAATTAATAGTGATTCAACACATAATATTGAAGTAAAATAATCAATGAAGTATGCGTAAGGCTGAATGAGTGGAAATTGAATTTTCAAATTCCCTTATCGATTTGGTAACTTATGAAACATAAACCCATGAAAGAATTATCATAAAATGATGATAAATATATCCATTAATTAATGCATATTACACAATGAATACCAACATGGGTAGTACACACACCATATGCAATAAATAAGTGGTGAACATGGAAATCTCACGGAATTAAAAGTGAGATAAGAAACCCCTTACTTTGTAATTTTTCCTTGGTCGAGGGTAGTTTATCCTCCTGTATAATGGTGAAATAATTTTTATTGAATTATAAAAGATTCATATACGTTATTATGATGTCATATATGATCTTTTAATATTGCTTTGTTAATAATATCTTAGTATTATCGTCATTTCGGGTGTTAACTTACTCATTTAATTTTATATGTTTTGTTACATAAGTCGTGTTTGTTATGGATAGGTTGTATATTATTCATATATAGAATGATATCAAGTCATTAAACATTATTTTTAATCATTAAATGAGAATTAGACTTGTATGGATACGATGGGAAATGAATCTCATCGCGTTCGTGGAGACGGTAGTCTGTACGTACGCACGAGTGATAATATCATTCTTTTGATATTAAAATCATATTTAATTGGATGGTATATCATATATAAAGAATAATTATCATGTTATACTTATTATTTACATGAATTATACATCAATATTATACCCATCCAAATAATAATGTATTGAATAACAATTACACCACGACGTGGAGACAGTAGGTCGTACGCACGCACGTATGATGAAATGTCATTCAAAGGATGGATAGAATACTTAATATGGTTGTAACATATTTATAATAACATCACAGTATATAAAATATAGTTGAGTTATTATTTTGAAATGGAAATAACAAATAAAGAAGTAGTTTAAGAAGAAAAGAACTTAGAAGAGGGTGGTGAAAACATTACATCTTCTTCGGGTTATTCCTTTTTAATTGATCAAAAGGGCTCCTTAGGTTGGATTTCTGATCAAACTAAGACCTCTAGGTTGAATTGATAGAAGTTGAGAGAATATTTGGGTAGGGTTTGGCCGAGGCAAAAGGCTTTGAAGGTGTTGATGAGAGAGAAGGGTGAGTACCCTTTTATAAGTGGGGTGAGGGGATCCTTTGGAGAAGCTAGAAATATTATTTTATAATATATTCATATTTGGTTTCAATGGCTCCAAAGTGGATTATTTAAAGTTTAAGGTGATTATGGGTCGAAATAATTTCAACCAATAGATTTAAGATAGGTTTGGGTCACTATATTAACCTTATCAATTTTATTTATCTCTTATTTAAATAGATTGACATTTACCATGTCTCTTCGTATTTTTATATTATATAGTTAATAAACTTACTATATACCTACAAGAGACCCCAAAGTGGTCCAATATTGATACAAAATTAATTATATAAGTATTTTGGCCGACAGTTAGATTTTTAGTAACCGAATATCAATTAATAATATAATATTTGTTTTAAAAACTCTTTTATGTCAATTGTGACACTATTGGGTATTTTGTTTTTGATAATTTCATAACATCATTATTACTTAGAAAAAAATTTATATAACCAATCCTAATATGTAATAATAACCTAGAAAAGTATTAGAATTCATCAAAAGTCTCAAATTACGTTTATTTTGATATTTATAATTTCATTTATTTTAATATTTCATTAATTAGGTAATTACTGCATCACCATTGTGTCATAAATAAATTAATTTATTTAATGTCTAAAAATTATTAATAAAATACCATTATGTAGGAAATATTTTTATATTTCTAATTAATATTTATAATTGAATTTATCTTATGTATAACCATATATTTAAAATATTTTATTTATTAAACTTTGATTTTATCTCTTTTAACTATTCTTTGAATTAAATAATAATAAATGTCCTAATCTAATCCAAGTGGACCTAAATGATAATATTTTATTCCTAAGGTTGTTTTTGGTTGAGTTAAACTTGTCCAATATAATTAGGACATGTGTTAGGGTAATATAAATATCATTTTTACCCTTAATTACCCTATTTACTTTTAAGCATGGTAAATAAAAATAAAAGTTACTATTCATCAAAAATAATTTTCATCTCATTGAACCACATTTTACTCCTTGATATTAACCGTGTCTCTTTTATTTTATAAATTCTACTCATAGAAGCGGTAAAATTATGTTTTATGTGAATTTCCAAATTCTCATAGGAGGTGGGTAAAAGATGGTGAAAATTTCAATAAAATTTTTATACATCTAAAATTATTATAAACTAACTCCGATGAATTAAATTGAACTTATATAGGTATTTTGTATATATTTTGACCTTAATTAAATTTAAATAAACTAAATAATTATTTAAATAAAAATTTTGTTTTAAACTATAACTCAGTGTTTTTTTACTATTCATCAAAAATTGAATATTTTCAGAAAAATACCAAAAATTCACTCTAAGCTAATTTCGATATTCAAAATCCAAAAATGAAGTCTATTTTGAAATATAATATTTATAAAATTTCAAAAAGTGGGTATTACTATTTATAACAGCTAGTTTGATTGGTTGTGGTGTGTGTTAGAACTCAAAGTTGCGTAAAACACATGCTACTGTATTATTCCAAGAGAAGCATACCGTGGAAGCTTGGGGTGTTACATTATCCCCTCCTTCAAACAATTTCATCCTCAAAATTTTTAAAATTGTGCTTGGGAATATAATGGAATGTCCCACATTGGAAAAAGAGTCAATAAAACTATCACCTTAAAAGAAAGAAAGTGAAGTACAAAGGTCACCCAAGATAACTCATACAAGGATTTCATGTAGGAAAACATGGATATGGAAGATAAAATAAGTGTCAAGTTCTGATGGTGAGGGATAGAAAACATGATCAGGAGAAAGTTAACAACAAGAAAGCCACAAACTTGTGATGGGACAAATGGTCATTAGTTTCCCAGTAGGAAAAGTATACAGACAACATTTTTTTAAGTTACATTACATAAATATGAGGAATTCATTTATGATATTGACTAAGAAAATAAAGAGACATACTTACTTTTTAAGTAGAGTTTCATTCTTTAATAAATTTCCACCACTAACTCATTTTTTTTAAACGATGAGTATTCAAGAAGACTTGGTCACACTAGAAGTGCTAGAATAAACTTCTATATAATCACATGATCCACGAAGGATAAAATATATATTTACCTTGTCTATAAAGATTAATCAAAACCAAAATGGTTAGTACTAGATCTGATGATCCCCCAAAAGGATATTACTTTAGAGAAAAAAATACTAATCTTAATTTCTAAAATTAAACCAACATCACCCCAGAGTTAAATAAATACCATTCAATAAACAACTGTCCTTAAATTCCTTCAATATAATCCAAACTAATATTGAAACCCAAAACGTAGAAGAATTTGGTTATATAGTCTTCCATGTTAAATTGTATCTCCAAATGACATCAATTACTCTTAAAGTCACATACTTACATGTAATTAAACTAATCACATATTCTCTATTATATGTTAATAAATTCCATAAATAACCCAAATCACTATAAATCCACAATAAAAACATAGATAAAAATTCACCATTACTCTTCAAATAAAATCCCATAGTATTATATTTTCCTTGGTCATATAGTGTTCCCAACAAAGCTAACATCTTTCAAAATAAAATTTATCACTTAATCACCAAATCATTTTCCTATACTAAGGGTATTCATTTGATAAGACATAAGAACCCAAATCAACTTATTATTTATCAATAAAATCATTTAACTAAAAATAATTAGTCACACTAACCAGGGACTTCACGTAGTCCAGTGGTAGGTGACAAATCCTAATCACACTTTGGTTATGGGTTTGATTCCCATAGCTTTGTCCGATGCAATGGGTTGTCACATGGTCTGTGTGTTGTCCTTTTTCAAAAACTATATTTTATAATATTACAAAAATGATCCAAATTCCTCAAAATAACCATAACATAATTTTAACCATAAATGTTATCTCATACCTTGCATTTTATTCTTCAAATATTATAACTTGTAATTTCCTCAAATCCATTGATCATATAAAACCAAATGGTTATTTATAACTATATCCACAAGGGAAAATATAAGTCTTCCTCAAATATCATTCTCACATGGAAAATTGCGGGGTTACAAATACAAGAGAAAATTATTCCAAAGTAATCGCATCAACAAGGAGCACTAATACTTTTAAACATTTCCCAAACCATTTATATCCACATAGCTTCTTCTTTGACAAAGAAAATATCCTATAGAATAGGGAATTCACTCAGGTAATGGCCAGGTCCCCTGAATTTATGGCAAATGACTGTAAATAGATTCTTGGGACCATTTTTATTTTCTTCCATAGTACTCTTCATTTTTCCTTGGAAATTATTCACATTATGTCCTTCTTTCCCGCACGTAAATCATTTATTTCTTCAGTTGAGACACTTTACTGAGTGTCTCCTTCCACATTTCTTACATGATGTAAATTTAAGATTCTTTTCTCCATGGTCTCCACTCCTGGAGCTCTTATCATTCATCACCTTTATTTTATTTGTTGAGTCTGAGATTTGGTTAATATATATGTTGTTGATCATATTTTTGGAAAAATGATTTGGCATGAACACGATATCTTGTACGCATATCAATATTCCATTTTCTTGATCATTTCCACCACTATTCCCACCTTGCACATCATTCTAAAAGTTACTATGACTTCCTTGGACTCCAGCCATTGACTAAAACTAGAAAGCATTGTGTGAGTAATAGTAGTCATAAAATCATTTATAGAATATCATGACACCATATTATCAATTTGAATCACCTTAGGATTAACCAAGGTCATTTATTATCATCTTATATTAAAATACTTCAAATTGTTTTGTAAATAAAATGTAAATTATCCTAAGCATATCCCCTGGGAGTGTCGTAACCAAGAGTGCAGTAAGGCCCGTTGTCGTGCACCGGTTCCCGTTCGAGTCTAGCTCAAAGCGGTGTTTTCAGGTTTTACCCCTTGGTACATCTGTGCCAGAGCCACCTCTACCTGCTCTTATCCAGACATGGATGTATTGCTTATAAAACTCACAAAATCTATAGAATACCAAAATTCTAGGAAGTTCTTCTATACTATTCCTCAAAGACTATCTTAGGGCTGTGTGCTCTAACCAGAGTTTATCTAAATCTAGCTTCCAAGGTTTGTACTAATATTTCTCTGATACCAACTGTAATGCCCCGACACCAGTTACCCAGAGTCGGTTCATAATTACATAACATTGGCATGATCACAAAAGGTCAAGTCTTGAAAGACCTATTTGTTTAGTAGCCTTGGAATCACTAGATACATTCATAATGTTTAAATTACATCATAAAGTAAAAACTACAACCACATCTTGTCTCCACACTCATATCCCCTTATACTATCCCTACAGGTCATTCATAAAATACTTCTTCAGATCTTGGGAAAAATAAAACATAGAAAAGGGTGAGATCAAATTCCCAGTAAGGACAACAATATAGCAGAAATTTCTATAAATAAGCATAAACATTTAAGGCAATGTATAACTAAAACAAACGCCTTTTAAACCTGAACTTCAACATAATATGTCAAAGATAAAATGAAATAATTCCATTTACATATTCACATGGATATTCTACTAGTCGAATAATCACATGAAATATCAATAACCACTTATATAATGATGGAATGCATAATTCGAGACTATCATAACCACTTAGTCAAGGCATTGTGCCAAGAATACAAATAAGATTTTGTCAAGGCCTTGTGCAAAGACACTAGTTTGTCTCATGAGACCTACCAATGAATCGAGGAGCTATATCGGGCTCCACCCGTCACTTACTAAGTCCAATGAATTCCTCATATGAAAAGATTGAAACATAACATAAAAATTCATATTAAAACTAGCACACGAAATGTCAATACTTAATCCACAACCATGAATGGTATAAAAATATCACATCCACAATCAAACACAACTCATTCGATACAATATAGAAGATTGTATTATGTCATATTATCCTCAATCGAGAATAATTAAGGAAATTAACATAGATGAAAATAATCATCAAAACTATTTGATTGATATATCCCCCTTTTTCTTGAAATCATTTAAAAGTCACACTATTTGTCAAGAAGCCATTTAAAAATCGATTTTTGAATCAAAGTTCCCCATACAAATTTGAAAATTTTAAAATTAATTTTAATTTAAAACATTAATGTCCATATAAATAAATCCTTAAAACCATTTTTAAAACATGGACATTAATGAGAAAGCTTTATAAGAATAAATATTTAAAACATTTAAAAATGATATTTTAGTTAGAGTTTCTAACCAAAAGAGAGACACTTGAATACAAATAATTGAGGTAATAAAAACATTGTAATATCATGAGAATACATGGATTCATGATATACTATGTCAAAGTACATTATATACACCATATAAAAGTGACTTGTTGTATAACAACAAAGAAGTCTCAATGGAATGTAAATTGATATGAAAATTCTTATAAAGACCGTTTCCTTAGGTTAAGGATAAATCAACAACATAATTATGTGTGAAAAATATAAATACACTCAATATGATTGGATATTCAGTTTAAATCAATCAGAGTATATTCACACATATTCTTGTAAAAACAACACCAATGAATTAGATGATTAACTCAATAAATGGAGATTGAGTTAAAATTAATCTTATCAAGTTCATATCGATGACTTGAGAATTTATCAATGGAGTGATTATGTGTATCAAAATTATATCCATAGAAAGGGGAGTGGAAATTATTACATAAGAAAATTAATAGTGATTCCACACATAATCTTGAAGAAAAATAATCAATGAAGTATGCATAATGCCGAATGAGTGGAAATTGAAATTTCAAATTCCCTTATAGATTTGGTAACTTAAGATACATACACCCATGAAAAAAGGATCATACAATGATGATGAAAATATTCATTAATTAATTTATATTACACAATGAATACAAACATGGTCAGTACACACACCACATGCAATAAATAAGTGGTGAACAATGGAAATCTCACAGAATTAAAAGTGAGATAAGAAACCCCTTACTTTGTACTTTTTCCTTGGTCAAGGGTAGGTTAGACTCTTGTATAATGGTGAAATAATTGTTATTGAATTATAAAAGAGTCATATACATTATTATGATATCATATATGATCTTTTAACATTTCTTTGTTAATAATATCTATGTATTATCGTCGTTTTGGGTGTTAACTTACTCGTTTTATTTTATATGTTTTGTTACATAAATAGTATTTGTTATGGATAGGTTGTATCTTATTCATTTACAGAATGATATCAAGTATTTAAAAATTATTTTTAATCATAAAATGAGAATTAGACTTGTATGGATACGATGGGGAATGAATCTCATCGCGTTCGTGGAGACGGTAGTCCATACGTACGCATGAGCGATAATATGATTATTTTGATATTAAAATAATATATAATTGGATGATATATCATATATAAAGAATAATTATCATGTTAGACTTATTATTTACATGAATTATACATCATTATTATACCCATCCAAATAATAATGTATTGAATAATAATTACACCACGACGTGGAGACGGTAGGCCGTACGTACGCACGTATGGCGACATGTCATTAAAAAGATGGATAGAATACTGAATATGGTTGTACCATATTTAGAATAACATCACAGTATATAAAAGATACTGGATTTATTATTTTATAATGTAAATAACAAAGAAAGAAGAAGTTGAAGAAGAAAGGAACTTGAAAGAGGGTGGTGAAAACATTACCTCTTCTTCGGGTTCTTCCTTTTGATTTGATAAAAAGGTCTCCTTAGGGTGGCTTTATGATCAAAATAATACCTCTAGGTTTAGGTTAGTAAAGTTGAGAGAATATTTGGGCAGGTTTTGGTGGATCCAAAAGGCTTTGAAGGTGTAAATTAGAGAGAAGTGGGAGTACCCTTTTATAAGAGGGGTGAGGGGCACCTTTGGAAAAGTTAGAAATATTAATTTATAATAAATTCATATTCGGTTTCTAATGGCTCCAAAGTGTATTATTTAAAGTTTAAGGTAGGTATGGGTCTCAAACCACTCAAAAAATCGATTTTAGATAGGTTTGGGTCACTATATTAACCATATCATTTATATTTAACTTTTAGTTAAATAGTTTGACATTTACCATGTCTCTTTGTATTTTTATATTATATAGTTAATAAACTTCCTATATACCTCCATGAGACCCCAATGTGGTCCATTAATGATATACCTATAATTATATAAGTATTTTGGCCGATCCTTATATTTTTAGGAATAGAATATCATTTAATAATATAATATTTATTTTAAAAAATAGTTTTTGTCAATTTTGACACTTTTGGGTATTTTGTTTTTGATAATTTTATAACAACATTATTACTTCGAAACAATTTATAAAACCAATAATAATATTTCATATTAACCTATAAAAGTATTATAATTAATAAAAAGTCTCAAATTACATTTAATTTGATATTTATAATATCATTTATTTTAATATTTCATTAATTAAGTAATTACTGCATCACCATTGTGTCATAAATAAATTAAATTATTTAATGTCTAAAAATTATAAATAAAATACCATTATGTAGGAAATCTTTTTATATTTCTAATTAATATTTATAATTGAATTAATCTTATTTATAACCAAATATTAAAAATGTTTTAGTTAATAAACTTTGTTTTTATCTCTTTTAACTCTTCTTTGAATTAAATAATAATAAATGTCCTAATCTAATCGAAGTGGACCTAAATGATAATATTTTATTCCTAAGGTTTTTTTTGTCGAGTTAAACTTTCCCAATATAATTGGGACATGTTTTAGGGTAATATTAATATCATTTTTACCCTTAATTACCCTATTTATTTTTAATCGTGGTAAATAAAAGTAAAAAGTTACTTTTCATAAAAAATTATTTTCATCTCATTGAACCAAATTTTTCTCCTTGATATTATCCTTGTCTCTTGGATTTTAGAAATTCCACTCACAGAAGTGGTAAAATTAAGTTTTATGTGAATTTCCAAATTCTCCTAGGAGGTGGGTAAAAGACGGTGAAAAGTTCAATAAAATATTTATATATCTAAAATTATTATAAACTAAATCCTATGAATTAAATTAAACTTATATAGGTATTATGTATCTATTTTGACCTTAATTAAATTTAAATAAAATAAATAATTATTTAAATAAGAATTTTGTTTTAAACTATAACTTAGTGTTTTTTCACTATTCATCAAAAATTGAATGTTTTCAGAAAAATACCAAAAATTCACCCTAAGATAATTTCGATATTCAGAATCCAAAAATGAAGTCCATTTTGAAAGATAAAATTTATAAAATTTCAAAAAGTGGTTATTACTATTCATAACTGTTAGTTTGATTGGTTGTGGTGTGTGTTAGAACTCGAAGTTACGTACAACACATGCTACTGTATTATTCAAAGAGAAGCGTACCGTGGAAGCTTGGGGTGTTACAGACACCTTCGTCCCACATGACGTTAAACTGCATCCTCCATCCCGAACTATGTGGTATTTGATCCTTGTCTCCGAGATAAGGTACATAAGAAGCCTCCCTAAGTTTCAACCCCATCCAGTAGTAAGCCATTGTGACCCCATCCAATGGTAACCCATTGGGACCCCATCCAGTGGTAAGCCATTGTGACCCCATCTAGCAGTAAGCCATTGTGACCCTATCAAGAGGTAAGCCATTGTGACCCCATCGAGCGGTAAGCCATTGTGACCCCATCAAGCGGTAATCCATTATGACACCATCCAACGGTAAGCCATTGTGACCCCATCCAACAGCAAGCTGTTGTGACCCCATCCAACAGCAAGCTGTTGTGACCCCATCCAATGGTACGCCTTTGTGACCACCATTCAACGGAAATTCGTTGTCAAACCCATTCGATGGTAAGTAGTTAAAGCCCCCAATCGATTGTAATCCATTTTTAGGTGAACTATGAGGACTTTGATTCCCTACCACATGGATACGTAGGAGGTCTCTTTGAGACTCAAACCCAACATCACCGTCGTCCTCGAGTCGACTCCATATCATTATCCACCCACTTCACTTAACCATCCATCATCCGTTTTGGTTCTTACTCGGGCCACCACATCCTGGTGGGATCATTCCAACTCATTCCCCATTCCCTTTGACAACAATTGGGTAGCTAACCACACGTTATCCCCAACATCAGTGTTCCCTCTAGGGGTTGTACTCACCTGATCCGCTCTAGTTAGTGTTCTGATCAGTTCGATCCATCTCCGCTAGACGTTAAACCTACAACATACCCTATTTTAAACATAGGATGCTAAGGAAAACCTCTGATACATTCCTATGATATATAATTCCTTGTATTCTACGTGAGATTCCTTGGACTTCTGCGCACTTGATAAGACCTATAATAAGGGTAAGAAACCCAGACGTGTCGGTGTTCCAACATCCAGACTTTCCCGTGACGTACAACGTGAATAATTCCCCGACCAAAGGTTGCTACCCTGACTGGACCCCTTATAATGTCCCGAAAAAAGCAGTGTAATTAACTAGTGTCCATGAAGATATTTTTCTAGGAAGAGTTTCATGAACAACGTCTGAAATCTTTAAGGGAGACCCGGAATATGTGATGAGTTCCAAGGAGGAATCCGTGGAAGGAAGAACCGACATCCCATCATCTCATTTCTATCAAGGAGAAAACATCCTTGAATAGGTGATAGATGCCGCCCACCTTTGGAAAGTGGGAATGCGGGGAAACAAACAGTTTCACCACCCTTAAACAGATGGACGTGCGTGCCCCGATGAAAGCATCAGAAACAAATGAAATTTTTTTTCAAATGAAAGGATTGGAGGTTGACTCATCCATTTACGGTTTATGTTTCCATGTCCAGGACACTTATATTTTTAATACATGTTCTTTAATAATTCTCAGTAATAATAGCGGTTACCCTTCAATAAATTTATTGACTATAAACATGAATTTAATATAAAAAATTAATTTAGGAATATAATTTTCTCCCATTTAGTCCATTTATTTGGATACTCTATAGTTTGAAGCTATTTATATAATAATTCATGAATTTATCACCATCTTGGGAGGTGTTAGCCTCATATGAAATGAGGATGCATATTTTGTGTAATTGGGATTAGGCCCATGAAAAGAGCTTCTTACATATCCCTAAAAATTAAATCAAACAACCTGTAGTTCTATTTAATTTAATGATACATTCTTGACATTTAAGGTAAAGTTGAAAAGACCTTTTCGGTTCCATTTAAGGCCATTCATTTATGAATTATTACCTAGTATTTTAAATTCATGAGGAGTGGACTATACACTATACAGTTTAAATCCATGTTGTTTGGACTACTAGATGAAAGTTACCTAACAATGATTTTTATTGAGCTTATACCAAAGCATCCCATTCTAATTTAAATTGAAATATGAATTAGGTGATGGTATTTCAGGTCACCAATAGGATAATATTGACTCATGGAATTTGAATAAACTAATATAAGAATCTTAACTCAAGGTATTTAAGGGGACAAAGAGGAGAATCTCAACTCAATGAATTTGAAGAAAACAAGAAGAGAATATAGACTCTAGGAATTTAAATAAAATAATTGGATAATATATAATTTAATAATATGAGAATATGAAGATAAGTTTCTCGACTCAAGTAATATGAGATAACTAAGAGTATTATCTTGAATCAAGGAAGTTTTGTGTAGTATACGCGCAAGATTCCCTTTTTAGTTCATCTTATTTTTTTGTAGCTAAATAGTAAAGGGTTTTGTTGGGTATTACACCTATTATTAGGACTATATATTCATTTACACCACATTTCAATTGATAACTAGATGATTAAAGAATTCTAGACTCATGGGGGATATGGGATGGTGAGAATGGTTTGGGGATTGGACAAGATTGGAATACCATTTGAAGGTATATGGTTTATTGAGTGGAACAATAATAAGGTCATCAAGGAGTATGTGATTAGGGATTAATCCTATTATGTGGCATATAATATGTATGGCTCATGTTATTAAGGAATCATAAAATATTATTTATAAGGTATCCAATATGGGAAAGTGGAGCTTGGTGAGGTTTTATTAATCACGAAATTATGAGGACACTCTCTATTAATGGAATAAATTATTTTCAACAACTTTAGTGTCTTATTATAAGGATATAGCCTTACAAAATTACATAATCCAGAGTTTTAGACAAGAACATACATTCTTAAAGAATGCTGAACTTTTGAGTTTTATAGTTTTAGGTAATTATGACATAAAGTATACATAACATCTCATAACCATACATGTGGATACTATTAAAACAATATCCATTTTTAAAGTATAAAAATTTTCAAATAAAACATAATTGAATTAAAGAATCTTCATGAAATTTAAAATTTATATCTTCTTTCTCTTAAAAATCCTTATAACTTGTGAAAAACATTTAAAAACCTGGAATGAGCACAAAAAGACCATTAAGGGATATAAGGAAAGAATTCTTTAGACAAGTAATAACATAAAAACCAATGAAACCCATTTAATAAAAACTTGTTAACATAAATAAAAACATCATGTAGATACCTTGGGACATATTTACCATATAAATCTTACAATCACCCTTACACATGGAATAACCATTTGGTAAAATTCCACCTCTAGAGTACCCAATACATTGAAGGGCTATAATGGGGGTCACCTATCATATATTGAGCCATAATGGGATCAACCAAACATATCATGATCTATAATGGGATCAACCCAACATAAATAATTTATGAGAAAAATATCCTGGTAATAAATCATATTTAAATTATGAGAAACCCCTCATGCCAAATATATATATATATATATATATAAACCTTCATTTTGGAATTTATTAAAGAGAGTTTTAAAAGGATTTTAAATGGAAAGTCCCTTAAAATATAATTGGTGTGAGAATTAATAGAATGAGAGGGATATGTGTATAAACTATAAATACATATAATTCATCATAATATAAAAAAAATTCATCACACCAATAATCTTAATACCACATAATAAATGAAGAAGAAGGTTAGCCCAAAGAATGAAAATTGGGTTAAGAATTCCCTTTCCTTGGGTTCTTAATTCAAATGTGTTTAAACCTCTAGTATAATGGTTAAAATAGTGTTATTAATATCTTAATAAAATATATTCATGTTTATAACACCTTATATGATCATCTTACAATATCATTTGACACATTTATTAATAATATTTTATTAGTTATATTGTTTCGGGTGCGTTCTTTACATTGTTTTCATTATTGGTTCATGATGTATATTCCTATCGATTGGAAGTGAAAATACATAATTAGAATATGATTTTAATTAAATATTTACAGAACAATAAAGTATACCATTTATCATTTTAAATTCTAACATGAGGATGATTCATAAGTTAAAAAATTATTGATACTTTATATGTCATTTTGGCGATTCTTTGATCGTAATGAACTCATTTTGTTTTATAAATTAAACACATGTGTAAAAAATGATTAAAAAACATTATATAAGATATAATACATAAATTATAACATTTTTAAACCATAAAAATGGTTTCATGACCTATATTGAAGGATGTTAAATAAATTGAAATCACATCGTCCATGATGTTGGTAAATCGACACACCACGAACGATGTTTTAATTTATTGAATAAGTAGGAGAGGAGAAGAAGTATAATTGTGAATCTTACATAAAAATGATGAAATAAATATTATTTAAGATACTTTATCATTCATGACTATTGTATAAGGGGATGTGAGGAATGATTAAAAAAATAAAGGAACTTAAAATAAAAGGGAAGTTGAGAAATCCCTTACGAAAATTTGGTAGCCTAATGGCGTCACATAAAAATTCATAAATTATTTCGATGAGATAAAAATGGTATATCATAATTATTAAATTATATGTAAAGTAAGGGGGATATTTAATGACATATACCAAGATAATATAATTTAAATTAAAAGATAATAACATAATAAGAGTGTTTGAAAAAAAGAGAGATTTTGAGACGAATATTCTGCAGCATAATGGCTATGCAACATGGTTTTAGAAAACATTAAAAAGTGAGGGGAAAAGACTCAGCCATCCATAAATGAATCAAATACAATATATATAGAATATAATTTAAATAAAAACATGGTATGGAAACTTGAAGGTTTTACCACATAAAAGAGAACTTGAATGGAAAAAAATATGTTGAGAATTCTCTTACCTTGTAGAGTAACTCCTAAGACGTGAAGGTTGGGACCTTGGGGGATTGAAGACACCTTGGGAGAACTAATATGGAGGTAATAAGACCAGATATTATTTTACGAAGAATTTTTAATGACTGTAATGAAGGAATGGGTTGGTATTTATAGAAAAAGCGTGGGAATATTATAATAATTTTCAAGGGACACCTCATTAGTGGTATTTGAAAAAACATGGGCTTGACCTTGGTATTTTACCATGGTATTGGACAATTAGGACACCTCAAAACATATTTTATTCCTCAAGATTCGACTAGAATTATTAAAACATTATTACATCATTAATTATGTCATTAAACTTACTGAAAACTCAAAACTTTATTTTTACTATACACAAAAATTTCAATTATTTCAGAAAAATCCAGAAAAATAACCCCAACCATTTTTCGAAGTGTAGATTTAAAATATATACTCCATTTTCTGAAAATAATTTCCTAATTATTAATAATTGAATTTTTAAATAAAATCACAATTTATTCAAAAATAAGAATTTTAAATATATAACTCATTTTTAAAACCTTGAAAAATTAATCAACTTCTCATTATCTTATAACATTAAGAAAATAAAATAATAATACAATTTACTATTCATTAGGGTCATATTAATAATCATATCACTATTCATAATGATATGTTACTATTCACCAAAAAATCAAGTTGGTTCCATTAGACTCCAAATAAATTATCGATCACAATTGTAGATAACCGTTTCTCGAAATTCAAAACATAGAATCTAAAATAATTATGTTTAATGGATAGTGATAAATATATACTTAAATAATATTTTCATGATTTCAATTTATTTTTATAAAACTTGAGGTGTTACATTATCCCCACCTTCTAAAAATTTTATCCTCGCAATTTTATTTACTCATTAAACAAGTAAGGGCACCTTTTCTTCATAGCATTTTCAGACTCCCATGTTTCTTCTTCAACCATGTGGTTTCTCCACAAAACCTTTACCTGGTGGATTACCTTATTCCTCAATAATTGGTACGTTCGATCAAGAATCTGAATTGTATTCTGTTCATAATAAAGGTTCTCATCTAGGTGAACTACTTTTGGGATCAATACATGAGATGAATCTGGAACATACTTTCTCAACATCGAAACATTAAAAACATTGTGTACCTGAGATAAAATTGAAGGTATAGCTACTCGGTAGGTGATTGGTCCAATGTTCTCCAAGATTTAATAAGGTACAATATACCATGGAAGAATCTTTCCATTATTACCAAAATGTATAACACTTTTCAATGGTGAGATTCTAGGAAAATTATGATCACCTACCTCAAAATAAAATTCTTTTCTCCTCTTATCTGCATAAATTTTCTGCATGCTCTTAGCTGTCTTGATGTGTTGTTAGATCATCTCTACTTTCTCAGTCAATTCCTTTACTAATTATTGTACCGTCAACTTCCATTCCTCAACTTCATCCCAAAAATATTGAGTTCGACACCACTTCCCATAAAATTCCTCAAAAGGTTCCATGTGTTTACTTGAATGAAAATTGTTATTATTTGAAAACTCAACTAAAGAAAGATGTTGATACCAAATTCCCTGAAAGTCCATTGAACAAGCTCAAAGAATATCCTCCAAAGTCTAAATCAATCATTCTGACTTCCCATATGATTGAGGATGAAAAGTTATGATGAAATTTAATTCTGTGCCCAATGACTTGTGAAGCCCCTTCCAAAACATAGAAGTGAACCTAGGATCCTGATCAGATAAAATGTAAAGAGGAACTCCATGTAACCAGAAAATCTCATTTAGGTACAGTCAATAAAGCAGATCCAATGAAATTTTATCTTGAATAGAAAGAAAATGTGCAGATTTTGTCAGGCGATCAACAATAAACCAAATCACATTGTTACCTCCAGAAGTCTTAGGTAGTCTCCCCGCAAAGTCCATGGATATATTTTCCCATTTCCACTCTAGAATTGGAAAAGGCTAAAGCATCCCCTTCTATAAATTTTACTCTACTTTAACCTGTTGATATGTCAAACATTTCACATTAAATATTTCAATATCTATTTTCATCACATCAAACTAGTAATACTTCCGAAGGCCTCTGTACATCTTAGTACTTATAGGATGAACTAAAAATGGATAACTATGAGATTCAAAAAACAAATATTTCTTCAAATGGGAACCACAAGGCATAGACAAACTTTTTAAAAATCTTAAAACACAATCTTTATTAAGGTTAAATTCTAGAAACTTAACCATTTTAACAAATTCTACCTTTTTCTGTATCTCATGGTCTTCCTTCCACGCTTTCTTCATTCTATCTAATAATGATGACTACACTGAAACCTAATGAAAAAATGAGTTATTTTATACACCAATAACATCTAATAAAAAATTCATTAAATCATTAATCAAGGGATCATCTTTCAAACATAATAGGGTTAATGATGAATGATGTTTTTTACTCAAGGCATCCGACATTTTGTTTGATTTTCATGGATGGTAATTGATTGTGAAATCATAATACTTTATCAGTTCAAGACATCATCTTTGCCTCATGTTTAATTTATTTTGATTGAATATATACTTCAGACTTTTATGGCCATTATATATTTGACATTTGGATCCGTATAAATAGTGCCTCCAAATTTTCAATGAAAAAACCACAGCTTCCAATTCAAAATCATGTGTGGGATAATTTAACTCAAGTGGTGTTAGTTTTCCTGAAGCATAAGAAATTACCTGATCATTCTGAATAATAACACAACCAAGTACCTTCAGTGATCCATCACTGTAGATGATAAACTCACTATTTAGGGAAGGCAAGGCCAAAATTGGAGCATTCACCAATCTCTTCTTCAGTTCCTAAAAAAAATCACATTATTTTTTCCAAACAAATTTAACCCCTTTTCGTGTTTACATAGTTATTAGGATAGATAACTATGATATGTTTTTTAACAAACTGTTGATAATAACCCTCTAATCCAAGAAAACTAAAAATTTCTGTAACATTTTTAGGTCTTGGGGATTAATCAACCACTTTTGTTTTGGAAGGATCAACTATTATTCCATCCTTATTTATAATGTTCCCAAGAAAAGAAATATCTTGCAACCAAAAATTACACTTTCTGAATTTTCCATACTATTTTTTTTCTTTTACAGTTTTCAAAAAAAACCTTATATGTTTTTCATGCTCCTCTTTACTTCTAGAATATACAAAATAGTCTCAATAAACACAACCACCAAATTATCCAAGAACTCATGAAATATTCTATTCATAAGATCCATGAATAAAATATTTTTATTAGTTAACCCAAAATGCATGACTACACATTCATAATGACCATATCTAGTATGGAACACTGTCTTCAGAATGTCTTCATCCTTTACTATAAACTGATTGTACCTCAACCTCAGGTCATCCTTCAAAAAATTTTGTGCTCCCTGGTGCTGATCAGACAAATCATTGATATGAGGCAGAGGATACATTTTTTTAATAGTAATGTTATTCAATGATCTATAATCAATTAAAAGTCACATTTAACCTTCTTTATTCTTAACAAACAAGACAGTGGCACCACATGGTAAAGTGCTAGGTCGGATGAAGCCTTTATCTAGTAATTCTTGCATCTACTTTTTTAATTCTAGAAGTTCCATTTGGACCATTTGATAAGGGGGTTTAGATATTTTCCTATAATTAAGCACTAAGTCAATAGTAAACTCAACCTCTCAATTAGGAATAACAGTGTTAAAATAATCAGTAAAAACATCAAAGTATTCATTTACCACTGGTACATCATTAATATGGATAGTCCCCTTATCTTAAAAAATATCAGAAATATGACTTTCATTTCATTAATTTAACAGTTTCTTAGCTTCCTGATATTTTATCAATGGTATGAGTTCATTCTTGTACAAAAAATAAATTTTTTTCTGAAAACACTACTTCCTTTTCTCGATAATATATCTTACTTTGATAAAATGAAAGCCAGTACATACCCAAAATAACATCAAACTATACTAGAGGAAAAAAAACAAGTTTTACAGGTGAAATCTTTCCACATATAATTATAGTTAGATTATTTTAATTTCATTTTCCCAAAATATTTCTTCCAGGTGTTTTTACCATGATATCCTGTTTCATTCCATGAGTTTGAATTCCCAATTTTTCTGAATATTTCTCAGAAATGAAGGAATGTGTAGACCTTCAATCAAACAAAAAATTTTAGAAATCTATAAAAACAAGAAATATACCTGATACCACCTCATTTGATGGATCAATATCTGATAAAGTGGTTTCAAATGATTTTAACAAACCCTTCTGCTTCCAATTTTGCTGATTCCCAGCTTGAGAATCTAGATTCATTCAAACATTAGTAAAATAACCCAATTACATAACATTAATGTATCTCACCATCAATGTCTCATTAATTTTTAGATCATTTTTTTGAACTAACAATACATGTATCCAAACTTTCCACAGTAGTATCATTTTTAATAATTTACATGACATTCAAAAGGATGGATTTTACCATACTTTTACCAAGAAGAAAAATTGATTTTATTACCTCCAAATTTGTTTGAAAAATTCTTACCCAAAGCCTGCCAACCTGACCTATTCTTATTCTTGTCATCATGAGTCACATACGTGTCAAAAAACTCAAACTCCACTTTTTCCGCAAAATGAACAAGTTTTTCATAGCTTTTAAAATATCGTGAATCCAAAGTTCTTCACAAAAATGGTTTTAAACCAGAGTAAAATATATTAATTTTACTATAAAAATCCATGTGTAAAATTTGGTGCATACATGGATAGTCTATTAAAATTGATTTCAATTGATACAATAGGATTATCTTCTTTCTACTTTAGTTCCAATAATTGTTTCTTTATTCCGAGTTGAACAGTTTTGGGAAAATATTTTTCCAGAAAAAGACTCTTTAAATCACCTCATTTAGACTATCAAGATCATCTATTTCTCATGTATTCTTAACTAAATACCACCATTGATTGGCTTCACCTTTAAAATGATAAATGGATAATATCACCTTTTGATGTTATGAACATCCCATGACATCAATTATCTTTTCTTGAGCACTGATCCATCCTTTGTCTATCATTGGATATGTGGTTACCACTGAATGATATAGAATGTTACCTCAATAAATTCTCCATAACATACATGTTTCATCATGGTAGATAATGTTACTCTCTATAATAGATACCACCCCCATATATTTCTTGAGTCGACTAAGCCGTTTATATAAAAAACCGTTCAGTTCCGATTCCCACCATTCTGGCCTGCAGTTTCAGACAAACATTGGCCTCTTGGCGCCTTACTACTTTATATTTCATATTTAGTTTGTGAAAAACCATTCTAAATATACAAAACAAAGATTAATCAACATGATAATCACTAAATTCTATAACATTTAAAATTAACAAAGAGTAAAAAACATTTATGATATTATTTTAACATCATTCTAACCCCTAAATTTATATAAACCATCATATAATACCAACTATAAGGGCATGGACTTAAAACATTACATAATTCTGATTTTTAGACAAGAACATACATTTTTACACAATGAGGATCTTCTTAGGTTTATAGTTTTATATAATTAGGACAGAAAACATACATAACATCTCATGACCATACATGTGGGTACTGTTAAAACAATATCCCTTTTTTAAAGTATAAAACATTAAAAAAAACATAATTCCATTGAAAAATCTTCATGAAATTTAAATTAACTTCCTTATTTCTCTTAATCGTCTTTATAACCTTGAAAATACATTTAAAACATGGTATGAACACAAAAATCTCAGTAAGGGATTTAAGTAAAGAATTCGTTAGTGAAGTGATAACATAAAAACCAATAAAACCCATTTCATAAAAACTTGTTAACATGCATGGAAACATCCTTTAGTTTCCTTGGGACATATTTACCATATCAATCATACAATCACCCTTACACATGTAATAAAAATTTGGTCAAATTCCACCTTCGGAGTACCCAATGCATTAGAGAGCAATAACGGGGCTCACTAGTCGTATCTTCATCTATAATGTGCTCAACCCAACATATCATAAGCTATAATGGGATAATCCCAAAATAAATAATTTCCAAGGAACATATCATGTTAATAAAGCATCTTTAAATTAGGAGAAACCACCGACTCCATATACATATAAAAAACAATCCTTTTGTAATTTATTAAAGAGAGTTTTAAAAGGATTTAAAAAGGAAACTCCCTTAAAATGTAATTGGAGTGAGAATTAATTGAATGGAATGGATATGTGTATAATCTGTAAATAAATATAGTGCAATATAATAACAAAAAATTCATCAACCCAATAATATTAAAACCACATAATGAATAAAGAATAAGGTTTACCCAAAGAATGGAAAATGGTTTAAGAATTCCATTACCTCGGGGTCTTATTACTTGAAATGTGTTTAAAACTCTTGTATAATGGTTAAAAGAGTTTTATTAATATATTAATGAAACAGATTCATTTTTATAATACCTTATATTATCATTTTACAACATCATTCAACACATTTATTAGTTATATTTTTTTATTTACATTTTTCAGGGGCGTTCTTTACATGGTTTCCATGATTGGTTCATGATGGATATTCTTGTTGATTGGAAGTGAAACTATAGAATTGGAATGGAATGGTATTTAAATATTTAAAGAACCATAAATTATACCATTTATCTTTTTTAATTATGGCATGAGTATGCTTTATAAGTTAAAACATTATTGATATTTGTATAGGTCATTTTGGTGATTCTTCTATCGTAATGAACTAATTTTTTTTATAAATTAATCACGTGTGTAAAAAATGATTCTAGAACCTTATATAAGATATAATACATAAATTATAATCTGGTTCAACCAATTTTTTTTCATGACCAGCCTTGACACATGTAAAAGAAATTGAATTCACATCGCCCGCAATGTCGATAAATCGACACATCATAGACATTGTTTTAATTTCTTGAATATGTGGTAGAGGAGAAGAAGTATAATGGTGAATCTTCCATAAAAAAGATGAAATAAAGAATATTTAAGATACTGGATCATTCATGCTTCTTGGATAAGGGGATGTGAGGAAAGAATAAAAAAAATAAAGGAACTCAAAATAAAATAAAAGTTTAGAAATCTCTTACAAAAAATCAGTAGCCTAATAACATCTAATAAAAATTAATAAAACATTGAGTTGAGATAAAAATGGTATATCATCATTATTACATAATATGGGAATAATGGGGGATATGGAATGACATATCCTAACATAATATAATTTAAATTAAAATATAATAACATAATAAAATTTTGCAAAAGATAGATTTTGAGATAAAAATTCTACAACATAACGACTATGCAACATGGTTTTAAAAAACATTAAAAAGAGATGGTATAGGGGTCACCCATCCATAAATGAATCATAATATAGTATAGAGACATAAAAAAATTGAAATAAGAGCATGTTATGGAAACTTGAAAGTTATACCACATAAAATAGAACTTGAATGGAAAAAAGAAGTTGAGAATTCTCTTACCTTGTAGAGTAACTCCAAAGACTTGAAGGTTGGGTCCTTGGGGGCTTGAGGAATCCTCGAGAGGACTAATAGGGAGCTAAGAAGACCAGATATTAATTGAGGAGGAATTTTTAATCAATGGAATTATGGAATGAGTTGGTATTTATAGCTAAAGTGAGAGAATATTTTATTAATTTCCAAGGGACACCTCATTAGTGGTATTTGAAAAACCATGAACTTTACCATCGTATTTTCCCATGGTATTGGCCAATTGGGATACTCATAACATATTTTTTCCTTGAACATTATACCAGCATTATTACATCATTATTACATCATTAATGATGTTATTAAGCTTAACAAAAACTCAAAACTGTATTTTTACTATTCACTAAAAATTCATATATTTTAGAAAATTCCAAAAAATTATACCGAACCATTTTTTGATGTGTAGAATTTAAAAATGAACTCCATTTTTTGGGAATAATTTTCTAAATATTATAAGAATTATTTTAAAAAAATCATAATTTATTCAAAAATAACAATTTTAAATCTATAACTCATTTTTAATACCTTGAAAAATTAATCAACATCTCATTATCTTATAACCGCATTAAATCAAAATAATAATATAATTTACCATTCATTAGGTTCATATTACTGTTCATAAAGGTAGGTTACTATTCACCAAAAATCATGTTGGTTCTATTAGATTCCAAATACCTTACCGATCACAATTGTAGGTTATCGTTTTTGGAAATTCAAAACATAGCAGCAACAAAATTATGTTTAAAGGCTATTGATAAAAATATAATTAAAATTGAGTTTCATCCATTTTAGTTTATTATTAAAAACCTTGGTGTGTTACATTATCCCCACCTTCTGGAAGTTCCGTTCTCGCAATTTTATTTACTTATTAAACAAGTGAGGGTACCATTCCCTCATTACGTTTTTAGACTCCCTTGTTGCTTCTTCAACCATGATTTTCTCCACAAAACCTTTACCTGGTGGATTAACATATTCCACAATACTTGTTCCCTTTGACCAAGAATATGAACTGGTTTCTCTTCATAAGAAAGGTTCTCTTCTAGCTAAACTACTTTTGGGTTCAAGATATAAGATGAATCATGCACATACTTTCTCAACATGAAATCATGGAAAACATTATGTACCTTAGATAAACTTGAAGGTAAAGTTACATGGTAGGTGGCTGGTCCAACCTTATCTAGGAGTCATAAGTTTCAATGAACTGTGGACTTAGCTTTAATTTCTTACCAAAATGCATAACACTTTTCTATTGTGAGATTCTATGAAAAATATGACCACCTTCCTCTAAATAAAATTATTTCCTCTTATTGTCTGCATAATTTTTCTGCCTACTCTGAGATGTCCTCATGTTTTGTTGGATCATATTCACTTTCTTAGCCACTTCTTATACTAATTATTGTCACATAAACTTCTTTCCCCTGACTTCATCCCAAAAAGATGGAGTTCAATACCACTTTCCATACAATGACTCAAAAGGTTCCATTTATATACTGGAATGAAAACTGTTATTATAGGAAAAGTAAACTAAAGAAATTTTCTGATCCCAACTTACCTGGTAGTCCATTGAACAAGCTCATAGCATATCCTTCAAAGTATGAATCATTAGTTATGACTTCCCATTTGATTGAGGATGAAAAGTTGTACTGAATTTTTTTTCCAATGACTTCTGAAGTCCCTTCAATGAATTATAAGTGAACCTAAGATACCGATCAGATACAATGGAAAGGAGAAATCCATGTAACTCAAAAATATCTTTGATTTACATTCGAGAAATCTGATCCAATGGCATTATATCTCGAAAAGAATGAAAATGTGCATATATTTTCAGCCGATCAATAATAACCCAAATCACATTGTTACCTCAAGAAGTCTTAGGTAGTCCCCCCACGAAGTCCATGGAAATATTTTCCCATTTCCACTCTTGCACTGGAAAAGGCTGAAGCATCTCCTTTTGTAACTGTCACTCTACTTTAACCTATTGGCATGTCAAACATTTCATTGAAAAAATTTCAAAATCCCTTTTCATTCCATCTCACCAGTAATACTCCCAAAGAACTATGTGCATATTAGTACTTCCAGGATGAACAGAAAATGGAGAACTATAAGATTAAAACAACAAATATTTCTTCAACTAGGAATCATAATGAACAAAAAACCTTTTTCCAAATCTTAAAACATAATCTTTATCAATTTTAAATTCGGGAAACTTACCCATTTTAACAAATTATACCTTTTTCGGTAGCTCACTGTCTTCCTTATGTGCTTACTTCATTCTTTATGATAATGATGACTACACTAAAACCTGGAACAACACAGATGTATTTCTTAAAACAATAACTTCTATGACAAAATTAATCAAATCAATAATCAAGGGATCTGTTCCAAATGTAACATGGTTAATGATGTATGATGTTTTTGACTCAAGGCATCTACCATTTTGTTTTATTTTCCTGGATGGTAATTGATTGTGCAATCATAATCCTTTATCAGTTTAATCCATCTTCTCTGCCTCATGTTTATTTCCTTTCAAGTGAATATATACATTAGACTTTTATGGTTAGTATATATTTGACATTTGGCTTCATATAAATGGTACCTCCAAATTTTCAATGAAAAAACCAGAGCTTCGAATTCCAAATCATGTGTGGAATAATTTAACTCATGAATTTTTAATTGGCTTGAAGAATAAGTTATTACCTAGTCATTCTTCATTGGAACACAACCAAGTCCCTTCAATGAAGCATCAATATAGATTAAAAACTCACCATTTTATGAAGTCAAGGCCAAAACTGGAGAATTCACCAATCACTTCTTCAGTTCCTAAAAACAAAAATCACATTTTTCTATCCAAACAAATTTAACCACTTTTCATGTTAACTTAATTAGAAGGCAGGAAAACTATGAAAAGTTTTTAACAAACCATCGAAAATATCCTACTAATCCAAGAAAAGTATGAAACTTTGTAACATTTTTAGGTCTTGGACACTCATCAACCACTTTTGTTTCGGTAGGATCAACTGTCATTACATCACTATTTAAAATTTTCCAAAGAAAATAAATCGGTTGCCACCAGAAATCACACTTTTTGATTTTTCCATATAGTTCTTTTTCTTTTAAGGTTTTAAAAACAACCCTTAGATGTTTTTCATGATCCTATTTAATTCTAGAATATACTAGATTTTCATCAATAAACACAACCACACAATTATCCAAGAAATCATGAAATATTCTATTCAAAAGATCCATGAATACAATAAGTGTATTAGTTAACCCAAAAGGCATGACTAAAAATTCATAATGGACATATCTAGTATGGAACACGGTCTTTAGAATGTATTCATCCTTTAATTTCAACTGATGGTACCCCAACCTTAGGTCAACCTTTGAAAAAATATTGTGCTTCCTAGAGGTGATAAAAAAAATCATCGATATAATGAAAAGGATACATGTTTTTAATAGTAAGGTTATTAAATACTCTATAATCAATGAAAAGTCACATTTAACAATCTTTCTTCTTTACAAACAAGACAGGAGCACCCCATAGTGAAGTTCTAGGTCAGATGAAGCATTTATGTAATAATTCCTGCAACTGCATTTTTAATTTGAGAAGTTCAATTTGGACTATTCGATAAAGGGGTTTAGAAATTGTCCTAGAAATAGGAACTAATTCTATAGTAAACTCAACCTCTCAATCAAGAATAACACCAGGATAATCATCAGGAAAAACATATTGGTTTTCATTTTCCAATGGTATATCATTAATTTGGATAGTTACCTTGTCTTAAAAAAAATATATACAGGACAACTTTAATTTCCATATTTTATCAGTTTCTTAGTTTCCTAATATGTTATTAATGGTATGGGTTTATTCTTGTACAAAAACTGAAATTATTTCTGAAAAAAACTTTGTTTTCTCTATAATATATCGTATCATGATAAAAATAAAGGTAGTCCATACCCAGAATAACATCAAAATATACTAGAGGAAAAACAACAAGGTTTTTTTTGTAAACTATTTCCACAGCAAGGATAGGTAGATTCTTTTAATTTCATTTTCCATAATATTTCCTCCATGTGTTTTTACCTTGAGATCCAGTTTCATTTCAAGAGGATGAATTTCAATTTTTTCTAAAAATTTCTCAGAAATAAAGGAATGTGTAGACCCTGAATCAGACAACACAATTGTGAAATCTATAAAAATAAGAAATTTACCTGATACTGCCTCATTTTACATCTCAATATCTATTAAATTGATTGAAAATGATTTTACCAAACCTTTCTACTTCCAATATTTCTCATTCCCTACTTGAGTGACTAGATTAAGACAAACATTAGCAAAATGACACAATTTGTTATAGTTAAAGAATCTCAAAATCTCATTCTCATTAATTTTCAAATCATTTTCTTTACACTCACAAGACATGTGTCCAAAATTTCAATATTAAAATAATTTCCCAAAATTTACATGACATTTACTAGGATTCCTTTTACCACACTTTTCACAAGAAGGGAAATTGATTTTATTACCTATAAATTTATTTGACGAATTATTACCCAAATCCTTCCAACCTGAATTCATCTTATTCTTGTCATCATGAGGCACATACATGTCAACAAATTCCAACTGCTATTTTTCATCACAATGAACATGTTTCTCATAGAATTTAAACTCTCATGAAGCCAAAGCTCTTCGAAAAAATGGTTTCTAATTAGAGTAAAATCTATTAATTTTACTATGAAAATACCTAGTAAAATCCATTACATACCTATCTAGTCTTGTAAAATTGGCTTCATATGCTACCACCGAATTATCATATTTCTCCTTCAGTTCCAAGAATTGTTTCTCCACTCTGAGTTGAATAGTTTTGGGAAAATATTTTTTCAGAAAAATACTCTTAAAATCACCCCATTCCAGACTGTCATGATTATCTCTTTCTCTTGTATTTTTAACCAAACACCACCATTTATCGAATTAACCTTCCAAAATATAAATGGATACTATTACCTTTTGACATTCTGAACATCCCATTCCATTAATTATATTTTATAGAGCATTGATCCATCATTAGGCTATCACTAGATCTATGGTTCCATTAAATTCTAGAGGATGTTCCCTCATAAAATGATCCACAAAAGACATGATTCTTCAGGGTAGATCATGTTACTATCAAGAATGGATACCACTCCCATTTATTGATTCATTCAACTAAGACATTTCTATCACAAACTACTCAGTTATGATTCCCACCATTCTGGGGTGCAGATTCAGAGAGACATCAACCTCTTAGTGCCTTCCTACTTTAGCTTCCCTTTTTCATCTGTGGAAAAACATTCTGAATAGACATAACTTAGATGAAGAAACATGTTAATACTTAAAAGCTATAACATTTTAAATTAGCATAGAGTAAAAATAATTTATGGTATTCTTTTAACATCATCCTAACCCCTAAAGTTATTTAACCCATCCTCTAATACCAAATGTAAGAACCTGGCCTTAAAACTTTACATAATCCTGATTTTTAAAGAAGAACATATATTCTTACACAATGATAATATTTTTAGGTTTATAGTTTTTGGTAATTATGACATAAAACATACATAACATCTCATAATCATACATGTGGATACTATTAAAATAATACCCATTTTTTAATGTAAAAAAGTTTTCAAATAAAACATAATTCCTTTAAAAAAATCTTCATGACATTTAAATTGTCTTCCTTATTACCCATAAACATCTTTATAACCTATGAAAAACAATTAAATACTTGGGATGAGCATAAAATTATCCGTAAAGGATATAAGGGAAGAATTCGTTAGTCAAGTGATAACATAAAAACCAATAAAACCCATTTCATAAAAACTTTTTAATGTGAATGGAAACATCAGGTAGTTTCCTTGGTACATATTTACTATATAAATCATACAATCACCCATACACATGGAATAACCATTTTGTCAAATTCCACCTCCAGAGTACCCAATGCATTGGAGAGCTATAATGGGGCTCACCCGTCATATCTTGAGCTATAATGGGTTCAAACCAACATATCTTGAGATATAATGGGATTAAACAAACATAAATAATCTCCAAGGAACATATCATGTTAATAAAGTATCTTTAAATCAAGACAAACCACTCATTCCATATACATATAAAAAACAATCCTTTAGAAATTTATTAATTATACTTTTAAAAAGATTTTATAAGGAAAGTCCCTTAAAATATAATTGGAGTGAGAATTAATAGAATTGAATGGATATGTTTATACACAATAAATACATATAATTCATCATTATATAAAGAAAAATTCATCACACCAATAATATTAATACCACATAATGAATGAAGAAGAGGGTTAACCCATAGAATGGAAATTGGGTTAAGAATTCCCTTACCTTGGGTTCTTCTTACTTGAAATGTTTTTAAAACTCTAGTATAATGTTTTAAATAATTTTATTAATATCTTAATGAAACATATTCATTTTTATAACACCTTATATTATTATTTTTCAACAGCATTGGACACATTTATTAGTAATATTTTGTTATTTATATTGTTTCATGTGCGTTTTTTACATGGTTTCCATGACCGGTTCATGATGTATATTCTTGTCAATTTGATGTGAAAATATAGAATTGGAATAGAATGGTATATAAATATTTCCAGAACTATAAATTATTCCATTTATCATTTTTAATTATTACATGAGGATGATTCATAAGTTAAAACATTATTGATAATTGTTTAGGCCATTTTGGCGATTCTTCAATCGTAATGAACTCATTTTTTTATAAATTAATCACATGTGTAAAAAATGATTCAAGAACCTTATATAATATATAATACATAAATTATAATCCTTTTCAACAACAAAAATGGTTTCATGACCAGTCATGAAGTAAGTAAAATAAATTAAAATCACATCGTCCACAATGTCTATAAATCAACACATCATAGACGATGTTTTAATTTATTGAATAAGTTGAAGAGGTGATGAAGTATAATAGAGAATATTCAATAAACATGATGAAGTCAAGAATATTTAAGATACTGTATCATTCATGTATCTTGTATAAGGGGATGTGAGGAAAGAGGAAAAAAATAATGGAACTCGAAATAAAAGAAAAGTTTAGAAATCCCTTATGAAAATTCGGCAGCCTAACAACATCACATAAAAATTCATAAAATATTTTTATGAGATAAAAAGGGTATCTCATCACTAAAAATAATATTTAAATTAATGGGGATATGTAATGACATATCCTAACATAATCCAATTTAAATTAAAAGATATTAACATAATAAGAGTATTTGAAAATAAGAGAGATTTTGAGACGAAAATCCTGCAGCATAACGGCTATGAAACATGGTTTTAGAAAACAATAAAAATATATAAGAAAGGGGTAACCAATCTATAAATGAATCATAATAAATCATAGGGAAAGAATAAAATTGAAATAAGAACATGGTATGGAAACTTGAATGTTATACCACATAAAAGAGAACATGAATGGAAAAAAAGAAGTTGATAATTTTCTTACCTTATAGAGTAACTCCTATGACTTGATAGTTGGGACCATAAGAGCTTTAGAACTAATTAGGAGGATAAATAGGGAGGTAAGAAGACCATAAAATAATTGGTGATGAATTTGGAATGAATTTAATGAAGTAATGAGTTTGTATTTATATTAAAAGTGAGGGAATATTTTATTAATTTCCATGGGACATGTCGTTTGTGGTATTTTCAAAATCATGAAATTTTACAAGGTATTTTCCCATGGTATTGGACAATTGGGACACCTTATAAAATATTTTATTACTCAACAGTGTACCATAATTATTACATCATTATTAAATCACTAATAATGTCATTAAACTTATCGAAAACTCAAAACTGTATTTTTACCCTTCATCGAAAATTCAACTGTTTCTAAAAAATCCCAAAAATCCACCATAACTATTTTTCTACACGTAGAATTAAGAAATAAACTCCATTTTTGGAAAATAATGTTCTAAAAATTATAAATTTAATTTGTAAATAAAATCATAATTTATTCAAATATAACAATTTTAAATCTATAACTCATTTTTTAACACCTTGGAAAATCAATCAACATCTCATTATCTTATAAAATTATGAAAATAAAATAATAATACAATTTACAATCCATTAGGGTCATATTACTATTCATATTACTTTTTATAAGGATAGGTTATTATTCACCAAAAATCAAGTTGGTTTTATTAGAATCCAAATAACATGCTGATCACAATTGTAGATTACTATTTTCTAAAATTAAAAACATAGAAGCAACAAAATTATCTTTAAAGGATATTGATAAATATATAATTAAATTTTTTTTCAAGAATTTCAATTTATTTTTAAAAACCATGCGGTGTTATAATTATTGGTTATGGAGGAATTCCCAGGATAAATCTATTTCATGATTTTATATTCCCATTACCAAAGGAATATATCATCGAAGGGGAGAACCCTGGAATTCGTGGATATTTGATCATTTGAATCTGGAATCTTTATAGGGGCCTTGGTGAAATGGGATATTAAGGGATTTGAACTTGGTGAATGGAATCCAATGAGTTTTTAGGTTAATTTATCCATTTTTGGTAACCTATGAATATGAATGGGTGTAAAAGATGCTCAAATACTCACAATAAGGATCCTTAATGAAGAAGTCGAACATATGTCATATTTTTCACATTTATGGACCATTAGAATAAGGTATAAATTCAATTTATAAAACCCTAATTTCACTTAATATTTGGATTTTATGTGAGTGGGTAACATTCATTAAAGAAACAATGTTTAAGGGTTTCTATTCAAAAAAGACTTGTGTGAATGGCCATGTATGAAATAATTTAGTGAGATTACATTACAACAGAAATAATATGGGGATGTAATTCTCAAAAATATATTTTTTCAAACCCTTCCCCTCTCTCTAGTTTGAGCTGGGAAGTTACTTGGGAGATTTATTCAAAGGATTTTGTAATTAAAATGATCCTCAAATGATGTGATTCCTTTATTAAACATCATGTTTCATAGAAACTTACCTCCTCAAAGTTTGGGTTTGTTTTTCATTCATCATAGTGAATAATATATATTTATAGTCATAATGCCTTACCATATTCCTCATATATAGAGAAATTTTTTTTATAGAGGAGTTAAGTAGATCCTTGCGATTACCACATCATCCTCGCAAAGTGAAAAATAATTTCAATCACGAAGGATAATTGTACCATATTTTCAAAGTGATAAACATCTGTAATGTTTATATGCACCTATAAATTTCAATAATAGAGGTTTAAAAAAAACCCCTGATATGAGACCCTAAAAAATCACTATTTTAGTGTTGAAAATGAACATGATTTATGGAAAATTAGAATCACTATTACGGTTTCATAATGGAATGTTTGAACAAAAATGATTTACAACTACGAATGACCATGTTTTATATGAATGATTAATTTTTTGAACAATCATACTTCTTCCAAAAAAAATTCCATTTCAATTTTTATTCCCATTGAATTGAAAATTTTTGACTAATTTCAATGATTCACCAGTATTTTTCCTCCCCTATAATTTTCCCTTATTTATTCTTTCAATGCAGTTTGACCTCAATAAAGATCCTATTTGATTTTTTTAATTACATTGTAAATATTCCTAACTTTTTTTGTATAAAAATTAATAAAAACCCCACCAGAAAGGAATCCTAGTTTTTTCTGAACAAAACATATAATGATTTCTAGCTTTTCCTTTATCCTTATAAAAAGTTCATCTTTGTTTTTGAGTGTTGAACGATTGAAAATTTCAAATATTTGGTATCATATATTGTTTGAATTGATCCAAATTTCTTGACTTCAATCCCTCCTCACCCCAATGATCATTGAAATCATTGAACAACCCAGACCCCTAATTGATGGAGATAGTGTCCCTCTGGTGGTACATCAGGTGGTAAATGTGGCCGGGTGATCAGAAATGTATCTAAACCTCAAAAAAAAATTATGAACATGCCTTGATGATCAAGGAAATGATCCAAGAGAATGGACTTTATGACACCATTGAATCTAGCAGTGCTGAACTCCAAGAAGACTATATAGTGATAGAGGCTATCCTATACACAATCCTACCGAAGATGATCTACATACTTGTTGTTATGGCAAGCACAAAGGAAGAAAGTGATACTATAAAACCCATGCACATTGGAATTGATCAAGTGTGAAAGTTAAACTATTAGAATATATGTAAAAAGTACAAAGTAATTTATTTCCATAATGGTGAATTAGTGGGAGACTTCAATATGAGGCTCACTAGGTTGGTCAACTAACTCACGATTCTCAGTGATCCAGAGACTCAACACAAGGTCATTTATAAGTATATACATGTATTAAACTATAGTTTCTTATACTTTTATCTTTAAATTAATATGCTAATTGATATATTGACACTCTCTATGAAGTAGGTAATAGGGATACTAAAAGTAGAAATGAAATATATTGAGCCGGTGGCCACCACCAATACTAGAGGGAAGATGTTCCTCATGAGTAAGAGTGGGAAACATAGATGATAGAGGGGAAAATTGGGAAGTCATCCTTCAATGACTCTATATATATAAAATGACATCACCGACCTCCACGATGAAATAATAATGCAGAGAATAGAAGAAATCGATAGGATAGATTGGGATATGGTTGTGGTTGTGATGTCTAATGGGAAAAATGTTGTCACTATGGAAAATGGTCCATTAGGACAATGATTATTCTAACAGGATGAAAATCTATAAGTAACTTCGGACCCAAGGTGATGATGATGAGGCCATGATCCTTAAGTAAAGGGTGTGTACCATCTTTCTTGATTCCTCACCACCACAATTATCCCATCCCTATATTCATCCACCAATATATATCGCTCTACGACTGGTCGAGGTGAATGTATTTTCCCAAAAAGATCAGGGGAGGCATGTGATGAAAGATTTAGGTACCATGATACTGGTGCTAAAAACCACATGACTGGGTCATGCACTATCTTATATAAGATTGAGTCTGGGATCTGTGAAACTATAACGTTTGGTTATGGATCTATCATCAATATAGAGGGGTGTGGGACTATCTTATTGTCCTACAATATCGATTAGAACCACATGATCACGAGAGTGTATTTCATCTCGATTCTCACCATATAAATCATTTGAATTAGACAAATTGATGTGAATGGATGTCATTTAACAATTAAAGGAGGTAAACTGATTATCCATGACCAACAATGGTACCTACTATACATGGAACAGTTCTTCCTCAGTCAGTTTCACAAGCTCATATTCAACATTATAAAACCTATATTATTGTCTAAAAAAGAATCATATCATGATTACTTCAATAATATGAGGTATAATTACCTAAATTTATAATATTTTCATAATATATCTCAACATGATATGGTGTGAGGGGTTCAACAGATCAATCAAGTGAATTAGGTCTAAAACAACTACCTTACTTGGAAGTAACAAAGAGTGTCTTTCCTAGATCCAGAGAATAATCTTGTAGAGAAGTCCTCAATCATTTTCATAGTGAAATGTGTGGGATGATCAATCCCAAAACACTAATTGGTAGCCACTAATTTCAGCTTCATATGGATGACATGATTTGTAACATTTGTCTCAATCTACTCAAAAATAAAAAGAAATCTCTATAAACAATCAAATTATTTCAAACAATTATGGAGGTAGATACAAAGTGAAATTTTAAGGTTCTCCACACTAAATATGGAATGGAGTTCACTTCAATGGAATTATTGAAATACTACTATAAGAATGGCATGAAAAAACATATCATAGATCCCTATTCACCATAGTATGATGGGGTAGTTTAAGGATCCAACCCGGTCATAATTTTCATGTATTTAAAATTTTTTAATGCAATGGGACTTCTCGGTATGTTTTGGGGTGAGTCCGTCTCCCCTGCTATCTTCATCCTCAATTGAGCATTGACACAAATCCTTGATAGGATAACATCCTATGAGGTTTTTAATGGAAAATGGCTGATGGTTCACTTTCTAAAAACCATTGGATGAATCTCACTTGTCAAGAATGTGATGCCCCACCTAAAGAAAAAGTATGACTAGATTACACTGATTACCATCATATGGTACATGTTTCAGTGTAAGGCATACCATATATATTCCCGCAACAGAAAGCACATCCATGTAACTCATCATTAAATACTCAATAAGGCTAATGATTTTGATTAGAGTACTGATGAAAACAATGTTTTTTGAGTTGTGGGGATCCATTCACCATCCATCACACTATGGTATATATTCCAATGGTGGAGGGATCCAAAAACACATTCAGAGACTTGAGATCGTTGCCCTCACCCCCTAGTGCGCACTCTATAGATGATGCAACACCAAACATGGTTAAGATGATGGCCACAACATTAGCCAAAATGTATTTTTCCTCACCACCATCCAAGATGGAGGAATCAATCAATTATAATCATTAAGATTCCCTTTTTTGGTTTTACACCATCAACAACAGTATCAGGCCGATAATGCCACCTCGGTTTTCACTATGTGAGATGCACTTTGGTGATCTAAAATTCACTATAACTGATGATCCAAACTTCTTAGATGAATCATAACAAAACAATTATTGGTGTGAGGTTATTATTGAGGATATTTTTATGAAATTATGTTCTGGGGAAGTGATGGAGAAATATAAGAAGTTGTTGAGTTCATAGTTTAACATTTAAAGCTGACTTGTATCCCTAGGAGTATGAAGGAAAATGAATTCCTCTTGAGGCATCATTTTATTTCATTGTATGCCATAAATAAAACTGATAAATCATTGGAATTAAGCCAACCAAAATTCATGAAACATTAATTATAGAGAATATGGTAGAAAGTGATGAGAAGGACTCGAGGGAGTAGTAGTTCATAGAAATTCTTATGAAGTCACTTGGTTGAACTCTGTCTCTAGAGATACGCATAGATATATGAATTTTTGATATATTGTGAATGTGAAAAAACTTAGGGGGGGGTGGTATTTTTGACTAATTTCAATTACTTCATAGTTATTCCCCCTCCTCATCATGATAATTTTCCATAATTTATTCTTTAAAAGTAGTTTGACCTCATTAAGGCCCCGTGTGGTTTTTTAAATTACATTGTAAATACACCACACCTTTTTTTGTATATAAAACATTGAAGATGAAACTAATAAAGAATCCCATTTTATGGTGAAAAAAACATATTATGAGTTATATATTTTATCTTTTCCATCTAAGGCATTCGTTTTTTTCAATAGTATTTACCGGTCAAGAATTTCCAACAACTATTATATTACATGGGTATCAATAAATACCCATCCCCCTCATAATTGGTCCAATAAAAATGAAGAGGATATAATCATGACAGAAAAAAGGAATCTATAATAAGTTTTATGTGGTTCATATAGGATCCTTATCCCTATATGTACCCCAAAGGGAGAGCTATTCAATACATTGTGATTTTATTGAAGAATCTTTCCCCCAAAAATGAGTTTTTTGTGCACTGTAGAAAAATATACTCATTAATGAAGTCATTTTTGAAAAAAACCTCTATAAATGAACATACTATTTTTTTCATTAATTTATTATGTATACTATTTCTACTTTCATATTTATTATGTGGAATGAACTTCACATAATTTCTATGATAAATAAATAAAATTGTTATTTATTTATTGAATTCTTCCATCTAAATTATTTTAATATCTAAATGAATTTTCCTTTAGAAAAAATGAATCCATAATAAAATATTTTATATTCCACTATGAGGAGAATAGAGATTTTGAACAGTGTTGAATCCATTCTATGCTAATATATTATTCTAAGACAATTATCACTCTCATAGCTGATCAGATCAAGTCTTCAAGACTACCCAGTATCAAAGAGATTACATATTTATGGATTTAGGTTGTTGAGAAATTATCCCATTCTTAAAATATGATCATATAATTAACCAAGAATCAACTACAACCTTGACATAACCAAATCCAACATTTTCATTGTGGGATACTTCATCAGGGAGGATGACCGTGAAAACAACTATGTTCTCGGGTATACCCCTTTATCTCCAAAGGAAGTCAGACTCATATAGAAACATGATATATATATATATATTTTAAATAAATACATGACTGAATAGATATTGGGGTTGTCTTCAAGTTGGGATATTTTCAATAGGGAATTTTTGGTATGATATATTGGGTACGCTAGATCTTTTCTGAGTTTATGTATGAGATCAAAGCCGTGGGTTTATTTGAAGTAGACTGGGTATCATAATTATTCTTCCATCATATTAGGAAAATCATCATATTTTTATTCCATAGGATAATCTTATGAATGATGATATTCCACTTTCTGTATAGAGAGGTCAGGTTATGCCTATGTAACATGCTTATGATTAGTGGGGATCTGATTCTGGGAGATATGTATAATTAATTTATTCCTCCAAAATCTGTTTGGAATTATGTATAGAGTACCCCACACATATCTTATAAGGGAGTCACTCTAGTTGGTGATGAGTTTCATGGTACAAGATCTTCACCCCTGAATTGATAATCACTTTAGCATCTTATTCGAGCTCTTCCTCATGCTGCATGTACTAGTGACATAGACAAAAATACTTAATATATTTTATGGAGATAATATATTCAACAATTTTACTTTTAATTTCAATGTTCTAATCCCTAAAATTTGTTATTTTATGGGAAATTTTCACACATTTTGGTCTTAGTTCTAATTTGATATTAATTGCAAAAATGTAATTTTTTTGAAATATTAGGTATTTTAAATAAATATTGTAATTCATGCATAGATTTTACTACATGAATATAAATTATGAAATTTCATTTTAGGCTTATATTTTTCCTAATATTTATTTAATTCAAATGGATCATGAGTTAAATCCAATATTATCATGCCCAAACTAAGCATTAAAATCATGCCTTAGAATCTATTCCTAAATTTGGTGACTTGTTGAGATTGGTCCATATCTCCTAAATAATCAAAGTAATGGTAATTATTTTTTAAGAAAATATAATGTTCCTAGGATCATTTTATTGAACTATGTATTTGGATTATTATTCCTCTTTCATGGTCATAAATTCATGGGAAATCATAGAAGGGTAATATAATGATTCTCCTAGACAAAATAATTTCATTATAAACACTGCAATAACATCGGCTATGTGTGGACAATAGAGCTCTAATTTTGGGGGTGTATAGTTAATAAAGATCATCATATAAGAAGAATAAATCCCAAAATTTTGTCATTTTCTACCAAAAATATGTGAAATAGTTTTATGGTGAAAATTAGAAGGATGTTTGGCAACCATTTTTCCTAAAAATGAATCTCCTCTGTATTACAAATGATCAACCACTTTAGTTAGATATATTCTATAACTTTGAATATTTTTTGGTTCTATAATAGTATTATAAAAATTTGATATATATTATCTATACTTTCTATTTCCCATTTATTTTCTTATTTATCCCCATTTTCTCCCTAAAAAATACCATCTCCATGAAAATGGAGAACTAACTTTGACTATTGTTCGAAGAGAGGGATCAATGTTATTCTTTTTGTTATTTGTGATTTATTTGTTTTATTTGTTTTATTATAATATTCTAATAGTAGTTAAATAAATTTGGTTATCTTATCCCTCTCATTTCACTAATATATTTTTCTTATTATTTGTTCATCAATATTCCTTCCTTTCACTATTTATGTCATTAATATGATGATGTTTTTCTTTAATAATGATGGAAAGTGTAGAGATTACCTAGGAGAAATAATTTTAACAAGGAAGGTGTAGTGTGATAGTTATTGATCACTACTATGAGTAAAATATTGATTATATTTTAATAGAACAATGATGGCTTTACCATAAAATAGTAAGAACAATAGTTAGTTAATTACAAATTTATTTGTGTCTTATTTTAATTATGTTTTAAATTTATATATATTTATATAATTTTCATCTATGATACTCTCCCACTATATAATTATTTCATTTAATAGTATATTTTAGTTATAAATCATGACAATAAGAGAATTGTGTGTGTAAGAAACCTCCTCAAGATTGGACCTAGGGTGCACACTATGCTATATTTTTAATTAATAATAATTTATTTTTTTGATTCATGAAAACTCCTCACATAAATTTGGCATCCTTTTTGGGGAGTTTTAACACCTTAACAAACTAATTTCATAAAAAATATCTAAGATTTCATAATCTAAAAAAACGTTTCCTACATCCATTAAAAAAATACAGTTATTATGAATAGAATACATACTCACAAGTATAACCATAAGAATAAGAAATTAGAAATGAAATAAATATTTATATATATGAAATTATATAGTAAATACAAAAACTGGAGATTAAAATAGAATGGATAGTTGAATAAATATGTGCATCTCAAAAGTAGAAACAAGAAAAAAAAAATAGAACTAGTTGTTGAAGAGAGTTACACCACAAATATTTTCTGTTAAAGATCCAGGGTTGGTTTTCGATTAATTTAAAAATAACCATTCGACCGTTTCCATTCATTTCTAGAAGTTATCTTTAAGGAATCCATGAAAATTGATGCACAATTGTGAGATCAAGATGATTCATATGAGTATTGGTAAAATTTTATAGAACACGAATAGTTAATTGACTCTCCCATCTATGATAATGGAATATAATCACCTCTATGACTCTCTATTACTTTATACGAATATGATGATGATGCATCTACTGAGACTGAGTTTACAGTGGCCCTTCTAGAAGAGATCAAATCTTAAATGAATTACTATAATGGGAAAATTTTATATTGATTGTTCTTCTTTAAATATTATTCAATATGAATTATTTTCTTATATATCCTTTTCTAAAATTTATGATACATTAAAAATGAAAAGAGAACTAAATATTAAGTATGTATTCATAGAATTAGTGGTAGAGGAAAAATAGCTATAGGAGTCTATAATGATGTGATTACCGCATGTAAAACATCTTATATATAAAATTTATTAGGACACCATGATAGTCGATTGGGATCCATTTTTCCTTCTCTCCCCCATTACAAAAAAAAATCTATCTTTATTATATTATGGGGATCGAGACATTTTTTATTTTCTTTGATGGTTACCACTCGTGTTATCCACTTATAGATATTTGGAGATATAAAATTTGGTGATTTATTCCATAAAAACATAATCCACCTTTAGACTAGGGATAAAGTGTTGAAACTTCTTGAATAGGGGGTGTAAAAACCTAACACCCACTTTGGTGGTCAAAACAATATCTTAATATTTTACCTTTATCTCCTTTTTATTTTTCATTTTTTCTTGCTTTATATTTTTCAAAATGTAAATAAAAATGGTTTTAACTCAAAACTGCCAACATCAAATAACTCAGGTTTTGTATTTCCTTCTTTTTAGTTTTAATTCACTTATATTTTTGTTTTATTTGATCTTAAATGAAGAGACAGTTAAATCCTAATTGTGGGGGGGGGGATTTAAACCTATTTTATTATATATATTTTTCCATTTTATTAATGTTTTTAGAAATTTTCATGTTTCATGTTTTTATTTTTGGTGAATATTTATAATTATTTAGAAAAATAACATACTTACTAAAATTAAAAATAAATTGGTATTTTTGGAACAATAATTGTTTTTAATATTGGAGTATTTAAATGATTGTAAAATTAATTATTGATTCATGATTTATAATATTTTCATTCAAGGAAGTTTGATTGATTGTGAAACTCAAGTTCACAAGAACTATCCAAATTGAAAATCTTTCCCAACCTATGATATTTCTAAATATTTTTTCCATATTCTACAACATAATCTTTTTATTTTGATTTATGATCCATAAATTTATTATTTTATTTTTTAATGTTTTTCGAGTTCGTAGAATTTGTTATGTTTGATTGAAGTACAATTTTAAAATCCATTTTTTACATTCAACACTTGTTTTGGCCTACCTTTACATATTAACTTTATTCAACATTTTGTAGCTATGAAGTAATATGTTAGGAAGCCACATTATGAGACATTTATCCCTTCTAAACCTAATATAGACATTAAATTAATGATTATTATTGAAATCATTTATGGGTGAGGGAGAATATGAGTTGTATTATGTTTTTATGAATAATATATTTGAGATAAAATAAATAGTATCACCAGATTCATCTCAAAATTATAGGGAGATAAATTTATTTTGGAATATAGATGGTATCAAAAAATCATTAAAAAGTTGTATTGGGAATTCACATCATTATTTTATGATAAAGTTCCTCTCTTACACTTAAAAACAAAAATTAAAGCTGAAATTCCTAATCAAATAAAGGAAGAAAAGAAATAAAATTAGGGGAAGGGAGAAGAAATATATTTTTTGGCAATGAAAGTATAAAAGTGTGGAAATCTAAATGAGATAAAGAGGTGTTTTGGAGTGATTCGTTTTTGAGATGACTGAGGAGCACACCATTATTAAACAAAACTTTTTTCATGAATTAACTTCACTTTAGAGGATAATCCACAATATTTTCTTTGGATATTTTTTACATTTAAAGCTTTCCAACCTTCATCCTAAGAACAAAAAATCTAAAATAAACCCTGTTTGAAACATTTTTTACTATGTCAATTGGTGATTCTAGGAGAATAGAAAGCCTAATTAGATCAAGAATTTCCCTGATAATGATAAAATCTCCATGTAAAAAATCTTGAATGGGAGGGAGGTTAATTTCTTGGGAAATTGGTATGACATATACATGAGTATTAACTTGATATTGAATGAAATTGTATGATTGGTGAGGTTATGAGGAATTTTAATCCATGTAGGCGGAAAGATAATTTCATTTCATGTGATAATTATGCAGTGTTGTCATTGACACCTTGGGAATTTTATTTTGACCTTTGTATAGATGATTTTTCCTAGAGTGCAATGTTTATGTTTGTGGGTATTGTAAGAGATAATATTTTCAATAATTATACTTTTAATTGAAAATTTTTAATCCCACAAGTGTGTTATTTTATGTGAAAGTTTCATATTTTTATATTTTGTTAGTAATTTAATCTTTATTGTGAAAATGAATTAATTTTGGAATTTTAATTATTTTAAATCTATTTTTGAATTCAAAAATAACTATTTATACACCTATAAAAATAGTGAAATTCATTTTTTATATGTTTCTAGAATTTCTAGGATAAATTAATTGAAATAGACATTAATATAAATCTAATATTATGATTCCTAAATTAAACATAAAATTTGAGCGTTGGAATCTGGGCCTCATTCTAGAGACTTTCGAGGATGGATCTGTATATCATAAAAGGAAAAATTAAAGGAGCTAAAATTTTGTGTGGAGAACTATAATATAACTAGGTTCATTTTCTTCAATTATTTACATAATTTATTATTTCTCCTACATAGTCATTAATTCATGGGAAATCAGAGAAGTAGAATATAAAGAGTTTATAAGACAAAATTTATTTCATTAGTAATATAACTATAACTTTGTCTACACTTGGGTAATATAGTTTAAAATTTCAGGGTGAACAGGAAAGTCACAAACAATTTTTTTGAGAATAATACTTCCCAAATATTATAATTTACTAACCAAATCACATGAAATATTCTGGATGTTGAAATTTAAAGGAAATAAGGCCTCCATTTTTCCTATAAAAATTAATCTCCTCTCCATTTCAAAGGTGGTCATTGTAGTTAGCTATTTGATATATATTAGAATATACTTATCCGTTATAATATTATTATCCATGTTTAATATATATCATTTTTTCATTCTCTTTGACTTATATATACTTTTCTATTTGTATTTTGTCCCATAGGAAATCCCATATCTAGGAAAATGGAAAACTAACTTCAACTGTTGTTTGAAGAGAGGGAGTGGTGTTATGATTTTAGTTACATGTGAATTAATGTTTTTATTCATTTTATTCTAATATTTTAGTGTTCATTAAATCAAATAGGGTAGTGACATATCCTTCTCCACTATTACTATTTTCTTCTTCATTATTCAAAAATATTTCTTCTATTTACTATCTAGGTCATTCATACAATGGAGTTTGATTAGGGTATTGATGGTTAATGAAGAAATGTCTGGAATGAATTTAGGAAGATTATTATCCTAAATGAAGATATCTTAGTGTGGGTTATTAACAAATATAAAATGGTGGTGTATATTTTTAGATATTAATCACCTCATTGATTAAAATATTGAGAATACTATATAAAATAGTGACGTCTCCACAATAAAATCCTGTTCTTTACAATTTTTTTTGTGAACATTTTCATTATGTTTTTCATTTTTGTATAGTTATATAATTTTATTATTTCAAAACCTCTACTGTATTATTATTACATATACTACTATATTTTTATTACAAATAGAGACAAAAGAAGAATTGTGTGTGTGATATGCCTCTTCTAGATTTACCCTAGGGTGCACAGTATGATGAATTCTTTAGTAATAAGATTATTTTAGCTATATTTCAACAAAAATACATATAATAGTTTTTAATCCCTAACCAATAAATTCTTATTACCTAATAATGAAATATAGTGTGGAACCTATGGTTGATATTGAGGAATTTACTAATAAACATCATTCCTATCACTATTTATAACTAAAATATACCATTAAATGTAATACTAATATAGTGTGGAGTTTTAATGAAGAAAAAGATATAAAAAGATATAAATTAATAACATAATGAAAACATGACACAAATAATTTTTTAAAGAAGAATATATTCTTCTTAGGAGTTTACAGTGGATCCATCATTATTCTAAAAACTTTTCTCAATATTTTACTCAATATGACGATCAAGACCTATCACACTACACCCTCCTTTTTTTAATTGTTAATTCACCACATATAGATCTATATATATCATATAATACTCTTTCTAAATTTATATAGGATATATCTTCACTGACCATTAATATCAATGTCAAACTCTATTATATGAATGTCTTAGATAGTGAAGGGAAGGAATATTGATGAACAAATAAAAAGAAAATAGTAGTAGTAAAAAGGGAGAGATCACATACCCTAATTGATTTACCCACAAGAAAATATTATAATAAAAATAAGGAAAAATACTAAATCACAATGAACTCAAACCATAACACAACTCCCTCCCTTTTGAAAATATACTATGTTAGTTCTCTATTTTCATAGAGATAAGATTCACTAAGGGAGAAAAAAGGGAAAAGAAAATTAAAGTGAAATAGAACAGTGAAATAATATACATTAATCATTTATAATACTAATAAAATATAAAAACATATTCTAACCTATAAAATGGATAACTAAAATGGTCAATCTTTTGAAATGGAGTGGTGGTATATTTTTATATGCAAAAGGGTGGCTATATTCCACTCCCTCCCAATTTAAACCTCTGAATGTTTAAACATGGTTTTGGAGGTAAATGACTAAATTTCAGGATGTTTACTTATTGAAATATTTTTTCTATGTCTTTAGCATTCTCTCCTAAACTTTTATCTCAATTTTACATGTGTATCTAATGTTATATATAGATAAATAAATAAATTATTTCTATCCTAGAGACTCTTCATATTCCCCTTTTCTGATTTCTCAAGAATTTATTACCATGAAGGTTGTAGAATCACATGAAACCGTATTTTAAGAACATGATCCTTGTATATTATATTTATTTTAAAAGAATATCTCCTTGATGTTGGAATTATAAGAGATATTAAAACATCATTGAAAGTCTCCATAACTAGGCACAAATTCCAATTCCCAACATTCATACTTATTTAGAGCATTATAATTTTGGATTTAGATCAAGGTATATTTTAATTAAATTTATTCAAGAAATAATTGAATCCTAAAAATAGTAATTTCACATTTTAGATCATTAAATAAAAATTTATGTTGGAATTATAGATCCAATTTAAAATACATAAAATAAAAATATTTAAAAAATCCCATTTAAGATCAAATTACTTTTAAATCCTAAAAATATTACAATTTCGCATAAAATAACACATTGGTGGGCTTAAAAAAGTAAAATTAAATGTAAAATTAGTGAAAATATTGGATACATCAAGTCTCTTATCTAGTAAGACATGTTGTATTCTAGGTACTTATCAGAGAACAATAGAAGTTGTATGATACATGGAAGGGGGCTAGGAGGTCATCCCCTAAGGTCAATCGATTGGTTTGATAGGTAACCAACATAGCCATGTTCATCAGTGGGTATCTTTTACATATGAATGTGTCACACATGGGGGAATGGATTGGGAAATTTTTTATGGTGGTTCTTTTAGAGAGCGGTAGGTGAATTAACTTAGAGGTTCCAATGTTGGATAAGATCTACCAGCATATTGGAAACATCTATAAGAGATGTACCCATTCATAATTGTTGGTCCTTTTCATGTTTCAAGGGATTAGATCACAACCATATACTGGGATTTGAGTTCTTCAGCTACTGAATTATTTTTGGTACTCAGTTTAGGTTGTATAGCTGTAGCATAGGTAGAGTTAGTCCACTCCAACTTGATGAGTGAGATGTGGAAAAAATATTGAACCTATACAACTAATTCATATTTATTCCACACCCAACCCTAACTATCATTATTATTTAAAATGAGATTATGAAACACCCATAGTGTGCATACTAGATATCTTTAAGAGAGGGTGTGATAATATCCAAAATAAATGGGGATACTATCTATGAGTGGTATTCCCCCAAGTATTAAAATATAAATTTCTTTGTGTGAAAAAGACATCTTCATTCCTTCTATAATGTGCGCAAGTAGAATAAAACCATGTGGAGGAACACCATTTCCAGTTGAGGCTTATGTGGGAAGAGACATACATACACGTCGCCCTTATTGTACTTAATAATATTGATGGTTTTTTCAACCGAATATGATGAGACCACGATCATGTAATAGCCTAGAGGTGATATAGATAACATGGTTTCTCAACTTAAGGGTTAACGAATGACCAAAGGTGGAGAGGAACATTAGAATCAAATTGAGGAATAAATACCTCATAATATTATTACACTCACACAAAAATACTACGGAGTCATAGTTGTCTAGGAAATGGGTGGGGAACTTAGGGACTTCTCCCTTAATGGGTATAGAAGATCTTGAATCATTGGTCCTTTCTAATGCTAGGTTTTTAGATGAATTATTGGAGTGAGACTCTTTGGAGAGCATTTATTCTATAAATTATATCTTGGATTCATTAGAAGTTGATGAAATTCTTCTAATTACATTTTAGCGAGTCACTGCACCTGTTGGAATCACCTAGTAAGACCATAATAGAGAAATGGATACTTACATTTGGAAATTCAATGTTATGGTACACAACCTGAATGAGCATTATTTTTACTATAAGTGAGTAATAAATTTTAGAGTTCCTAATATATGTAATGATGAGGATGGTGATGATGAGGGTCCTCATGTATCAAGGTATATAATCGACAAGGAGGAGTCTCATTAGTGCTCTCCTTAGGAATATGTAACATGTGCTTTCATTTTCACTTAACCTATCATCGCTGATGTCTCTATTAATATCATAAAATAAATTTTTTATGAATTATAATGAGATAATTATCCAATTATATCTCCACAGTATTTAGTCATAGGAACATTACTCAGCCAAAGGGATTATTTGAGAAACATGGTTGAAGAAGAGGATTTCCATACCCATATGTCACAACACTAAATAGTTGTCTCTGACCCTATGGGAGTATTTATAGTGTCACCACCCATTATTATTCCCATAAAACTATCTTTATGAAATATATTCATATATTATTAGGTTATTTATTTAGATACAAATCTCCATATGGAATTATAATGTAAAGTGTCATATCTAAATACTACTTTTATAATTTCATACTAATTTATTGGTTTGTTCAAGAATGAATCAAGCCTCATGGGTTCTATGATCTTTTCTATTCAAGAAAATATTTTCAAATTAAAATAACATCCATATAAAAATATTTACCTGAATGAATTTTCCCATGTGTCAACTCATTTTAGTTCAGTAGATAAAATCACAGATGTTGAAGACCTGGTTGATCATACTGAGTTAGTGGTCACGGTAATTAGTGCATCTCTTTAAGAAGGTTTTTTATCCTGAAACTTTCATTTTCTTTCTTGGTCACACTAATAAATGTCTTTTAAAATTTCACCCATATATGGTTTTGTTCAGAGTGTTTTTGGGCTAGAGGTTCCCACTAATCCAATGAATCCACTAGATAATGTACGACCATGGGAAGACCCTCCTGTTGCACCTTTTGGCATAGTGATAATGGTTGAAGATGTTATAACCCCAATAAATAAAGGTGGGTATTTACACTTCATATTATTTTGTACTATATTATTTATATCGGCAAACATATTTTGGGTTTGGATTTCAATAACCTTTCCATATACCATGGAAGATCATGGTGTCTTATCTTTAGGGCCTCAGTTTTTCGAAGTCATAAGGTAACCAACTGATTTTAAATAAAATCACTTAGAATAAATTAATGATAGACACTCTCTGTGTGATTTAGTTCTTGAAAAAATGACTATTACTATGATAAAATCCGACTTAAACCTAGAGTATGCCTCACTCAAACAGAGGATTTGACATTGGGTATAGAGGAACATTTGGAGGTTGATTCATGATACCCCTCTCAGTGAGATCAGTGTCCATCTATATCACCTTGAATATATGTTCACTACATAGGGCTATGTTGGATATTATTATCACATAATCCATTCCAATGTGAAAGAGGTGGTATTGGAGTGATTTGGGTCACTACAATTGAATATTTAAACTACAAAAAACAGTAATTGTTCTATAAGCCTCAAGATCGTGGAACATGATGAAGCTTCTAAAAAAAATAGTAGTGGTAGAAAAGTGTAAACATAGAGTCATGGATTGAGGGTCCTTAGTGGAATGATTTCTCTAAGAGTTTCCCACTACTGAGAATGAAAATTTTAATAAATAAAATTTATTTGAGTAATTAGAAAATGTATTTATGGATGTTATTACAAGTGGAGAAACATTGTGACATGATATAAAGGCCTAAAATACAATGATGGTTAAGTTACATTGGGACATCAATGAATCATAGCATGTAATGACCCAACTTTGAGAGACCATTGAGCATAAATTTTACTCATATTCTAATTCACACTTTCATTTTTATATGATGAATGAGAGAGCCTCTAAATTATATATGCCAATGTCATTTTTTTTATAAATGAATGACCAATATTTTGTCCTAATTTTTTTCTTCAGTTTAAAGATTCATGTGTCACCTAAACTTTTCAATTCGTGATAATATATGTAACTAAAAAAAGTACTATGATAATTAATGAATCGACTTGAACATTATATGACAATGGATCTAGTAAATCATAACTTCTAAACATTGGAGTCAAGGATAATATATAAAAACAAATCCATTAACTTTCAAACATGTACCCTTAGATAGATTATTTGAATAAATATATTCAAGGAATAGAAGTTAACTCTAAATTTTACCCAGTTTCATGGTTATTGAGGGAATATATTGAATATTTCTTTGTCCATATAATGGTTTATACAAGAATTATGTATTTTTATATTTTCTCTATAACTTTTTCCCAATCTATGAATGGGAAGACTCTTAGTGGGTAGGAAATCAAATTTCTCTTAGGATTCCCTTTTTGTTTTTTCAAACTGATATGTTTTTTTCATTTTCTATTTTAAACTACTCATAATTTTTCTTAATATATGTGATGTGCATGCCTAGATAACATAAAATCTACTTTTTTACAATGATTCCATTTGAGTGATTTTAACTTGGGGATAACTATATCATTTTCCTTGGGATATTTATGATATTTTTGTATGGATCATTGTATCATGTATTTTAGGTTCACAAGATGAGGACCATGTACCCAATAAGAATTTTGTAAGAGGATAGTCTCAGCTAAAGGCTTTGGGATCTACCAGAGGAGTATCAAAACTAAATTCTTTTGGGATTACACTAGGAATATCTCGACTCAATGTATTTTTTTATTCATAGAAAATGAATACATACATATAAAGGGAATAAGATTATTATGTCATAGTATTTCTTTAAAAGTGGGTACAATAGAAAAATGTGTAACATCAAGGGTACATGAATACACTTGAATATTTGGGTTATGAAACGTGAAAATAATAATATAAGAATGTGTTAGTTAATGGGATATAATTAAAGGTGAGATTAGGTGAATCATTGGTAATGGTAGGACCATCCTCATACTGTTTGAAAAGTAGTGCATGGGGTTAAGGGGAACCTATCATACAAGACAAAAAACATTCCCTAGGGTTTACTTAATGTCTCAAAGAAAACTATTTTGTTCAATATATATTCCGAGAAAAAAAAAGAGAATCTTGACTCAAGGTTGGGGTCTATTCATGTTAGTCAATCACAATATTTCCAATTGCTAAGAAGGGGAGGAACAAGATGATACAATTAATTTTTTGAGATATATAGAAGATAATATATGCTGAAATTTGTGGTTGGTGATGATTTAGAACTTAAAGATATGGATTAGGTTTATAGATAAATGGATATTCAAGAAGGTTTTGAGAAACTTAAGGGATACACCATTTTGTATTGAAAAAACTCTCAGGTGAAGAGATATGAAATAATCTGGCCTGAATATATGAAATCATTAATGGGAGAATCTACTTTAAGTGAAGAGATGGACCTATCTTGGACAACAATGTACCTTTGTAATAGTTTAAGCTTATATTCAGGGGCGATAGAATATATATTCTAATTTTCACCTAGACCTGTGGGTCTATTGAGTGTTTTATTCTATATTCCTATGTTTTGTCCCTAAAATCTTTGTTTATTTTATATTTTTCTCTATAACCTTTTTTCATGCCATGAAAGGGAAAGTCTTGCAGATTAGAAACTTGACCCTTATTATGGTATTTCGTTTTTATTTTTCGTATTGAAAACTCTTTGGGGTTCATTTGATGTTTCTTACACTATAATTTTTTTATCCATGAAAGTTAATGTATTAGTGAGTGGATACATGAATTTTTATTAGGAATCCCTTTATGAATTTTCAATCTAATAATATTTTGTGTATCTTTTGGTATTCCTCATTCTCTAACCTTTTCCCAATCCATTTAAGGCATCATCTTATTGACTAGATGCATAAATGTTTCACAAGTGCCCCTTTATTGGGTTTCAACTTGAAAAATCATTCTATCTATTTTGTTTGTAGTTTGACGTCTTATAATTTAGACCCTCGAGGACTGATATTTAATGTCTTATAATTTTGACCAAATGTGACTGAATTACAAGGTCATATAGTTTTTACCATGAAGTGATTTATGTTTAAGGCCATGAATATTTTAAAAAATGGGAGGTGACATATCCAGCGATAAAGAAAAACTTGGTTTGATGTGAATGAGGGGATCATAAGCTGGGATGGGGTTGGATAGTAATGAAATTTAAGGTTGGGACTATAGTATAAAATCTATTCATCACTATATATCCTATGGTAATATTAATCATTCCATAACAAATTCTTTGTATGGAATAAAGTTATCCTAATGTAATGCTATTGGAGGAAACTTTATATGAATTAGTCAAGGTCCCACCACCATGGTAGAATCAGGCATGGTAATGGAAACAATTAATGGGATTGGTAAATGGGATATATATATCACTATGTATCCCATGAAAATGACAATAAATACACAAATAGTTCATGTAAAGGGTAGTTTTTATCATAGTTCCGGTGAAAAATGATATTTGAGAAGGAAGATATAGTTTTATCTATCAAATCTACAATGAAGGAGGACTCTTATATAGACCAAGATCTTATATAAAGAGGGTATTTAACAATTTGAGGTCACATGGAATTGACCAATCCAAGTAGTTTAAGGTTACATGGGATAAAACATTGACTATTGTAGTTTAAGATTGTAAATATTTGACCAAAGTGTCATGCACTTCATGATCATAGGATTTTGAGCCTCCTCAATAGAGTCTGTAATTCCCATGTGTATAAAAATTAAATTTATTACAAATCCACTTAAACATGAGAGATGAAAATGATACAACACATTCCTTTATAAGTATGAATAATAGATAATGGAATTTTGACAGGTGGGAATAGATTGAATATTAGTAATATAGAAACTATCACCATATCATCATCAAGGAATGGTGATTGGGATTAGATGATCTTCACAGCAATATTGAAATATTCTTCTAGTTAGTAGGTTAGATACACGAAATTGATATCATTATCATAAATATGAGTCATTTTTTGAGAGAGGTACACTCACTAACAATTTCCATGAAGTGGGAAACCAAAAGGATATGCATAATGTTTTTGGGATTCTAGGAGGAGAATCTGAACTCAAGGAATATTGGTTAGTGATGATTCAAACATAAAAGGTATGTGGTATAATAGGTAAGAATGGATTCCATAAATAATTTAAAAGACTCTACAACTACACCATCAATTTTTATATAGCTTATTTGTGTAAGATAAATAGAAAATTATTCAAGAAGAGGGTAAATTAAACCTCATAATAAATGGAGTAGGGTATCAAGACGTAATGGTATGGGGATCATGGTCATTGGTTTTATATACCCTATTATTTTCATGAAAAAATAGGTTTATGATATGTAATTTCAATCATCTATAGAATATTATAGGATCCATTGATGAATGTGACCATATATGAAAGGATTCACTCAGTTTAAAGTCATTTTTGGTTGGTAACAAAGTGTATTTTGAGGTCATACAAGATACACCATGTACCAAATAGTTTATGGTCATGTCATAATGACATTATGTAATTTAGTTTATGGTCTTAGGAAAAGTACATTATGGTAGGATCATAATAGTAGTAGATAGGGAAAGAAAACTTCTATTTTCTTCCTCAAAGATCATATTTTCTCATTGGTGGATGAGCTAGGTGATGTGTGCCCTCAGAATAAGGACCTAGTTCACTTTTGTGGGCTCTATTGAAGGGATACACACATTTCTGAAGGCAAGGGCTTGACCGCTCAAGATATAGAGGTTAAGTGGATTCCACCTCCCAGTGGACTAAAGCTTGATGTGGATGTAACTTTTCTCCAGGGTTATAAATGGGGAGTAGTCCTAGTGTGGATACTAGTGGATTTGTGTATTTTGGAATAAATTATTTCTATAGTCCATGTTATTATATGGAGGTGAAAGTGAGATCCATGATTAGTGGTTTATCTCTTTATTGGTAGTTTAACATCGATATTTCCATTGTCAAGTTAGATTCCTAACTTCTAGTCAGCTGCCTGCTTGATAACATCAATGTACCTTGATCTCCGATGTATGATATCTAAAAGTGAAGGTTTATAATAGGTAATCAAATAAAGAACTCTCATACCTAGAGGGAGAGGAACTTTAGCATGAAAAATTTTACAATCTGGTGTGGCTCCGATGAGAGACTCATTACTTTTCATAGAATTCTCTCTTTTCCTAAATATTTTAATCTTATTAGTAAGGGGTTGTGCTCTTGGGATTCATCACTTTCATATTCCCAAAATTTTCAAAACATTTGGAATAATAAGTTAGTTGTTAGTGTATTTTAGAGTTATGTAATAAGGAATTAATTCATTTTATGTGGTTTTTTAGGAATGATATATATATATATGAGTGAGAATGACTCACATACACGCTTCATGAATCTTAGGATTACATTAATCTATTTGGCCTTCATCTATCTAGCATAGAATAAAATATTTTAAGAAAAATCATCCATCAATTATATTTCCCAAAAGTTATTTGTAGGGATAATAATTGGGATGATCTTCCATAACTACCTCATTGGGTCTCTTGATCACCATAAGCTCAATAATTTTATTCTTTAATTAATACAAAAATATTAACCACATTCATTTTCATAATGGAATATACCTTGTTTTATCTATCATTGAGAGACTTGAGTTCTTGATTCTTTCACTCACTTTATATGTTATTCTTAGAGTGTTCACATGAATGAAGTATATATTTGGGTATCTCTAACTACATTATCATCTTATCTATCTACTTATAAAGTTAATCATTAATGATGAAAAATTCTTTATTGCATTCCATAAAAATTAGTGGTATGTTCAATAATAGAAATTTTCACTCAAATATGCCTATTTAGGTCTCTTGATCCTTGGGAGATCAATCACATTTTTCTCCAAGGAAATGGTGATGTACATGAAAGCACAATATTGGTTAAACGAATATAACTTTATTTGTCTAAATATACTAGGTTTATGACATTATTTATCATACATACCACATATTCTTTTATTAGTATGGGAACATGGAAAATTTGAGATCAAGGTGGTGATGCCTTAATCTCGATCAATTTGAGGGTAGATGTTGAATTTATTGATGATTGGGACATCGATGGTTCCATCCTTATACAAGAGAACTCTAAATTTCTTGGTGACTACATAGTATTTACTAAGGTTGAATGACATATGGAAATCATGCAATAAATGGGTGAAGAAAATGAAAATTCTCGATGACCTATGAGTTAAAATACTTCATTATAATGAGTATCATTGTAGTAGGGTACTAGTATTTCACAATAGAAAAATTTACCCTGATGAATCTATATAAGTATTTTCCAGTGATTTTTATATTCTTGTTTAAACTGGGAAATATATTATTGAAATTAAATGGTCCTACCATCTTTAGGTGGATGATAGGAAACAGAAATGGTGACCCACTTTCTTCTCTTATAGGCAAAATGGGTGGATAATTATGGAAGTCCATGTGTGGACCTTAATGAATGGATCTTCCACTAACATCATGCACAAGCTCTATCAACAATACATTTTGTGGAATCAATAGGTTTGAATAACCTTATTTAGAGGCATATGAGGTATCATCAATATATTCTTCACCAATTCTTTTATTAGAGAATGGGAAAACATATTAATCCTTAAATGATTTAATGTATTATCATCTTTGTCAAGAGTGTTCTTTTTTGGACCAAGTTACTGTTCTTTAGTCCTTGATGATACTATGTTAATAGAAACAAAGGATCCCATTTCATAAAAAATATATTTATTAGTGTGTTTTTTCATCAACAGAATAACATTGACTATTTAGAATTGGTGCTCCTCATTAGAAGAGTATCTTGATTAGAGGGATGGTGCCCATTTTCTCATTTACCGGGAAGGTTTAAATTCTCTCAATGATGGAGCTACATAGTCCATGAGTGTTTTGAATTATTTTATAACAATTAGGGACTCGTATTTCTCTTTGTCCCACTTATATAGATTGTGTAGGATCTTTAGAGGCTGAAAAGTATATGGTGCTATACTATTAGTTGTAGAGGGAATTGGGGTCATGACTAGTTGACTCATCTATGCCATAATAATATAATGTTCATGGTTTGTTTTATTCTGGATTATATGGTCATCAATCACTAGTTTATTCCCATTTAAATATTTTTCTCAGTCTTCCCCTTCTTTCGGAAAAATGGTTAACACATATGTCACGAGGGACTTATAATAGTTCAATGGTGTAACAAAACAAATTTTCATGAAGGTGAAGATCATTGTTGTTTTAAAATTCCTTGTTTTATCCTAGTGAGAGTAACCTATGTCATAAGGAAGGTATGAGGAGTTTATTAGGATTTATTGAAGCCTAGATATCTGAAAATTAGAGATACATGATGAGTTTCATGGTTAGTGCATGATTAGTGCTAACCATTTGACTCAACTATGCAGGGCACTTAGTGCATAGTATAGGGCCACATAGTTTGACTGAACCATGTGATCTAAGATCCACGACCATGAAATTAATCTTATAAACAGTGAAGATCAATTTTACATTAGTTGTGCATAATTAGTCAAACTATGTGCCTAGCCCATGTGGGGGGGGGGGGGGGGGGGTTATTCAAAAGTGTTAGGTGCCTGGTTGGTGCATGGTTTGGCCAACCATGATGCCAAAGCATGTGAACTCTCAAATGAAAGGGATTTTACTATTTTCACATGATTTTTTAACCCTCCTACCTTTTTCCCTTTTCTCCCATATATGTGTATCCCCTTTATATCCCCTGAGATCTTCCTTCTCTTTTATTATAGATTTTGATTAATTCTCCATTTGATCTTAATTTTTCATCTCCTTCAGGTGTGTTGGATCTGCATAGATAAGTTATATAATCCAATTTCTTCCATTATTAATTTATATTTTCATCTCCTACACTATTTTTGTTTGATCTCATATGTCCTATTTTTAGGGAAATGATATGTTCCTTTTATTTTCCCCATTCTAGCTTGATTCATGGGTTAAAATTGGACAAGGTGAGTGTTACAGTCCTAGGGTTTATGGTCTATAAATTTTACCAAAATGTTTTTGTGTTTTATAGATTTTTTTCACTATACCACACACCATAAATTTCTACACATTTACTTAAAATATAATTTCTGTTTTTAAATTAAATGAACTAGGATATGAAACTCCCATTAGTGCCTTGTTGAATGGTTATAGGATGTTACCTCATTGATGGAAACCCCTTTGGGTGTGCTAAATTAAATCCCTTCATAAATGAAAAAGTGCAGATAACCCACCACCACCTTAGTGGGTTGGCTTGAAATTGGATCTAATTATCCTTTCTTGATAATCTAAATGGATTAACATAATTTAATGGAAGTGGGAGGCAAGCCATTTTACATGTTGTATATATATATATATATATGAATAATATGAATGGTGAAAACCATGGATAGATTGGGTTAAATAATGATAAATTATTAAGTGTTAATGCCTCATGATTATTACTATAAGATCATAGATATTGGTTGTTAGACAATGGTTAAGGGAATTGTTGAGCATGGTGTTTCATGGACCCTTACATTGGGTGATGGGCATGGAATCTCACACCATTTACTCTAATTTGGATGATGTGAATGATGTTCCACATTCACTTACATTGGGAATTTGTCATGATGACTCACCCCACTATCTCGTGTTTCAATAATGATGTCTCTCATTCTTATGAGATTAAGTTATAGTCCCCTTATTGAAGCCTATAGCTCATTAGACTCAACATGGAAACTTGATTTACACCCTGGGTCCATCTTGAACCTAGTATCCTTGTACATGCCTATATATTTATTTACAGTAACAATGTATATAAATGTATAAATATTATATATATATGGACGTACATGTTTAATGATTTCAGACTTATTATAGCTTATGCTGAAGTAGTTAAATTCTTCCGGGTATCCTAAAAAGTTATAGTATGACTGCTATTTACTTTCAACATTGTTTTTTATTTTTTTTACCTATACACTTCTATGTTATATAAACTGACTATATTATTATAGATACCATTAGTGGTATACTAATAAGTTTATCTCACACTGAACTTGATCCTCCTTTATTACCCAATAAGACTTCATGGCTATAGGTGTGGATAAGGGAAAGTGCCTGGTCATGGATGCTTGATCTATTTTCTTATAACATGGAATATAGAAGCATAGGACTAAGTGTATTGTCATGGTTTTAGTGGATACTTAGTTCTGTATTTTTTTCCTTTATATATAATCTTTTATATTCTTGTTCCATGTATCCATTGTATCCCCTTTTTTGTATATAATCATTCCATAAAATCATTTTTTTGGTGACTCAGCCTGTGGATTTTGATTATTAATAATGTTTGGATTTTTTTTCTATTCCATAGTATTGTAAGTTATATTATGATTCTTCTATTTATTATCTCTATTTATATCTATTGTGAAAATCTCATATGATGGTATAGTCTCCTTACTATACGACCTTAGACTCTCACTATTAGTCGATAGCATCTGGTATATGAGGAAGCATGCTTGAGGCCATGTGACCTACTAACTTGTGGATTCCTTTAGTTTCTCTCAATTCAGAATATTAAAAAGTGAATCATAGGTATTTTACTTTTAACTTACAGTATGGGTTTTATAAAGGAGACTAGGATGTATCTGAATTTGGTAATGAGTGTATTCTTGGGTGTAGCTTACCCATGTACTGGGGAAACCGAAATTACCTATGGTGGGTTATTGCTATTCAGATTTGTGCCTATTACAATTTCCCTAATTTCACCATTGGGTGATGCACATGTTTTTTGATGTTATTAATTTGGATAATATTAACTATTATGGATTATTTTTCCCTTATTATAGTAAGATAAAGAGATATCATCTCATGAATAATCATTGTAACTTTAGGACTTATATTCATTCAATTTTATCACACCACATTTACTTTATGAATGAATTTTATATTGTATACAGTTAGTTCCTCGATTATTATATAGGGTAATGTGATAAATTTTCTTTCACGGATAAAATAATTGGATTAATAAATGTGTCTTCATAAATCTTAAATATTTTTTCCAATATATATTGATGATTAAACCTTAATTGGATAATTATACCATGTTGTGGGTTTTGGACCTACTCATTCCATGTACCAAAAAAATGTTAGTTGATTTTATTTTTTGAATTCCAATTGAAATTTATGGATTAAGTACTTCTATAAATTTGGAATGGTGATTCATAGAATCAAATCATTTTACCTAACTAGTTACATCCTGATACCAGATGTAAAGTCCATGTCATAATTACATGATGTTCCAATAGCAATTTCAAATAATTATAACCATTATAAATTAGGAATGATGACATAATTAACTAAACTGTGATATATATATATATATAGTATGAACATAAATGAATTTAAAACTTTAAAGGGTATGAATAACACTAAATGGGATGCCAACTGAAAAGTAAAGGCTGTTTTTCTCTTTACATTGATATTTAATCTCATATCCTAGTATTTTCCATGTGATACTGACCTAGACCTAAACCCAACCATGGCAATGGGTAGTTGGGGGGTATTTTATAACTCTGTTATGTATTTATTTATCACATAGACCAAGATTTTATGGTAGGCAGAGAGGTCCCATCTTTGTCCTAGGAAGGCTATATACCATTAATAGTTTTTATCTATAATATTTTGAACTTTTAATTTTTTTATGATGTGTGTGTTTGGTATTATAGAATCATACTAGCACAACAGATTCAATTCATATTTTAGGAGGGTTGTGAAGACCATGCTTAAGAGGTGGTGGGCCCTGAGCCTCTAGTGATACCTCCCATAGTGCCATCAAGGAAACCACCTTCTATTCATATTTTGTCACCGATAACTAGTTTTGAGAGGGTTTACTTTCTATGATAAACCATATGTAAAGAGTTTCTCGACATACCCTATCTATGGAACAATTGACCTGGGAATTCCAGTAGCAGCATCCTCCTACATTCTCAGTGGATGGTGGAACACATGTTGTTGAGTTATGGCTGGATGATTTGATTTCTATATTCGATCATCTAGATATTACTCCAGAGTATAAATTCATGCTCATTTACTATATGATATGTGGTTTTTCAAAGCGATGGTGGTATGTCATTAACTAGGAAGACCAACATCAAGATATTATCTAGAGGGATTTATAGACATTCTTTTATGACTATGTATTTCCTTATACATTGAGGTATGACTGAGCTATAGATTTAATGAACTTGTAGCTAAAAGATATGTTTGTAATGGAATATTATACCCATTTTACTAAGCTTAATCGATTCACTATGACCTTATCTCATGATGATATCATGACTACAAGGTGGTTCAATGATGGGTTAGTATAATCCAGCCGATCATAGGTTAATGTTTTATGGTTGACCACTACTTCTGAGATTGTCAACTAGCCTCTCATTATTGAGTAGAATTTGAGGAAAAATGAGAGTGCGAGGAAGGGAAGTAAAGAACCCAAACTTTTTAGGGGTTCTACTAGTGTATAGAAGCATCGCTATGAGGTTGGTCATAGGGTATAATTAGTAAGATAACTCATAATGATTTCTTCATTATATATCAATAGTTCAGGAAAGAGGGACACACAAAATCCTAGATTATGCAAGACCCATTTGAGTGTAGAGCCTACAGATGGATGAGCCATATTCTGACTTTCTGTTGGATTTTTCTAATAGTTACTAGTGATATAGGATCTACACTAACTCTATGTTCTAGAGTAGGGATATTAGTACCTCTCCAGGAAGGTAGTTGTAATACCACCAACTGATCTGGATAAGGTGGTGGTCGAGTTAGTGTAACATACTCTGGATTCACATCACCAGAAGAGTGGGAAAGCTTAAGCTAGTTAGGTTGTATCTAAATGATATGGTACTAGATAGTTACATACTGTGCAAACTATACTAGAGGATGAGAGTGTGGGGTCTTCAATATTTCAAGGTATTATTCTAGTATCCTATACTCTAGTGTTTTCTTTATTTATCATAGTTGTTTCAAACTCTTTTATATTTTTGGAAACTCTATAGGGTTCATCCTTCAGATAGAGTACTTGTGTGGCATGATGACACTCAATACCCTATTGGGTGTTAGATTAGAGTGTGTTCTTTAGTGTAACTAATGTCCCCTTATGATAGATAGTTTTCTATTCATGTGGAATATTTTCAACCTTGACATGTTAGGGATTGATTTAATTCTATGGATGGATTTCTTGATTCCCTATCATACCCATATATATTGTTATCACTAGAGGGTGAAGTTTACATCACTATAGGAAGGTAAATATGTTCACAACGGAGAATGGGATGTCCATGCATCTCGAGCTATTACTAATCATCAGGGGTAGGGTAGAGTTGTAACCTATACCGATAATATTTTCTCTAATAATTAGGGAATACGACCTATTCTTTCCCTTCAGTGGTGGATCATTTTAGGGGTTCCTTCCCTGATGGATTTTCTAGGAAACCTATAATGATATAGATATAATTAATTATTGATCTAGTATCGGTAGTGGAACTAATTTCCATTCATCCTCACAAGATGGAACCTACAGAGCTTTTGGATCTCAAGTAGTAGTTGTAGGACCTGGAAGATAAAGGTTTTATCTAACATTGTACCTCGGCATGTTGGTTACCTATCCATTTTTTCAATAAGGTAGATGTATCCCTCATGTTCTATTTGGATTACTGATGGTTGAACTATATTGTGGTTAAAACTGGTATCCACTTGCTTTTATAGGTGACATATTCGACCATTTCAAAGGAGAGACAATTTTCTATAAGTTAAATTTGAGGTCAGGATACCATCAGGTAAAATTCAGGACTTTAGACATACCTCATACATATTTCTAGAGTATTTATGATCTCTATGAGTACTTGGTAATGTTTTTTGGTCATACAAACATGATAGATATTTTCATGGTCATGATGAATTGGTTTTTCCAACTATATCTAGATTCATTCATGGTAGAATTTGTGGATGAAATCTTAGTGTATTCTCATACTCAATAAGACCATGGCCAAAATCTTTAGATAATGCTAAATACATTGAGAGAAAACAATTTCTTTGATGATCCCACTAAATTCCATTTTTTTGATAAAAAAGTCCACTTCCTAGGTCATATCATCTTAGAGAAATGAGTATTAGTAGACCTAGTGAATGTGATATCTATAGTTTTCTGGGAGTATCCTAGAAACTTCTTCTATGTAAAGAGTTTCTTTCGGAAAGTTGGGTATTATAGACACTTCATCCAAGATTAATCATACCAAGAATTTCCATTTACAATCTTGACTAAAAAGGTTGTGAAATTCATATGGCCAACAAATTATGAAAGAGACTTTCATGAATTGAATGATAGGTTGACTTCAGAACCAATCATTATCCTTCTTGAGAGAGGTAGGAGCTACGCATTTTATTTTGGTGCATAAGGTATTGGGATGGGGTAATTCTGATTTGGGACGAATGAGTCATGGCATACGCTTCTCACCAGTTGTGGAACCACTAACATAATTTCTTGATGTTTGATCACAATATAGTTTTTGTTTTTCATTATCTATGTGGTTGGAGACATTATTTTCTTGGATAAATTTTGTGGTATTCACTTATCAAAAAAATCCTCATGTATTTATTATTGTAGTGTGGCCTAAATATTAGGTAGTACAAATGGGTTGAATACCTACAATACTTTGATTTTGAGCTTTACTATATACCTAGAAAATGAAATGCAATTGTCAATTATCTATGCTAGAAGACTCAGAAACATGAAATTCAGGAGGCCAGTGGTGTGTGGAAGATTATGGCCTTGTTCTCAGGGATTCATGTTGAGGTTTAGAAGTATCATAATAAAATATTCCTCACAGCTTTAGTAGTGACCTATACACTTCTAGAATAATTAAAGATGTGGAATATTTCAGATCCGAAGGTCCGAGTCATGAGAAAAAGTATCCCAAATAAGGATACATCACCTAGTTGGATTGTGGATGAGGATGAGATCTTATGAATACATGGGAGTGTTTGGATTTTATTAGATGTCTAAGAGCAGTTAATTTGAGAATCTCATGCCTTATATTGGGTAGTCCACCTTGGAATTACCAATATGTATCAAGAAATTTTCCCCCATTATTGGTGGCCTCATATGAAATATGAGATAGTCATCTTTATTTCTCGGTGTTCCACCTGTCAGTAAGTGATGGTATAACACCATCAAACAAAAAGAAATTTTCATCCATTGTCCATTTTTGATTTAAAATGGGATTATGTAACCATGAATTTCATGATATGATTTCTTGGATCTTCATGATTTAATGACAAAATTTGGTTAGTTGTTGAATGGTTGATGAAAGGTGCAAATTTATTACCATTTTGAGAGTCCTTCACCATAGATTATATAAGAAGGATATACATCAGGGAGTTCATATGCCTTCACAGAGCTCCATGTTCTATTATATTTGATAGGGTTTCTTATTTCACATCATATTTCATCTAGAGTTTACAAAAAACCTTGGGTACAAGGGTGATACTGAGTATATCCTAGTACCCTCAGACTGACATTTAGACAGATTGTATGATTAAGGTATTTGAGGACATGATCCATGCATGTGTCCTTGAATTTGGAATTTTATTGGGAGAAAAAATAGACCCATGGTTGATTTTTCATAAAATAACATATTTCTAAATACCATGTAGATGTATCCTTATGAGGCCTTTTATGGTAGTCCATTCCTTTGACCTCTATTCACGTTAGAGGTAGAGGAGGAAGTTTTACATGGACCACATCTAGACTTGGAGAATTCATGGAAATTTAAACAAATTAGGAAGTGCATATTGATAGCTAAATCCTAGAATTAGTCATATTCAGACCAACACTAATGACCTCTAGAGTTTGAGGTTGAGAATATCGTTATCATGGGTTTTTCTCCCAGTTTGGTCCATCGATGAATTTGAATGTACGATAAGATATTTCCTATATTGGTGAGTCCTTTTGAGATCTTAGAGATAATTTGAATAATGGATTATAGGATATCACTTCCTCAAAGATACCAATCTATGCATAATTTTTTTACATGTCTCAGACCCACTGGTATTATCCAGAATCATCACATATTTTACATCCTAATGGGGTTAAGTTATATGTGGATTATTCCTTTGAGGAGTACCAAATGGATTTCATGGATCAGATCATGAAGACTCTATGAGGTGGGTTAGATCCATTATTACAAGTGCTATGGCTACATGTCTGAGTACATTATGTTACATTGATGTGGAAATCTAAGGTACATTACTAGTGGCTAGATCTTTTCTCAAATGATTCCTCCGTACTCTCAGAAGGCCAACTCGGGGATGAGTTTCTTTAAGGATGGGTGGTTGTAACGAACAATATTTTCACAGAGTTATATATATATATAGATAAAATTCCTTTTTTATCATAGTTATTGTTCCCTATATCCTAAATGAGGATTTAGGATCATCCAGGGTTTGTTAAAATCCAGGAGCGCTAGAAATTGGAGAGATAGACTGAGCCACATGGTTAGAACTAGGTTAGATCTAACCATGTGACTCAGACATGTGGGGAACTCAGTTCACAATAGGAGGACAAACAATTTGACTAAACCATGTGATCAAAGATTCATGAACATGTGATTTGTCTCATTAAAATCTCAGATCCATTTTACATGGGTTGCACATGGTTTGTCAAACATTGTGCCTAGTCCGTATGAGGGGGTTCTTGGATAATGTTGGGCACATGATTGGCGCACTATTTGGTTAAACATGTAGAAAAACCATGAAAAAACTTAAATTAAAAGGAATATACTATTTCTCCTCTATTGTTTAAGTCTCATACCTATTTCTCTTTTCTTGAGTAGATGTGCATCCCCATCCTCTCCTATGAGATCTCCCTTCTCTTTTCTTATATTTTTTTTGATACCGTCTCAATATGATCTTTGTTTTCATCATCATTGAGTGAATTAGATCCATAATGGTAAGATATATGATCCTATTTCTTCTATTATTAATTTTCCTTTCCATATCATCCACTATTTTGGTGTGAGCTCTTATTTCATATTTTGAGGTAACTGTTCTGTTCTTCCAATTTTTCCCATTCTAGCTCAATTCATGGGATGACTATATACAAGGAGAGTTCTATATGCCTATGGTAGGTGGTATACTAAATTTTCCCTAAAAGTTTAGGTGTTTTATAGATTTTATTCATTGATCCACACACAGAATATTTCCACACATTTCCTTAAAATATCATTCCTCTTTTTAAATTAAATGTTCCACATTATAACACTCATGTTAGTTCCTTTTTGAATGGTTATTGAATTTTACCTCATTGAAATATACCCCTTTTGGCACACAAAATTAAATTCCTTATTAAATTAAAAAGTTTATTTAAGAAGACACATAATTAGTGGTTTGGATTGACCATGAATATGATTATCCTTTCTTGGTAAATTAAATTTAATAATTTAATTGAATGGAAGTGCGAAACAAGGCCACACCACGTGTTGTGTCATTATATATAGGAATTATATGAATTGTGATGTCCATGGTCATATTGGGTTAAATGGTAATGAATTATTAAGAGGTTATTCCTCATGATTATTAGTATTAGACTATAGATATTGGTAATTAGATAACAGGTAATGGAATTATTGATCATGGAATTTCACACTCCCTTATGTTGGGTGATGGTAATTGCGTCTCACATTGTTTACTCGTATTTGGATGATGGACATGATGTTTCATGTTTTCTTTCATTGGGTGTTGGACATGATGACTCACCAAACTATCTGGAGTGTCATGCCTGCAATCTTGCATTATTATGAGATTCAGGAAATGTACCCTTGCTGGAGCCTATAACTCATTAGAATAAACATAGATTCCCGAGTTTTTCCCCATGTCTAGAGAGAACCTAGTATTCATTTATATGACTATATATTTCCTCAAATATATAATGTATATCCACGTACACATATTATATATATATATAGATATACACAGATTCACATGTTTATCAAGTTTAGACTTATTCTGGCCTATGTGAAAATAGGTAGAGTCAATCAGTTGTCCTATAGGGACATGAGTTGAATGGTATTTGCTTGAAGAATTGCATATTATTTTTATACTGCACACTAATATTCTATAAAAACTGAATTGATTACTCTAGAACTATTTTTTGTGGCCTACTATGTTTATATCATACCCTACTTGGGATGCCTTTGGTACCAAAGTAGACATCATGACTTCATGTGTGGATAAAGGAAAGAACCCTATCATGGATGCTTGATCTATTTTCTTATATCATGGTGCATGTAGTATAGGACTAAGTTTATGGTCATTATGCTACTGGATATGTCTCTTGTTATTTTTTATTTATTTATATAATGTTTTCTATGTATGTTCTCTATATCCCTTGTAACCCCTTATAGAATGTCAATATTCCATGAAATCATTATGTATATGACTCTACCTACAGTTATGTATTATTGTAACTACTTGGATGTGTTTTTTTCTATTATGCTATGTTGTCAGTTATATTATACTTATTATGTTTATTATATCTATTTATATTATTAGTTCCATTAGGATATGAAGTTATAGTCTCCGCATTGTACCACCTTAGACCTTCACAGCTAGTTGGCAGACTCTGATATATGGGGAGGCAGACTTGAGGCCATACAACCCACCAGCTCAAGGAACAGTTAAGTGGTTCCCAATTTAGGATTTTACAAATGGTATGTGTCAATATTCATCCTTATTTTTCAGTAGATCCTGGAAGATAAAGCATTACTACATTGTGTGACCCAACATAAGCTGATAAGGTCAACAATTTAGATGATTTTTATGCCCTACTTCATATGGATTCTTGATTTATATAAATGTGATCAGGTTTTTTCTAAGTTATAGATGAAGTACCCAAGAACATTATCCTTATAATATGAACAAGATTTGGTCTTCCTATGTTTTATGGAATATCACCTCAACCTTATTGGTTTAATAGTGACATCAACTTTTTTATGTTTTCCCTGAATTCTTTATCTATGATGGCGGTTTACTATGATATATTTCTTCAGTTTTCAAAAAAAAAAAATATTGTATATATATATATATATATATTGTTCCATAGTTGTAAAATCTTATTACCCACCAGGATACTATAGGTGGACGATAATTGTTTATAATTCATCATTTAGGTTCTCTATACATATCTTTAGTAATTTCTCATGGCGAATCTATATTCTTAAGGAGTATGTTTGGACCTTCTATTTTATAATGAAATCTAAAAATCCCCCATCATCTTGATTCTTGTAATTATAGATTTTATGGATAGTTGTTTTCCTCAATATATAGATGAATTTGTAAGGGAATTATAAATGAAGATCTTCCCATATTATAATAGAATAATGTGAAAGTTAATTATACTAAAAAATAGAGAGTTCTAATGTCTATATTAAACATTTGAGTTTGGAAGCCTATTATTGTTATGAGTTTCCCAAAAATTGGTGGAATTGAGATGAAAATTGTGTGACATTCCTCCCTATATCTCTCATTCCATCAAATGTAGATATATTAGGATTCCCAAATTTTGGAAAATGAAAAATAAAATCCACCCAACTAGGATGTGGATTCCTCTCTAGTTATATCAGTGCATTTCCTCCTTCCAATACATCCATTCTAGTTGTAATCACATTCAGTAATATTTAGGATACCACATCCAAAGTGAGTATCAAGCTACTTTTTGAACTGTAGGCTGTTGTTAACCTAGTGTTGGGAACTCATGATAATCAATTTGTACTGTATTAAAATGAATAAATTGATGTGATCTATAGTTAATGGGGTATCTCGGCTCTACATTTGTATGATGATCAATATTCTCTTATTTAGGTGGTTTTATTTAAAAATACATGGTGGATTTATCCTAATGATTATAATAACTGGATATATTTTCATATAGTAATTTATTACTGATTTTACTAGGATCCACTATTTAGGCTATGAACTAGGAAATATAATCTTCTACTAAGATGGTGTCACCATCATCTGGTGATGGGAAGGCTGTATATGTGGCCACACCTTTTACTTTTTCTTCGATAGAGTCCCAGAAAAGTATTTGGTAGTGAAATATTCATAGGGTATCCCAAATGTGATTTCCATTTTTATCGGGTGCATACTCCTTCCTCGCATACATTTTTGGGAGTTAAATTCTCAGTATATGAATCTTATTTTTCTTATTTTCAATAATATCATGATTTTAATAAATGGTTGGGTCAACATGGATGGAATTTACACATAAGAAAACTATGATAGTGAATATGAATTTCCAAGAAGAAGGAATATATATTATATAGGTATATTTATTCCCAATTGATGGTACATGATATGAATGTGGGGGTAAGTATTTCAAAATCCATATGGATTGGGGATTCCTCTAGGATTTTGTAGCTATAGTTATAACTATATTTTTTTCATGTGACCATATTCAATCAAGTTATATATGTGGTTGGATACCACTGTATGGATATTTATACTGGTAAATGTCCTCCATCATTAGTGAGGGGTCTATTGAAGTAGTCACCAAGGCCACATTTTATGAATTCTTAATGTTATAAAAAATAATGATCTAAAATTGTACTTAAGACACTGTTTTGATATGTTGATTGTCCTTAGGGGTGTTGATCGTTATAGGTACATGAACCTAATATCGAGTTTTAGTGGTCGACTACCTTAGTGGGATCTCATTTCTGATACCTATGTCAAGATAACCTATTCTAATATAGCTTCATCTTCATCTTCTTATATAATTGGGGCCACATGACGACGATGATGATTATAGAAAAAATGAACCCTCCTCAACAGATCTTTGATGGTTTCTTAAATACCATCAATGTCCTCCTCCTTATCCCTAAAATACGGAATCTAAGAACTATATTTATATGGGGAGAGAATGCATATGTATTTTGATATTAAGATAGGTTTTGTCTTCCTCTACTAGACTATCTATGTGGCATTTTCATCCTTGGAATCAGACCCAAAAAACTTTTATGATTTGTTTGAAAGGCTGAAATTATCCCTTCAAGGGGGTATTATTGTACCATTTCATTCAAAATGTTGAATTATAATCACTATGTTAGTGATATTATATAGTGGTTTCTCAAGGATGAGACATTTATAACAGTTAATGCAGTTTATTATCAAGGTTCCATTGGATGGTTGTTCAGGGAAACCCTCATTGTTTTGTGATTGACCCTTGTCTAGATGGAGAGAAAGGTCCCTCATGGTATATTACTTACGAGTTCCATTTGGATTATGAGTAATGGAAAAAGAAACCCATTATTGAAGCATAAATAATAAGGTTTCACACCTAACCAAATTCTTTCCTATGTAATAATTCACCTTAGGTACATTATTCCATTTATGATAGATTATTATTTACATAGGCCCATTTTGCTTGTGTTAGGTATCAAGTTACTCTCCTAATTTCTAAATTTGGTTAGACCCTTTATCACTTTGAGTATAAATGACATAAACTTTCATCAAACAATAGTTTGAGAGGTTAGCTAATACCTTAAGTGATCTTACTACCTAGTTTGGGAATTTCTTATTGATTTAAGACATGTTTCTAAATCCTTACTAATAATAGTACTGGTTAATATTAAATAAATTTATTGATTGATGTCATTAATTTAAGAGGTAAATTGAACATAATAATTATATTATCTCATATTTGATCTAATTTTTTGGTTACTCTATATTTTGAAGCTATATAGGTAGGAAATCTAGAATTTATCCTTATCTAGGGAGGAGTTGGACACCAAATAAAGGAAGTTGGATGTTTTATGTAGTTGGGTTCATGCCCATAAAATAGTATTTGAATATATCCATACTAATAGAATAAAAAAATCATTCAGTTCAGTTCCATTTAATGAGACATGTTATACCTTTTAATGTCATGTGATATGGACTATAGTGATTTTTTTTGAGGTAATGCATCCATAGATGCTTCCATGAAATATAAAGTTAGATGGAGTAGACTATATGATGCTTTGATTAAAGTCATGAAACAAGTAATAATTATTTTAAGGTAATAATAAATTGGTTAGTTTGATATTTATTTCAAAGTTAGTCTTCTTTGTTTAACTTAATATTAGAATCAGGCGAGGGTATTTTAAATCAATGAGTGGAGAATCTTTAATAGAGTCATTTGAAAAGAGAAGAATCTTCAATCAAGGAATTTTAAGAAAAAAATATGATAATATCAAGTAAACTAATTTGAATAAACCAAGTGTATAATCCCATCATCATGCATTTTAAGAAACCAAGAGGAAAATCTCGACTCACGGCATTTGAAGAAAACTATAGAGAATCACAACTATAAGAATTTAAAGAAACCTAGAAGTGAATATCGAATCAAGGAATTTGATGATAAAAAGAGGAGAATCTTGAATTAATGGATATTAGGAAATCAAAATGATCATCTTTATTAAATAATATGAGAAAAATATGATAAGTATCTCAACATATGGCATTTTTGTGGGGATTACACATGACTACCCTTTCTTGTTCATCCGATTTATTTCCAGCTAAAAAGTTAAGGGTATGGTTAGGGATTACCCTTATTGGGAGGACACTATATTCACTTAAATACCCTATATATTGATAACTATATTAGGAATTAAGACTTCAATCATAGGTCATATTTCCCAGTGGGGATTAGTTGTGTTTTACACCATATAATAGGCCCATTAGAGGTATATGGATCATTTAGTAGAATAAGGATGAGGTCATCAATGAGGAAATGATCAGGGATTAAACAAATTAGGATGATAAAAATTTATATCCTTACATATCACAATTATTTTGATAGGATGTTTTTTATGGGGAAGTCCATACGAGTATATTGAGCAGGGGGTTTACTAATTTCTTACCGATATGGACCCTTGTTCTCAAGGGAATACATGATTATTAATACCCTGAGTTGTTTATCGGTTAGAGAGGAATTAATTAGATGAATCTATTTAAATATTCATGATTTCCATTTTAAAATGAATTAATAATTTTATGGGATTACTCTAGCAAGTATAGATCCTTGGTCATCGGAATATGGCAGCTTTGGAGGGGACCATGGCGAAATGTCATTTTTAGGTATTTGACCATAGTAAATTGAATCCAATGAGATATTATGGGTTAATTTATACCATTTAAGTGTCTTGGAAAAGTTAATGGGTGAAAAATAGTCCCAACTAATCCTAATTATGATCCTTCACTAAGTGAATGGACATAGGTTAAATATTTCTTGGTGATAAACCATTGAAATGAGGATGAAATGTACTATAAAAAAACATAATTTTTTATTAAATATTAGTTTTATGTGAGTGGGTAAATTTAAATAATTCCATGGTTTTTAAAGGCTCACTTCCATGAAATACTTATTATAATAACCCTTTATCAAAGACTTTCATGAGATTCCTTCACAATGTAACTTATAATATATTTCTCATGAAGTTATTATATAGGGAGTCCCTTATAGAGGAGTTATTTTTAGGTTCCATTCCACTATCTATAGTTTAAAATTTATATTCACTTGGGATATTTATTTGGAGATTCATTAAAATGAAACAATTCTCAAAGGATTCAATTATTCCCCCAAACTTCATATTGTAGAAGAAAAATCATTCTCAAAGTCTATATATGTGACCCATTTCTTGAAGTGTGTGTAAGTTATTTTTAGGCAGAGCATTTAACTATATTCCCCATAATAGGAAAAACCATTTTTAAAAAGGAGTCACACATGAAAGTGATATACTGGGTATGGAAATCACTAGGGGTAAATCAATTCTTATAATTATTTTTTTAAAAAATATTCTCCTACTTCTAATTCAGAAGGGAAACCGTAAAATAAATAATGCATAATAAAATGAGGACGATATAATTTTTTCAAACGATGTTTTCCTCTATATGTATGACTACATCCACATTGTATGGTGGGTTTTATCCTACTTACATATATTTATTCTTTTTTTCAATATTTATATAGGAAAGGGTATGAAATTGTTCCCACTACACAATACTGGAACCCACTAGTGAAGTAAAAATGAGTTTATTGTTGAATAAAACCAAAACATATGTCTAAAGATTATTCAGTAATGGATATCATGATATTATGTGTTCTTGATTGAATATGATCCCCTTATTCTTCTCACCACATCCTTGCACAACTATTATAATACTCAGTAAATCTTTTCTCACATAGATTTAGTAATTCTCGAACAAATTATTTCATTCTCATATACCTATCAAATAATCATGAAATCACATTAATATTGTTTTCTTTAATTCTAGGTATAAACGATCTCTTGAATACTCATCCTCATCACTTTTACATGATCTCATCATGGTAGTCATGGGATCTAATTTCTCATTTATTTATTTTCCACAAATATCATTTGTAAAAATGTATGAAAACATTATGTTCACCAACTATGATCATGGAGAATCATGTTATAGCCTAAAGATCTCCAAAACATCCTCTAGTATCACTTCATGAGTCATGCAGTAAAACGATGTCTACTACCACATGGTCCAACTTATTATTTTCCATAGGGAAGTATACTTCTTGAAATTATCTTTGATATATCATGGACATCTTTTTCTTCCCATTTCACTATTATTCATTAAGTGTTGTGTTATAGGATGGAATCCCATTCAAGTCAGCTCTTACCTTGGATGATTCTACTTCTATTTCAGCATGAATCATGATCCACATGAGATAAAAAAATTATCCAATGAATGATAGTTCACAAGGATTGTCTAATTTTATTCTCCCCTTCAGGTTATTTGAAATTTGAAAATATCAGTTTATTTTTAGTTCTTTAAAATCCTTTAACTAGCTTATAATATTTTAGAGTATAATATAATATACGGATTTTATTTTTTTACACAGATTTAAATGTTTTGAGAAAATCTCAAGCATTTAATGAGCTTCTAAAATATCATACAAGCAGAGAGAATGACACGTGAATATGATATTTTTCTTTTCTAATTTATTGATCCCCAAACATATTATATTCTTTGACTCAAATTTCCTACGATCACTAATTATCCAATGTGGATCATTCATTTAACATTTCCTCTAACAAAAATTTATTATATAATAAACAAAATGTCATACAAAATCCCAAATTTCTTATGTGTATTATAATTTACTTTTCTAGAAAATAATCTCATGTTTAATAATTATACACTTCAATAAACTCATACCATAACCTCCTCCACTCATAATCAATAAATAATACACCATATAATTAATCTTATAATTAATCCATACAAATTAGCATCTTGATATTTCCATATTGATCTCAAGACATTTTCATTTCCATATTTAAATATCATTCTTCAAACTGATTAATATGATGGAAATTAATATTTTTCATCTAGGAGAATTCCTAAAATACCCCCAATTTCTAAAGTCATGTAGTATATAAATAAGTCCTATTAAATCCATTTTTCTTAGATTAACATTATATTAGGAAAATACCTCCATTTCATAAAACATGCAAAGACATAAGATTTCGGGCCCTTTAAAAATTTTCATCCAACCTTGAATTTTGTATGACTTGTAGAGTACTATAGTTTCTCTCATGAATACATACAAAATTAAATGAAGTTTTATTATTTTCTCTTTAATTCATAAAAAATATTCATTTTTAATTTTTTTATAAAACTCTAAATTCATACGATATGCAGGGAACTCATATGAAACACTCAAAACTTATGATCATCATACTATCATAAAATTAGTAGGATGTGTCTTGTGAACATGTAATTTTCCATTTTTATAGTTTCCACTACAAAATTATATAATTATATAAATGAATTAATGTCTTATTAAAAAAATTCAATCCTTCAAAAACATTTAAAAACATCATCCAAGGAATCTTGTCACTAGATTAAATGAAAAAATACCTCTACACATCACCTATAGATTCTCCATTACATCATCTCACTGCACTTCAATATATTATTGTAGAAAATACTTTTAATTCATCAAAAAATGTATTATTTCACGAAGAAAAGTTCAATAACTAACCCTATTTAACTAGTGTTGATAAAAAATAAAAAAATTATCACCAAGAGGGTTCAATAATCTTCTCATTTTGATTTATTATCAATAAAACTCATTTCTCTTCACTTTATTATCAATAAGACCAAGGAGGTAGAAAATAGGGATCCATTAAAAAAATTCAAATAAAAGAGTCATGAAATAGACAATTATAATCCTAATTGGGTGAATTTTTTTTAGAACAATAGAGTGATTAAAACATTCTTTATTGGTATACTTAAAATTACTCATCTCAAACTTTTCAAAATACATTATCATTCAAAAATCGATAATATATTTGAAGAATTATATCTTAAGACACTTAATTCACACATTAAAAATGTTCATAAATAGGGAGAAAAATCTTATACACTAAAAATAACATGTCCTATAAAAATTAATAAAGATAAAATAGAGGTGGGAACTCATATAATTTATACCTTAGGGTTGAATATTACGATTCACTCTCATTTGTATCGTTAAATTACTAAATAAATCTATTTTGATATGTTTTGTAATGATATCAAGAACTTTTTCCTTGGATGTAACAAACCCTAGACTCAATATTCTATCACCCACCTTCACTTTCAAGAAATTATAATTAATTTAAATATGTTTTTAATTTGAATGATGTAGTATATTTTTATAAAAACTAGTTGGAATTTTATTATCAATGTTGATTAGTGGGCATCTAGTTTAGATACTCCTACCCTGAATATGGGTTTATATCCACATAACATGATTAGTTATATATAATGGAACTGAAATTTTTTACTTAGATGAACTCAATGTTACTAGAGTTTGTTTCTTTTAGTTCCATGCTGCACATTTGTCACCAACAAAGAATACTCCAATTGAAGTGAACTTTTTATCATACACATATCCTACCCAATTAGAAGATAGTTTTTAAAGTTTTATATTTCCATCCTTCATATACATCAGAACATAGTTGGAAGTATTTAAAACATATAGGATAATTGTATTATCTATCAAAAAATATAATTAATTCATATTACATTGAATTCTGTAACAAAAAAAATTTAAAACACTATTTATAGACTCAATGAAATTATATACAAGATACTTCCAATTACTTTCCTAAATTATTTCTCATTAATGTTTTCCATCATCATTTTTTCTAGGATTTTTCCCACTTTTATAGACATAAATAATCCTCTTTATTCCACTATTTAAAATATTTTTATTACCTCTTTAGAATTCATTTATTTTTAGATGAAAACATGACCAAAATCATGATTTATTTTTAATCCAAAGAAGTATATCATTTCACAATGAAATGAAATTTCAAAACTCATCTTCATATATATAAAAAAATCCTCACATACTTTCTCCTTATCATTGGAAAATACAATATCATCAAAATATACTATCAGAATAAGTGAAGTGGTGTTAAATTAATCTATGTATAGATTTTTTTTACACCAATCCATTTTTAAACTTCATACTTAATAAATACTCATCAACTCTGAAGTAACAATACCTTGGATATTTTTTTTCAGTCCATAGTGAGTATTTGTTTTAGTTTTAAAACTCTACTTACATCATTATCAAATTAAAATATATCATGTTGTTTCATATAGACTTCCTGAATGAGTTTACCATTTAGAAATTATGATTTAACATAAATAAAAAAATAAAACTTATTTAAAATAAATTTTAAGAAATGTTCTAATAGTATCAATCCTTGAAACTAGGAAAAAATGACTCATAAAAAGTCAAACCCATTGACTTTTGAATATAACTTATAAACAAGTCCTGATTTATTTATTTCAAAACACCCATCATTATTATGTTTTTTTTCTAAACACCTAATTTGTTCAAATAAAAGTTTCTTCAATGTTTTTGGGATAAGTTACTGGGTATCATTAATTTTTATTTGATCCAAATATTAATTCCCAACTTTTATCCACTCATATTAAGATTATTCTTCAATATTTTTTGGTTCAACCTTGGAAATAAGGCTAGTGTGACTGATTCTCATAGCTTTTATATGGGTCCAAACACTATGATTTTAATCACTAATTATATTTTCAGTAACCACATAGTTCCTCTTTCTTGAACTTATACCTTTGAATATTTGTATTCCTTATCCATCATTAGTGTATGAAAAATATACATCATCTTCTTGAAGTTGTTTCACTTCTTATTTGACTCCTTTTGATCCAATACCATATTAATTATTCATCATAACAATATTATTATCATATTAATCATTTTTAGGCCCAATAGATTTTTCATTATTTTAAATAGGTAAATATGTGTTTAAATTAAGAAGTGGTGATTATTTTATGATTTTTATGGAATCATACATTTGAATTATATTTCATTATTTATAACACATCCAATTATATAAGGTTTTTGAGAAACTTAAATGATAAATAGAAATGGAGATGTGGTTCTACTTCTTAAAGACCATGGATAAATATAATCATAGTAGAATATTAAATGTGAAATTGTCTACAATAATTTGTAAGTGTTTTTGAGTTTCTTGAGAAGGATTGGAGATTATTTGAGGATTCCGTGGGTTGAAGTGAATGGATTTGAAAATTTGAAAATTTGAATTAGATCCATTGACCTTGGATTCACATATTTGGTTAGGCATGATCCATTGAATTTGATTCATACAGTCGATCCACTTGGAAGACCTAGATTATTTGCTGATTCAGATGGTACGATTGATCTAGGTATACTGTCACTTGTCTGTTAGATGATGTGATGAGTTTCAAGAATCTCTATATTCTAAAAAAAATTTATATATTATAAATATTATGATGTTCATCATGGGATTAAGAATCATGATCACTCTAGATGATCATGATATAAGAATATAATATTCAAATAATCGAATTAAAGGTGATGTATTTAGAATAAAAGAGATTCATAGGATAAGAACTAAAAAGAAATTATTTTCGTCTGGAATTGAATGTATGTATTTGGATCATAAGATAATTATTTATTATATGAATTAAACATATGTATTTGATTTGAATATAAGTATTTTTGTAATATAGTACGTTAAAAAATTCATAAGTGTAAGTATTTTATATTCATGTAAGCCTTTGAGCCAGTTCATAAGAGTTTGCATTATAATATTTATAATAGTAAGTCATATGAATAAAAACCTTCTGGAATTTGAGAAATATAAGGTGTTTACAAATATAGAGAATGTTGTTAAAGGAGTTTCACACCGTAATATGGGTGTCCATGTGGCAATGATATATATTGCAATGCACATGGCGTTTTTGAATGAATTAAGATAATTTTATTTCATGGATAATAAAAGAACTATATTTTCATAATTATTAAAAGGATTTAAATTAATATTTGAATAAGAATTAAAATGAGATTAGATAAGGAATAGATCAGAAATATGTTGACTGATTTGAATAAGAGAAGATCATACACACCAAATATCATTGAGTTTCCATATTTTTATAATAGGGATTAATATTCACAAGGTATTATGTGGTTATAAATATATGTAGTTTTCAAAGGATGAATTTAAAGTGTAAATAATTGAGAACAAGAATACACTATGTAATAATTCATAGATCCCAATACATCATAATAATGTAGAGATAGGGAGATTCAGTTGAGATCCACTGAAGAATAAGTTGATCTATTCTGAACCCAAGTATTTATAAAGGATGACGAATAAACCAATAGTATATGATTAGGATTAAGTCTCGATACCTATAGTATTATTTATATTCTTGAAGAAGTACAGATAGAAACCAGTTGATCCATCTGATCATTGAGAAAAACCAGTATCCAATGGTGAAGATAACACCAGGATTTTAAGTTTTTTCTTTATTGGATTATTGTTAAAGACTCAATTTATAATATAATAGACTCTGGAAGTGGTGTTGATCACATTTTACTCTATATCAAAGATGATTGTTAAAGATAATGGATAATACTTATTGGGGGTGGGGACAACCATCATGGAAAAGAGAATCCTTTTAGTTAAACCTTGTAAATATATTATAATATTATCTTGAAAACTATTATTTCACAATAAGGTGAGACTGTGAGAAATTATTGAGTGAATCAAGAACCTTAATAAGATCAAGAGCTTTGGTTAATAGGGAATAAAATTTAAAAAGAAAAGTAATCACTGAATCATCTCTCCCTCTCGCAGTGATCTAATTAGAACAGATACTAATAATTAGTATCAAATCACGGTTACCTATGAAGATCAAAAAGAAGTTGATGAGAAGTAGATAACTAAAATTCTTTTTAAATTCAATGATTACCTACCTTTAATGGAATAAATTGCATATCTAGGGAAATAGGAATATAACCCACCTCTTTTTAGTCCACCCAGAGGTTAGAGATATTATTATAATGGGTTTTTAACAATTATTTATGGTGATAATGACACACTCCTGTCACAGGTCATGTAAAAAGATAATGTCTATATTTTCCAAGTGTAGCATAGAGGCTGATGAAGGTCGTCTCGCTTGAAGAGATTTGTAGTTGGTTCAATAAATAATTATAATTAACCGATTCTTATTATTTTTGGTATATTTAATATTTATTGAAAACGATGGTTTTAAGGGTTTAAGAAAATAGTGAAATTAAAATAATGTAATGAAAACTTTAAATCTAAATGTAGATGGAAATGCTGACAGAATGTAATTAGGGATAAAAGCACTTGGTCCTAGGGTTGGATAACACATGTTCATTCGTTATTTATTTATTGTTTAAATTCAATTTGATAATTAATTTTATGAAGCCTCATTGATGAATTACTTTCCTCTGATTTAAATAGAGCATGATTTTAGCATGCCTCTAGCACACCAAACCACACATCCTCCAATAGTCTACTAGGATAACACCTCAATCGAGAATGCTATCCGAAAAAGACCCAGCACCACCATATTCCATTTCATCCCTTATGAAAACCCAAAATCCATCATATGATGGTTTTTCCAAAGATAAGTGAGGGAAAATATTTAATCAATAGAAAAGAATGGATTTGTAAATAGTACCGTGGTGTACGAACGCCGTACCCATGCAATAATCCCGCCTCCATCACAAATAGAATAAAAATATTTTGAATTGAAGTTCAATAATAAATAACATTGTTAAACCTCCCTCGGGTCCAATCCTTGACTTATTAAATTTCCATGGAGAAGTTAATAGAGTGCACGATTCATTTCCACACTTGAATTGCATGTCCACACTTGAATTCTTGCTTTACATAACTTATCTAGGAGACATGAGTTTCTTAGGAAACCTGTGATGTCGTGTTTTATATTTCAATGTTAATGATATTGAATGAGTAAAATGGAAAATTGAATGTTTAAAGTGAAGCATGGATATGGAAACGATGACTCGTGATTTTAGGGAATTAGTTGATTTATGTAAATGAAATTTCCCCACCATTTATCATACTTTGAATTTCTGAAATTCATGTGAATTTATTTGTTATTATTAATCATGACTTGAGTGACTATACAATATCATATGTCTCATTCTCAAGAGGATTTCTGGACAATGTACTCCCTATTTATTCTTGATCATATTTATTGAGTGATCTTGAGACATGTCACTGACCAGAACTTGCATTTGAACTTTTCAAAGCCGTGACTGTACAAAAGCACCTTTAAAATGATTGAGGAATTTTTGAAAATCCCTTATCCTTAATGAACACATTTACATAAATCCTTATTTTATCCCATAGAGACCATGAATGACCTTTATAGGGATGAGCCACGTTTCAAGCCATTTTGATCCATTCCTACCCAACTATTGGTATTTTCATGATATTTTAAAAATGAAGTGTGGGGGTGAAGGGAATCAGGGTGGAAGGGATGTTATAAATTGTAAGGAAAAAGTGTGGGGGTGCTATTATGTGAATTTTAAAAGGTTGTGAAATCATTCATTGTACTTCATTTTTCCCCTCTTGAATTTAAAAACAATTAAAAACGACAAAAAGAACAAAAAAAATGAAAAATTGGTTGTGATTTGGGAGAAAAAAAATTCACCGTTTTCCATATCGACGATCTTCTAATCGTATGTGGTTATGTGATGGATTTGAGGTTTGATCTAATCATAACTTTTGGGAAAAAAGAGAAAAAATAACAAATTGAAAAAAAATCAAGAGGGTTCATCAATCATTCATTATGCTTTACTTTGATCATGACCTTACATTGAGATTTGGGTGAGGTGGGTGTTGCTACTTTGAAGAGGAGAATTTCATTACACTTTTTGATATCATTAATTGTACATAAGAGATAAAACTCCTCATTGAGAATTAATTTATAAAACATTAAATCTTTCCAAACTTAATCCTCAGAGTAATTTGAAACTTTATTAAAAGGTACTCATGATTATATGTGCCTTTTGTCTTTACAAAGTAGAGAAAATAGTTATTTTACAAGATTATGGACAAGGTGCATGTTCTCATGATATGAGAATAACTATAACTGAATTTTATCATGAGATATGAGAGTAAAAATTCAAAGGTGATGTAAATCATGATGTGGGATGTTTAATAATAATGAATTGAGAATCTTGAATGAATGAAAGAAGAAGTTCCATCATTTTTCAAAGGGGAAAAGTAAAATATATGAAGTAATTATTTCTTTAAAAAATGGGAAATTAAATTGATATTTTTTTTGGATTTTTGAATGTTTGATTTTAATTTTAAAATTGTTAAATTTTATTACTTTGGAAATTGAATATTTTTAACATTGACATCCTCTGAATTCCATGTTGAGATTTTATGCTTGAGGACTAGCATTGTTTAAGTGTGGGGGAATTTAGGGAGCTAATATTTTCCACATTTTTTTAATAATTTAAATTTTTTATCATCCCAAATTATCAATTTGAGCTTATATTAATCAATTTTGGATTTATGGTGTGTTTGGAGAAAAAATGGTGAAAAGCGCTTAATTCTATATTTTTGATAGATTTTTACATCAAAGATGTTTTAGTTATTTATTGAAAAATATAAATCCAAATTGAGTGAATATTTTTTTTGAATCCTAATTTTAGTTTCTTCATTTTTTTTCTTCTACACCATGGTCAGAATCAATCATCTAGATGCCATAACATATCAATGAAGCTGATGATTTTTACGGGAAAACAGCATGGACCCCACCACAGTAATGGACATCCATCTCAGCCTAAACACCTTCATATGAGTTGATTCTACTTGGGGATGAAATAGGAATAAAAGGGTAGTTCACAAAAAACAATTATAGGGATTTTTGAACCCATTAAATTATCCATTGATTGACATGTGTTTGGAGGAAGCTGACATGATCCTTTGCCGAGAAACAGAAACCACCAATGGAAAATTTATATCTCATACAACCAGTGGCCAAATAAGTTGAAATTTCGCGGGTAAATGGAAAACACATTAATGAACAACTTTCATGAAGGTTCCTTTCCTGAATCATCCAATTAATGAGTAAACCATGTGACAATGTGTGGATTACAGAAATCATCCTATAAAAGGGGAGGAGCTCCTACCTCTCAATTCATTCCAATCCTTCCCAACACCATCTGGGGCACCAAGGAGAGGAGGCCAAGGGGCCATTTAATATTTATATTCCTTTATTTTATTTTTATTTTATTTTTCTTTTATCATGTAATGAATTCATATTTTTATTATTAAAGTGTTTCACATTTCTTCTCCCACCCATTTTCTCTTCAAATCTCAATCTCAAACTCTTTCTTCCATCCTTCCATCATGAAATCTATTTACATCACCATGGAAAGTGACTAAATCGATGATTGGACCTGGGGTAGGCTTTACAGTGTTCTTTATTATTTTATTTCAATTCAAAATGTTTTTATTCTATTAGTGGTGGAGGTAGGAATATTGCATGGGTGTGATAGTCTTCCACCAAAAAACTATTTCTAAATCCATTTATTTTCATTGATTAATCATTTTTCCTCTCTTATATTAGGAAAAAACTTCATACAGTGGAGTTGGGGTTCCTATAAGGGATGAAATGGCATACGGTGGAGCCGGGTCTTGTAGGAATAAATTTCTCTACCGTATTTGATTACTGGAGGAGGTGTGGTTTGGTGTGTCAGGTGCATGCTAAAATTACACATTCAATAAATCAATGGAGAGTAATTAATTCATTAGGTTTCACTAAATGAATTATAAAATTGAATTTAAATAACAAATACATAATAAATGAAACTGTGATATCCAAACCTAAGACCAAAACCTTTCTTCCCTGATTTCATTTTGTTTTCATCTAGATTTGAATTCTTCAATTCATTATTTTAATTGCATGTTTTCCAAAACCATTAAAAAATAGTTTTAAACAATTAATTAAAAACAAAAAATAATTAGAGAAGGTGAAATAGAATAAGTGATTGAATTGACTGCAATTCTCCTCAAGTGAGATGTCCCTAATTATCCACTGTGCTTCATTAGAAAAATAAATTTTCTTTTTCCACGCCCTATGATAGGCGTGCATAAAAACTGGCACCGTTTCTAGGGAGTTCAAAATGGAGTTCATTTTTAAGAGGGATTATGATTTATTTAAAAAGGGATTTCATTTTTAATGTTTAATATTTTAAAATAATTACATGTTTTGGACCAAAATATTTAAGTAGTTTAAAATATTAAACATTAAAAATAAACTCCATTTTGAAATAAAGCTTCAACCCTCTTCCTCTATTTAAGGTTTCCTTTTCCTATATATGAACCTACAAAAGATAATTACTCACTTAAGAAAGAGGATCATGTCATTAAATCTCAAAAATATAAAGAGGAGTGGGTCGTATGCTTGACTAATCGAAAAAAAGAATTTGAAATATAAAAAGCATGTAAAGATAAATCTTGGTATGATCCCACCAAGTGGGACCTAAATTTTTACTCCCTATAGAGGGAAGTACTAGCTGTTATTTATAATCTGAAGGTGGGTGGATTTTCTTGGACATGAACCACCACATGTGGTGTTTCCCAGCTTGGGCTTCATTTTTCATGATGTGGAGGACTCCATGGATAGATTACACCAAATCCTTCCCCTTATCAATGTGGTAAAGCTTGCATGGAGGGGGCAGGATGAAGTACAGAGCCTCCTCCTTATTCGTTGATAATTTTGAAACATCTCCCTCTCCTTCCAGTGGTTGCTCTAGATGTGAAGTAGTATGTGTATTTGGTTCTTTAGTCAGATCCACTGGTATAACTTTTTGGGATTCCTCCAGTAGATGAACAATGTATTCAGGGAGCTCCAGGTGTGCCTCAACAGGTGCATATTATTTTTCATCTTCATTCACCATGGCATAATAAGAGTCAAATGATTCTAAAAATTCAAAATAGTTGGGAGTTATGCTGAAATTAGTTTCAATAAAATTAAAATAGTGTGAGTTCAAGATTGTATCATCTACCTGATTTGGTTTGGTTTGAATATTATCTTCAGTGGAGAGTTCCTTTTAGAGTTGACCTTCACCAGATAGGGGTATGTAGTTGGGATCCTCCACCTTGAGTTTGGATTCAACTTCATGGATGCCTTCATTGAAATCCTGGAAGACCCATAGTTCTTCTTTCTTAGCGTTGAATCATTGTATGTCATCTTGGAGTTCATCATCCATGGCCATCAAATCTTCAATGGAAATCCACATTGCTAGTCCTCTTTCCTTCTATTTGAACCTTATCATTAGAGCATCAGCCCTTAATTGGAGTTCCTTCTCAGTGTAGTATATTTCATCCTCATGCAACTATGAGTAATTATTCCATGCATAATAATTTGATTTTGAAGACATCATGGAAAATGTTTTTTTAGATTTTTTATGAAATGAAATAAATATTTAAAAAACATGAATTTAAAAAAAGTGATCAAAAATAAATACTTAGCTCCCTGGCAACGACGCCGGTTTTGACGCACGCATGTCGTAGGGCATGGAAAAAGAAAATTTATTTTCTTAATGTTGCACAGTGGATGACCAGGGTCCTCTCACTTTAGGATCATTGTATTCAATTCAATCACTTATTCTAGTTCACATATTCTAATTATTTTTTGTTTTTAATTAATTATTTAAAACAAAATTTTAATGGTGTTTGAAAACATTCAATTAAAAAAATTAAATGAAGAATTCAAATCTAGATGCAAAAAGAATGAAATCAGGGATGAAAGGTCTTAGTCCTAGGGTTAGATAACACGAGTTCATTAATTTTGAATTTGTTATTTAAATTTAATTTGATAATTCATTTATTGAAACCTCATTAATGAATTAATCTCCATTGATTTATTGAGTATGTGATTTTATCATGCCTCTAGCACACAAAACCACACCTCCCCCAATAATCAAGTAGGGTAGAGAATTCTATTCCAATAAGACCCGACTCCATATTATGCGGTTTCATCCATTATAAAAATCCCAACTCCATCATATGAAGTTATTTCCTAATATAAGAGAGGTCAAATAATTAATTAATGAAAATAAATGGATTCAGAAATAGTGTCATGGTCGACGACTGCTGCACCCATGCAATATTGCCGCCTCATCCACAAATAGAATAAAAACATTTTGAATTGAAGTGAAATAATAAATAACACCATGAAACCTACCATGGGTCCAAGCCTAAAGTTAGTAACTTTACATAGTGAAGTGTATATAGTTCATGATGGAAAGATGGAAGAAATAGAATCAGATTAAGATTTGAAGAGAAAATGGGTGGAAGAAGAAATAATAAACACTTTTATAATAAAAACATAAATGCATTACATGAGAAAAGAAAACTAAAATATAAAATAATATAAAGGAATATAAATCTTAAATGTCCCCTTCACCTCCTCTCCTTGGATCCCATAATTGTTTTTGGACGGATTGGAATGAATCTAGAGGTAGGAGCTTATCTACTTTTATAGGGCGATTTCTGTCCTCCACAAATTTTCATGTTTTTACCCATTAATTGGTTGATTCACTCGTGGACAACTTCATTAAAGTTATTCATTTTTGTGTTTTATGTTCACAATCCAAATTTCAGATCATTTTTCCACCGGTTGTATGAGTTATGAATTTTTCATTGGCGGTTTTTGTTTCTGGATGAAGGATCCAAGCATCTTCCTTCAAACATATGTCATTCAATGGCTACCTTAATGGATTCAAAACTCCGTGTAATTTATTTTGTGAACTCCCCTTTTAATTTTATTTAATTCCAAAGTGGAAGAAACTAATTTTGTGTTGTTTATGATGAGATAGATGTCTGTTACTATGGTGGGGTCCACGCTGTCTGACCAGAAAAATCTTCAACTGTATTGATTTTTTACGTCATCTAGATGATCAATTCAGACCCTGGTACAAAAGACCAAAATGAAGGATATAAAATTGAGATTGTTAGAAAAAACGATTCACTCAATTTGGATTTACATTTTTCAAGAAATAACTAAAATACCCTTGAAATAAAAATCTGCCAAAAAATCCAAAATTAACCAGTTTTCACCATTTTGCTCAAAACACATCATAAGTCCAAAATTGATTCAAATAATCTCAAATTGATAATTTGGGATGATTAAAACAATTTAAATTCATAAAAAAGTAGAAAATATTATCTATATAAAGATTGATATAAATTTTCAAAATTACTTCTTAATTTCCATTTCAGAAAAGGTCTACACAAGGGAAATAGGGCTCCAAAAATAATGTAGATATGGAAAAAATTGAGAAGCAGCTATGAAGGAAATTCAATGGTGATGGAAGAAAAGCTACATGTATGTTTGATTAAATTTGGGGATATTAAAATGATTCTTGATAACACTATATATTATTATTTCACCATGGTAAATGGGAAATTCATAAACATATGTGGTTTTTGTAAGAAACTAGAGGATTCGATCAAAGTAAAAAAAATTATTGGAAACTTTTAGGAGACATTTGATTATAATGTTTCATATTTGGATGAAAGAGAATAATTGTTCTTAGATTAAAATCACAATATTATAATTGAATATGAAATGATAAAGGCTCCATCTTTCAGAAATAAGGTAAAGATGAAATAATCATTGACTCAATGGTTATTAGTTACATGATATATTCATAGATTAAAGGATAAATTACGTTGGATGATTTTATAAACTTCTAGAAATTTATTAGATGATCTAAATGTCTATAACACATGTTTTTATAGTTTGATAAGAATATTTGTTATAATTAATATAATTTTTACATAGGGATTTTACACAATAATTTTCTTTATAGAATATTCTAGAAAGAAGTTAATGTTTTTAATGGATAGAGACATATGGATGATGAAAGATGAGTTGAACGGATAGAGGAAGCCAAATAGAGCCTAACAAAAAGTGGTTAGTAGACTGAGAATCAAAATGAAAAAGGTAGTGATTGAATGTAGTCTATAGAAACACGTATTTATCTTATAATGTTCACAAGTAAAAAATACTAATATGAATAGACTGAATCAATTGGATGAAATGTGGAATCAAATTTTTAGTTAATTTCATTTATAGTTACATTGGAAAAATAATTAATGAAAAAACTATATCAGATGTTTCTTAGTGATGTGTTCCACATTTATTGACCTTTACAGTGTCATGTGGCTATGATTCAATGTTTTAGTTTGGAAGAAGAAAATATTATGTGAAACATAGTTAAGATAGATAATGATTTTCTAATTATCAATGAACTTAAAAAGTGTGATTATTTGAATTTATTCATGATTATATATTAAGTTATTTGAAGGAATAATTTTTGAAGTTTTATATATGTTTAAATGATGTTGGATCAAAAAGAGAGTGGTACTAAGACTAATAGAGATACTAATACAATGATCAAGTTATTAAGTTTTGTGGAGGTTTTTGTTGAGGTTATATTTAACTAAATGGAGTATGTTTTCTATTATATGAACTAGGTGAATTATTCAAAATACTCTACAAAACAAAATATTTTGAATGATTGAGAATAGGTTTCATTGAAAAGTCAACAAACAAAGTGAACATGTGATGGTCATCAAACAAATAAGTTACCAAAGAAGATCATAGGATAGAAGAAAAATATTTATGTTTAATTGGATAGAATTTTACAAATGAATTCATTGGAAGGAGGCCTATAAGTGATATTAATATAATATAATATTCTGATATAAGTCATCATATATAATTCGTTGAGTGATTTCATCAGAAAATATTTAATAAATACATTAGAAAGAGTATTATGAATTCATCAAACTGAGTTTTATGAATACATTAGATAGAATTATTAGGGAAGATAAATAATGGTTAATCAAATAGATTAAAACATAACAAAATTATAGAACCCGTCATTTGAATTAAGAGCCTGGAAAAAATATTTTGGCTATAATTTTTAATGTTAGATAAAAAAGATTCATCATAAAATGAATTACTAGACAAAGAAATTGTTTTTGAAGAAACAATTTAAGGATTATCATGAGATCTTATAAATATAAATTGGTCAATGAAGTTCCTTTTAAGAAAAATCAGATAGAACAACCTCATAAACATTTCAGATAAATAATGATAATGAATTAATCATTATAAAGAAGTTATTAGTGAAGTGTTTGATGAACTTTACAAAGTATTTTAAATTTTTTTCATTTGGGATGATTATATCTAGATATTCACAGTATCAATAATCATGAAGGAGATATCATTAGTCTTATTGATATTTTTATAGGTTTGAAGAATAATTATGAGGCTGTGTCCAAAAGAAATTTCCTATGAATATTATCAACTCGTATATTTTATGAAGTCCAAATATGGTCAAACAATGAAATAGTTGAGTGGGAAATTAAATTTTGAAGAATAGTTTAAGTGGGAAATTCAAGTTTTATGTCTATGATACTGTCTATTATTATAATGAAACCACACCTATATAAAGCTGAGTGAATGAACTGGGCAATATTTTGGTCATTGATATATTATATTACTCAAGTTATTATGGTTGTGAACATTGTTTAATAAGTAAAGTTTCATAAAGAAGATGCAACCATTAAGCTTTAATGAAATTACCATTTGAGTTCAAGAATTAGATGAAGAAGTATTTGATAGATTAGGGGGATACTGAATGGAAAAAAGGCACCAAAAGGAGAAATACAGTACTCAATAAATAAGGGAAGAAGTGATTAGATTATCTAGTAAAAGATTCATAGGTAGTTGATGGAGAATAGAATATGAAGTGATACTTGATTAATATTTCTAATCAATTTGTATCAAATTAACATAGTTTTGAATAAGTGGTTAGATAAACTTTCACTAGATGAACTTTCATCGTATAGATAATATTGAATGGAAGCATTGTCAAAAAGGTTATATAAAAGAAGAATAATGGAATACAAAAATGGGCGGAGAAGAATTATTGAAACAAGTTCAAGAAAATAAGATTTCTATTTTTTTCCTTGAAGATTAGAAGTTTCTTGTATGCTGATGTAAATATAAGATAAGAATAAAAAACAATGTAGCACTGAAACACCAAATAAAGGACACATTAGTGGAATATGATCCTGATGTTGCAATGTATCTAAAGAACCATTTTGATAAAATATACATAGGAAGTATAAAGAACAAGTGAGGAAATATTTTATGGACTAGGAATTCACAAGTCTATGGATTTTGGATTGTTTTTTATTACCCTCCTAAACTATAGGGAACCACACTTGGGATTTGGATTTTTCGATCCAAACCACTATAAATATGTATCTCATTATAGAGGAGAATCCATTTACTGGTCATCACTATACATGATAAGTTCTAGATACTCTTATTTAGTAGTGTACATTATAAAAACATTGTGTGTTATCCCATGAATACTTTCATATTTCATCAAATTATATGGAAGATAGAATAAAGAAATCAAGATCCTAACAGGTTTAAGATGTGAAGGGATAAAAATTTATAATTGGTTTAGATGTCCCTAATAATGATTAATACCCTCTTCCTCTTAGTGTTAATCACATCCTAAAGTGGTCCTATCATGTGGTAAAAAAGGGTTGCTTCAACTCTATATAATTATCTACTTTAACATTATTCTATTTTAAATATTTTAATTTATTTCTTTTATTAACAATTATGTGTGGTTTTTGTAAAGATTATATTATCTCAATGAATAATTATATTTCTACCAATATCAAGATGAACAAGATAAATAATGGTAAAATAAAGCTAAATAAGATTTCCCAGTTAAACCAATTGGAGAAAGGATATTTACCATCTTCATTTCATGATAATAGAGAAGAAATAATTGTCTTGGATGTGAACAATAGGTGGTTTGAATTACCATAAGAATGAATTTTATATGTAAAGTGAATCAAGAATGTAAGTGATCATGTGGTATGTGAAAATTCTTGTACAAATTATCCTCAAGTATAATAACCTAGAATATGTGGTGATGATAATATATCTATAACTTCATAAGAGATATCAGTTAGTAGATTAAGAGATATTCTATATTACATTCCCAAATAAATAGTCCCTCTTGTTTGTGGTGTCTTTAAAAGTATGTACCAAGAAATAAAACATATATAATTAGAAAAAAATTATATGAATAAGACTTTATAATAAAAAATTCTGGAATATATAAATCTCTTTTAGAATGTTGTAATCCTTGAGAAAAGAAAATTGTATCTTTGAATAAGTTCCGCAAAATTTGAAATTAAATTCCTCAAATAATTTTAAAAGAAATATGGAATCTATAAGGATATCTAGGTGAATAACTATTCACTTTAAGAAAATTTTAAAATTAGTATTGATATCAAGAATTTTCAATTATATGTAAAATTCAATATGACTAAGGAATTTAACCCTTTTTACAGAACAAAGAGAAGAAGAATGATAAATTGGTCTACAAATTGAAGAAATTTTGTGGATAAAAGATAGGGTTTATTGAATATCATAATAAAAACATCAATATGAGATGTCTATAATTTGAATTAATTTATTTTAATATTGAGAAGATATATATTTAGTATTCAAAAAATAAAGGGAAAGTTATTACTGGTACTCAATTCTCTATAAGTGATTCTAATGTTAAAATGACTATAACATGTGATAAGAATATCATGACTTTATTTAATGATCTATCCGAAGAAACTGTGAATAAATAGGTAACATCAAAACGTTTTTATAATATTTTATCTAAATATTGTTTCATGAATTGTATAGGATTAAAAAAAATCACCAATTTTCGATGAATAAATATATTAATATTTCCACAACATTTTTGTTAGTGGATAAAGAAAATAGTTTTTAAGCTGATTCCCCATGAAGATCCCAACATGGTATGAAGAAGAACCCATAACAACATAAAAAATATACAAGAAGATCATATTATTTTGCGCATTATTGTTACTGAAATAGATTTGGTAATTTTCAATAATATTATTGTTATACTAGTCTAAATACTAATATAAAAAAATGAGGCCCATTCCTAGGGGGAGAAATCCAAATATAAAGAAGCAAAATCCATAGGTTAATAAAAATATGTATACATAAAAAATATTTGTAAATATTGAAAATATCTTTGTTTTATGCAATAATTATGTTCCCAAGGATGGTAAATGATCATATCAACATGTATCTAAATTTGATAAGAAAAGAAGAGCACACAATTTGTTTAAGAAATAAGATCATATCTTGGTAACTAAGATGAATAATGTTACAAACAAAAAGTCTCCCAAGAATATATCAATAATGCAAGTTGATAAGGACTTGGAATCAAAATAAAATAATTTAATAAATATTTTATCAATTAAAAGAACCTATAAGAAAAAAATAACTTACAATAGTTCATGTGGGAAACCCAATAATGATTCCAAAATACCTAATGATATTTTATATATCTAGTTAAATTTTTTTGAGAGTGTTAAGAAAATAGAATAAGAATAAGAAAATTCTAGTTCAAAAGGAAAATAAAATATTCCATGTAAATAAGAAGAAGTTTTGCATGTCATGGGAACCTTGGGTGGACATGCCCCTAGAGATTGTTCTGTAAAAAGTATTGCACAAGAAGAGTTCTTAAAGAATAAGAAATTTTTACCTAGGGATACAAGTTACGTAAAGGTTCTTGAGAAGAGAAAATTCAAAAATAAATAAATTTAAAAAGTGATAATATCCATGTAAAAACAATTATAATTAATTTTAATGAGTTTAATGTAATGAGTGGAATAAATGGAGCAACTCGGATGATAAAAAAATGTCATCCTTGTAGTTAACATTGATAATAAAGGAAGTGCCACCTTATTTCCACGAATTTTATGAAGTGTATTTTTACTTTCAATATAGGAAATTGAAGGTAAATTGTGATCTATGGGGAATAATCAGAATAATTGGAAAGTCTCTCAATGTTTAACAATATTCTATAAATATTATTTCATCTCAGAAGATTTCCAAGTTGGTTCACTAAAAAATCTTTTGAAAGGATCTTATTTGGCAATGTTTTTGATATTGTAAAATATACTAAACCACAAGTAAAATATCAATTTTTATTTCAACATAGAGATCTTAAAGAATATATATTGAAGAGACTCACCATTACAAATATTGTGAAAAATAATCCTTCAATGAAATTCATTGAAAAGGGAACACCCTTATTAATCTCTTATTATTGGTTACTAAAAAAACAGATCCTAACTCAAAGGTGGGTAAATTAAATTAATCAATGATATAAGAAAATTAGAAGTAAGGAAGTGTTAAAATGATACTTATCCTTCTAGTTATAAAATAATGTTATAAACTAATATATTGAATTAGTAGTTGGAATTTTAATTTAAGTTATTATATAACTATTTTATATCAAAATTGGTATCTTCATCCTGAAATAAAACTAGAATTCCCATGAAAAAAATATTTTGAGTTCTAATTTAATGCGGTATTGAGATTATTTGGTAAAGGACAAATTTCCTTTTTAAATCTAATTCTCTTGTTTTCTAAACCAAAATTTGATCTCATGGAATTAGAGTGAAATGGTTGATGAGACCCAACTTAATAAATAATTGATACCCTTTCTTAGGTACATTGTATTTATTTTTTATCTAGGGAAGAGAATGTAAAATAAAGTCTTGAAAATAAATATATAAAATGAATATAGAGACTCATATAAGGATATATAAATTTTAAAGATACATTGAAGGAATTTATAATAAATAAAAAATGGGAGATAAAATGTCCCAATTTTAGTGTGATTTGTATTTATTTTCAATGTTTTTAAATAGTTTTAAATGAAAAAGAATGATTTCATTGTTATCAATATGTTTAACAAGTTATAAAGAATAACCTATTAAAACAGTTTGGCAGATGTATCAAAACATAGTTATGAATTTGATGAAGCTTAGATGAACAATAAAAGGATATTCTTGAGTCTTGTAAACTTTAATGAATATAAGTTGAGGTCTTTCCATTGGAAGGCTTGGAGTATATACATTAATTGATATATTCACTACTTAAAGGAAAACATTTTTTAGTATATTTGATAAACTTATAGTGATTAATGAAATGATATTAATGTCTATAACATGTGAATTTATAGTAATAGATTAAATTTTTTATCAACATTATGAAGTTTACTTAAGGGGTTTACTTAATAAATTTTTAGACAAAACATTCTAGATAAAGTTGAATGGGTCTAAAAACAGAGACAAATTGACAGAGAAATATGAGTGAAACAGACAGAGAAAACCAGATTGAGTATATTAGACTGAGGTTCAAACTGAATAATGTGGTAATGGATTTAATTTTATAGAATTTTTTTCTAATAGTGTTCATTGGGACAACAGAATGATATTAATGGACAGATTTGATCCTATGAAAGGTGGAACCAAATATTTTTCTGATTTCATTCCTGGTTACATCAAACATATAATGATCAGACACACAATATAAAACATTACTTTGTGATGTTTTCCTTATTTATTAAATATCATAATTTCATGTGGTTGTGATTCATTACTAGAGTTTTAAATAAGAAAATACTTTATTAATAAGATCCAAGTTAGACGATGCTTTGTTGATCCTCAATATACTCAAACATCATGATTATAATAAGGTATTTGTTATTATTTATTATGTTTTTTGAAGGAATAATATTTGAGGGATTTTATAAGTTGCAGATGATGTAGGATTAGAAAAAGAGTATTAGAAATTCAAATGGATGGAATTTTATAAATATCAAGTTGTGATGTTTTGTGAAATTTGTTGATAATTGATGAAATGAAGTATAAAGTCTGTTATAAGAATTTGGTGACTCATCAGATAGAATCTATTGGAAAAAAGTTTTTGAATGATCAAGAACAAGTTTCTTAGAAAAGTCATCAGACAGAGGAAACATGTTAAGATCAATGACCAAATAGGCTTTTAAAGTAGTCCATTAGATAAAATAATGGTTATGAATTTTTATTAGATAAAATTTTAATTATGAATTCATCAAATGGAGGCATCTAACTAATGTTCATCAGAAATAAGATTCCAAGATAAAGAATCAAATAGATTTCTTTGAGTGATGTCATCACAAATAATATTTTAAAATATCCAAAAGAGTATTATTAAGTCATCATACTGAGTTTTACAAAGTCATCAGCTAGAAGAATAAGAACACATCTCTGAGGGTTCATTAGGCAGAGTAAAACATAGGAATATATGGGAACATATCGAACAGTGGAAGATTCTTGTGAAATTATACTGAATAAGCTTTCAAAGGGTATATCAAACAAATTATTTGTAAAAATAATTACCAAAAACATAAGATTTATGTGAAGGAACATCAGAAGAAGTATTATCAGAAAGCGTATTTCTTACAAAGAGTAACTGGTTCAAGAAGATCAATTGAAACAAATATGATAATGGAAGCATATTAAGGTTTTATATAAAGAATGATAATGAATGGATAATTTTAAATAAGTACCATATGAAGAATTTGAAGAAATTTTAAAAGTATTTTGTAAATTCATTAATTATGATTATTTTAATATGGACATTCATTTTCTCAATAATAATAAAGGAAACATTATAATTATAGCTATCATTTTAAGAGGTTTCAAGAAGAATGTTGATGCCGAGTCTTATGGAAAGTTCCTACAAATATTGTTCAGTTTTATGTTTTAAGAAGTTTAAAAGATATCTAACAAAGAAAGTGTGAAGTGGGATATTTTAATTTGAAGAGTTTTTTGGGTGGGAAATTAAAATTTTATGTTAACACTACTCCCGAGGTTTTTGAAGAAAACAAAACCATATAAAAGGTAGAAGATTCATTGGGGAAGTTATTCATGATTGAGCTATTGTATTACAGAAGTTATTGCGGTGTTATGTATTGTTGGATAAGTAATGTTTCGTAAGGAATTTCTAACCATGAATATTTAGAGAAATTCTCAATTGGGTTGAAGCGTCAAACAATGAGGTACCATATGAAGAAGGGGGTATTGGATGAAGTTAATGTACCATACCAAGAAATCAAGCATTAGATGAAAAAGGGAAGAAAATATAGTAATGAACACATAGGTAGTGTATAGAGGATACTAGATAAAGTTATAATATACAAAGATTTACTATCAATTGATATCAAATGAGAGAAGTTTATAATTTTTAATTGGATAAAATTTCACTGGACAAACTTTCATTGGATTGAAAATATCTAATGGAAGGATCAGATAAGATAGTTCCATATGAAAAAGGAATATAATTAATGAATAAGAGAAGAAGAAGTATTAAAACATTTACATTAAAATCATATTTTTTTTTATTAATGTGTAGAAAAATAGTTATATGTTTACTTCTTTGAATGTAAGAGAATAAAGAAAAAAATAAAGTAGCACAGAAACATCCATCATAAGTAACATTAGTGGAATAAATACCAGATGTTACAAAGTATATAATGAATAAGTTAGAGACTTTCTACACAGGTAGTATAAATAACTATTAAGGATGTTAAATTTGGACTAGTCATTCACCAGTATAGGGATTTATGACTTTTTTTTCCCACATCCTAAAGTGCAGGGACCACACATGGGCTCAAGATTGTCTTTAAGTTAAACAATTATAAAAAGGTATATGATTAGAGTAAATAGTCTATGTACTAGTAATCACCATACATGATAAGGACTGTATACTCTTACAGATTAGTGACCATTTTTAAAAAAGTGGTCTGTTATGATTTTTTTATTTCATATTCTTGTATATAATAAGAAATAAATATGTAGAAAATCAAGATTCTAAGATATCTAATTAGTACAGGGATAAAAAGTTATAACATTTTTGGATGTCCCTAACAATGATTTACCCCCCATAGTTAAGAATATCATGAACTATTTATCCTAGAGACCAAAGCTCATGAGAATATTTTCACAAATACATACTCAAAGGTTCTAGAAAATTAATTTGAAAAGTGTGCTCAGTCTAGTCATTGTTCAAATTACTGTATAAAACTATTACCATACCTAGAAGAGTTTTTGATGAAGATGTTAAAATAATCCTGAAATAAATTTTCCTTGACATTTTAGGTGAAAAATATTTCTTTACATGAATAAAAATTGAATGGAAATAAATAAGTAAGAAAAGATTTTAGAAGAAAGGTGAAGTAAAAGGTGAGAGGAGACTATTAATCCCAATGTTTATTGTAAGTAATAAAGACATACCTACTTATTCCTAATTATTCATTTTTATCTATGATATAATGAAATGATTTGAAGGATAATAGTTATTTATTTACACACTATAAAAAAATAAGGTATTCTTCATGGGGTATTTTATCTACCATGATAATATAAAGTGAGTGAATCCCTTAAGGGGTGTTGATTGATGAGAATGTGAGACAAAGGGGGCATATCAAGTTTTCACTTGAAAATTATAATGTGTTTTTTGATATATGTATAGGATTAAAAATTATTTTTAATACATATTTATGAGAATCCCCTAAAATTAGTTTTGATAATGATATCTCATGGTTTTTTTATGGATACCATTGAACAAATTGGTTATTTTCCTCTAATTATTTACATCGAGTTAGACTATGTAGACTTAGAATGGACTAACTAAAGGATCTTTACTAAGTGAAAATATGTGGTGTCATATTTCCCTCATAAGTGGCTCTAACTATTCATTAAATGTGGAAAATAGGTTTTCTTGATGAGATAATCATAATCCAATTTCCCCTTTACACATTATTATCAATAAGAAGGAGAAATTTCTAAGAACACATATAGACTTTTGAAAAGTTTATAGATATTTAAAACAATTAAAATGGGGAGATTATTTTTCCAAAATGGGTTTTTCACTTTTTATCAATATTTTAATATGTGTTTGTAATAAAAAGTGGTAATGATTAGAGGGTTGTTTTGGAATCACAAGTTGATATTGGATATCCTGATTGAAAATACACCCATGTTTATAAGTTAGCTAAGTTTTGTAGACAATAAATGGTAAGGGATATGTGGTGTTTCATCTTGAATACCTTGGTTGGATAAATTTAAAGTATCATATTAAATGTGAAATTTTATACAACATGTTGTAAAAGTTTCTGAGTCGCTTAAGAAATATTAGAGATGATTTTATGAGTCCTTGGTTTAAGTGATGGAAATATGGAATTTTCAAATGTGTGGTTAGTCCACTGATCATGTATTTACATATCTAATTATGAATGGATGATTTAATTTGATTCAAGTGGTAAATATACATGTTATACATAGATGTAGGGTCAATAATAATTGTGTGGTTGATCAAAACATATAGTAACTTATCTTATAGGTGAGGTGATGAGTTTCCAGAATATCTATATTCTGACGAAATTATATCAAATGATGATTATGATATCTTTCATTGTATTAAGAATCATGATCACTCAAGATGATCATGATTCAAGATGGTGAGAGTCAAAGAATCAAACCAAACGTGATTCTTTGAGATTAAAGGAGATTCAGTGAAGAAGAAGATGAACATGAAGTAGTATAGTTTTGATATGAATGTAAGTATTTGGATCTTAATAATTTAATCTATAATTTGAGTTAAACATAATTCATTTAGTTGAAAATAATTCATTAAGACGAGGAATGAATTTTGAAAAGTTAAAAGAAAAGGTATTTTCTAATATACATAAGAATTTGATCTAGATTGTAAAAATTTACATTGTAATCCTTCTTAGAATAAGTATTCTAAATGTAAACCATCATGATATAGATAAATATAAGGAGTTTGTAGAGAAGAAAAATTTTCTTAGATGGGTTTCATATCGTGAGATTGGATTCCACATGGAAACGATTCATGTCTTTATACACATGGAGATTTTAAAGGAATTAAAAGAAGCATATTTCATGGATAAAAAATAATGAAATTTCCTGATTATTTTAGGGATTTTAAAAAATATTTAATTGAAAATTAAAATGAGTTTTAATAAGGAATAAATTAAGATTTATTGAATTATTTTAATGAGATAATATTTTGAATATCTTGGAGTTTCTATATTTTTAATATATGTAATAATATTCATATGGTATTATTTGATTATAAATATCTATGTTTTGCGAAGGATGCCTGTATAGTGTGAAGAATTGGGACCTCACATACACTGTCCAAGAATTATGAGATCCAAATATATCATTATTATGGAGAGAGATTGAGAGAATTCTAGGAGGCATTGAAGTAGAATTTGATATGTTATTCACCCGAGTATTCATGAAGCCTTAGGTAGATCATAATTACACTATATCAAGAGAAAGTCTAAAAAAACTATTATTTATGTTCTTGAACAAGTATACTTGTAAAACTATTGATCAATATATACATGGGGGAAAACCAACATCTAATGGTGTAGATAATACTATGAGTAAATGGAATTTCTTTGTTGGACCATTATTAAAGAATCATTGTATTTTCTAGTGGAATTTGGAACAGGTTGAGATCTTCATGGAATATATTTTGTTGATTATTATTGAATATAATGGATAATTAATTTATGGGGGGAATAAAAAAACATGTTAAAGACTAGTTCTTTTAGCTAAAATTGGCAAATATTGTGCACTGTTCTCTTTATTACTATTACTTCACATTAATATGAGACTGTGAGAAATCATAGAGTTGATAAAGAAATATATAATATTTAAAAGGTTGCGCTAAAAGGTAATAAATCATCAAAAGAAAAGAAATCACTAATTCAACCTATCCTCATCTCAGTGATCTGATCTGATCTTGGAAAAACAATTTTTACGTTCTATAAAATCAACATAGTAAATAATTGTATTTGGATTTTTCTATAATATTTTAAGGAACTTCTATTCGGTGTAGAACCTAGGAATATTCCTTAATCTTCGTCCTCATGAACTTGATTCAAAATCTTATTTCATTTGATCAAGAATGAACACCCAAACACTCAAAAGTTTTTTACACATGGATTCTTTATGAACTATATTAAATAGGGAGACATGTTAGAATCATGCCTCAAGAAACATCAGTTCTGAATAATTCCAGCTATATTAATGGAGTATATCTAATAGAAAGTTTTTGTACCACATTAAATAAGAATATATATGTAAATACCAATTGGAATATTATTTGTTCCTTTATTATATCCCATTTATATTAATGGATGAAAAGAAAACTGAAATCATGTATAAAATCAAGTTTTTTTACATATTCAAAGAACTGTAGGTTGTCATATTTTCTACCACTATCCATACTAAATCTTTTCAAATGAAAATATACTTGTATTTCATCCAAAATACTAAGTTTTTAAATCGATTTAGATATTGATAATCACGAGACATTAAAATGGTGTATTTTATTCTGGTAAATTCATCAATTAAAGTGGTAAAATAAATATTTTTAGCTGTTAATTTCGTTATCATATTCCCACTAACATATGAGTGGGTAAGATCTAATGGTTTATATATCATAATATCAACTCCCTTGTGGGGTTTTTTTCATTATATTTTATTTCATTCATGTTTTTTAGAATATATTTGAATATTATTTTTGGATACGAATATTTATTAATAAATTCTCTTTGATCAACTACCTCATTTAATTTTGACTATGGTGGCCATGCCTTCGACGTCAAAACCTTTTTTTATCTTGTAAACTCATAAAACTATTTGATTTCAATTCTCCCACTCAAAAACGTTCCCTTGAGTTCTTCCCCATTTGATATGGTAGCTCCATATTTATGTATCTGTACAAGGAATACATTTTTTTAAAAAAATAAATTCATTTCCATTATCACAAATCTATGGAACACTCAATAGGTTTATCTTCATCCCATCAACAAATAACACATTATTAAGAAGTGTCTAGTTTTTTCCAATTTTATATTTTATAATAATTTTGATATTTATAGAGTTTTAATTTCTAAATATAGTGTCCCCTCATTCATAATTATTTATATATTTTCGATTTATTAGGTATCGATTCATATGAGAAGATAACCTGGTTTCATTTATTGATTTATTCTCATATTTTAATTCTTTGAATGCAAATTATACCATATTTTACTATTCATTTTTATTATGTTTAAATCAATATTTATATTAGTAATTATATTATTCTGGGGTAAATGAAATTAAATTAAATTTAATGAGTCCTTCTGGAACACATATCCCACATATTTCTTATAAACATCAATATTTAATATTCATCTTAAGGTTATTTTCATGTTGTTTATACATGAGACTATTTCTCACTTGTTGTGAATAAATCCCCCCTGATGTGTGTTTTATTCTTAGTATTAAATGATACATATTGTAATAGATGTTTTAGGCCTTATGACCAGGCACACAGCAATACCGACAATATCTCAGAAACCTTCTTCTTTGGTAGAAACTCTATGTCTAGATAAGATTATATATATATTGATTTTCATTAATTTATTGGTTCATTTTCACTAAATCATATTGTGTGTTCCTTCATTGAGTGTTTGGGGTTTGTTTTAAAATTTTCATATAATTTTTATTCACAATAAAATGAGAAAATTTTGAATTTTTTTTGAAATAGATTACTTCTTTACATTGAAATCTTCAATGTATATGAAATTCCACTAAGAGGAACTTAAATTGGTTTATTTAAATATGTTTTCACTATAATTAAAATTATAGATAAAATATTTTTTCATCCTTGGTTTATATCCTCTACTATAAAATGAATTTCCAAATTAATTTATATCATTCTTAAACTATTTTTATCTCAAAAAAATTCTAATTTAATCCATCCTTCTCCATATCCTTAAAAATAATGGTCGTTTTCATGTATTTAATGATATTATTTTTGTCTATATTTCTATGTTTAAAAATATTCACCTCTTAAACAGGATCTTCATTCTAAAAAAAGTTGGGTTTTTCTTTTCATAATTCTACTTAATATTATAACTCTCATCCCTCATCCTACTAAATTATTTTAATAATTTATTAATTTCAATTCTTTGGAAAATTCACCTTAGTATAAAACTTATTACCGACCTATGAATCATGATGAATCACTCTTATCTATTTCTTAATCCATGATAAATTTTTGATAAGATATCATATTTATCTCCTAATCATAAATTCTTTCATTACATTCAGAAACCCCTTACTTAAATGATATGAAATTTCTTATAAAAACCCTAGGTGTTGTAGTTATTTTCACTTTAAAATGAGATTTAATTCTTTTTGTGATCTTACTTTATATGATAATTGTTTTTATTTTTTTTATATTTATATTTTATTTTATTTTATTATGCTAGTTGGTTGAGACCCAACCAAAATTCCCACACTTTAAACATTTAAATGGAAACATCACTCTTCTTCCAATTGTAAAATTTATTAACATGTGAAAAATAGTCTTAGCGTAATATTTTTATACCCTTTCTTATCTAAACATATTTCCTCTTCACCATTTTTCATTTACTTGAAATTTTTGAAACTAATTTTTTTCTTTCTTTTGTATTCCCTTTTAAGGGAATCTACTCTTTCCGTTTCATAGTAAATGATGTTGATAAGCAATTACTCAATGGAATAATCATCAATATTATTAGATTACAAGGCTGAAAATTTGGCATCATATTTGTCTATAAGAACCCTCATGAGCTCCTTAACCATGACATAATCATCTATTTTTTTTAAAAAAAAATACCATATATAAATTATAACTACATCAAATCTTGTAAATCACTCTTCAAAATATTCATCCTCATACGTTATTATGTATTTAAACTATTTTTTGATAATTTTTAGTTTTAATCTTTCACATTTGTGTTTCATTAATAAATGCTAATATTTTGTTCCAAAATTCTATTCGCTAATTTTCATACCATAACTTTGGTTAATTTTATTACAGATAATGAGTAAATTGTGTAATTTCAACCTTTTCCATCATTCTTATTGTATTTTGGGGACCATGAAGAAATACCATTTGGAAAAGTGAATCCTTCAATGAAGAACCATTAACATCCTATAATAGGGATACAATATAAGGCATCATCATCTCCTTACAGAGGTGAAAATATTTTCCATCAAAGGTTAGAACCCCATTTTGATTGAATTATTTGTGGAGTTCCATAATATGTCAACCAATATATATTCAAGGGAATTTTTAGCTATGATACCAATTTAAAAGAACCAAATCAGTGTGGAATTAACTGAGAGTCGGTTAATTTGTTCATATAATTATTTTTTCAAAAAACATATATTATCTTATGTTTTTTACCCGGGATATCCTCAAACAAATAATTAAGAATAAAATAAGGAGAATAGAAAGTTCGTAAATATGGTTCACCACCCTAAGTATGACTACATACCCAATGTATGATGTTTTTTATCCCACCCACACACACACATTCTATTATTTTCAATATATCTACAGGAAAGGGTATGTCTTTATACATACTATACAATATTAAAACCTACTAGTGAAGAAAAAATTATTTTCTTGTTGAATTGCACCAATAGTAGATCTCAAAAGTTACATAAATAATGGAGATTATGAGATTCTATGTGGTTAACTAAACATGATATTATTATTTTTATCACCACATACATACATCATTATTCTTGATACTTAGTAATATTTTTTTATCACAAATATATTAATTGTCGAACACATTTTTTTTTCTATTTAGCCTCTCAAATATTCATAAACTGCATGATAATTATTTATTTAATTATTGGAACATCATTTCTTCTAAAGACTAAAAATCATAAATTTCACACAATCTCAACATTATAATTATGGGCATTAAATTGTTATTTTTTTACCATTAATACTAAATGTGAATGCATAAGAGCAAATTTTTCAAACCTATTTTGATCACAGAGCCTCATATATCATGTCATGACCCGTCCCCTGGGGCCCATGTCGTGACTACCCCAAACCCGCCTTCCATAGGCCAGAGGCTAGAGACTAGCACCGGAAGGCGTATTCCCTAAACTAGGAAGGCATTGCCTTTATAACCTATAAAAACACACATCCAAGCACACATAAAGATACAATCAGAAATAAACTATTGTAAAAAGAGTGTGTATAGAAAGTATAAAGGGGACAGAATATAGGCCCAACTATAAAGTACATGAAAACTGAAAAGTACAAGTAAAACTGGGATGTACAAGTAAACTGAAACAACTCCTGTGAACACCCACCAAGGATCCTACATGAAGGGTAGATACAGCTCTAAAACAATAGTCTCTGCAGTACGCCACATCTAATGTGCACCTCTGAGCTACCTCTAGTCCTAGTACTCTCGTCTTTAGTCAGCGTTGTCCGTCATCCGCACTGAACACAATAAGGTGTGGGCATAGCCCGTGTAGGGGTGAGTATAACGATAATCAGTAGGGACCTGAAGACCCTTGAAGGTCTCATAAAACCCACAAAGGTTAAACCACAATGCATGAAAACATATGACAACCCTACTTAGGTATATGCCCATGCATATACCTAAGTTTTCAAGTATACCTGTATCATTAATGAGGAAACACAAGGCCCACCTCTTAGCCAAAGCCCAAATATTCCAAAAAGTAAAGAAATACCATGAAGGTAACACCACAAAGGTAAGTACCAAAAATGTAATGCCACATAGAAGAATACCACAAAGGCATCACCACGAAGGTATGCACCACAAAGGTAACACCACAAAGAAAAATACCACAAAGGTATAAAATAATCTCACACCAGGTATAACTTAGGTATGGTAGCAAAGATGATTAAATGTAACTACTAAATCATCTTAGTCCATTAAAACGCAGACCCACGTAGGATCCTAAATCATCAGACCCACACAGGATCCTAAATCATCAGACCCATGTAGGATCCAAAATCATCAGACCCACATAGGATCCTAATATAGCAAACCCACGTAGGGTCCTAGAGTAGTACCACGTGGATTTTTAGAGCAGATCCAGGTGAGACTCTCAAACACAGACTCACATTGGATCCCAAATCACAAACCAACATAGGATCCCTTTCTCATGTTACATCCAGCTATAGGGTTCCCGCGCCTCGGTGGCCCATTCTTCATTCTGTAGACTCCTGCAGTCGCCTCAGGATGTCTCCATCGATTCAAGACCATCAAAATACCACAAAGGTTGTGGAGAAGTCAGGTCGTGTTCCTTCGGACCACACCCTCCACATTAGAACGACATCAAATGACTTATTTGTTCGTGAATCAAGAAGAATATAAATGTTCTTAAATCAAGATGAATGTCAAGAATGTGGAAAGGGGTATACAAACAATAATATGTACCTCGATTTCTCATTGGAGGTGTCACGAGAAGAAGTCACTGAAGGAGATGAGGGTGCCAACGATCATCACTTCCGCAACACACTTCCGAAGTCGGGCTCATGCATCGTCCTCGTCCTTTATTTCGAAGTATATTCTTCGTTGGAGAGGGAATTATTTGTTGGAGAAAGAGTTTCTACAATGTTCTCCCCATGCATCCCTTTCTCAAATGATTTCCCCAAGGAAATGAGGAGCCACCAAATTAAAATAGGTTTATCAGTTTAATTTACATTGTACCAAATAAATGGAACAATTAATTGTATTGTGTTGACATAATTAAATGGGAGGATTACAAGGTACATACACACATTAAAGAGGTGTTCAAGTGGTCCCCAAAACTAGAATTTTAAATGGGGGTTTTCTAGTTTGGGTGTTCTCCACCCCCATAAATCAAAAGGAGGGGTTTCAAAAAAAACTAAAATGTTAAATTTTTTTCCTTCCACAAACAACTGAAAAACTATCTTCTACCCTCGACCTACCATGGTCAAGGTGAAAGTCCACCTAAGCAAATATCGGTGCTGCGATTTTAATGGTTCCCTCAGATTTCAATTCCAAGCATCAGTTCAGAAGTTACAAAAAACCACTCGCACGTTTACTGAACGTAGGTAAAAAATGTTTAAAAATTCATTCCAAGCACACCGGGCCTTGGAATCTTTCACCGTCAATTATTTCAGACTCGTAATGTTCTATATAATTGAAAAAAATTACAAAGTATTTTTTCGGGTCTTTACATTCTCCCCACCATAGGGCTTTGCATCCCTGAAAGCCACATCACAAAAACTAGGAAAACAAGTGGGGGTACTAAGCAAGAATCTGAGCGGCCCTCTCCCATATTCTCTTCTAGAGGTTTTTGTACTGCCAGCGTACATGAAACAATGGTATCAACCTCCCATGAAGGACCCGCTCCCGTCGATCCTCAATCTCTACTCAAACCTCCATATACATTTCCCCATCATCGATGTCCAGATCACCATGGACGATGACATGATATGGGTCATGAACATATCACCTCATATGGGATACGTGGAAAACATTGTGCACTCAGTGTAACTTAGGTGGAAGAGCTCAGCGGTAAGCCACCTCACCAATTATGCTGAGGACCTGAAAGGGTCCGATGAACCTCAAAGATAACTTGCCGCCCTAGCCAAATCTCCGCAAACCTCATCAGGGTGAGACCCATAGAATGATGTGGTCACCATCCTCAAAGTCCATAGGTCTCCTTCTATAGTCAGCATAAGACTTCTGTCTACTTTTTGCAGTCTTCATCCTCTCCTGGATGATCTGCACCTTCTCCATGGTAGCTCGTACCATATCTGGTCCAATGATTGCTAACTCCCCTCGGTCAGTCCAAGCACGAAGCATGTCTTCGATGGTCTAAATGGTCCAGTCAGTCTGTCTATCCATCTAAGGATGGAGGGAAATGATCAAACAAAGCTGCGTACCGAATGCCTTCTACAACCCCTTCCATAGCTAGGAAGTAAAACATGCATCATGATCAGAGACAATCGTTGAGGGTACTCCATGTAGCCACACAATCTCCTACACATAGAGGCATCCCAAGCTCCCTACTTAACCCTACTCTATGATTGGTAGGAAGTGGGCTGACTTGGTGAGTCAATCGACGGTTACCCAGATAGAATCATGAACCCTTGATGTATGTGGAATCCCTATCACAAATCCCATGGATATTCCATCCTAATTCCACTTTGGGACCTCAAAAGGATAATCTAAGCCTATTAGTACCTAATGATCAGCCTTCACTTGTTGACAAGTGAGGCACCGAGAGACAAACTTTGCTACTGCTTTCTTCATTCCCAGCCACCAGTGCTGTTTTCAGGGATCCTAGTAAATCTTCGCCACTCCTGTATGTACCGCTAGAGGGGATGTGTGGAACCCCTTCAACACTTCCTCATGAAGTGACAATGATACCATGGTACATCCTCTGAATAGGATGACGTGCTCCCCAACTTTAGAAAATCCATCAGGTGCCTGTCCTATGGATATCTGAGCACATCGATCCTCGAAGTCAATTTCCCCACACTATGCCTCCCTGACTCGCTAAAGAAGTGGGGGAGTGACTATAAGAGACTAAAGTAAGGATACTCTATCTCGATCCAAAAAGGATATCGGAAATTCAGCAAACTGCTCTGTCACCCCACTTAGAAGCTGTATACTAGATCTTCTTTTGAGTGCATCTTCTACAATGATCCCCTTCCCAATAGTATAGACTATCTGGAAGTTATAGTCCTGGAGGAACTCAAGCCAACATTGATGTCTCAGGTCCATGTTATTCTAATAGAAGATATACTTGAGACTCTTGTGATCATAGTATACTGTAAAATGTTCTCCCATCAAGTAATGTTTCCACATCTTCAAGGTGAAGACCACTACTTCTAAATTCAAGTCATGGGTATCATAGTTCTACTCATGTTTTCTCAATTGTTGGGAAGCATATTCGATAACTGTTCACTCCTGCATCAGGACATATCTGAGCTCGGTCCCTGATGCATCATTGTAGACTACATACCCAACACCCTCCTCCGGAAGCCTCATGATGTGGGAATTAGTTAGTCTCTACCTCAACAGCTGAAAAATCCACTGGCATTTCTCTGACCACACGAAGGGTTTCCCCTTCTTCATCAACACTGATAAGGGTGCTGCAACTCTGGAGAAATCTGACACAAACCTCCGGTAGTATCTGGCCAATCCCAAGAAACTCCGTACCTCTATCACACTCCTAGGTGGATCCCAAGAAAGTACCACCTCAAAATTCTATGGATCCACCGCAACATCAGCCTCCGAGATGACATGTCCCAGAAGGTGAACCTCATGGATATAGAACTGGAACTTTAAGAGCTTACCATAAAGCCGGTGCCCTCAGAGTGTGTCCAGAACTATATGCAAATGATAGGAATGCTCCTCCTCGGTAGCTAAGTAGATCAGAATGTCATCAATGAAGACTACTACAAAGCAATCATGGTATGGAGGATGATCCTATTCATGAGTCCCAAGAACACTGCTGGAGTGTTTTTCATGCCGAATGGCATAACCAAGAACTCATAGTGGTCGTACCGACATCTGGATGCTATCTTTTTCACATCCTCGTTTCATACTCTGAGCTGGTGATAACCTGATCTGCGGTCTATCTTCAAGAACCACCGTGCTCCCTTCAACTAATCAAAGAGGTCATCAATCCTTGGGAGTGGGTACTTGTTATTCATGGTCACATGGTTCAAGCGCTGATAGTCAACACAATGTCTCAAACTCCCATACGCCTTTTTGGAAAACAAAATCGGGGTTGCCCAAGGAGAAACGCTGGTCCAGATGAATCCCTTCCCCTGCAAGTCCTCTAGCTTTACCCGTAGCTCACAAAGCTCTGTGGGAGCCATATGATACGATGGCGTAGATATCAGTGAAATCTCAGGGTACAAGTCAATGTAAAAGTCCACCTCTCAGCGAGGATGTAGACCTAGAACATCATCAGGAAAGACATCCACATACTGGTCCACCACTATAGGGTAGCTTGGACTCTCCACCTTAACCGCTCCGTGGGTAAGGCTAGCCAACTGATGGGTGATAGGTTGCACTATCCTTCGGGTAAGTCCATGCTATGATGTAAAGGCTCCCTTCTGGCTGGTTAAGGTAATCCTAGTCCCATCCATGCGGACATACCACACTTTGTGCATAATATAGTATATATGAGCATGGACTGTAGATAACCAGTCCATACCCAAGATAACGTCATAAGGCCTCGAAACCACTACTAAGAGATCCCAGCCGAAGCTCTTGCCTCCATGAGTAATCTCACACTGCTGACACTAGTGTGTAATCATAGAATCCTCTCCCGTAGGAGTCTCTAGCTATATGGATCGAGCCAATTGCTCCATCGGAATCTCTGAGCTCCGAACGAGGGCTGTGACAATAAAACAATGATTGACACATGTGTCTATAAGTACTGCAGCTATGGTGGAGTAGACACAAATTGTACCTTGTATCATCTCTAGAGCACTATGGTCTTAGGACTAAGCTTCTTGGAGCTAAGCTCGCCCCTATCCACCCGCTCCTTGTGGTTGGGGTGGACCACCTGGTGGTGGTGGTAGTAACATCTCGAATCGTCGCCCACTACCAGCTGCATGGATAGCTCTTCTGCCATATCCTCTAGATCCCTAAGAACATCCTCGGTTGAACCTATATCTCTTCCTGGGAGGTCCTTTGACTGTCTTCTGATCCTCTGTATGGAGAGTTGGGCAGTCATGAGCCATGTGATCCTGTCCGCCGCATGCGTAACACTGCCTGCTTCTCACATGACTAGCTCTGTCTCTGGTGCCCTGGATAACAGACCCTGAATCTTGCAATCATCCACCTGTAGGTCTGGTCTTCTTGAACCTCTGTGACATCTGTCTACTCCCAATAATAGAAGACTCTGCTACTTGATTCCCGGTGGTGGGTCTCTTTGCTAGTGACTGCTCAGCAAGAAAGCACTCCACTAAAAGGGCTCTCTCTAACACCCTCGCCTGTGTTGGGATGGTCAGATAAATCATCAAAGCCCTGATCTCCCACCTGAGTCCCTGATCAAAAGTATAGGCCTTGAAGAATGGGTCCCACACCATATCAGTGGAGTAACGTTAGAGTTTGGTGAACCTCGTTGAGTAATGAGCCACAATCTTGCTGCCCTACTGCAGATGAAGAAGCTCCTGTATGAGCACTGTGCGAAGGGTCGCTGGGAAAAACTCTGCCCAAAACAGGCTCTCAATGTCTGCCCAGAGAAGTGTCACCTCATCGTGAGCTGGGAGCATCACGCTCTACCATATGCCTTCTTCTTCCTATATAAGACTAGTGAAAAGGATCCTCATGAGATCAGCTGGTGTCCCTATCAGTCGGAAGACTCTCACCACGACCTCCAACCAATCCTCAGCCGCCTGTGGGTCCGTCTCACCCCTGAACCTGGAAGGTCTCTGGCGTGGGAACTCATGTAACACGCTCAAGTGGTGTTCACCCTCCACTCCTGGGGCTGGTGGAATTGGTGACACAACAGATAATGGTACCGATGGTGCCTCTTCTGATAAAGGGACCTGTACCGAGTCCTCATCGCTTGGTGTGCTATCATCGCATACTATAACCAGAACCCTAGATAGTTGTCTTCGTGGGTGCATCCTAAAATGAAACAGGTGTGCCATGACCAATAAGTTATAACTGGTGAGCAGACTCAAAAATATCACAAAGAGAACTTTTCTAAACACACACACAATTAGTGTTTTTGTGCATTGAGTCAGAAATCAGAAGTCAGGGTCCTAGTGTAAGGATATGTCAGCCACATCACCAACACAATATTCCCTAAACTGATAACCACACTCACAACAATTAACACTATTTCCGTGAAATAGTACAGAGTCCAATGTCCTATGGTAGAATTGACTCCTCTGATACCAATTTGTCACGACCCATCCCCCGTGGCCTGTGTCATGACTACCCCAAGCCCGCCATCCATAGGCCAGGGGCTAGCGACTAGAACCAAAAGCCGTATTCCCTAAAACTGTGAATGAATTGCCTTTATAACTTGTAAACACACACATACAAGCACACAAAAAGATATGATCACAAATAAAAATTAGTAAAAAGCGTGTTTACAAAAAGTAAAAAGGGGCCAGAATACAAGCCCAACTGTAAAGTACAAGAAAACAGAAACAACTCCAATGAAAACCCACCAAGGATCCTACCTAAAGGTTAGGTATATCTCTCAAACAGTTGTCTCTGTGGTACGCCTTATCTAATTTCCTCCTCCGAGCTACCTCCAGTCCCGGTACTCTCATCCTTAGTCAGTGCTGTCCGTCATCTGCACTGAACACAACAAGGTGCGGGCATAGCCCGTGTAGGGGTGAGTATAATGATACTGAGTAGGGACCATAATAATCTCTAAGGTCTCAAAAAACCCCAAAAGGATAAACCAAAAATCATGAAAACATCTGACAACCCTACTTAGGTATATGCCCATTCATATAACCAAGATTTCAAGTATACCCACCTCATTCATGAGGAAACATAAGGCCCAACTCTTAGCCAAAGTACAACTGTTCCATGAAGGAAAGAAATACCACGAAGGTAACACCACAAAGGTAAGTACCACAAAGGTAATTCCACATAGAATAATTCCAGAATGGTAATACCACGAAAGTATGCACCACAAAGGTAACTCCACACAGAAGAATACCACAAAGGTATCACCATGAAGGTATGCACCACAAAGTTAATGCCACACAGAAGAATAACACAAAGGTATAGACTCAGATCACACCGGGTATAAGTTAGGTATAGTAGCAAAGATTATTAGATGTAACTACTGAATCATCTTACTCTCTTAAGAGGCAGACCCACGTAGGATCCTAAATCATCATACCAACGTAGGATCCTAATAGAGCATACCCACGTAGGTTCCTAGAGTAGTCCCATGTGGATTCCTAGAGTGGATCTAGGTGAGGCTCTCGAACATAGAACCACATAGGATCCCAAAGCATTGTCCCACATAGGATCCCTTTCTCATGTTACACCTAGCTATAGGGTTCCCACACTAAGCTCGCTTGATTATGGGAGGGTCCGCTCCTTAATCCATAGTTCGATACTCCAAATTCCACAAAGTACTACAATGATGTATCTCAAAGGTCTGCCTCGTAAAAGGGATCTCAACGCGACAGACGGTGCATCAATTGGATGCCCGGTCTGTAGGTTATTGGCCTTTTAGATCCGAGGGCCCGGTTGGATTCGTGTTCGATCCAACCCGGCCATACATAAAATTTATCCAAAACTCATGTGGGTTATACCAAAACGACTATCTCAATCCAAGGTTACCGACACTAAAGACGGTTCGTCAAAATGACCCCCATAGCTCAAGATATAGACGAAAGAACGAAAAGGGGTTGAATCTGGTCCAGGTATGGCCTGACCCGACCCTGTTCGGGTAGACCCGTGCCTAGACCTGGTTCTGACACAACCCACAGGATCAGACCCAGCCCGCTAGGTCTGGTGCGGCCCGCTAGGTGGACCACTCAGCTCGTGACTGGACGAACGACCATCCTTCCTCCGTGCGACACAGTCGCACGCCACATCATCAGCAGCGGCCGAAAGCGAGCCGACCGCCCACTCTTTGCCATTGTGGCACATGGCCACATCTCCTGCATGCATGACAGCACAGACATATGGCACGACCTCCCCTTCACGTAGCCGTCTGCGCGCTAGCCGTTACCCGTGCTCTGCTGCGGCCGATGGAACTCAACCCTTCTCCGGCAGCGCGGTCGCACCGCCGTCATAGTCAATGCCTGTCGGGGTGTGATCCACCTCTCTTGAGCCCTTCCAGCGACATTCCTTGTGTCATTGGGCACGCCCCAGTGGCCCATTCTTCAAAATGTAAACTCCCCCACTAACCTTGATATGTCTCCGTTGATTGAAGACCATCAAAACCCCACAAAGGTTGCAGAGAGGATGGGTCGTGTTCGTTTGTCCCGCACCCTCCGCGTTAGAATGGTTGCAAGATGCTTATTTTTTCTTGAATCAAGAAGAATATAAATGTTCTTAAATCAAGATGAACTTCAAGAATAGGGAAAGGGGTAAAAAAACAACAATCCCTACCTCGATTTCTCATTGGAGGTGTCACAAGAAGAAGTCAGTGATGGCGAAGAGGGTGCTAACGATCGTGGCTTCCACAACATGCTTCCGAAGTCGGGCTCGCGCGTCATCGTCGTTCCTGATTCCAAAGTATGTTATTCCTTGGAGATGGAATTCTTAGTTGGAGAGGGTGTTCTTCATTGTATAAAGAGTTTCTCCAATGTTCTCCCCAAGCCTCCATTTCTCTAATGATTTCCCTATGAAATTGAGGTGCCAAAAAATTAAAATATGTTTATCAGTTTAATTCACATTGGAACAATTAATGTTGGCATAATTAAATGGCACAATTAATTTTATTTCATTGGCACAATTAAATGGCACTATTAATTTTATTCCATTGGCACAATTAAATGAGGGGATTCCAAGGGACCTCCCCCAATTAAAGAGGGGTTCGGGTGGTCCCCACCACTAGAATTCAAAATGGGGGTTTTCTAGTTTGGGTGGTCCCCACCCCCATAACTCAAAAGGAGGGGTTTCAAAAGAAAAATAAAATGTTAAATATTTTATTTTTCTTCTCCATGAAAAAAATAAAAAACTATATTCTACACTCGATCTACTACGGTCGAGGCGAAAGTTTCTTTAAGTGAATATAGGCACTGCGAGTTCAACAGTGCCCTTAGATTTCAATTCCGAGCACCGGTTCAAAAGATACAAAAGCCCGCTCGCATGTTTACTGAACGTACCAAAAAAAGAGGTCATAAATTAATTCAGGGAACATCGGGCCTTGGAATCCCTTGCCGTCAATTTTTGCGGACTCGTAATATTCCATATAATTAAAAAAAATTACATAGATTATTTTCCAGGTCTTTACATTTCAGCCCAATAATCCCTAAACGTTCCTCTAAAATCATTGAATTAATCATGTAGTGACACTATGTTTGATATGACATGTTCAACCTCATCATCATCCATATTAAATAATTATTCTTCAAAACTTCATTATTATGGTGTCACCAATATTGTTCTTCCCATTTCACTATTTTCTAGTCTGAGTCATGATGTTGTATGGGATCCCTTTGAATTCATATCTTAACTTTTCTTATTCTTCTATAATCTTATCTTGAATCATTATCTATGTTTGATCAAGATGTATAATCAATAAATAATATATCACTAGCATATTTTGATTTTATTCTCCACTTAAGATAATTTGAAATATAGAAATGTTTTTTTTTTCATTTTAGTGTTTTTAAACCCATGGGAAAGCTCAATATTTTCCAAAGTAAAATATCATATGGGGATTTCAAATGATTTAAGCGGACCAAAATTTCCTATGAGAATCATAGAAATTATATGAGTTTCTCAAATAACATATAGGCAGAGATAATGACTTACATATATTATATTTTCATTTTCCAATTCATTGCTTGTCATAAATGTTATATGCACTGTCCTAATTGTCACAAGGTCTCCAAATTTCCTATGTGGATATTTCCATTTTTATTTTCACAATATAATATTTATTATAGTCGTAAAAAATATCATATGAGATCTAAAATTTCCTACACATATGATAATTTACATTGAAAAAGATTATCTTCTGATTGGAAACTCCATAATTCACTCAACTCACACAAAAACTTATTAAATACAACACCAATTCATTCTCTACTATCAAATTTATCTCAAAATAAATCAATTATAAATAACAGAAAGATATTTCAACCATGATCACACAACATTTTGATCAACATATTTATATCACATTCTTCAGAATTAATAATATTTTGGAAATTCATATTTTTCATCCGATGAACTTCATGAAAATTCACCAACTGTTGAATCCATACTGGACAGTAGAAATTCCAAAACAAAATCCATTTCATATTAAGAAACCAAATCCATTTAATATGAAATAAAAATTATTATGGTTTTATGACCTTTTATTTTTTTTATCCTGGTATTTTATATGACTTATTATGTCCTATGGTTTCTCTTAAAAAGTTATAAGGAATGGTATGAAGTCTTACAAATTTCCCCCAAAGTAAAACCTAATATAACTTTGTAAAATCTTAAGAAAACTACTTATTTATATGATAGAAAATGAAGTCATATGAAACACTCCAATACTTATGATCATCCTAAATCAATATGATCAAAAGGAAAAATATTATAATCACTAACCACCATTTTCAGTTTTAACTATAGATTTTCAGACAGAGCAATAAGAACTACAAACCATGGAAAGATTCTCCATTACCTCAGCATAAAAATATTTTATTGATTTTTTATAAAACACTTTCACTTCATTATCACTTGTATTTATCATAAAAAATACTTTAAAATTCCCTATGTATAAAGAATTATTGAGAAAATAAAATATCATCACCTATGGGTTTCAATAGCATAACGACCATGGATCACCAATTCATCTCTACAAAGTGAGAATGGTATGTGGGCATAAAGGATCACATTAATAAGTTCAAAAATATATTCATAGGTATGGAGATGTTATGTGGTTTTTAAGAATCATTATCCCATCACAAAAAAATGAACAAGATAAGTAGCTATGAAGAACCATTATTGTGGTGATGTAAAGTGATGTTCGACTGCAAATGATTTTTGTATGCAAATGATCATGTTTTCTTTGAATAGTAATGTTTTCTATGAAGGGTATTATTTTTCATGGAAAATTATATTTTAATTATAAAGTGTATTTTTTTTAGAATTTACAAAATACTTATCTATAATTTTTTATTTATTACTCATTGGTGTGGAAACATTGGAATATATTACTACAAGAACAATTTTGGTTAAAATTTGAATTCCTTGGTGTCTTTAATTCAACATTTTTCCTTTATAACATGTCTCACGTGAATTTTTCATAAACCTTTTTATTTTATTTATAATTTGATCAAAAAATTATCAAATAAATCTTCTTAAGTTATTTTTTTACAAGGTGATCATGGCACTTAAATTAATGTAAATTAAAATATTTCCTAACAATATCACATGAGTTTTTCTTTTCTTCTCCATAAAATATATTTCCATTAGATTTATAATCCTTTATAAATATTTCACTTTCTATAAACCTCTTCCTATAAAACTCATTCTTTTAAATTTTGAACTCCTTTCAATTATAATAAATTTGATAAAAACAAAAAAGTGTGTATTTAAATCCATAATAAAAAATAATATTTTTAAAAAAAATATTCTTCTGACTATATTTTTCTGTATTAGTTCCATTAATATTCAATGAGTCATAATTCCAAAAAATAATACTTTTCCATTATACTTTTCAACACTTTTTTAATATTTTTGTCACCATTTATATGTGATGAAAAACTACTAAGAATCTTTGGTTACTCATTATTTAAATACTTATAATAAACTTCTATAACCATTTTATTTTCCCTTCCATTATTATTATTTTTATATTTTTATAAATTAAACTTTTGATTTATATAATGAGTGATAATTCAGAGAAACTTCTTAGCTATGTTCCCTGCTTGACAACACATTCTATAAGACTCTTAAAATCAATCTAATTTTTTTTCAATAATATTTTCACTTATTATGGTTGTACCTTCATTAATGTTTTTAAATGTATCCTCTAAGATTTAAAATCATTATTTTTTAGGGAAATACATATTGTACTATAATAAAATATATTTGTGATAAAATTTTTCACATTAATGTAAATATTGATTAAATATTACCATATAACATATTTTTTTCGATAAATATGTCACTACTATGTTTGGCACTTTTGAGACCTCTGTTGATCATATTTTAGAAAATAATTTTTTAGAGTTTCTGAATATATCCTTTATAGATATATTTTTTACATTTCTTCATAAAAACTGAATTATTTTTGGAATTTTACTTAAATTATTCAAATAAGGTGGTGCTAAATTCTCACAATTTTGAGAGAAAAACAAAATATTGTTTTAGTTAACCCATAAGTATTTTTATCAACATATCAAATGAATTTTGATCCCTTGATATATATTCATTGATGATAAATATATTCATTTATTTTATAATATTATATGAATTTATTCCTAGTTGATATTTAAAAAATCGCTAAATTATACTATTGATTCAAAAGATCAACATTATAATTATTTAATGAAATTTCAAAATCAAGAAAATATTATTAAATTTCATAAAATTACTCATTATTACTGAACATCTTTGTAGTAATATATGGATTGAAAATATTTCACATAGTAACTATAATTTTTTGGATTTTAATTTTATTAACATTCCCCCTTACTTTTTGAAATTTTTTTGATCAATATCTATTGAATTTAGATATTCATTGAAAGAATATTTTTCCTTATTATACTTTTCAATATCCTTGATGCACATTTTGATATCCATTCATAGTAAATACTCATTTTGAGTTTCTTCATATTTAGTTGAAAATTATATACTATTATTATGTCATTTATAAAATGATATCACCATATTAAATTGTTTTGATAATCATGATTCACATATCATTAAAATAATTGTTTCATTTAGGATATCTTAGTTTTTATTCAATGTATAAAATCTTCCATAAATTCGTATACTAATCTTTAGAGTATTTATGTTCAAAATGTATATCTAGAGAGTTAACTAGAAAAAATATCATACCTAATATTTATAACAATACATTATTATCTATAAAAAACTAAAAGATGAAATTATATATATTAGGTTATCAAAAATTAATCTATGGTAAATTGAAAATTTAGTTTTACAACATAATGGTACTTTTATTGATGTTTAATAAAAAATGAATTTTAATTGGTCACTAATATTTTAACCAAATATTGTTATATCAATTATTTTATTTGACCATTTATTGAAGTAAATAATATTCTCTAATCTTATTGATCAACATACTATGAATTCATTGAATAATATAGTGTAACACTACACCAGATACACTTTTAATAGACATATTAAAATTCATATAAATGGAACGAAAGGTATATTTCCAATACACTACGCAACTAATACTATGAAACTATAAATATATAAAAATAAACTTTTAATATATCTTTAAAATTTAAATTTCCATAACTACTGAAAAAAATATATATTTTTTAACTTTATATATTTTTTATTTTCTTTTGAATTATCATTTTTAAAGTTTTACTTATCTTCAAAACAAAACAATAATTTTACTTTGTAATCCTTTTATATACGACTATTATTTTTAAGAACATAGTTCTTGAATTAAGTTATCAACCATTTAATAGAAAATGTCATTTATTTTACTCAATGTCATAACCGTCCAAATATAAGAATAATATCATCTTATTTATTTGAGTTAAAATAAAATAATTCATGGTGATAGAAACTAGAATTTCATTTATTAGTAATGTTATAGGTGATTAGGGATTTCTTATATTAAATGAAATTATCTACAACTATGTTGATAATATTTATATTTAAATGATATTTACATGTTTTTTTACAAACTACACTATACTTCTTTGTAAACATTTATTCTAAAAAATAAAAAAATTCATATATTATATTTTAGTTTTTTATTATTTTAAAATATTTTCAGATATTTTTGTTACTTTGTTTAAAATTAATTTTCAATGAAATTATTTTTGTGGGGCTTTAATTTTTATATTTTTATTTTACCTTTATATTGGGAAAACATTTCATCTTTGTTCTAGTCTCTATGTTTTCATTATACTAAAATAGATTATAGATAAACATATATGGTATATTGAATTCTAGTTATTATACTTGAAATCAAAAATCAGAAGTTGATGGGTCTAGTTAGGTATGAAATTAATACTGAGAGGGGGTGATTATATGTTGGCGACTTTTGATCAAATTTAATATTTTAATCACCTTCCTTCATAATGCTATCGATGGTTAAGATGAATTGGTTATATTATTCTCTATTCATACATTTTTTCTTGAATACAACACATCCTAAATCCTCCCAAACAAAGGGAATACTGTTTTATAAGGATCACCTCACAAAGTTAGAAATTTATTATTTGGTGTGATATAGATAATTCCATGATCACACAACCCATTAGATTTATCATGTGATACTTACAATATTGTCTCTGAATAGTTTATGCGTGTTCACCCCACATAACTTATTTTGGTGAATACCACACACAAGTACATAACACCCCTTTATAATTATAATATTATGGCTAATAGTATGTGATTTTTCTATTAATTGATAACTATGACAAGTTATTTATGTGTTTATTATCCTTATTCTTCATCTTCTTTCACTTGTACATCATCATGAAAGTATTACATTGTAGGAAAACAATAATGTACACAACACCTTATTCTTATCTTCACAGTATCATGTACGAGTTCTATATATCTTGAATAATATTAATTATTCTTCTCTTACATACAAATAAATAATTCTAACTCTCAACTACTTCACTCTTCTTCACCACATTCCCTAGTTGCAACATTGTATATCTTTTTGTGCAAAATGAAATTCATAATAACCTCTTATTCTTATTCCCTATTTTCTCCTCTTCTTACTCAATACATTAAATATAAACTAGTTCTTCCTTATTTACATAGACTCATAAGATGTATGAGAATAAAATTAAAGTTTTTTCTTTCCTCACTATTCAATACTTTAGGAATATGTCTTCAAAAAACTATTTCCAATATTTCTATCGAAACAAGAATAATCTATTAGAGAATAATAGTTCAAACATGATTTATTAATCTTTAACCCACATACACACACATGGTAAAATTAAAAAGCATAGATCGTGTCCCCTTTATCATATATTCCTTGTATCATGTTAATATATTAGTTTGAATTAGCAATATTTTCATTAAATCAAAATCCACGAATCATCACTCCGTATATTTTTCTAAATCCACAAAACTATAAATTTGAAAAACATCCTATATTATTATCCATATGATTATCCACTCATAATTCCCACACTCCTGTTCTAAACCATATATAATGGAGTAAAATATTTTGTAACTATCACAATCCTTATTCTTATAAAATATTTAAATTAATCCTATTACATTCCATGATGTCTGCATGTATTAATGATTCCATTAAATTTATGAATGCATGTAAGAATAGTAATCATCCCTTTATATTTTATGATGTAAATCTCCTTAAAAACTCCACTTATTATTTCATCATAATTTCTACCTGATTTATGATATAAGAAATCCTTATATTTATCTTAATTGAAGAATATATTTCATGGAATTTATGGTGTTTTTTAGTTCACTATTTTAATGCTTTAATAAAGTCTTACGAAAATAATATGATTTAAATTCTTTATCATTTTTTTAACTCATACAAACTATTATGATGGATTCAATTCTTATGTGAAAAAATATTCTTATACTGTAACTAAGTCATATATATATTCTTCATTCTTCAGAAACTACTTGAATTAAAATTATAGCAACGTGATCGTTATATCATTGAAAAATAGCTTATAGAGTATCATCATATTTGTATCTCAATTTTTTTTTAATTTATAAAAATAAAACATATGATAATTACTTATTAACATTGGGATCACATTTATATAGATATCATTACCTTTATACAATAAGGGTTTACATTTACATAGCTAGTAAAATCCAAGAGTTACCTTTACATAGATTTGTTGAAACTCAAAATGTAAAGAATTAGTATGGGTTACCACCAACTCGGTACTCGGGCCGACAAGTTATTGGGACATAAGGACATTTATAATCCCCATATTATGGAAACTATTTCCGTGGAATCTTTAAACACAATTTAGGAATGATTTCAACATTGGATAAATAAAATTAAAACGTGAATCTCCACCCAAAAAATATGTAATAACCTATCCCTAAATTAGGAACCCATCCATATAAATAAGAATCATAAATTAACAAATATCTAGATAGAGTTTTAAACATGTAAAATAATTAAATGATCATATAAGAAATAAGAAGATAATCAATATCACATAAATAAATTAGTTGAACAAGTTTTGGTTATTCATCTTTCATATAAGGATATCACAAAATAAAATGAAAATAAAACTTCAACCAAGCATCTATGAGAGAATTTTTGGACACTCTCCACATACCAATCCAACCAATGAATTGTCCTAAACATATCCTGGAGGATGGAAAATATCCATGACAACTAAAAAGTAAACCATGTGAACTATATACACTGAATGTTATAAATAGGGTGTGAGAGAAACCAAGCACAATAGGATCTCACCAAGGATTTTTTACACTCCATTAAAAAGGAATTTTATTTTATGATACATTAAAATATGGGTTAAAAATAATTTTCTAGAAATGATAATTCAAAAAAATATCAAACCATTGTTTTTTTCACAAACCATCCACATATTTTTTATGGAAACCAACCACTTTAAAAACACCACATTAAAATGATCGCTTTCTTATTTAAAAACACATTCTAAATCCTCATTTTAAATCATTTTAGAAATAAACTTTCCAATTTTTTTTTAAACAAGTACATCTTAAAAAATATCACAAATAATGTAAATAATAATATAATAAGAAAACAACTTGCTAAATATGAAGTTAGATAGAGAAAACAATAGTTAAAGAATCTCATGGTACTAATATGGGTTAATAAAACTAACGTATATAAGGGTTGTTATCCCATATCAATCATTAACTATTATCATGGAAAACATAATAAGATATAAAATGAAAAAAATTGGACTTGGTCTCCTTAGAATCACTCTATATAGCGACACCCTAGTGAAAATAGAACAATCACTACAAAGTCCCATCTCAAGGGTCACCAATAATTACATGTACCCTTAGGAGGTTGAAACAATCCATGGGAACTTACTGGTGATCACACTCTGATCTAGCATTACATTCATCCAAACATTCTATTCATCTACCTAGGTTCCCATGATAAAAATAAATAGTAGTTAGAAAACAAAACATACCAAATAATCATCGATATGTCAAAGAAATATAATAACCATAATTCTCATCCTTCCACTTACAAACTCGGAATAAATATTCAATTTTAAACCAATCATATCAAACGAAACATAAAACATTCCTCATGGACCATAATACATACCACACACACATGAGTGAAGGGGGATCCTAAGAGGGTCTCAGACACATACTATGAAATCGCATATAAAAGTGTCAAAGGTGACTTACTAGAATCATGGATCTAGATTACAATCCATTTTACTTATTTTTTAAATTAATTTAAAAATCATCTTTTAAACCAAAAAATGTTTTGAAATCACATTCAAAAGAAAATCAAAAAATATTCTTATAAAAATTAAATCTTCAACAAATTTGTGACATGAACAGGGTCAAATTTTATTTCAACAACAATTTCATTTTAAAACAATACATTAATTTTTATAAAGAAACATGGAACCCAATCACATTGTTAACACTGAAAAAAATCATGTAAAGATTTTGGAGAACATTATGTTATGAGAAAATTCACTTTAAAACACTCATGAAACCAAATATAATTACTACAGATAATTATAATTTTTTAAACCATCCACTATAAAATTCCAATCACACAATGACATGTCATTTAAAGAAATACCACAAGAACACGTACCTAAATAAAGGTAGTATCAACTCAAAAAATCTATAATGCATTGCATTTGGTGGATAATGATAAAAAAAATACAAGAAACACCCTTCATAGGCCTTAGGAAATAAAACCCCAAAATCAAAACAAACCTAATCCTAATATTCAGACCTCATATCCTCTAAGGTTAGAGAGGGGGATAGAAACATATTTTTAACTAAGATAATGAGGGAGGGTAATGATTACAAGACCCTTAGAAGAAGATTTTAAGATGAAATCACTAAAAATCCACAAAAAATCCATTAAATAATGTTATGAGAGTGAGAGGATCATCTATGAAAGGTTCATGGTGTGTTCATGTAGAAATTGGGAAACCAAAGGGGGATCACCAAAAGTAAACAAACTAAAAATAACCAAATTACAAAAACCATTGTAGGTTACATGATTTAATAACATAGTTTATAGGTTATTATTCAAGTTATAAAAACTTTATTTTTTTAGTTTGATTCCTTATATTTATCTTAATGGAAATGCCTAAAGAGGTTATGAAGGAAACGTGGGTGTATGAGTCTTGATTATATCCTAGAGCCCCATATTTTGGAGAAAATAATTAGGCCACACTTTTAGTATAAAACATCTCACTCAGTCTACATGGTTATAAAAAACATTATGAGGTGTTTTAGTGTATTAAAGAAGGACACATAGTTTTTATTAACCATGTACCCAATATGCAAGGTCATTCATGTGTTTTAGGTCCTGTTGAATGATCATTTTTGCTGTATGTGCACAGTTAATCTAACCATTCACCCATCCTATGAAATGGGGTGTATTGGGATAGGGTTGGGTACATAGTTGGAACATAGTTTGGAAAATTGTGTGGATAAACCATGTGACTCTTCAAAATTTGGGTGAAGATATCATTTTAACCCTATATCTATTTAACTGTTCCTCCCCTTCTTTTCAACTTCATACAAAAAACATCTCTTATCTCTTCGAATCTCTCACACCTAAAGCTAAGACTTGAAATATCTCCTACATATAACATCTAAATTAAGATCCATCAATCATGTTGTATCGACACCGGCAACATCTCCCTTAATTTATGTACATTATTCATTCTTATTCCTATCGACATAGTTATTTTGGTCCAATCTAATATACCATATCTTTAGGGTTCTTGTATGTTCTTATATTTTATCTCATTTTAGGCTGAAAAAAGTTTTGATACTAGATGAGGCATTTACTACATATATAATCTATGTGTCCAATGAATTTTCATTCAAAGTTTCACTGTTTATAAATTTTTATCATTTTTCAAATGCTAGTTTCACTAGGTATTACTTTTAAAATTAATATTCTTTGATTGAATTTTTTATGTTATATTATAAGGCCATAATAATACCTCTTGATATCAATAGAGGTTGATACCTTAGTGTTAATCACCCAAACTAGCATTAAATCTTCACTATGTATTTAGTGATCTATTTTTTTAGTACCTGAGACATCGTTCAGGTGCACTTGACTTGACCAATGTAGTGGTATGTGTTCCAAATAAAATAATTATTCTTTAAAATATAAAATATAAAATTAAATAAATAACTATATATATATCACTTTGACTTGATCAAATGTAATTTAATTGGAATATTATTTCATATCCTTTTGATCTTGTCAATTATGACGAAGGGTGTTAGAATAAACCAAGATAAATTACAAAATGCATGGATAATACATATCCTCTGATGAATTATGAATATATGTAAATATGAGTAAAAAATTCCTATTTCATATGAAACTATTCCATAATTATAGGAATGGTCATACTAGAGACTACTTTGGATTCCTGAAAGAATTCCATGATCACCTTGAGAACATCATCTTGATTCATCAAGCTAGTTTACAACGGAGACACTCACCTTATAAATTGGTCCTTATCTATTAGTGGATACCCTGACTGACACTATAGTATGTGTAGAAATTTTTTAATACTCTAGTTCCTGGAAGTATCTAACCCACATTTCGGAGAAAATTCAAACTTCCTATGATGGGACTTGATATTCTAGATTAAGCTTATTATAGTTGATTTGATTCCATTATTTAGTGATGCATATGATATGTGATGTTATTATTTTTATGATGTTTAATTTCATTTTATCCTTGGCTTGAGATAGTAAGGAAGCATCGATGGTGCATCATTTTAGGCACTTAATAGTATTAAAATGTCATATGTTGTGCCATGGCATGTAAGTTTCATTGTTTGACTATGTGATGCTTATTTTATGTGCCTTGAGTGATATAACTATTATGTAACTAACATTTCTTTATGAAAAAGATGATTTAATAATATTTTATTAAAGTTTTTTCATCAACCTAGATGATATTTTCCCATATCGATTGATTATTACTAATTAATTAATCAATTGTATCACATGTTTGAGTTATGTAACTAAGGTAACTTATACTGAAATGTTAGTTTATTTTGAATATATGAATTATTTTTAATATAAAGAGTGCATGTACCTATATAAATTGGGAATGTAAATTCATCTAGGAAAATCAACTTAATTCTTCTACTAAATGTAAATGTTTGGATGTAGTTAAATGAAATATCAATCATAATTTATAAATAAATTACACGTATAAATTGGGATTGGTACTCATATAAATAGTCTATAAAATTAATGTATGAATTATAAAATCTTATATCGAAATATGGTCACTGTTAAATGGAGATTTCAATGAAAAATTAATGGATTATTTCAACTATGACATTTAATTTATAGTTTATATATCAGGAAGTTACAGTGAAATATAGAACTTGACCAAGACCTATACTTAGAAGTGGTTAGTAGGCAGTGTCTCTCGTGATTACTTATGAAAAATCTTACCACTAGGATCTAAATTTGTAGAAGGTAGAGGGGTGTGACTTACTTAATGGATTTATTTTACCAATCCTACTCTTATATCTATGGTATTTTGTTATGAAAACCTATTTGATTTATGTTCTTGGAATTTATAAACAAATTTCACCATGAAATGCTTGAGTCATGTGCTAGGAGGGTGGAGACAACCATGATCTAGAGGTGGTGGGCCCTAATCCACTAGTGTTACCTCTAGTAGTTCCACCCATGACACGTCGTTGTATTATTGATGTAGGCGATGATTCCCAGTTTCCAGAGGGAAATCTGAATCTTATAAAAACTATATAGGGAGATCTGCAGCCAACATCTTCTATGGAGGATTTAACAGGAATGTTTTAGCAGCAGAATTCACCAATATTTTAGGGTATGGAAGTCCTCAGGAATCAGATTCATTATTGGTAGTAATTCTAGTGATTTTTGATCATCTCAAGACACCTCCCAATAAGATAATGAATCTCACCACTTAATTTATTTGTGATTCTTTCAAACGTTGGTGGGGTGTTCTGAATCAAGCTAATAAGAAAAACGGTATCACATGGGGAAAATTCTAGTCCATTTTCTATGAATTATTCTTCTAGGAGATGTTAAGTGCTGATAGGGTCAGAGAGTTCATCTACCTTGAGAAGGTCACCATGTATTCCATAGACTATTCAACTCTCTTTATTAAGCTTCATCATTTTTAAGAGACCCTAGATGGAGATAAGCTATCTAGGGAGAGATTATTCAAGGATATTCTTGGATACACCATCCAAACTTAGGTAAATTTATTAAAGAAAACTATTGTCTCAGATTTTATAAATCAATTCATTGTCACTGAATGAAATATAAGAGAAGTTAATGTTATAGGGCATGACAAATTTGTATCAAGATATACTATTGGTACCTTAAGTAGTTGGAAATGTTTTCATGAGATTTATCATCATGGAAGTGGTAGCCAGAGTATCCGCACTATAATTTTAGTAGTGTTCCATAAATATTGGTGTAAAGGCCATGTGAAACCTCTATGGGATAGGGACCCGGTTGAGTGAAAATTATGTGGCTGAATGGAACATATTTAGTGATTATTCTGAACCATTCCATCTATTTTAAGTGGGAGAGGATCCACTCTATCTCCACCTTCTAGAGAAAGGTCAATATCTCCACATTAGCCATAGAGTCAAGGTCAAAATGGCCAATCAGGCCAAGGAGGTGCTTGTGGTCATGGTATCTAGACTAATATTTTTTAGTTTCAAAAGAGTGGACCTGCTCAATGTAGTCTTGTTGAAGTAGAATCCACCTATCAATCCAATTTTAAAAAATATGGTGGACACTTGAGGAGAAGATCGTAGGGTCGTTGATAGTATGAAGTACTATTATAGTATCATCTATAATTGTATCTTATTTATTCAATATAGGTGTATCACAGTCCCTTATTTTCATATTGACTATAAAATGTCTTGGGCTTGAAATTCAAAACTTCTATGGGGTGATGACTCCAGAAAATCTGTTGGGAGTACAGTCACATAGTGTATACCAATTGATGGAGTGTACTATTGTGAATGGAATATATTGTTTCTTATAGATCTATTTTCCCTTGATATGACTAGTTTGGTTATCATACTTAGGATGGATTGTCTACTACATATCATGACCACATTTATTGTTATCATAGAATGGTTTCTTTCATGTCTCGTGAGGGTGGTAGTTATTTCTACAAGTGATAATGAGATTTCTAGGTTGTCTAAGATGGACCAGAGCATCATCTTTTAGGTGGAATGAAATCCTAGATTACTAGAATTCATATAGAGGATTAAGGAATTCACCAAGATGATTTTACTCCTACAATATATCATTTTATAGATGTATTTCATGATGATTTTTTTCTGGGTTACCTCTAAATAGAGAGTTGGAGTTCCCTATCGACCTGGTGCCATGAGTAGCACCAATATCCATTATTTTTTATAGGAGGGATACTACTAAGATTCATGAGCTCATGAGGTTGTTTAAGAACATATAATAACAAGGTTTTTTCTAACCTAGTACATCTCCTTTGGGTTCACCTGTTCTTTTCTCCATGAAAGAAGATGATACCCATTGGCTATGTGTGGATTATCGATTTGTTGAACCAACGTGTAGTTAAGAACTGGTATCCATTTCCTTACATAAATGATATTTTTAACCATATATATGTAAGTACAGTGTTATAAAAGATTTAAATGAGTTTCGTATATCATTATTTATAGGTTATAACTTCAGATATACCTCATATAGTATTTCATAGAAAGTATGTCATCTATGGATATTTAGTTATGTTTCTCAGTCTAAAAAACACACCCACTATCTTCTTGGCCTTAATGAATTTTTTTCCACTTGTAACTATATTCTCTCATTTTGGGGTTCATGGATGAAATATTAGTGTACTTATAAAATCAACTTGATCATGGAAAATAAATTAATATCATTTTGGGTACATTGACAGAGCATGGGATCGAGGAAACAATCACAAAATTCTACTTTTGGATTGACAAGGTTCACTTCTTGGGTTATATCATATTAGAATCAGGAGTATCAGTTGACCCAGATATGGTGGGGGATATAGTTGCTTTGGAGTGTCCTAAGAACATGTGTTTTATATAGTGGTTCTTGGGGATAGATGGATATTATTGGTTCTTTATACATGAATTATCAGTACTTACATCACCTATTACTAGTTTTTCTACGAAGGGTATGATGTTCATGAGGTCTAAAGAATGTGAGAAGGCATTTAAGGAGCTATAAGGTAAATTTACTTCAACACTGCTCCTGTTTCTAATTGATTTTGTAAGAGGTTATATTGTGTTTTGGGATTCCTCAGGCATTGGTATAGGTTCAGTTATAATACATGAAGATTGAATTTTCATGTATAGGTCTCAGTAGTTGATGCATCATAAGCATAACTACATACCATATAATCTAAATTTAGAAACAATTTTACTTGCCTTATATTGATAGACAAACTATTTTTTGGGAGAGTGCATTGTGATGTATACAGACCAAAACATCCTCAAGTATATATTCACATAGTCTGACTTGAATATCAGATAATGGATATGGGTCAAATTACTTCAGTCCTTGATCTTCGATATTTCCTACATTCCTAGAAAGGGTCATGTAGTTATTGATGCTCTAATCTATAATACTCCAACAGAAGATGTTCTGGAAGCTATTGATGGGTGGGGGTTGATGGATATTATCTCTAAGATTCATATATAGGTTTAGGAGTGTTTGGAGTAGACTTTTATTACATCCTTAGTGGTATCATCATGAAATTTGGATAGATTAAAGAGGAGTTAGTTCTTATATCATGAAGACTTGGTTCTAAGGGAGAGTATTTCAGGTACAGACCCACCACTAGATTATTCTATAAATGGAGAATACGTCCTACTTATACATGGGTTTATATGGGTTCCTACCAACATGAGATAGGGAATAGTGTTAGAATCCCATTCTTTACAATGGTAAGTTCACCTATGGATTTACATGTAGTATCATGACTTGTGCCGCCAATATTGGTATCCTAGGATAAAACATCAAACTATAGGTTTTATCACTAGGTGTTCCACCAACTAGTAGATCAAGTTGGAGAACCTGAGGCTTTCTATAATATTATAGCCATTATTGGCCCCAAAATAGAAATGGAATTATTTTTTGATTTATTTTTTTATTTTTTACCAAAATATCCTCATGGTAGTGATGCATTTTGAGTAGTTATGGACATACTGACAAAGGAATCCCACTTCTTTCCTATCCAAGAGACATTCTCAATGGATTATCTAGGGATAATATACATATGTGATATTATATTCCTATATAAGGACCCTGTAATATAATTTATAATAGGTATTCTCATTTAAATATTAGGTTCTGGTATTAGTTATAGATAGAAAAAGGTACACAAGTAATTTTGATTATAGATTACCACCCTTATGCTGATGGTTAGTCAAAACATATAATGCAGGTTTTAGAAGACATGCTTTGAGATTGTGTTCTTGATTTCATGGGTTCTTGGGAAAATCATATCCCTGTTGTATTGTCTTCCTATAATAATAGATATTAGGAGACCATGCAGATGGATCCTTATGAGGAATTATATGGTTGGACATGCTTGTCACCTCTATGATGGTCATAGTTAGGGGAGGAATTTCTAATAGGATCGTGTCTCATCCAAGAGACTTCAGATAAGGTACATCTTATCAGAAATCTTATAGTTTCTTCTCTTTCTAGAAAAAAATCTTATGCCAATCAACTTTGAAGACCTCTAGAGTTTGAGGTTGGGGATTTTTTCATTCTTGTTTCCCCTAGAATATGGAATAGATATATACAAAGGAAAGGGAAGAACAACGGGATCTTTGTAACTTTTGAGCTTGTAGAGAGAGTCATTCCAGTAGCATATCATTTTCAGTTACCTAAGAGGTACCGATCCATGAATAACATCTTTTGTATATCATATCTTCACCGATATCATGCTGACCCATATCATAATTTTTATCATAAGTATTTTAATTGGAGTAAGATGATTATTTTAAGAAGTACCCTATATATATCAACAATCAAAGCATGAAGGATTTGATCATGTTGTCCAGCATGCCAAATTAGATGTTTAGTTTTATTAGAGTATCTATAGTATTGTAGGAACCCTAGGTCGTCTCTTGATGGAGCCTTAAAACATTAATTAAAAAATTTGTTTTCAATTATTAATATTAAATGAGAATGGTTTTTTTTTTAATTTGAGGTTGACAATTTAATAATTCAATAAAAAATGAATGTTATAGAACAAAGCGTAAATCAACACAATTGATTAAGTGTGATCAACCCGGGGAAATATCATGATGTTCATCCTTAATAGATTCAATAGATAGAGTTATGATAATTTAATAAATATTTTTTAACACTAATAACTAGGATATTATTGAGTTTACCCTAGGAGACCTCCTAGGGTTCATCCTAAAACGCTAAGAGATTCAGAAGTGAACATCAACGATTTGGTGATTTGTGTTTGAGTTCAAAACAAAAACTCACCAAGGAAACACTTGAAGAACATGATGTGCTATCCAGGTTGGTATGTTATTTCTTTGTGATATCATTAAATAAATTTACATGGCCATGAAATTGTTTATGATAGTTCAATTGACCAATATGAACCATACAAACACCATAATTAAAAGAGGGAAGAAGAAAAGGTGAACGGTTTGTGAAACCTCAGAAGAAAGGGTTCCCCAAACATGATCATATTAGTTGAGAATGACATGCTAGTATGTAACTAAATAAAATAATAATATATTATGATTAAAAAAAACACCCAAAACATTAATTTAAAAGCCGATTCAATTATTACAAAAACAATGCTCGGGATTTACAACACGTTCCTCCCCAGGTTATCACGAGGAGTTTAGAACTCCATTGGAGGGGAGGAGGAAACATAATTTTAAGTATCACATATCATAGCCTCTATAACTTCTAGAGATGATGGTAGGACTCTATTGGGACTCAAACATGGTTTCACCATTCCTCCTTGTCGAAATCCAATGTTTTGTTCCCAAGGTTTTCTTTTATAGCCAAAATAGGAGGTGGTTTTGGGCACCTTGATTTTGAGAAACCACATAGAACATAGTTTTGGGAATATATAAAATGTTTTATCAATTTTAATAAAACAAAATACATTTTTAATACCTACTTTATAACTCCATGTCGAATTTGGTGGCTAGATAATTTATATAATAAGATATATTTCTAAAATACAGAGGGAAACTTTTGACTCCATGAAGATTCATTTTATTGGAGATATCGGTTTGGTTGGTCTTCTTAATGGATGAATTAGACTTGGGCTCCTCAATTAATGGATTAGTACAATAAATTTTGGATAATATAAACAAATTTCATGAATAATGGATGCACTGATTATTATAATTGTTCAATTGATTCCATTGGTGTGCCTAGATTCATTCACAATTTGGGCCACATTTATTGAACTACATTGTGAATCCTTCAAATCACCTCCACCTATACTGAAAATATAAATAAATTGAAATTACACTTTTTAAGAATTATAAATATAAATTATTTAATCAATTATAAATTTTAATTTGTTATAATAGATTTATTTTATAATACAAAATATGTTTAACACGGTGGTGTAAGGGTAAAAATGAATAGGACATCGTCGTGTAATCAGACACCCAAACCTAAATATTTTCACTCATGAGAAATGTATTATATCCTAACCAAGTAAAATTCCTAAATAAAATGTGATAAAACGTCCAGGATTCTTTTGAAATGAAATTAATCATGTATCATTTATGAAATATTATTTTTTATCATTTTTATTCTCTCCCATTCAAATTTGTTCAACTTCATTTTTCACCCATGTAACATGTCACAACCTACCTCACTTAAAATTTTTACAAAATAACTCAACAAACATATGAAATTGGAGTTACTATATTTTCATAGATTTCATGTTATTTTACTATATTATTGACAATATTATTTATTCTCTACCAGCAAAAACTAGTGTTCTACTCTAGAGGACTTCTAACAGGTTGTTCTAAGGTTCAAGGGATAGTAGGATTTAATATATAAACATTTGTGGAAGAAGAAGATTTTTTAACATCTTAATTATAAAACACGTTAAAATTAATCAAGTTGTTAAAATGAATATACACACTCATACCATCACAAATTGTATCACTTAAAAAACGCTATCCCTATTTTCCATTTGAGTGTGTCACAACCGATCAATGAATAATAATGAGTAAACTTCCCCTTTTATCAATTTTTTTATTATTGTTTTTTTCAATGAGTAGAACTATATTTTTTACAATTTTTATTGAAGATATAGAGGTAAAAATATGTAAAAATGATATGATATGGGTTGCGAACCCACTACCCAAGGAAAATGTTGGCACACTTTCTATCAACCCATAACAATGATTCTTTTGCTGATAATTCGCATGGAAACATCCTATCCCCCACACATGATGAATTTAAAACAACAATGTAAACAAGATTTGGGTAGTTATGGATAAAATATCTTGTAATTTGATTATATAACATGAATTTCAAGGTCTCTAAGGCTTAATAAGGATAAAATTTCAATGTGAAAAAAATATATGTTAATTATAATAGGGGATTTTAAATGAATGATGTCCTCTATTATAAATGTTGCACACTCAAATATTATGGCTTCAAATAGAATCAATGTGAGTTATAGTTTCTCTACCCGACCTGAGACTCTCCAGAAAGTGATTAAATTAAATAATATGAAGTAAATATCCTAGAATATATCTCAAGTATGAGAATAAAATATTCGATATTTCTAATGAGTGATGGGTTTAAAAATCCATTAAACAACTAAGAATGAATTGGTAATAAAAATTATAGAAAAATATTCCATATCAATATTCATTTGAAGAACATTTTTTCAAAAACCATGGAATTTTTGCACACAATCAAATCAAACATGGAAAATGATTTGGATATTCCTTTTAAGATCAATATTTATCTAAAAGCAAAAAATAAAGAAAAATAAATAAAAAAATAAAAACAATTTTTTTTCATTCCTAACTTTGGTATGTCCCCCTCCCCCCACATAAAAATTACATTTTCACAAATGTAAGTATTTTAATAAAACAGACAAGTAAATAAAGGTAGGGATAAGTGAAAAACTTCTAAGTGGTGTAACATGTGGTATCCATCAGTTGGATTTAATGAAAAATTTGTTTTGTAAAATCCTCATAAAAGTGTTTGAGACTCTACCCATTGATAGTAAACCTCTGTCCACACTTCTCATTAAAACCTATATAGAACCAAAAGGTTAAACATCTATTATTATATAAATACTGAACCATCGCGAATGAAGCTTACATGGGTGGAGTATTAGGCTTAAATTAGAAATGAGTACCTTATCAACAATATGAAACTTCAACTAATGAATCAGCCCATCAGGTATATTCTATGTCTTCTCTTTATATATTTGAATGTTATCATATGCATCACGCCAAATTTATTCAGAATCATGAATATTCAGTTTTCTATACTAACCTACATCTTAAAGATTCATATTAAATCATTTAAAAGTTCAATATGAATAATAATCAAAATCTACCAGGAGGTGGAAAGCCTTTCCAAACACAATCCTATATTGTAAAATTTTGATCGGTGTTTTAAAAGCTGTACGATTCTCCAAAAGTGCATCATCCATGAGAAAAATATAATCTTTCCTATTATGGTTGTATCATTTTTTCCAAGATTATCTTGACTTATTGATTTTATATTTCAACTTTTCCATTAGTTTGGGGGTTATATGCAGTTTAGAATTTATCAAAAACATCATACTTATAGAGCATGTTTTTTTATGTTGCAATTGAAAAAATGTGAACCCTAATCCCTAATGATGAATCTTGCCAAACGAAACCTGCTGAAAATATGAGACCTCACAAAAGCAACAAACACTCAAGAATCATCGGTCATAGTAGCCTTTTCATCCACCCATTTATATATGTAGTCAATAGCAAGTAATATGCACATTAATCCAAATAAATTTTGAAAATGCCCTATGAAGTCAATGCCCTATTCATCGAAGATATCACAAAATAACATGGTCTGTTGGCACATTTCATTCATCTTAGAGATATTCCATGTGAATTGACATTGAGTATGTGACATAATGAACCAATGGGTGTCAATATATAATGATGGATAATAAATTCATGAGCTAAGGACCTTTCCAGATGTACATTGAGATCCAAATTAGACCACATAAGACATGGTGTGGCAGAATCTCAAAACTATGGTGAACTCATGGTTAGGGACACACCTACAAACAACTTGGCCACTAAATATTCTCCACAAGTAAGGGTTATATCGAATGTACCATCATGAATCATGCTTATATATCTGGTATTGTGATGTTCTAAAATAAATGGGGAATTGAGATTCTAATAAAAAATTTACAATGTTTGTATACCAGGTGTATGTTTCACAACATAAAAAAGGTTCTCAGGAGGGAATAATTCTCTAATGTGGAGGGATGAGTCGTAATGGTGGTCCAATGGTGCGTAAATACTACTAATGTGGTTAGCTACCACATTTCCACTCCTATCTTATCTCTAATTTCATAATCAAACCCCTAGAGGAGTTGCATCCACCGAATGAGGTGTGGCATAACTTCAGGTTTATTTAGAAGAAAACAATGGGCACCATGACTAGAAAATACAATGTTCTTTGACGCAATAAGATAAAGATGGAATTTTTCCAAGGAAAAAACAATATAAATAAGTTATTTTTTAGTGTTTTGTAGCTTTTCTAGTAAGAGTCAAGTGTATGTGATGAATACACAATGACTTGAGGATCCTTCTCAACCCTTTTTGATAAAACTTCCCCAACTACAAAGTTAAAGGCATCACACATAAGCTCAAGGGGAGATCCCACCATAGTGTTTAGATAATGGTAGGTTATGTGAGATTCCTTTTTCTTGAACTAAAAGAATACTCCAAAATTTTATCAAAAACAAATTCAGAATCCTTTTGTAATAATCGAGAAAGGGAAAGTGTAATCTTACTAAATTCTTTACGAAATCGATGGTTAAAACCAGCATGACTCAAGAAAAATTACACATCAAAAACATATCATTGATATAGAATGGATGAAATTAATTCAATTTTTGATTTATCTTATTGAATTAACCCATTTTAAATAATATTACAAGTAATTATCCCCTGCCCAACCATGAAATGGCTTTTCTCATAATTTAATACGACATCTTTTCCAATGAAATGAAGAAGGACATAACCTAGATGTTCCAAACAGTCATCAAATAATGTTCCACAAACACTAAAATCATTAATAAAAATATCCATATAGTTATCAAGGTACTCATAAAATATACATAAAATATATTTCTGAAAAGTACCCGTATCATTACATTAAACAAAATGAATCCTTCTATATGAAATTGTGATGAATTCATGGTAAATGTGGTCATTTCAAAATCCTCAGGGGTTATATGGATATTAAAATAACCCAAATCACCATAAAAGAAATAATAATGAGACTTACGATCCATTATTTCTAACACTTGGTCAATGAATTCTATAGAAAAGTGGTCCTTTCATGTGGCTTGATTCATTAAATGGTAGTCAATATCGACTCTCCAACTCTTTTTTCACACGTGTTGGGACCAATTCATTACATTATTTTGACACATCCATTATTCTAGTTTTTTCAAGAACAATTTTCATTAGTATAACCCATTTACTTTTAGATATAGGATAGATGATCCCAGTATAATGTATTTTACTAAATTCCCATTTTACCACTTCGGGGAGAGTGTGATTCAACCGACATTAAGATTTACTTACGAGCATAGCCTCATCATCTAAAAGTATATGGTGCATTAAAATTGATTGGATAATCTCGATAATATCAGTCAATGTCCATCCAGTTTCTTTTTTACACTCTATCAAAAGGTAGAGTAATTTTGATTCCTGGTGTTGAGAGATTTTAATGGAAACATGATAGAAAATCAATCAATAACCTCAATATAGGCATATTTTAAATTATATGAAAGTGGTTTTAGTTCCAATAATGGTGGTTTTTGTTTTTAGGGATGGAATTTGGGGGGAGTGAGGTCCATGATAATGTATATCTTCTTATGTTTATTTTATAAGGAAAGATAATAATGGGAAATTAGATTTTTAGAATCATACATAGTTATTGGTGCTTTATAATGATCACACTCATCAATTAATGCACAAAAATTAATCTTTTCTAAACCCACACAACACTCAAAACATGAATCAAAACAAAAATCATCCAATGGTAAAGAAGAGGAAAATGGATTAGAGTGTGGGTTGAGGAGAGAACATTGTTTGATTGTCATTAAAGATAACTTCAATTGAATATATATGAAGGGTAGATTGTTCATGAATGGGATAATTCATAGCATCAAGGATATTAAAACATTCCTTTTATCCACCAAACTCCATGGAATGCATACCATTGTGAACATTGATGATCATATTTGTTATTTTGAGTATTTTTATTATATGTATGAGAGGATCGTGTCCTTAGGTTTGGGTATCTTACATCTCAAGAATGTAGAATTCCACAAGGAATATGATATTCTTCAATCTTACGAGGACATCCCTGATCACTTCATATGGGTGTGTTGGAAAGCTACATAATGATTCTTGTTGGTTGAAGATCTCAAACCTATATATAAGTGTACAGAAATTAATAAATAACATTAACTGAACAACACAAATATAGAATTGGATCTGAAAAAATGTATTCCATATGGTTTAAGGTATCATGAATGTTCATGTATCCTTTAATTTGGTTGGAATTGTTGGTTGTTTCAAATATGAGGAATTCATTCCAAGGTTGACTCCCTTATTCACCTTTAGTTATCATCTATTGGTGAAAAAAAATTTAAGAAATTTGGAATAGCATGGTATTTGGTAAATTGCATGAAAAAATAGAATGTTAACTTGAACCTTTTTAAATGTATCCCTTATTTAATTATCAATATAATTTTAATTTTTTATTAGGTTTAGAGAGTCTTTGAGAGAAAGGAAGAGTAATGGATTGTTATATGTAACACTCAATGAATATTTGTTTACCCTTTTTGTCTATTTTTTCTTTACTCGAATATTCTAAAGGCACATAAATAGAGTTTTCAAGTGAAGGACTTTACAATTGTGTAGAATAATTATTAGGAGTAAATTATTTACCACTATGATGTGTGATTCGACATAAATTACTTTTTTCCTTCAGATTAGAAATGGGTTTGGATTATAGTTGTATATAAACTTGTATCTTAATCTCATTTATGGTGTTTTTCAATTGTATAACTTGAGTTCCTAGATCTCGACTATCTGATTGTGTGATCTATTAGAACTAGAGGTTCTGGGTTTCCATTTTCTCCAGAATTTCCTCAAGTCTGGGTTCATAATTGGGAAGAGGGGGAATGTTTCGAGATGTTGAAGGATATGAAGGTTTCATACCTTGTCTTTTTTGATACCAGTTCTATTTAGGGTAGCATGATTTCCCCATTTTTCGTACAGTGGTTGTGCTTTCCACCTGGGGTTTCGATTTATCTTAATTTCTTCTTGTTTGAAGGGTGTTACTTGATGAAATGGATTCTCTAAGAATACTATTACACAAGACTCAAATTAATCCTAAAGTTATGGGAATAGGTAAAAAAAAGAGTGTTATCAGAACAAATAAAAAATGTAATTGAATATGAGAAGAGTGTGGGTTATATTGTGATTAATCTAGTCACCTTAGAAGAGTATGAATCTCATCGAGTTTATTATATAAATTTTTTTCTAGGGATTAATGGATTACCTCATGAACTCCTCAGGTTGGTGCAGTTTCTCGTGTACCAAATTATTTTTCATTTTGAGCCATGTTATCTATTATGTCACGAGCAGCAGAATGATTTTTATCAACTAGGGAACCACGAGCTTCAACATCTATCATTCCATGATCCATTGGGACAAGTACCTCATATAAGTGTTTAATTAGAAAATGTTAACTAATTAGATGGTAGGGGAAACTATAAAAAAGTTTTCCAAATATCTCCCAATATTCATGAAGGGTCTCTTATTGTGATTACCTAATTCCATAAATTTATTTTCTAATTTATGAAGTTTTGGAGGTAAGGAAAAACATTTATAGAAAGAGTCATTTAAGGAAATTACATCCCTCAATTAAGGTAGGAAGATAATATATTAATTCTTTTTCTACACCATCACGGGATAAAGGGAAGGCCCTAAACTTAATGAGGTCCACAAACACATTTTGGTGTTTCATGGTGGAGAACACTATATGATAAACATTAAGATATTTGTGAGTGTAATCACCAAAAATAGCATCTAATTTTGGAAGTAGGTGGATGAGGCATGATATCAGATCAAATTTGGCTACTTTCTCAGGATATTATATGTACACAGGTTGGTACTCCACACCTGAGGTGGTCAGTTGTTCTAACGTTCGATTATTTGTAGCCATGAATTCTGGGGTTTGATTTGGTTCGATTTTTTATTGTTTTGGGATCACTTGAGGTTCCCCAAGGGGTTACTAAATGTTAATTTATTGTTATAATATAGAGGACCGGATTTTTGAGTTATTATTCTTTTCAATTTTTGGGTCAAATGAAAGTAATTTTTCTTTTTCTGATAAGGTCGTGAAAATAAGTTGTGATTTTTCTTTATTAATTTTTTTTAATTTTTATGATGGAATATAGATAAAATAAAATAAATTAAGAAGAATTAAAGGGGAAAAGGAAATCTAATTTTACATTATATAATTAGAGATATAAAGAGAGAATAAGAATAAGAAAAGAGAGAGAGAGGGAGGGAGTGAGAGGAAGAACACACAAAAATAAACTCCAATAAAAACCAAAACCAAAACAAAATAAATCAAATGGGGGGATATCAAAAGGAGTAATAAGTAACAAATATATTCAATAAATAAAAGTGAATAAATTAAAAAAATAATCATATGACCTCGAAAATGGAAAGAATATTGGATCACATTGTCGAGTGTGTCAAATTAGATGATTAGTTGTAATAAAATTTCTGTAATATAGTAGGATCCCTAGGTCATCACTCGACGAAACCTTAAATAATTAATTAACAATGTTGGTTTTTATTATTAAAATAAATGTGGAATATGATTTTGGAAAACCTGGTGGTTGATAATTTAATAATTCATTATGAAAATGAATGTGATAAAATAAATAGGAAATAAAACAAATTGATAAGTTTGATCAACCTGGGGAAATCTCATGATGATCATCCTTAACTGCTTCAAGAGATATGGTTATGATCTGTTAATACCTAACTTTTAACATAGATAAATAGGATATTACTAATTTTACAATATGATACGTATTAGGTATTAGTCGAAAACACAAGAATATTAACAAGTTACCACCGATGATTGAGTTATTTTTGTTCGACTTTATAACCAAAACTCACCAAGGAAACTCACGAAGAACTAGATACATTTTCCAGGTTTATATGTTATTTATTTGTGAAAAAATTTAATAAATATATTTGTAAATTATAGAATTTATGCGAGTGAAAATGACCAATATGAACCAAACAAACCCCATAATTAAAATAGGGAAGAAGAAATAAGAATGGTGTGTGAAACATCACATGAAAGGGTACCCCCACTCATGATAATATGAGTTGACCATGAAATACAAGTACATAACTCAATAAAATAAGGATAGAGGGTTATTAAAAAACATTTAAACCTAGAATTTAAAATACCATTCAATTATTAAAAAAAATCTTAGGATTTACAACACATTCCTCCTTGGTGATCACGAGGAGTTTAGAACTCAATGGGAGGTGAGGAAGAAAAATATGTTGAAGTAGAACTTAAAATAGCCTCAGTAACTTCTAGTGATGGTTAGATTACTCCTTTGGGACTTAAAAATGGAATAACCTTTCCTCATGGTCAAACCCCTAAATGTGGTTCCAATGGTGTTCTTTAATAACCAAAATGGGAGGTTCGTTTAGGAACCATGATTTCTAGAAATCATTTGGACCATGGTTTGGGGCCACTAGAAAATATTATCTCTGTTTTTAAAAAACTAAAAACTTTTTAGAATAACTCTTTTATATATCCATGTAAAATTTGGAAGCATTATAATGTATATAATAAGATATATTTCTAAAATATAGAGGAAAACCTTTGACTCCGTTTATATTCATTTTATTGGACAGATCTGTTCGGTTGGGCTTCTTTAAAAGATGAATTGGGATTGGGTTTCTTAATTAAAGTTATAGCATAGTAAATTTTGAATCAAACCACACAATTTATTCTTAAAAGGATTAATGGGTTAATATCAGGGAATGGTTGAGTCCAACAGTGTTCTTGGATTCATGCGCAGATTGAGCTGCATTTCTTGGACATCATTTTGGATCCTCCAAATCACCTCCACCTATAATGAAAATATCAAAACAAGGGAAATATACTTTTAAAAATATGATAAATAATAAATTATTGAATCAATAATTAAGTTAAATTTGTTATAATAATTTATTTTTACAATACAAAATTAGTTTAACACAATTGTGTAAGGGTAACAATAAATAGAAAATTGTGGTTCAATCAGGATCTCTAAGGAAAATAATTTCATTAAGTAAATGTGCTATGGAAACATGGCCATGTATAAGAAGAGACATTGGAGAGAGATGTTGATGTACATTCTCAATGGTCATAGTTATTCTTACATGGATTTTTACCACCCTTGGAAGGGAAACTCGAGGATGAGTTTCTTTGAGGGGGGAAGGATGTAAGAACAATATTATTCTTCAATGAATTGATTTTCATTTTAATTCCTTATTTTTATCTTATTGAAAATTACTAATGAGGTTATGGAGGAAATAAAGTTGTTTAAGTCTTGTTTGGAGCTCGGACCCCTGACTTTGGGAGAAAACAAATGTGTTGCATGGTTAGTAGAAACCATGAATCCTTGTCCTTATAATTAGAACAAACCATATAGGTTGTCTCAATGCACAAAAAAGGGGCACATGGTTTGAATTAATAGTGAATCCCAGACTACATGACCATCCAAGTGTTTCATGTCCTATTGTAGAGTCATTTTTCATGTTAAGTGCATACTTAGTCTAACCGTGCTCCTAGATCATGTGAGGATTGTATTAGGATAGAGTTGGGTGCATGGTTGTCGCATGATTTGTCTAATCTTGTGTCCAAACTATGAAAATATTTAAAATTTGGGAAAAAGTCAATTTACCTTGATCTCTATTTAACTATTCCCTATATTTATTTTATCTACCATAAAAATCACATCCCTTCTCCCTTGGAAGCTCTCACACCTAGATCTTGGCCCTGGAAGATCTTCTCAGGTTGACCTCTTAATCAAGATCCTTCTATGAGGTTGGATCTCCATGTGTATGAACTCCATTACTTTATCTAATTCTTTCGTTCTTATTCCTATCAATGGAATTATTTTTGTACAAGATCATATGATCTATATCCAAGTAATTTTTCTATTATTCCATTTTATCCCACTCTAGAATGAACCAAGGTCCAATATTGGATGAGTTATCTAATATAAGAATAAATTAGGTCAACTATGACTTTTCCCTCAATGTTTCCCTATTTATAAATTTTCATCATTGTGCACATACTAGTTTCACCAAGTGTTGCTTCTAAAATTAATCTATATTGATTTAATTTTTCTAATTTGTATTATAAGTCCCTAATGACACCTATTTATATAGATAAAGTAATAGACCTCAATGTTAATATCCCTAATTAGGTTACATTAATATTTATGCCTTTAATTATCTATTTTTTCATTACCTGAGACACCGTTTGTGTTCACTTGACTGGAACTTTGAAGAGGTAAGTGTTCCTACTTAATTAATGAATATCTAAAACATTAAATTGAATATATATATATATATATATATATATCACTTGGACATGATAAAATGTAATTTAATTGTAAATTGGTTTCATTTTCTCTTGAACTTGTCACTTATGATGAAAGGTTTTGGATTGAACCTAGGTGAATTATAAAAGGAATGGTTATTACATGGAATATGATGAATTATGGATATATATAATTATGCGTATATGTTTCCTCTTACATATGTACCATTTTAATCTTTATATGAATGGTCCGACTTGATCCTACCATGTATTCCCAAGGTAATTCCTTGAGCACTCAGAGGAATCCATCTTGATTCATTGAGTTGATTGCTAAAGGAAATACCCACCTTGGGACATGATCTCTTTCTATTAGTGTATTACCAATGTGATATCATAGGATCCCTATTCTTCACAAAAAATTTATAATTCCTTGGATTCACTCCTTGGATTATGTGTGATGTCTTAGGAAATGTGATTCCTTGGATTATTGTCCTTGGGATCTAGTCACGGTGTGCCTGATAGTCACTATTGGACTTGATCAATGGAATTAGTTTGATATAATTCTAGTGGAATTTCTTGTGTATATTCCTTGGATTACACTTATACTATAATTTATAGGATCTGTGGTTGTGTACCATGAGTTATACTAACCTTCTAAGGGAACATATTTCTTATTATCTCCATGGATCCATTCTAATTATTATTATCATTTTATCTATTAGATTACTAGTATTCTATTCCAAAATCCCCTGAATAAATAATTAAATGACCATGTTACTAGAGACATCCAGTTTAGGATGAAGAACGTATCTATGGTAGGTGTCCCCTAAGTAAACTAAGCTTCACTTGTGTTGTATTTATTACATTGATTACATTGATATAACTATACACTATTATAGTTTATATTAACAGAATGAATTTGTTACACTATTGGTGGTGGCCTAGTGAGTTTATCTCACACCCAGTCTGGTATTCTAATGGTACTTGGGTAGATTGTATGATTATAATTATAGATAAGGGGAAGCATCTAGTAATGGATGTTTGTCTTGTTGTATTATGATGAGAGCTTGGTAGAAAACGATCAGGAAAATTCTTGGGATTTTGGGATAGTTTTTGACTTTTTAACTCTTTTGTATCTACATACTATCATATATCATTGATCCTATTATAGATACATGACACCATTTTTATAAAGAATTTTTCAGTTTTTTAGTTGTTCGTTTATGTTTGAAATGACTATAATTTTAATAATTCCTTATTAATTATTTAAAATGGCATTGGGTGGGGGAGAAATATAGGAAAATCCTACAGTACTAACTAGTAATTAATCGGCGAGACTTGAACCTAAGACCTCACCGAGAACCCATAGGGGTAGCTACCCCTGAGCCACACCCTAAGGGAATTTCCTCATTTGTTATTATTAATTTTGTTTATTTATTTATAAATCACTTCCCATTGTGTTTCACTCATACTATAGGGAATAGTATACCCACAAACACACCATATTCTATCATTTCTAGTTGGTATTATATGGTGTGTGGGGAGGTGTGGTTGAGTCCATGTGGCCAACCTGTTCGACTACTAGTACTAGGTAATACATGTCAAGACTTCATGTTTTACCCATTCATGTGGTAACCATGTGATCACCATAGTAAAAACTAATAGGGGTCTCATGCTTTAATCTATTGGTTTATCAAACTATGTTTCAAACTGAGTTTCATTATAAAAGTTTCAAAAATCCAAAATTTCACCTTGAAACACCCTAAATCAAGGAATACATAAACCTTATATAGATATATATGAAGGTGACTTTGGAGATGTAACAATTCTCCCCACCATGCCACTTTGTACCCCTATATGGTCTTGAGTAAAAGTAGAACCAATAGAAATAGGAATACCAAGAAAACCCTTATATTGAGGTGAGAAATAAAGGTTAAACTAAATAAGGTACAAAGAATGAATATCCACTAAACCTAAATAAAACATATAATCAAATATAATAAATCAAAAAATACCATAGAATGACTTTAATAACGACTCAACTAATACTATTAAACACACAAAAACAAAAAGATCTAGAGACCTATAATAGTTCTCCCTACTATTTAGAGTTTATCTAAAATAGTTAAGCAATGAAGACATGTCATTGTACTAACAAGAATCCATAGGAACACATCTCTAATAATTACCTCCTCTCCATCAACCAAAATCAATTACCACAACACTAATACTAATTCCTAATGGAAAATGACCCAAAGATTCTTCAATATCCACAACCATAAAATATCACCAATATCAATAAAATGATCCCACCACAGGATCAAGTATTTAAATAAAAAAAATTCACAACATGCATCACAAAATAGGTCACCACACTCAAGTGTTTAGACTATGACCTCAACCTCATAATACCATCTCACAAAAAAACCCACCAATAAATGATTATCACTGTTGGGTGATCAGGTTCACAAAAAATAGAATTCATATTCACCTAGATATCTACCCAATGTGACATTTAAAACTCCAAATTCCCAGAGTTGGAATTTATATTACCTTATTGGTAAAAATACGAGAGTTTATGAAGTAATCAACGTATTATTAGTCTAGAAAGACTAGATGCATTAATAAATTACATTTCAAAACATAAGGTATAACATTTAAGGATTTTGATAACAATATTAACCCTTCCACCATATCCTAAAAAATTAAACATACACCTCCTATAGGTTTCTAGAAGTATGGTAAAAAAATAAGGGTGAGATAAAATCCTCAATAATGAGTATAATAAAAAACAAGATATCATAGCATTAACATTTCATGAGTGATATAGAATAAATAAATATAAAATATGAAACAATAATCAAAAGAAACTAAAGGTATGTTATATACCTATGACTAAATGAAACATGGATAATAATAATCATTGATCGCATATTGATGGAATGAATAATTTAAAACACAAAAACATGATTTCAAGGCATAATTATAAGACAATATCCTATTACGGGAAGATGTATTGACCAAATCCCAACCAATTTTGTCTCACAAGATCTATTGATTCATTTAGGCGATATATAATTCCAGTCCCTACATTTCAACTAATCAATTGCAATGGATTCCCCATGAGAGTCACAAATACCTTTTGTACCATTTCCACAGAATATTTGGTTGAATAGAAATGTGTTTATCTATATAATAATAAATAAGGAACAAATAACATCCTCAATTAATATAATAACATGGATAACTAAAAAATATCCATTAATCAACTCAGAAATTGTGGAGACTCAAAAAGAAATAGGTAGTAGCCTTATCAAATAAATATATGTATGTGCATAATTTCAATGTGTTGAGTTATAAATGAAATTAGTAATTTTCATCATCTGTTTTTTTTGTATAAGACCATATAAATGGTAAAAAATCATTTATCATAGTTCATAAATAGAGTTTAAATATTCCAAATCATATCCCCTAGAAAAATCTATCCAGGTGTCTAGTCTTATGCCCATTAATCATGCATCATGGTGATGATTGTGTTAATGATCAAACATAACCTTTCAAGATGATTAACCCTTGGTGAGTCAACTCCATATCCACACCCAATTTCCATTTTCCAAACAATGATTTATTTTTAGGAAACTATAGACACTTTTACTTTTCCAAAACACAAGATGGTTTTCCAGTATGAGAAAGATTTTATTTTATAATGGTTTTGGAAAATATTGAATTAAAATAGTATGAGGGAGGGATAAAAATATAATATTTTAAATCCCATAAATCTCATTAGTAATATTTTCAAAACTCTTTCATGGAAATGTATGCACTGCACAAACCAAAATATGTTGTAAACATAACATGAGTCACAAATAATGAAAATTGATATGGAAAACACCACTTATGGATTGCAAAAACAATTCAATTAAAACCAATTAAACATTAGGTATTCAAATTGATATTCAAATTCCATGAATTAATTAATTTAATAATATATTATCTCAAATAGGTTGTATATACACTACATGATTGGAATTAGGTGCATAATAAAAAACATGTCCTACAGAGAAGAACTATATATGAAAATACCTACCTATTATCCTAAATTCACAAAAATTACTTTAACCTAATGTATAAAAAATATAGATATATTAATATATTAGTAAGAAAAATTTATTTTATTTATTTTCACTCATATTATACATAAATAGTCATTCCCTTTATGAATTCTACCTATTTTTAACATAAGGTGTTTATAATTTTGATCATTTGTACAGGTTTTATAATAATAGTTTCTATATTCAGTATTATTCGAAATTTAACCATTAATAGGTCATTAAATTTACTATTAAATATCTTTGTAATTATTTATTATGTTTCTAATTTCATTGATGACTTTTTAGTCATTATCCTTGAAGTTGAAATTGATTATAAGAAAGTTTTGGTGATTCTGGAATCTCAAATGGTGTTTTCTTAATTAAATAATATAAAATTGATGTGGAATATCTAGAATAATAAAATTATTTTTATAAATTTATGTTATATTATACCAATAATTACGTTACCATATTCATTCATGATATTAATTCATAGTATTTTTCAAGTAGGTGTTTAAACGGAACTAAATATGAATATCCCCTGATTTAACGAATGGTTATGCGGTGGTTTTATTGAAAATAATTATAAAATAAGAATAATGATCCTATTTAGTGTTTATTAGTATACTATATTATTATTATAATGGATTTATAATAATAAGTAATGGATTTGAAAATATTATAAAATTTGAATAAAATATTTTCTTCTTAGCATGCTTATTTTAAACAATTAAAAAAATGATTGACTTTTATTGATCATATCATTAATAAGTTTTCTAATTTTTCATACCATAACATTAATTATATAATATTACATCATTAAATCCATTTTATAAATGACAAATGATGGGTGGTGATAAAAACGAATCATGTTTCTTATTGTTATAGTACCCTACATGTACGCATGAATGATGATTTAATTTTTCATAATTAAAGGGATAAATGAATAAAATAGTATGGATAGACTAAACTTAAATGAATATAATTAAGAATAAAATATAAGTATTTAATAACACTCATGTTAGGTACTTAAATTTCCTTTTAAAGTCTCTTTGGAAATGAAGGTCTTATGCTAACTAATTGTGACCACAATATTTTGAATGTGGGATAGGGTTCTATGCGGATAAAAGTGGAATATTTTCACAAATAAATTATATTAATAGGGGAGTCTAAAATTGGTGGTAATTTTATCCTTTTATAAGTGAAGGTAACATTAGTTTTGGGATAAACCCTTATATTTTCAATAGTAAAAAGTTGTTATTTAGGGTTCAATGGTTAAAATGTGGGGAAAAGAGGAAGGGGTAGTAAGTTTAAATAAAAAAATACATAATAATTTCCTATTTTATAAAAAATTGACTATTTTAGGGGTTTTTTATTTTAATTTTTTAACATTTCCCTATTCTATTTTTATCTTGGTAATTAATTTTTAACCTTCGAAATCAATTCTAATGAAAATATTAAGATTTTATAACATAAAAAATTGGATCCTTTTGATTTATAATTTGAATAAAATTATATCTAACAAAAATATAAATTTTTGAAATGTTATTTTTAAAATAAGCACGCTTAATGTGTAAAAATAGATTTTATAAAAAAATGTATTAATATTTAAATTTAAATATTGGATGAAATTATATTGGATACTAATTGTAAAGACATTAATTGATATATTATAAAATAAATAGATGGTATAAATATTTTTGGGAAATCAGAAAGAAAATCCCCAATGCAAATACATTATTTAATAAAAAGACCAAAAATATTTTTTGTTAAAGTTACATTTTATTTAGCTCAATAAGTGCTGGAAATATGATTTATATGTTCAATGAATATTTTAAAATTCATATTATTATTCCTTAAATTCATCTTTTATTACGTAAAATGTTTTTTAATCTTTTACTTCAAATTTTTATATTGATAAAGTCATACATATTACATATTCCACAAAAGCCATATTTTTCAACTAAAAAATGAACTTTTTAGAAAAATATCTATAATTAATACAAAGATAATTTTCATTTGATGAATTAAAAAAGGAACCTAAATCTTCCAATTTCAAATTATAAAATTTTACTTTTAAATAAAATTTCTTTAGTGCGTTCATTGTGTGATAGTTCAAGATTTGATGTTTACCTACAATAATAGGGTCTCAAGTATCACAACCATGGTATCCCATGCTCACCCACAAATAATACAATTCTAAAAAAATCTATATAACATCACAAATTGAAATAAAATACAACCCCATAAACAAAACATATAAAATCATAATCCACTACCATCCATAAGGATCTAATCTAGAAATCACAAATACCAACCAAAACAAATTAAAATATAATAACCCCTAAAACCCAAGAAACACTGAAGAGTAATTATTTTACAAACTCAATGTACCTGACATATGGAAAGGCTATAAATAGAAACACCAAATTTAATCACTCAATGAATTCAAAAAATTGATTAAAATGACCAGAATCTCCACAATGGAAGAACACCAAAAGCTCTAGATGGATCGCCATTAATCGAATCCAACATAATCAAAACTTCAATCAAAGAAAATGGACCTCTAAAAAATGTCTCCAATTAACATAAATGATATCTAAAAATAAGAATAAAATCATCTACACCACTTGGTATTGAGAATGGGTAGAGCCGACAAATGAGTGTATAACTCCAATCCAATAAAAAGGGTTATCTTTAAGTTAATCTTGAAAATATATCTTACAATTCTCTCTAAATAATTAATTGGAAGGTATACTTTATATAACATAAAAAATGTAATTAAACTTTTTCATGATTGAAAACTCCAATTACACAACTACATCATAAATTTGAATAAAACCAAAATACAATTCACTAAGAAAAGCACACATATAAATTAAATTTTAAAAAATTCACACAACCCTTTGAAAATTATACTTTTAGTATGATTGAGTAACTCAATAAATGGGGTGAATTGTGTACAAAATAAAATTTTATATTTAAAGGATTATTTTAAAATTCCCCAATTAATTTTAAAAGGGCCCAGTTAATCAATATAGTAGATCAATATAAGTTATAATAATTCAAATGGTTTCTTAAATATTTATTAGTTATTAGGTAAGTAATATACAATATGACTTAGTCCATTGTAATAAATTTACTTAATTAAAATATTTTAGAAACACTAAAAATGAGTAACTACCAAAGTATATATTTTTTTAAAATTTGAAAAATATTTTGATTTTAAAATGATGATTCAAAGTAAAAAAAATGTAAAACACACAACAGAATTTGGAATTAAATATGTCTAGTCTCAACATAAGACTTAGTCTTCTCTACTTAGTGATCACCATGACACCCAAAAAGTTTAATAAAATAAATAATTTGATCAACAACTTAGATTAAGTTTTATAGTAGTTTACAACAATCCAGGTCACACATGACCTCTTTCACAATTATATGTAAGACTATACACAAAATAGGGAACACCTGACCTGTACCATAGTTTTCATGGAAAAAAATATATAAAAGAAGTTGAAAATATATTTATGTATCTTACAGTTATATTAGATAATAGTGTTCTTATTTTAAAATAGATTATTTCACACACTTCTCGTAATGTAAAAGATTGTAAACAGAATAGAGAAACTAAAAGTTTGAAAGAATAGAATTGATCGGTCGGTATGAAGTACAAATTTTCACTCTTTGAATGTATTTTGAAATTTCACTTGAGTTGAGTGCACTTAAAAAAATTAGTGGAACAAAGTGTCCTAGAATCTTCTATTCCTGACTTTAGGGAGTTTCATGATTTAATGATGTAGTTCGTCTAACCATTCACGAATTATTTCTTCATACTGTTTCAATTGGTTTCAGATATATGAGTGTGTTCAGTAAGCACAAGATATTTTCTTTATGTTTTCTACTTACCATATCATCCCAAGATATATTCTTCTTATTTTCTTAATAGTAGTAGTAAAAAGAATATCCATGTGCATATAGATATCCTCCTTCCTTATAAATCATGTATGATCCCCTCTTCAATAATTTTTTCAATCATTTAGGATAGAATCATTAAACTTTATTTGGAATTAAACTCCATAATATAGTTGTTATAATAATTTAAATTAAAATGTTATGTTTAGAAATAGTGGTGGTGACTCATGGTCTGGTGGAGTCTCAATGTCTAGCTATGTATTAAATTATAACGGTGTCTTAGAGTTAGCCAAATTTTTTTGTTACTATAAGTGTTTCAACTAGTGGTATTTCATCCATCTGGTGATGACTCATATGGGGGTTGGTCAGGATGACAGTGAGTCATTATAGTGGTGTCTCATAATTTAACAAAATTTCACTCTGGTAGTATGAAAACCTTGATGGTGTGACATTTGTGTAAGTGTCTCTTATTTTTTTTATACATTTTTCTTATCGATGAATCCTATAACGTGTTTTAAAATGTGATATTGAATCATTTCAGGACATTTCCATTTTTCATGTTGATGGTGAGATATGTATGGTGGTGTGTCATCTTGGTGGTGGGTCAGTGATGATAGTGACTCATACTTAGTTATGTCTCAATATCAATGGTGACTCATAATTATGGAATTTCATCACATGTATCAAAATACCTAAAATACTTATAGAAAACATGAAACTCATTAATAACATTAGAATCATGATTTTGTGATCATTAATACATGGATGTCAACATTCTCCCCCTTTTGATGATCACAAATCCTAGCATCATATTTAAAAAACTAATGGTATCAAATGTAAGAAGAAAACATGATAACAAAAAATTATAATAATGTGCATATATATTAATGTGATATCAAATAAATAGAAGAAATAAAGAAAATCCAATTTCATCAAGTTATATATAATGATGAAATATAGAAATAAATAAATTCGATAAGCATAATTCCCCTTTTTGGATTTTCAAAAAGGTCATCAATAGTAGAGAAAACTATAAGAAAAGATAAATAACATAAAAAGAAAGGTATAAATAATGATATTGAAAAGTAATTCAGAAAGATTAAAAAAATAATTTATTATAAAATAGTAGTCCCATAAAATCAGAATGTCTAAAATAACATCATCCTAAAGGCTTTGGTGAAGAATCCTTTAGTTCTTTTTATTTTCGCTTGGCTTCCTCCTAATATTAGGAAGTAGGTTCAGTTTGATGTAGAGTTGAGGGAACACCAGGTGGAATTACAGTAATGGCTTGAGGAGACCAAAAATCTCTGATGATAATCAGCTTGATATTTCTCGTATCTTATGCTAAAGGAAGAGTGAAAGGTTGAAATTGAGTAGGTAGAGGTTCATAGGGATCTATTGTAACTCATATCCTGAAATATTATCTTACTATAATGGGACTGGATTCTTAAGATTCTAAAACTATTCCATAAACATGGGGTAACTGATTGATTTGGTTTATGAAATCTATAATTATTCAGCCATCTCTTTCCATTACACTAAAAAAGGCTGGATTTTCCTCTATAAATCTATTTAAAATTGGATTCATCACTTTAAATAGTTGAACATTCTCTTTAAAGACCTAAGTAGTTGGTGGAATCCTCAATTTCACATTAAAAAATTTAAAGTTTTCATCCATTAAATTTTTGGTATAAATCCTCATTAAATAATACTTAATAGACTTGGTTATAGTCTCCCTATTATATTTCATGTCATGTATATATTTTGTTACCAACTTGAGAACATGATCACTGTTGTACTATATTTTTCTTAAGGTCACTTGATGTCATGCATTGGAAAAATCTAAAACACTAGTTAAAGATTCTCTAAACTCTTCTATGACTACTATTCAAAGTAAACTATAAGATCAGTTGATCTAGATTCTACTGGGGTAATATTTTCATCTCTCTCAAGAAGATTATCCATACTAGATCCAAATTTATATTACATTACTTTAAGTAGAGACATTATGGATTCCAAATCACCACTTATTCTATTGTTTTCAATTTCAACCTCCTGGATGTGTTTTATCACCTTCAGTGGAATGTATTGAATTTCTAATTCAAAGAGATATATATTTCATCATTATCACTAATTTAGTCAGGAGTGGAGCATGATTACTTAACCACTTATCCAAATATAAAGGTAATTTTTTACCAAAAGAATCTAAGTCACTCCTTATGAATAATTAAACTAGAACAGTAGGAACATAAGCTGTAGTTGCAGGTTTAGGTGATGAAATAAAAATAATCTTTTCCAAATATCCCGCAACATCTACTTCAGAAAATATAGAAACTTTATGATATCTTTATTTTTGAACATTAGGTACACCATCATTTAGTAGACAATTACTAAATCTGTCCCATTGATTTATCATAGGATCAACACATCAGTCTAAATCCTCAACCACAAAAGGAGAACTGGTAGGAGGTACCACAACATCATGCACTACAACAGGGGATCCCATAATATAAGGTATACCATAAGGAACAACAACCATTGACATAGAAATAATAAAATCAACTAATTTCAAAACACTTGAGAAAAATGTAGAAATAATAGATTCACCAACAGAAGGTGATTCCATCATACAAACATCACCATTCTAAAAAAATAGTAGATTCAACTTCATTCATCTCATCAAAAGAGGGCTTATCATCATCCACATAAACTAACTCTTCATTTTTATCTTTTTCCTGGATAGGATCTTTTCTCATCTATTTAGTAATATGATACTCAACAACAATAATCATAGACATCTTCTCAACTATATAAGAGCTAGACTTAGTTCAATAATCACAAATAAAATTGTCTTTAACTCCATCAATAGATATAATTTCATAAATTATTTCCACAAATGGGGATTCCTCCCCATCAAAAAGTGTATCCTTCTCTTTAAGAACAAGATCCACTTTTACAGTGAAATATGGTTACTATAAGGATTCACCAGGTGATGTAAGAAGTTTTTTAGGTATCTCTACATCCTTCTTTTTTATTTTTCGAAGTGAACCATCAGGCTCAGAGTCATCATCATCAATACTTCAAGAATCTCTACTTCCATTACCATTTCGTCCACTTTCTTCTTCCTCTTCTTCTTCACCATTTCTTCTTCTTCATCAAATAATGAAATTATTTTAAATTGATACTCTCTTGAGACTTCTGTTTCTTCTTTATCACTATTTAAAAACTTTTCTCTCTTGGTAAGTCTCCATGGTGGGATAGGAGATCCATAAATGATTGGAGGATATTTTGGAAACAAGTTAGGGTCACTGCCTTCATCAACAAGATAATCTTCTTCTTCTTCTTTTGAGGAAACACCCTATTCTTCATCTGAATATACAACAATTTCATCTAGTTAGTGACTAAGGTTAATAAGAACACTCAGTCTTGTTAGATGGTCCAATTGGTTGAAATCAGCATAAAGCTTCTCACTATCAGCTATCCAATGTTTCTTCCAGGGGTTCTAGCTAATTTTCATTCCTGAACACATTTCTCTTAAAATGAAAAAATGATTACGATCAATAACTATTTCATTATCATCAAAAACATGGTCTTTAGAATATAAAATTGCAAAAATAAATTTTGGGTGGATTAGTGAATTCGATTTGGAAGTTGGATCTATCGTCTCACAATTATGAACCCTAATACATGTACATAAATTTATCATTTTTATCATTTTATAAGAAGTAAGTAAACATATTGGTGACATAAGGTGTAAAAGTCATCTTTTCTGTGACATAGCATCTGATGCAAAAACATGAAAAAAAACATACACACTCCATACAAATCTACTGAAATAGGTCTTCGGATTACCTATCTTCTGTTAGTTTATCCAAAGTCTCTTTATATACAAACAAATATATATTTTCAGGAATGGTACCTTGGTGGTCATCATAAACTCCATCATATGGAAATCCTAAGCAATTTTCCCACCGACATGAAGATAAGTCTACTTGATGGCCATTAATCCTTTTCCTTATCTAGTCCTTATTTATCTTGAAATAAAACTCCACATACTAGTATAATTTATTCACTAACCTCAGATAAAAAGGTCTCTCATTTGAGTAAAACCAATTTAACCATACTTGGTTTCATATCACTTGTAGTACAAGAGACTTACTTAACATCAACCACATCCCTTCCACATCCTTTTGGGTATAACGATCATCTTTTCAAGCTCATGATGAAATAGTTCTACTATACTAGAACCACTTGAATTTCACTTTTTCCTCTTAGTTGATAACAACTCACATGGAGAAGTCTTAAAAGGGAACTTCATTATTGGCATGCATATCGTTTTGACAAGCTTGATCGAAGGTGAAGGTATAATGGTATGGAAGATGAAGTGTTTCACTAGGCTCAAGAGAGAAATTATTGAGAGTAGTGGTGTGTTTTAAATATAAAAAGTTTTGTTTTTTATCATTTGAGATTTTAGGTATTCAAAAATTGAAATTAAAATTTATTTTTTTATCACCAAAATATACATATCAGGTCATGAAAATAATATAAACCAAAAGAAAATAAACTGAGCAGTTTTAAATATTAAAAGAATAGAAAATTTAAATAGGAATGAAAAACAAATGATGTGACAACCCAACAGTGAGACAAACATGATGGCGATTCAACCATAATGGTGTGACAATCACATCAGTGTTTCAACCACAATGGTGTTTCATCTACAATAGTGTGTCATACCAGTGGTGTACCATACAAATGGTATGGAATACCAATGTTGTGTCATACTAGTGGTGTGTCATACCAATGGTGTTTCATACCAATGGTGTGTCATAGAGAATTGAACTTAACCGAAATTAATCATTCATAATTCATGTTTGATATAGTTCATTCTCTCGAAATTTAGAGGTTTGTAAAAATATCAGCTAACTAATGTTATGTAACAATAAACACAAAAGTGATATCATCCTTTTGAAAATTGTATCTCAAAAAGTTATGTCTTATGAAAATTTTATTTGTCCTAGAATGTGATACTAGATTTTTGGAAATGATAATAGCAATTGTATTATCACAATTTATGGGGATGTTTTGGACTTGATATCCATAGTCTAGTAAAGTGTGTTTCATCCACAAAATTTGTGCATAGAAACAACACGTAGTTATGTATCATTCTTTAACAGTATACAATAAAACATAATTTTTCATCTAACAACACCATGAAACTAGATACTTTCCCAAAAATTGACATGTTCTAATGTTATTTTTTTATTTTACATTCATCCACCAAAATTAGCATCAGAATAACTAACTAGATCAAATTATTTTCCTCTAAGGTAAAACAATCCTAAATTGGTTGTACACTTGAGGTATTAGAAAATAATTTTAACAAATTTTAAGTGTCACTCCTTAGGGTTATCTTGAAATAGAGCACACATACACACACTAAACATAATATTAGGTTAGTTACCAGTCAATTATAGAAGACTTCCAATCATACCTCTATAAATGGTTTGATAAACTAGTTTTTTTCTTCATCATGATAAAACTTATAAGTGGTTCAAATAGGATTGTCACTAATATTAGTGTTATCCATTTTAAAACATTTTAAATGAAAATTTTTATATTTAATTTGATTGAAAAAAATTCCTTCTTTATTTTACAAAATTTGAAACCCGAGATAGATTTTTATTTCACACATTAAACTCATTTCAAATTATTTTTGCATTATTTTAAAAAAAATAGTATAATTAGAATTTTTGAAAGATCCAAAAAATGTCATCAACCTATATTTGTACTACTAAATCATATTTTGAAATTCAATTTATAAAAAGGGTATGAACAATTATACCTTTTAAAAATCATATTGAAATAATTAAATTGATGATTCTATCATACTAATATCTAGGAGCTAGTTTTAAACCGCATAAATCATTAGTTAATTTGAAAAATTGATTAAGAAAATATTGATTTTTAAAACCATAGGGTTGTTGAACAAAAAAATGATCACCAATAAAACCATCAAGGAATTCTCTCTTGACTTCTATTTCATAAAGTCTAAAATATAATTGGGTTGCATAGGAAAGTATGATTCGTATGGAATCATGTCTAGAAATTGGTGAACAGGTTTCTTTATAGTCTATTATTTCTTATTGACTATAACCTTATGCAAAAAGTATTTCATTATTTATAAGTATTATGCCAAACTAATCCAACTTGTTCCTAAATACACATTTTGTGCCTATAGTCATAGTGTCTGTGGGTCTATCTACAAGTTCCCACACTTTTTTTCTTTCAAACTGATTCAAATCATCTTGTATTTTTATTACCCAAAATTCATCCTTAATTTCATCATTGATGTTCTTAGGTTCAAGATGAGACAAGAATCATTGACGTTCAACATGTCTTCTAAGAGAAGATCTAGTTTTTTCCCTCTATATATTTCTCCTACAATACCATCTAAGGGGTGATATTTAATAGTTGTAATAGCTACAGAGATATAAAGACTAGTTACATATAGTTCTATAGATTCAGGTTCTGAATGTTTTAGAAATTCTTCAGAACTGGATGATTTTTCTATCCAATTTATAGTATAATTAGATGGTTTAGAATTTATGTTCAAAGTTCATAAGTCATCCTTAATTTTTTCAAAATAAGACTTAGGCTCATGTGGATCAGTCTCATCAAATTTAACATTGAAAGATTCTTCCACAACATTGGTATTTTCATTCAACGATCTATAGGCTTTACTAGAAATTTAATAACCAAGGAAAATTCCTTCATCACTTTTGGGGGAAATGTTTTGCTAAACTATCTTTAGTGTTAAGAATAAAGACTTTGAAACCAAAAAATATAACGTAATTAACCTTATTAATCCTATTATAACAAATCTCATAAGGGGTTTTCCTTAAGATAGTTCTAATTAAAACTCTATTTATAATGTAATAGGTTGTATTTATAGCTTCTTCCCAAAAATAGATAGGTAGGTCATACTCATTTAACATGGTTTGGGTTATCTCTTATAAAGTTCTATTTCTCCTTTCAATAACTCCATTTTGATGTGCTGTCCTAGGTGGAAAAAATTTATTATTTTAGCTATTTTCTAAGAGAAAAGATTCATATTATTGATTTCAAAACTCATGGTTATAGACAATTCTTAAGGACTTAATTCAAAATGCACTTAGTTTCTCTACAGATCTTGCATACTTGGTAAAATATGTATAAGCCTCCCTTTTGTGATCTAATAAATATACCCATGTATACCTAGATAAATAACCTACAAGAACATATACATAGTGATTCCAATTCATGCTAGAAACTATATAAGGTCAAAATAAATCCATTTGAACCAAATCTAAATGTTGATTACTTGACACTTATTTATTTAATTTAAAATAAAATTATTGTTGTTTACCATTTTGGTATGGGTTATAGACTTTATTAGTTTAAAAATCAGGATTATATAGATCCTAAATTAAACCTTTCTTAGTATGATTTATAATTGAGTTAATTTTCAATGGCCAAGTATCCTATTGCAAGGACAATATTCTTTTTTGTAATAAACTAAAGTAATTAAAATTCTGATAAATTAAAAGAAATTAAATCAACAGCATAAACATTATAATTTCTTAATTCATTAAAACTAAATTATTTTTAGAATAAAAAACATTACATGCTTAATTCCCAAATTTAACATAAAAATAATCACCACATAACTAATAAATACTAAGAGGGTTATATTTTAAACCATCAATAAAAAATTAGAAATTAAAACTGAATTTTTGTTACCAATTTGTCCAAGGACGGTGATTTTTCTTTTTTTATTGTCACCAAAGATGACATTACCACTATCAACCTAAATAAGGCTATTTAATAATAAATAATCTCTTTCCATGTCTTAAAAAACATTTTTCATGAACTATGTACTTCTACAAGAGTTATTTAAACAATTTTCCTATAATATTTTTTTTTCAAGAAATGAATTTGGTGACCAAATATGTTTGGGTCCAGAAATTTTAGTAATCAAATATTTGGGAACCCACATTTTCCTAATAGGTTTCCTATATACATATTGTAAAATTATAGAAATAAAAACTATATTAGGTATCTTAGGGAAATAATTTGTAGTTAAACGTTCTTATCTGGACATAAGTAAAAACTTGTTCATTGTTACTCTCCTCAATCTAGGTTGATATCCAATACTAGTAACATATTTAGGTGCAACTTGATTACCTAAAATATGAGTAATATATTCTCTACCATTTTTATATTTCTCTAGGTATTTCTTTAAATTCTCATTCTAAAACTTATTTTCTATATTTTCCTATAATAGTTGATCAATTTCCCTTTTTTAATAGACAAGTTAGATTTTCTATTTGCAGTTAGAGCATACTTTCTTTTGGTAAATTTATACTTATCTTTCAGCTCATTAAATGTATCTTCTATCATAATATAGTCCTCAAATAATTCATCATTATACATTTCAACATCTTAATGTTCTTTTGTATGAATATCATCATTATGCCTAGGTAAAATATTACAAATAGTAGGTTCCTCCTTTACTATTTTTACAAAGGACATGTTTACTATGTCAGGTTTCTTCTCATGTGATGAATCAGAATCATTATAGATGTTATTAGAAGAATTCCACATGTAATTCATTTATTTCTTATATATTCTATCATTTTCATCATATTTCTTTCTATACTTCAACTTGGGATAGTCTAATTTGGTATTTTCTTTCCTTTTACTTTCATAGAATACAACTTGTTTTGAATCATTATCCCTCTTCCAATCTTTCTTTATGATTCCTATGGAATCATATTTCCCTTTGTAGTATTAGATTATTAAAAATTTCCTTTTTCCTATAAAATTTAATAAATCTTATGGCTAGGTGATCTATATCTTCATCACTGTCGGGTGGATATTCACTATCACTAGAACTAATAGTTTATGCTTTATCCATTTTATTCTGCTATTTATAAGCATTAGTCTTGAAGGGTATAGATTTTCTTTTAGGCTCTTAATATTTTTTCGGATTTACCTTTAAATCCTCTTAAAACATTAGGAACTTACAATTCATCTCATTGACTATTAGATTAAGAATATCACAAGACTCTCTGATTGAAAAAATTGTGCTTCTCCATCTTTCATGCAGGAATATGAGCAATTGCATGATCTGATCTATTTCTAATACATGATTTCCAGGAGATCTCATTGTGTTGAAAATTTATTTGAACCCAAGGTACATGTAAGAAATAGGTTTATCAAGACACATATTATAGTTATCATATTTTTTATTACAAGTGTTAAGCCAAATCTCTTTAACATTATATGTTTCCTCATGGGAAACAAACAATGTATCCCAAATTTCATATTCATTTTTACATGTTGAAATTATATTAAACACTTCATCTCCTAGTGCATTGTAAATGAAATTCATTTATTTATAACTATTATTGTAATCATCCAATTGTTTTCTAGTAGTAATAGGAATAACATATTCATCTTCAATAGTATACCAAATATCAAAACCCATGTTTTCTATATACAGTATCCTTTTAATTTTCCCCTAATCATAATTGTTTCCACTAAAAAATGGAGGTCTATTAGTAGCAGAACCTTATTTTCTAGAATCCATTTAAATAACTAAATTTAGAAATAATATAAATTTTAGATCTTTAAATATTAAATAAAATAACATTTAAAAATATTTGATAACAGTAATACCAAATAAATACTCCTTTGATTCAAAATGTTGTTCAATGTGAGTAGCTCAAGAGGGGGGGGGTGGATCGAGCACCCAAGAAAAAAATCTATCAAAAGTATTAATTTGAAATCCCCCAAGGAATTTAATAGTGTCCTAGTTAATCATTCTATAAAGTCTTTATAAGTTATAATATTTTAAATGGTTTCTCAAATATTGATTAGTTGGTGGGTAAGTAATATACAATATTACATAGTCCTTTCAAATAAATTTACTTAATTAAAATATTATAACAACACCAATAAAGATTAACTATCAAAGATAATCTTTTTAATGTTCAAAATAATTTTCAGATTTAAAACAAAGATTCAAAGTAAAAAAACACACAATGAAAGTTTGAATACAATAATTTTAGTCTCATGAAAAGTCATTGTCCTCTCCAATTATTGATCACATTCCACAAAGTTGTTTATATAAAATAAATAGTTTGATCTACAGCTCAGATCAGGTTTTACAATAGTATACAACTATCCAGGTCAGACATGACCTATTCCATAGTTATACATGGGATTATAAACACAACCAGTTGCACAAGACCTCTAGCACTGTTTTCATGGGAACAAATATATAAAAGGGGTTGATAAGATATTGATGTATCTTGCAGTTTTAGCAGGGGACAATGTTTATATATTAAAACATAGTATAGCACACACTTCTCAAAAATGTAAAAGAATGAAAATATAACAAATCAACTAAGAGTATGGATGAATAGAAGTTATCAGTCTGTATATAGTGCATCTAATGACTCTTTGAAATTATTTTTAAATATAACTCGAGTCAGGATATCTTAAAAACATTAGGGTAATTGAGTGTCGTAGAATCTTATATTCCTAAATATAGAAAGTATCTTAATCTAATGATGTATTTTTTTAATATTCTACATAAATATCTTTTTTACTTTTTCAATTGGTTTTAACTCTATGATTTTGTTCAGTAAGTGATCACACTTTTCTTTCTATTGATCTACTTCGCATCCCATCCTATGAGGGAGTCTGTTTCCTTTCTTAATAGAAACCGTAGAAATCATATTATGTGAATATAGATATATTTATTCCTTGGACAACATGTCTAAAACCCACTTCAATGATTTTTATAGATCATTTAAGAGAGAATTATAAAAATATCTTTGGAATTAAATTCCATAATGTAGTTGTAGGAATAATATAAATTAAAAGGTTATGTTTAGAAATAATAGTGGTGAATCATGGTCTGGTAGTGTCTTAAAGCCTAGGGGTGTCTTATACTTGGCCAAAATTTTACATCACTGGTGGTGTCTCAACTGTTAGTATGTTATCCTTTTGGCAGTGACTCCTTTTCTAGTAGATCAGGATAATGGTGAGTCATTCTGGCAGTGTCTCATACTTTAAAAAAAATCACTTTAGCAGAATGACATCCATGACGGTGTGAAATTTATGGTAATGTCTCATACTTTGTTAGAAATCTGTCTTGGTGGTGACCCGTCTACAATAGTGTTATATGTCACAGTGACTCATTTTAATACTTTTCGATTTTTCATTTTGATGGTGAGATATGTCTGGTGATGTGTCAGCTCAGTAGAGAGGCAATCATGATGTTGACTAAAACTCAACGGTGTCTCAACTTCAATTATGGATCAAACATAGGAAATTTCATCACCCATATCTTACTATATAAAGTACATAAAAAACATAAAACTTGTTAATATCACTAGAATAATTATTTTTTGATCATTAAAACAAGGGGTTAAACTAATACTTTCATTAAAACACTTAATTTCCTCTGTATTTTCCAAATTAAATCTCATTGTTTAAACACATTATCAACCCCATTTCATAATCACTTTAAAATTTTATCAAAAAATAAAATTTATTATTTAATTTATTCTAGAGATTTCATCATTAAAGACAAAAAAAATCATTATGTTCACTAGAAAATTAATAGACTACTTAAAAAATGATTTCCATGACAAAACACTTTCATTATTTTTTTAAAAAAACAAATGAACTTAAGAAAATTTCAGAAAAAAATGTTTTTTACCACCATTACAAAAATAGGTTTCAAATTTCAAACCATCCTATGGAATATCTTTTCCATTTTAAAAAATAATTTTTCTTGATATATAAAAAATCCTAAAAGGAAACATCAATTAACATAACATATGAATCATTCAAAAACTATATTCATAAAACATAATTCCTAATAAAACTCCCTCAATTAAAAACACACCAATGGTAAACACTATTGAGATAGTATTTGAAGGAAAGCAAGGTAAAAAAATTAATGGAGAAACAACACTCCCCACGGTTCGGAACCATGGTCTAATAAACTTTGTGCCAACCAAACAATTGGATCTGTAATGGTTTTAGAACCATTTCTCTTAGGGATTTCATGGTTTACCTGACTATGCATGCTAGCCATGAGACTCTATACATTTCACCAATTTTCCACTAAAACTCATGAAGATCCACAAAATTACCAAGATATAAAATGGGGATTAAATTATCTTCATAACACATACAAATTAATCAAAGATACTCAAAAAAGAACTCTAATTCAAGAATTAAATATCAAATACCCATGGTGACTTAGGTTTCACCATGAAAGGTGCTGAATAAGAACTTACTCATGACATGCCTCTCGAGTCTCAAGGACATTCCTAGTCTCCAATCTTGAAAAACACACCCCATATAATAATATAGATTTACAAGATACTAGTCCAAAATCCAAGAACCAATTCTATAATACCATTTTTAATAAACTATGTAACAACCCAACCAGATAATGCCAAAGTTGGTGAATTATTTTATTACATTAGAATGATTACATGGAATAAAATTATGAAGGATTTATTAGTTTAGCATTCTTAGAGATCCAGATTACACACATGATAAAAATAATACATTTAGAAATAGAAAATAAAAACATGATACACAACAAATTGAAATAAATTGCATCCTTGAAACCCTTTTAAAGTATTCCTCTTCATAACCTAGGGAAAAAAAAGTAATAATGCTGATCTCAAATAATTAGTACAGGTAAGTAATTCATAATAAATAACGAAACAATGAGAATAAATCTACTTGAAAAGGTAGATAATTAAAAAAAATTCCATTTAACGAATAATATGAGACTAAAAATTTACCATAGATATTTTAACTAATCAAATAATAAGATGGAATATAAATAATTGAATACAAAATTATGGATTTCATAATGATGGATATATAAAACATACCATCAAGGCTTCATTCCAAGAATCTAATACATTCAAGGCATCATTCTAAGAATTTAATATTGTTAAGGCTTCATACTAAGAATATAATAGTATTGAGGATTCATTCCATGAATCTAATACTATCAATAATTCATTCCAAGAATCTAATACTATCAAGTATTCATTCCACGAAACCTACCGATTCATTGAGGGGAAATAGCAGGCTCCACCCATCATATACTAAATCCAGTGCATTCCTCATATGCATAAAAATTTATTTAATTAAAAAAAAGTACCTCTTCATCAAATCTACATATTGAATAAATAATATGGTTTTATCATTAATTCCCTAGAGGAGTATATTTCACAATAATTATTGTTGATGTTGATTAATGAAAATACCATTGAAATATCATAAAATCATTCCTGAGGAAAATCGTATTTAGACATTCCAAAGTGTACCATGGAACTTTGAAACATTTAATTCATAATTACCCATGAATTAAATGAAACTTATAATATCACGAGAATAAGTATATTCATGATATAACATGTCACAGGTATTATATACACCATATAAAATAAACTAGGTGCATAACAACAACTAAGTCCTAATAAAATATAAATTGAGATTAAAATCCCTCACTACATGAGTAGATTTTGAATAATGGGATACATTAAAAAGTAATAATAAATTTAAACGTTTAATATCATGAAATAAATCGAAATAATGATATAATATATCAAAATGGGTAGTAGATACACCACAAAAAGAAGTAATTGGTGTAAATGGTGTATACCTCATTAAAAGAAAAGTGAGAAAAGAATCCCTTACCTTAGCCTTCTTTTTGTTGTGTGGTATTTATCCTCATGTATGGTGGTTTAAAATATTTTAATAACTTATAAATACCATACTCATGTTTATAATATCATATATTAATTCCTTATAATATTTTATTACATGTTCATTAAAACTGTTTCATTATTTTAACTACTTCAGGTGTTAATTTCCTTGTTTTCTCAAGTATGTTTTGACCTTTCATTTGTTATTCCTATTAAATTGTTCATTATTTAATCATCTAAATAATGTAATCCCTGATTTAATTATAATATATATTCAGTATATATTCATTCATGATAATCTATAAATTCAGGAGATAATAAATGAAACACACCATTCATGGAGACAGTAATCTGTACGTACGCATGAACACTATTCATTTATTTATTATATTAAAATTAAATGATATATTTATATCATAATACCAGTATAATATATATTTTATATATGTTACATATTATTATTGAGTCTATTATATACACATTCCATGTATGGAATGAATGAGTCACATCGCTTTGAGGGGTGGTAGTCCACACTTACTCAAACGAAAATATCATATTTACACAAGATAGAAAGCATAGAGTTATGTTATAAATAAAATATAAATATGAATAAAGATATTATAAATATCATATATATGAAATATAAATATATTTTTCATCATTATTTCCTCCATGATAGGTGGTAAAGTAAAAATGAACAATCATCGTTTCATGAGGCAATAGTTCACCTTACACATAAACAATATGTTCATTGTACTTTATATGGAGGTGTGTTTAAGTGTATATATAAAAATAAGAATAAAAGCATATAAGTATATTCTTTATACTTTTTCTGTTACATAATCATTGAATAAGGATAATTTAGGGGATTGGGCATGGAAACAGAACTAGAGAGTTTGAGAGAAGATGTTTCCTCTTAATCGGGTAACTCCTTTTGGTTTGTACCAAAAGTATTCCTTAAGTGAATTTATTCCAAAATATATGATTCTAGGATGATGTGAGTTATGTTTGGATACTATTTTTTTAGATTTTTATGAGTAAAAGTTGTTTTATATGTGTGAGGAAGGCGTAGAGTGCTTTCCTTTTTATAGTGGAGGGGGAGTGATACTCTTGTAAATAGAAAAATGTATTCCTTAATGGGAGGTATAACTTACTTAATGCACCTCCAAATTAAAATCATAACAGATTAGAGGTGAATAATGGTCGATAAAAACCTCCATCACACAAAAATAAGTTCATTTAAATAATTTGGTTCTCTAACTTCTATGATTCTATAATTTTATCCTTTTTATTTTAATTAACAAATCTAGTTTTCCAACCTAAGTAATTTTAACATTAATACTAAAATAAATTAAAATTTATTATTAAATATCAATAAAATTAATTTTTAATATAATAAATAATTTATAAATTAAAAATACTATGTTTTTTAGATTAATTTTAGAACAAACGCTTGTGACGTGCTGAAACACTGTTTAAACCTGGACTTCGTTAACACTGTTTTTATAATATATGGGTGAATATTATAATTATAAAAGATGAATTTGTCCAATAATATAAGAAATTTAATATTTATTAAAACATAAAAAACACTTTTTAGAGTCTATTATTTTTATTAATTTTAAATCATTTAATATAATATCATTTATTGTAAAATAACAATAATGTTAATTTTGACATTATTTATTTAATTTTAATTTTCAAATATATAACCAATATTGTAATTAAAATATGAAAATTTTACAAATTTTTACATGGTGTATTCATCTAAAAATATAATTAATGATAATGATTAAATTAATTCACTTCACTTTTAATATTTATAGTATCATATATTTTAGATAATTATTAACTAAAGAATCACTATATTGGCACTTCCTACTTATTCTATGTAACTAAAACAAATCTAAAAATTGTTGATAAATTATTATGATAAAAAGTATCCATTTATATTTCAAACGGATATGTATAAACTAAAATATATTGTTTTTTACATATCTCAATGTTTTATAAATGTTCACATTAAAGAAAGTTATCCTTTTTCCTTTTTTCCATACTTAGCCTTTTATATAAGTGACTTCCATTTAATAGTATCAAAATAATCCATAAAATTTAAAAAAAAGAGGGTATGAGGTCGAATTATTATCAAAAAATTTACTTTGGACAAATTTATATGTAATTTTGGTCTTTAAGATTATGTTTTAGTCCCTTATTAAGCTTAATTTTATCTTAATCACCATAATTAATTGGATTCACTTTCTATAATCATTATGGTAAAAAAATTAATTTGATCTTATTAGACAAAAAATATTTAACTCGTTACAGAAATGTATGCTTGTTTTTCAAAACTCAAACCAAACAAGTAGAAAATTAAGATTAATGCTAATCCCACACATGTGGTGAGAAAGCATGTTTTTAATGTAAAAATGTTTAGAAGTTCAATAATTTTTGATATGTTATTTTAATATAATTTTTTTTTTCAATGACCTACATTAGATTAATATATGTAAAATTGATCTATTATGACTTTAAAAACCAATTTAAAATATAATTTAACACTAATAATTACTTTAAAAAATAGACTTTTTTAATTAAAATTCAATATTTTTGACTGTTCATCACGAAATGAAACTTATCATAAAAATAAAAAAAATAACCTGAACCTAATTTTAAAATTAAGAATTAAATAATGAAGTTTATTTTCAAAAATAAATTTTAAAATTTTCCAAAATTGAATTTTAAAATAGTCATGCCATTAAATGGAGATAGAACCCAATCTTATGTGCAATAAAAGCTAACTTATTGCAGTTTGTAGCGTGAGATTAACATGGTATTGCATATAGAGAGAGAAAAAATAAATTTTATTCTAACATGAAAATATTTTAATATATTGGGGTGTTACATTATCCCCACCTTATATTAATCATGTCCTCAAAATTTAAACTTGATCTGAGTAATCAAGGGATTTATATTTCAAAATAAACTATTGTTGAAAAACCCACTTCATAAATAGGGTTAATAACACATCTTATTAATAAGAGAGAAAGGAATGTACAATGGTAACATAAATAGGTTTCCTAATAGTTTAACATATGTGAGAAATGGAAACACGAATATGAAAGGAAAATCTAACAACCCAGTTCTGATGTAGAGTTCTAGAGAACATTGTTAGGGTAAATTTAACAATCATAAGGCCATAAATCTATAATGATCTAAGATTTCATTCGATTCATAAAAAATCAAGGTAATAGGTCAAATTTGTTTTGTTTCAAGATCATTTTTTCTAGAGTTTAATAATTATTTCCCTCTTTAAGAATATAATTATATGTAATTACTTGGTATGTTTTTATAAGCACAATCTTTTCCTTTGGCCGTGCCTTTAACTATTTCTTCTTCAACTGTTCGAACAATATTCATCATATAGGGATGTAATATATAAATATATAAAACCACATCAAATGTTAAACTTACACCATTTCCTAAATGGTTAACCTTTCCCAATGTTTATGTTCCAATACATTAAAATCATTTATATTGTTGTTAGTAGTATCCATTTTACTTTATCCATATGAATAATCACTTTTTCCAAAATTAACTCAACATTAGGGACATATTAAGGATTATATTTATCTAAACAATGTGTTTTCCATAATTTTTAACTTTCTATTGAAACACATTTCATGTTTCCATTCAAGATGTGATCTCAAATCATTAATGAAAATGTATGGAAGTTCAATCCTTATATATTTCATAAATCTTATGATGAGAACATAATCAACAAGATATTTTTACAACATATTTCTTATATCAAAATATAAATATAAATTAATCATTAAACGTTAGTTGTGTTAATAATATATTCTTTACCTTGATCCCTTATCTTCTTCTAGGGTATATTCTCTCGGTGCTTAGGGAATTCATTTGCATAGTGCTCCATATCATTATTATTGAATCATTAAACATTATAAATTTTTTTATTTCCCATGAAATCTGTGGTATGGTTTTCTCTTTATCCACACTTTAAGAAAACTCCTTTCCCTTTTAAACATTCTCCAAGGTGTCTCCTTCAATAAGTATCACATGTTGGAAAATCCTTCTTTCCTTTTCCCAATTTTTCCACCTTTTTCTATATTGTCCTCTTCTTATCTTTCATCCATTTGAATAAATAAGTCTTGTAGAATTATTTCTCTATCTTTATAGAACATAGAACTATTTAATCATATGAAGATACATTTTGAGACACTAGCACCCCTTGGAGACTAAGATTATGTCTTTCAATGAAATTATCAATTGTGTTCTGTGTTGTGTATGACATTAGTAGCATACCTTGATAACCTTGTAATGGTGGCTTCATACTCTAGAACACTTTCTTCTTCCTTTTGATTTATAATAAGGAACATTCTATTCATATCATTTTTTACTGATGATGTAAGTAGTTATTGAAGAATTTATCATTAAAATATTTCCATTTGATGAGTTACATCTCCTCTTATTCCTTGTTATTTTGGATCAATGACCACTATTGATCATCATAATCTCTATAAAAATACACTAGAAGTGTAAATGTTTCCTTTTCACCACATCCTAACACCACAAATATCTTCTCTAAATACTCAATCCATTTCCAAAATGTAATTGGATCAGGAGTCCCACTAAAGTATGTGGGCCTCTATCGCTTAAAGCAATCCAACATAGGAGACTCTCATTGTGGAACTAGTTTCTCCATACATGAAAGGTTACATGTCATAATTTGATTAATATACCCTTATATTTCCATAACATTCTCAATTCCAATAAAAGCTGTATTGGTGTCCTCATCAAGGGAAACACTACATTTTCCTTGAGTGATAATTCCATTGTTCCTTCCAGGTTTCATTTCTGAACAATGGCATATACTATATTATCTCATAAAATTATGAACTTTGTATAACTATAAATATAGGGTAACATAAATTAAGAAATTTATGCATAGCTAATATCATAATAAGAAACAGGGGTTCATTTTGGACATCATTACTTATAAATCCTTCATAATGGTAGGTAAAAAAATGTGATTTATCTTTAGAATATCCCCTAGGAGTGTCAAATGAGGTGTGCAGTAATTATTGTTGTCATGTACGAGGTTACACCGATTTAGGCCCGACACAACATATCAGTGTTATTAATCCTAGGTATATCTTTTCCATAACCACACCCCCTTGTAGTATCTAGACCATGATATATTTCATGGAATACCCACATAATATCTAACTCACCAAAATTATTTGGTTTGCTTTTATACTTTTCCTCAAATTATACCTTATGGTTATGTTCTCTAATGTATGTTTTCTAAATATAGTTTCCAAGATTGGTGTTAAACTTCCTCTGATACTAATTGTAATGACCTGACCATAGAAGCCTAGATCTGATGCATTATTTTATTATATTGGAATGATTTCAAGGAATCAAATCCTAAAGGACCAATCATTTTTTCATCCTTTAAAATCCATATTACATATATGATTCCCATAATACATTGTAAAATACAAAATAGAAACATGATACGTAATAAAACAAAATAAACTGCATTATTGAAACTCACTCAAAGGATTTCTCTTCATAACCTAGGGAAATAAAACATAATAAGGGTGAGCTAAAATTCTTGTTAAGGGTATGTAAATAAGAATAAATAATTAAACAATTAGAATAAATCAACATGGGAATGTAGATAATTGAAACACATGTTATATAATCAATAATTTGAGATTGAAATTTAACCACAAACATTATAACTAATCAAATAAACACATGGAATATAAATATTTAAATACATAATGATGGAATTAATAACGATGGATATCTAAATCATATCATTTAGGAATCATGACAATAATATAATACTTTCAAGGATTCATTCCAATAATCTAATATTGCAAAGGCCGCATGTGAGGAATCTAATATTATCAAGGATTCATGCTAAGAATCTAAAACTATCAAGGATTAATGCTAAGAATATAATACTGTCAGGGATTCATTTTATGAATATAATAAATGGGTAATGCCTCAGCCCAAACGATATCTATTTGGTCTCATGAAACCTACCGATGCATCAAGGGGCTACAATGGGCCTCGCCCATCACATACTAAATCTTATGCATTCCTCATATGTAGAATAATTTATTTAATTAATAAATAAAACTACTTATAATAAAATTTCCACATTGAAAAAAAAATCAATAATTTACCAGTGTAGGATAAGTAACAATAAGGATTGTTGATTTTGTTGAATGGAAATACCATTTAAATATCATTAAAACATTTTTGAGGAAAATAACCTTTAAACATTACAAAGTGTCCCATACCACTTTGAAACATTTAATTAATAATTAAATATGAATTAAATGAAACTTATAATATCATGTGAATAATGAGACTCATAATATAACTTGTCAAATTTAGTATATAGATCACATAAAATAAACTATGTGTATAACAATAATAAATTCTCAGTGGAATGTAAATTGAGATAAACATCCCTTACTACATGAGTAGTTTTTGAATCATGGGATCCATGAAAGAGTAATAATAAATGGAAAATTTTAATATCATGAAATAAATATAAATAATGGGATAATATATCAAAATGGGTAGTAGAAACACCACAAAATATAATCAAGTGAAGTAAATGACATATGCCTCATGAAAAGATAAGTGATATGAGAATCCCTTACCTTAACACTCCTTTTATTTAGTTGTATTTATTCTCCTATATATTATTTTAAAATATTTTACTAAATTTTAACATGGCATAATCATGTTGACAGTATCATATATTAATCCCTTATAATATTTTATTAACCATTTGTTAGCACTCCTTCATTATTTTAACAACTTCGGGTTTTAATTGACTAGATTTCTCAAGAATGTTTTGACTTTTTTATTTGTTATTCCTGTTACACAAATCATGATTTAATAATATCCATAATTTAAATCATGATTTAATTATCATATATATATATATATATATATTCAGTATATATGAATTTAGGATTATCTATAAAGTTTGGATATAACAAATGAAATGCAATATTCATGGAGACGGTAAGTCGTACATATATATGAATGCTTCTTTAATTTATTAGTTGTATTAAAAGTAAATTATATATGTATATTATAATCCATGTATCATATCTATGTTATATATGTTATATATGTTTACTAATACCATCCTTTATACATTACATGTTTGGTATGAACGAGTCACATTGCTTTGATGGGCAGTAGTCCACACTTCCTAAAAAGAAATTATTGTACTTACACAAAATAGAAATCATAAAGGTACGTTATAAATAAAAAATAAAGAATAATAAATAAATTTTTAATATCATATATAAAAATATTTTCCATCCTAATGACCACCATGAAAGGTGTTACAGAAAAAATGAACAATCATTCTTTCGTGAGGTATTTGTTCACCGTACATGAAAAAAAATATTTTCATTACCCATTTGATGTAGGTGTGTGTATATGTAGGTATAAACATTAGAATAAAACAATATAAGTATATTGGTGATAATGGTGTTTTTAAATAATAATGTAATAAGGATATTCGAGGGGGTGGAGTATGGATAGGAAATGAGACAGCTTGAGAGAAGACGTTACCTCATAATCAGGTAACTCCTTTTGGTTTGTACAAAAGGAATTTATTATTTGGATTTAATAAAAAAATTATTCTTCTAGGTTTAGGGGAGTGATTTTGGTAGAATAATTTTTTCGAGTTTGGATGAGGAAAATTGGATTTATAGGTGTGGTGAAGGGGTAGAGTGCATGCCTTTTTATAGTGGAGGGGGAGTGGAACTCTTATAAATACTAAAAGGTATTCATTAATGGGAGGTATAACTTACTGAATGTGAATCAAAAATATAAAAATATTGGATCAAAAGGAATTAATTGTTTATTAAAACCTCCACCAAACAAAAATAAGTACATTTTTTTAATTTGGATCCTTAGCTTCTATAATTCGCCAATTTTATATTATTTTTTATTAAATCTTCTAGTTTTCCAGCCTAAGGGATTTAACCATTAAGAATAAAATAAAATGATACTTAAAAATATTTATAGAGAAAATTATTTATTAATATAATTTATAATTTATAAAATTTAAATACCTTGTGTTTTTAAAATTAATTTTAAAACAAGTGCATGTGATGCGCTAAAACACTACATAAACATGGACCATCTTAAGAATGTTTCTAGAATATATGGGTCAATATATTAATTATAAAAGATTAATTGGTCCATTGATATAGAATATTTAATAATTTTTAACACTTAAAAATTACTTTTCAGAATATAATATTATTATTAATTTTAAATCATTTAATAAAATATTATTTATTGTAAAATAACAATAATTCCAATTTTGACACTATTTTTTTAATTTTATTTTTAAAATATCAAAAAAATATTTTAATTGAAATATAATAATTTTAAATTTGTGAAATAATGTATATTTATATAAAAAATAATTAAATACAATAATTGAATCTTTTCACTTGACTTCTAATATTTATAGTATCATTTATTTAAGTTAATTATTAACAAAATAATCAGTATGTTTGTGTTTCCTAAGCATTTTAAGTAACTAAACCAACTCTAAAAATTATTGATAAATTTTTATTCTAATAATATCCCATTTATCTTAAAAAGGATTTTTATAATAAAAAATATTATGTTGTTTACATATCTCATTGTTTTAAAAATGATAACGGTAAGGAAACTGCGTTTTTTGTATTTTCCATACTTAACCTTATATTGGGAACTTCCTTTTAATAACATAAAAAACCCATAGAATTATGAAAAAAGGGATTTCATATAATTATTGGAATCTAATTTTCTTTGGAAAATTTTCCTGGACATTATGGTATGTCAGATTATTTTTTAGTTCCTTATTAAGCATAATTTTACATTAATCACCCTAATTAATTTTAATCACTTTCTATAATAATTGTGTTCAAAAATTAAGTTGATATTATTAAAAATAATATAATACAAATTACATCTGTGTTTGTAGATTTTTAAAAATTCAAATCATATAAGTGGAAAAATTAAGATTTACTCTAATCCCACACATGGTGTGAGAATGCAGGTTTTTAATGTAGAATCATTCAAAAGTTCAATAATTTCTATATATAATTTTAATATAAAAATGATTTCAATGACCCAAAATTGATTAATATATGTATTATTAATCATTTATGACTTTAAAACCCAATTTAAAATATATTTTAAGCATAATAATTATTAAAATGATAAGGTTATTTTATTTAAAATATAGTATTTTTCACTACTCATCCAAAAAATTAAACTTCTTATAAAAATAACAAAACATTACCTTAATATAATTTTAATATTATAAATTCAACAATGAAGTTTATTTTGAAAAATAATATTTAATTTTTTTCCAGATTTTAATTTTAAAATATGTGTGTTATTAAATGGCGGTAAAACCCGATCTTACATGAAACGCAAGCTAACTCAGTGTGGTGTGTACCGTTAGGTTAACATGGTATTGAATATAAATTGAGAAAAAAAAATATTCTAATATAAAATATTGTAATTTCGTATGGTGTTACAAACTAGATTAGGCCACCATTTCTCAGATTGTTACTAGGCAGGAAGGGCATTTTCATTCCCCACATGATAGAAAGTAGTTTCTGGGCATCACTAAACACACATTTGGATTGATTTGAACCCCATATAACCAAAAAAACCTCACAAATCTCCACCCAAAAATCTTGCATGGCATATTCATAAGTTGATAAGCCATGCATATATTAGTACTACAATGTAAATAATAATGTTGCATAGAATGAAACATTAATAAATAACTAAGACATCAAAAAATGGAGCTAGAAGATTACAAAAATCATATAAATAATACATTGAACAATGTTGGGACCATAATGGAGATACAAGGATATCCTAAAATAAAAATAAAATAAAACTATAACCATCCATCTTTGTGTCACTCAATAGTAACTCTCTATACCCCAAGGCAACCGATGAACCATCCTGAACATAACAATAAAGAGAGACCAAATCTAGTGAAGCTAAAAAATAAATCATATAAACTACAAAAATAGAATAGTGTATGTAGGTTTTGAGTGAATCCATGTTTAGTAATGATTTTATGCACTCCTTTCAAAAGAAATTTCATTTTATGTTAGTTCTAAATATAGTTAGAAAATAATTTTTGACAAATGATACTTCAAGAAAAATATATACCTATAATTATTGTCATAAAACATCCACTCCAATTTTATATAAACCAAAAAATTTGAAAACACCAATTTTAGATCCCCACATTCATTTTTAAACACACATTCCAAAGCCTCAATTTAAAGCCTTTTTGAAAAATGCTTCCCAAAACATGTTGTAAATAATTCATTTTTAAAACATTCCACGATGAAAATAAATAATAAAATAATAAACAAAGAATCGTGCTAAATATAAATTTAGATATAGAGACCAATATTCAAATAAAATCATAGTTCTAATGCGGCTCAATATATCTAGGGATATAAGGAAGGTTATCCTCTAACTAGCATCAACTACTATCATGGGAAAGACACTAGGATCTGAAATGATTGATATTTGACCTAGTCACCTTAGAAATACTATATAAATCAGTTTACTAGGGAAATTGAAACAATCACCATGTGGTACCCTCTTAATGGTAACCGAGAACAACATATAACCCATGAAAATAACAACTCTCCTAGGGAACTAATTGGTGAGTGCACACCATGCTTGTGTGATATGCGTCCATTCCTACAATTTAGCTACCTAGGGTCCCATGATAAAACAAAATGGATGTGATAAAAACTATAACACCCTAATATTTCAATATAAAATTTTCTCTTAAATGAATACTATTTTCTATAGTGAGTACAACATAAAACACTGAGCATAATCAAACCATGATATACTATAGAAATATTATTAATGAAATATAACTTTTTTAACAAAGTAATTCAATTTGAGGTATAAAAAAGAGTAACCAAATTAGAGAATATATATATAAAAAATTCCTTAATACTAATATACTAATTAATTCCAACGAATGAAGAACTCAATTTTAAATAAAACCATTTTAAATAAAAGAATATATTTTTCCCGAAAACTAATTTTTATGCACAAAGTATTTTTATCAAAATAAATTAAGTCAATCACTATATATGAATGATTTAAGTGAAATTTTAAGATCAAATTGCTAATAAAATAATTTAACATTAATTTAAAAGTGGTTACTAGGAAAAGAATGATAATAATCTCATTTTATACTTCAAAACTATATTTTCATTAAATTGGGATTGATTGTATATTTTGTGAACATATTGTGATTAATTTTATTAACTTTAGAAATTGTATTTGATAAAATGAAAATATTTTTTTAAATATTAATTTTCAAATAATCTTAAATTATATTTTTTATTTTTCTCAAAATATTGATTTTTATGTGAATATTGAAAAACATAAATTTTGTAAAAACTATCATTTATTTTTAAATAAAGTAATTTTAAAGTCCAATTATGTTTTATATTTTTTTAAATACACATAAGTATTATTTTATTAAAAATAATCCAATTAAATCTATTTTAATCTATATTATAAATATTTTGATATAAAATCATTTTTATGCTTAAGATGAGTATTTTTCTAAAAAGGAATTTTCATTGCATTTTGGGCAACAATTTTAAAATTAGAATTCATAATTATTGATGTTAAATAAGAAAAAATTCAGTAAATATTTGGAATCATCATATACTAATTATATAATATGGTTTATTTTATCTTTTTTCATAATGAATATTAATAATGGTAAATGTTTATCACCATAGTAAATGGTAAAATGGGTTAATCGAGGTTGAAATTATAAGACAAGTATTAAAAATATCTCAAAAACTTTACATAATTTCATTATATGTCTATATTTCATTCATAATTATCATATATTAAAAAATATTTGATTTTTTCCACTTTAACATGATTAATAACTTTAGTTATTTTAGGTAAATTAAAATTAAAAAATGTCACTCTCACTCACTTATTATGTTTTCATTATTTGGATATCAGTAAAAAATAAATATGAATGAATATATATAGTAAAATTTATTATTATTAACCAATATATACTATATTAATTTATATGATATTTTTATAAATTGTTTAATTTCTTTGAACTCTTACGTAATGCCGATTCAACAATTGTGCAAGCAATAAAAAAATAATGATTATTTTTCTAAAAACATTTAACATAAAATTTTCTTGATAAAATATGGTGTCCTATAAATTTCAAGTATAATTTAAAAGTATAATTTGCGGTCGTTGTTTTTATATTCTGATTCCATATTTATCCTGATACGTCAAAAGTCAAGAAATATGAGTATTCATGAAAATGACATTAAATGGTATTGGATGTCTAAAAATTATTTTGAAATAATAATAAAATAATTGAATCACATAATAACACAATTATATTTGAAATTTTATATGATATCATTAATAGTTCATGTATATTCCATTATTAATTTTTTAAATTTCTTTCATGATACTTAGATATTGAAAATTATGTTACAACGGTTAAGGTTTAAATGGTTAATGAGGGTGTTAAAAAATAAAATTATATTCCAAAGGAAATTTAAATTTGATAAAAAAAAATTATTGAATTTAATTATAATTATCATAATTATATTAAAATATAGGGAAATTTTTATAAATTTTGTAAAAGTTACACACATATTGAATATTAACATTTCATGTATTTAAAAGCATTTATATGACCTAATTGGAATATACTCTCCTCTCTTCCTCACGCCTCCTGATTCATTTTTCATGCCCAATACCTACACAAATCCATTTAGAACTATCATTAACATTTACTATAGGTTTTCGTTTTACCAAAATACCAACCTAAAAAGATTTATGTGTAATCCAAATGAGGTTTTCCAAAAAATATGTTTATCTTTTAAAAAAGTGTTTTCATATATATATATATATATATATATATATTTCTTCTTAATCCAAATTCAAATAATATATAAAAATTTTTATATGATAAAATAATTATATTTAATATACTAAAATGTTATTATGTTGATCAATCAATAATTTATTGTCTCTCTTTAGATCCTATGAGAAATTAAAACATCACTCGTGCATACAAGTGGACTACCACCTCCTTGAAATGATGTGTTTTGATTTTCATCCCCACCAAAAAAAGATGGATATTAAAATTTACTTAATGAATAAATAATATATTTATATAGGAGTTTTTATTTAATAAGGATAATATATTACTTAACTTCTTTACATTCCATCATTTAAAAATTATAACATCGCTTATGCATACGTGTGGATAACCACCTCAAGGAAGAAATGCGATTCATTTTTCATTTACTCCTTTAATGGAAAGTGATAAAATTATATATAATTTATAAAAATGAAAATAATTTAATGATTAATATTATGAAGATGATAGAACATTCACCCATTTTACCTTGTTCAACCTACCAGTTTTGTTTTAGGATTATGAAATGAACATCCTCAAAATGTTCGATATAAACTTAACTGATTTAGTAATTAAATATGTAATGGTGATAAATAAAATAAAAGGAATAATTATAATGGAATGTACCAGAAATTATTTCTAAAGAAATTAGACAAATAATGTGATTTAATTTTTCAATATTTAGATAATTTATAATATGAATCCAAACTCAAGATAAGAGATTTCTCATCTCAAATTCCTTGCATTAAAACTAATCCCATGTTCACCACATATTTTATTTTATGTGGTGTACAACCAAAAAGATTCATTTTTTATTCATGTTCTAAAATTAAATTTGTTTAAAAATATCTTCAATTTTATCACCATCAATGATATTTTGATTCAAAAGATACCAAATATTTAAGGGTTTATTCTACGATCTCATTTTTATACAACATTTTCTATGTTTAAATTTCTATTGAAGAGAATTATATGTTTTTTCCTTTTAAACTCTATATAGTTTCCTCACCTGTAGACATATATGTATTTTACATGTTTTAATTTAATTTTCTTCTCTTTGATACTAAAAAATATTTATTAAATATTTTTAATACAATCTAACATTGTTTCCACTTTAGTCGATGAACTTTTTCTCCACCATGTCCACATTCATAAATTATTCCTAAAATGTTATTATTTATTATTATATGAATGGTAAAGGTAATTTTCCAAAAAAATATTTATTTTGATATTATTAAAAAAATAATCATTCCAAATGTTTTAAATATGATTCACTTTTGACTTTTTACAAAAGTGTGAAAAAATATATTCTTTTTAACATATACAACAAGAAAATATTTTTATGTTTTCATGATTATTAATTGTTTTGTAGATTAATTTACAACTGTACATGTTTATTTTCAATGAAAATAATTTTCTCATTATTTTGGAAACTTTTATTTAAAATTTTATCAAAATAAAAGGATATTTTTCACATATTTTTTCAGAAAGGATAAAATGTTTTTTAAAATGAATTTTCATCTACGTAAATATCCATTGATGATTCTTATATTTTACTGAGGATATAATCTAATGATACCATCCACCTTATTTCTATCAATGTCTTATGATCATGTTTTTATATTTGATGACTAGGGAAAACATTGGAATTTTTATCCTAGTTTTTCAATATGGATGTTTATACTGTGTATGTATTGTTTTATTATTAATTTATTTCATATAATGAATGAATTGGACTTATTGGGGCTTGTTATAGCCCCTTGATGCATTGATAGGTATCATGATATGATCTAGATTGGTCATCTTTTTACTAGGGATTACAGATGAGTATAAACTATATAAATGACTATTTTCCATTCTAATATTTTTTATTAAAATAACCTAACATTTTCGGAATGAAACAAGTGTTAAAATTTAAGATTCATATTTTTGCGGGAAAATATAATTTTATTGGATATTACTAAATTTTATCATAATGGTTTTATATGAAATATTGTTTCATAATTCTATAAAAATATAAACTAAAATGTTCTATAAATGAAATAAATGGAAACCCTTGATATAAAACATTTAATTATGGGTGGTTTACATTATGAGGAATTATAATTAGTATCAAATGAAAGGTTAGATACATTTTTGGGTTATTATATTATTTACAATTCTTCTATAACCATATATGTTAATATACTATGGAGAATTATGGTTATTGAATATAAGATTACATGGTTAAGGATATCATAGTATTTATCCTACTGATAATATGGTTTATTACGATTTTATTTGATTTACTCCCACTAAAAATTTTAGTTTTAGTGAATGGATGGATCTAATGGGGGCCATTTTAATAATGGATAAGAAAGAAAATGTGGTGGTTGTAAAAATGAGTAACCAAATAATATAGAAGCTAGAGTAAAAACTCACATGTTTATGAAAAAATATATATGTTGAGTTATAATTAACTACCTTAACCTAGGTGAGTTATATAATGCACAAAATATGATAAAAATGGTGTTTCGTATAATTTCAAGTGATAATGATCATAATGGTGGAATGATTTGAATTCCTACATGTCAATATTGTGGGAAGAATCACCTAGGTAAATATTTTAAAGGAACTAGAATTTAATTTACATAAGGTAAATGATATAATAGAGAAATAAACTAAGAAGGAAAAATGAATTAAATTTTGTAAGGGAATCAATAACATTATATGAATAAAGGATTAATGTTATAGTAAAGACAATGAAACTATGCATAAAATATAAAAGGTATGAATTATTTTAATAGTTATTCTTATTTTTAAGGTAGGAAAGATTTTCAGATTGAGATTTATGAATGATAAGAAATAATTAAATTTTTATTGGATTTAATTATTAAGAAATATAATGAAATTTTTTGGTTAAAGGTTTATAAATAATTAGTAAAGATTGAAGTGTCTACATAGAGGATGTCAATAGTTACAAAGTAGTGGTATTTTATTTAAGGGGAGTAAATTTTACGTATGAACATAAGTTTAAAGGAATTAATAAATTTTTTTAATTTTTATGAGATTATATTATTTTGGGAAAAATTTATTTAGTTTTAATAGCTTTTGGCATATATGTAGCCCTTAAGTTCTACATTTGTTTTATATGAAATAGTTATTTGGGGAATAATTCGTTAACATTTTTGGGACAAAATTTTAACGGTATTGATAACCTTTAGGGATAATATGATATTATATATTATGTTAATTATGGATAATTTGGATAAAATGGCTATTACATTTTGGGAACATTATATGATTATTGTAGTAAGATTGTTTTTTGGCTAAGATGGGATTTTATATAAGGAATAAATGTTGAATTATATTTTAGAAGTATATATTATTTTATTGTGGATATATTATTATATTTTTGAGATTATATGATTATGACATATATATTTTTGGTTTGTGACTTTATAACAAATTAGTTATATTTGGAGATATATGTTAAATTGATCTCGAAAAAATTTATGATCAGTTATTTTTTTGATTTTTGGGGTTTGAACACAGTTTAGAATATTTTGAAGAGTTTTATGGTCAGTTACTTATGGAATTATTTAAGTTGAACTCTAGGTGTTATTTTTGAGTCATTAAAGATTAATATATTATTTATTCATATAAATTTTTATTTATAAAAGATATTATCTTAACTTGTGTGAACTATTTTTTGATTTGGTCAATGTATAAAAACATGGGAAGTAACTTTTCATCATTTTTTGGATATTTTGATCCTTTAAAAGTTCATTTTACTGCTTCATGTATGAAAAAATATCATATTGAATAATCATTTCATGGAGTAATAGATGAGATATAAGTTCAAACTGATTAAAGAAGAAATTAAAAATGAAATTCCACTTATGTAGTTAAAAAAACCATGTATGTATATCTCTATCTTAATAGTAAAATAATTTCTAAATTTCTTCATGTGTTATAGAGAAAGTAACATGAAACTATCAAGGTATGATTTTAGAAACTCATCTAAAATTATGAGCCATATTGTGGTACATTAATTTATGAAGTAAGAAATTTCCTAATCTTAACCTAAAAATGAAGTTCATGATAAAATATATATTGGATTTTACAAATATATTATGATAAATTCATTTTGATAGAATCAAATTCAAATTTTTTGAATGAAATTTATTATTAGGGGGAGAATTTAACACCCTATTACTTCAATATATATTTCTTTTTTAAAATAATCATATTTTTTATAGTGTTACCACATGAAACGCCAATCTTAAACAAACTATGATATACTCTATAAATATTATTATATAAATTTGACTGGTATAACATATATGTCAAATTTTAAGGCATGATTAAGAGTAACCAAATTATAGAATATATGTAAAAAATGTTTCCTTAATAAAAAATTACTAATTAATTCCTCAAAAATAATAACTCTACTTTAAATAAGATCACATAGTATTAAATGAGATTATATTAAAAAAATTAATTTTTATGCACAATTTATTTTTGTAAAAATAAATTAAGTTAATCACTATATATAAATGATTATAATAAAATATATAGACTATACATTTAATAAAATAAATTTACAATCATATAATGGTTTTATTAGATAATAAATGAGTTTAAATTCATTTTATAATTCGAAAATATATTTTGTTCAAAAATGTGTTTTATTGAATTATGTGTACAAATATTTTGATTTACTAATGAAAATCCAATAAATTTTATTTGATAAAATCAAAAAAAAATTAAACTTTCATTTAAAAATAATATTAAGTTAAATATTTTGGATTTTTCAAAAAATATTGATTTTATGTGAATTGGTAAAAATACCGATTTTACAAAAAAACTATTATTTCATTTTAAATTAAGTAATTTAAAAGTACCATTAATTTTAATATTTTTTTAAAGACACATATGTTTTATTTTATTAAAAAATATTCAATTAATTATTGTTGAATAATTATTATTCTCTATTTTGGTATAAAATAATGTTTAATCCTAAAATAGATATTTTTCTAAAAATAGTTTTTCATTACATTTCACAAGACTATATTAAAATCAATTCTAACCTAATCTATAAATGAAATCATAGAAAATGAATTAAAAAAAATTTAATCATCATATTTAAATTATGTAATAATATCTATTTATTTAGTAGTCTTAATGAATAGAAACTATAGTAAATGTTTATTACCATAGTAAATTGTAAAATTTGTTAATCGAGGTTGAAATTTTGGGAAAAATCTTCAAAATTTCTCAAAAAACTCCTTAATCCCATTTTATGTATATATTTCATCCATAAATATCATAAATTTAAAAATATAGAAATTTTTTTCCACTTTATTAGGATTATGAACTTTATATTATTTTATGTATAGAGTAATCACAAAATCTCACTCTCTCCCTTATTATGTTTTTAGGATTTAGATATAGATAAAAATGATTTATTAATTAATCTAGATGATAAAATTGACTAATAATAAACTATACTTATGATACTAAATTATTTTTTAATATTTATACATGGTATAATTATCATGAATGCTTACGCAATGTTGATACAATGCTAGTGAAAGCAATTGACAAATTAAGTAAATTATTTTAAAAATATTAAAAGTAATATGTTTTGGATGAAATATGTTGTTCCATGAATTTAATATTTAATTAAAAAATAATAAGTTATTATTAAAGTTTTTAAATTCAAATTAAATTATTATCTTTATGCCTTTAAAGTTAATATATGTGAATAGTCATTATAATGACTTTAATTAGTATTTAATGTATAAAAATTATTTTTAAATAATTATAGAATTATAAAAATACGATTTTAAATTAATTTTATGGTAATTTTTATATTATATAATTAATTTTCCACGTATGTTTCACTTATAATTTTAAAAATATATTTCATGACCCTTAGATATTGAAAAATTTATTACCACGGTTAAGGTTAAGAGGGTTAACAAGGGGGATAAAAAAGAATATAAGGTTTCAAATACCACATAAAATCATCTAAATTTTATTTTTTTGATTTATTTAAAACTTATACTATTTAAAATTGAATATATGAAACTTTGGAACCATTTTACATGATTTTTACACATATTATATATTAATATTTCACGTATATTCAAAATTACAATCCACCCTACTTATAAAAGGAAATGTACTCTTCTATCTTACTCACACATATTAATCCATTTAGCTTGAAATAACCTCCCAAAATCCAAACCCAACTTTCTTACCCATTTCCTAGAGGATATTATATCATAAAAATATCATCTTGGAAGGCTTAAGATGTAATCCAAAGGAGGTTTTCCAAAGAAGAGGTATAACACTTAACCAAGTGTTCTCATGTTTATTTCTTCTTCCACATATTTAAAATCTTATATAACCATGATGATATGATAAAATAAGTGTATTACATGCAATAAAATTTTATTATGTTGATGAGACAACCATTTATCATATCTTCTTCCATCATAAGGGAAATAAAAATATCGCTCACGCATACGTGCAGACTACAACCTCTATGAAGCGATGTGTTTCATTTCTCATCACTATGAAAAAGTAAGGTTATTATGATATATTTAATTAATATATATGATATTTATGACATAATTACTCTTCTATAAATATAATATATTACATAACTGTTTCACTTCCATCCGTTTTAAAATGACATCATCGCTCATGGGTACGTGTGTATTACTACCTCTACGAAGTGATTTGATTCATTTTTAATATCATCCTTTAATGTATAGTTATAAAATTATATTTAATGTATAAAATGATAAATATTTAATGATTAATGTTCCATATATTATGGAAAAATGAAACCTTTAACCATTTTCAACCTACTATAGTTGTTTTGTAATTATGAACTGAAAAACTTCAATATATCTGATATAAACTTAAATGATTTAGTAATTAACTAAGTCGGAGAAATAAATGAAATAAAATAAATAATGATAATAAAATGAAAATAATTTTTTTTTCTAATCATGTCTAAAAATAAAATATAATTTTATTATTCAATAGTTATATATGATCTTCTCCTTGAGAAATTTTCAAAACCATGAAATATTTCATCTCTCCAATCATGGATATCTCATATATCTTATTAATTTTGAGATAAAAATCCAAAATAAATAATATTTATTTATAGGAAAATACTTAAAAAATATCAATTATATATTATTCTTTATTATCTTTGATGTATAGTTTATTTTCAACTCTTCCCTTCCAAGATTTTAGTGACTTAAAAAAAGTGTCTAACATGGAATATCATGCTCATATGGCCTGTTTTAACACATATAGTGCCTTATTTAACATGAAAACATATCCTTAAGTATTTGTAAGAGTGTATCCATCAGGATAATCAGTATATACATCATATTATAACTCTATATTGAGTAATGTGGAATTAAAATCTATTTCAAAGATCATGTATAGTTTTTTTGGAATGATAGAAAGAAAAATTATCGTGGCCTTAATATCGGAAAAAGGAATGGAAGTATAATCCTATAAAATTACTTCAACAAGTGAATTTGAAATAATATAGTTAATTTATTCCAAATTTAAGGTTATATAAAGCTTTTGAATATGTTTTAATTGTTATAAGGCTGGTTATAGGTGTTCGGGAGGCCAAAAAAAAGAAAAGGGTGAGGCTAGTGAGCATGATGTAGCTTGAAGAATCTATATTTTCTCCACCATACACCATGTGGAATTATAGAATTTTTATGGTGACTGAAGATCCAATCATCTATCCAATGTAGTTCTTGGGTATAAATTATTCTACCCAGTGATCATCAACCACCTGGTAGAGGCCACCAACTAGCCTGTGATGTCATTTGGCACCCAATAGGCATTCTACGATATATAATGTTTTTATAAAATCCTAACACTTATTAATTTTTATCATTATCATGGGAAATCCTCAAGAACTAATTCTCTAGGATCCCTCTCATGACGTTTAAGAGTTTTCTCCTTTCCTTCTGTACCCTATCTTCGATGGCCAGGAAAAGTTTGATCCTGTAATTATAATGCAATTGAGTTCTATTTTAATACTAATCAATCTTATCCTATTATCTTTGGTTAAATACAATTATATAATTGAAATATTTATTAGATAAAAGGGTTTTTAAATTATCTAATAAATGATTGTTTATCTTTGATATAACTGACAAAAAAATTCATAGAATAGCTATTTATGCAATTTTGACCTAGACCATTGTCAGCAAAAGATATTCTCGAGTAACTATGGGTTTTTACAACCTATTAGTTTTGTTTTATCCTTAGTTGTGATCATATAATTCTAATTATTTCATATTGGTTGTGGTTCTAGGATTAAGTGCTGCAATTTTATTCAGAATTCGACCCTAATCATCAAATCATTATTTCACCTAATATAAGAATTCCTTGAGTTTAACACATGTTTATACAGATTCTTGGAATGATTGTTGGTGTGAATGTGTAGACTTGTGAGACCTATGTTTGATGTTTGATCACATGAGGTGTATGTCTGTGGTTTTGTGGAGTCTATGCTTATTATTCCTTGTATGTGGATTGTGATGGTTATGATTCTTTCTTGATATGATGTGAAGTTTGATATATAATTTGTATCATGTATTTCATGTGTTGTTCTTATATATTCTATAGTTGAACGTGTAGGATGAGCCTTGTGGACCCTCTCTAGTGGGGGATGTGTTAGCTTATTGGTCAACATAAATTAGGTTTATCCCTTAATAAGGGATGTTTCAATCATGTTTTTATACTATCTTATCAAGGGGATGTGTCAGGTGGTTGGTTGATGTTCCCTATATAATAGAACTGAAGAAGGTAGAGCTAGTATCTAAGAACCCATCATATATATTGTGCTTATATGAAATAATTCTTGATTATCTATATTATATTTACTTTTATAGCATGTAGCAATATATTTTGTGTACATATGGTAAGGAATGTTGGTGGTGTCTTGCTGAGTCTCATACTCAAACCATACCCGAGCCATTTAGTCCACTTATAGATTTCATGATAGGGATTCTATGAAGGGAAATTAATTTCTGGTGGAAATTTAAGAATGTTTATTGGGAGGATACAAGAATTAAAATATGGAACTTTAGATGGATTATTTATACTGACTTTCTTTAGTAGCTTTAACTCATATATTTATTCAATTCCTGTGGGTATCCCTTTTCTGATTTTTGGTTTTTATGTCTAACATTACGTTCTGATATTATATGGGTCGTAATTGTTGTTTATGTTGTTAATCCAATTATTATTTATGAATTCATTATTTTTTTTTCTTTTTTATCACTTCCATTATTTTATTATGATATTTAATTGGTACTATTAACATAATATCCCCATTATTTTACCTTTTCCCTAACTACTTATAGGAAACCTCTTTCATATGGAGAGGCACACATGGGGTCGGGTCGAATTCTAGATCAAACCTAGTGTTTTAGGTAAGGATATTAAAAATGATATAAGATAACTAGGTTCACTAACTTGTTTATTCACTTTTCCTTGATTTGAGATAGGATATATAGGATATAAGATGTTTGCGACTCATGTAGTCAAACTATGCTAGTTTCGGGAAACCTCTATATAGTGGACCTCAGAGTTTCCATGAATTTGGAATTTTTTTCTCCTTTTGGGTGATGTTACCTTTGATTTAATTAACCTTGGTTGATATAAATGATGATTGCGTATTGATTTATGGGATTTCCAGTGTGTTCATGCATCATGTTGGATAATAGGATCATAATCCATATACATATTTCTTACATTATATAGATCCAAAATAATTAAATTTCTGTTGGAATTATGATATGCACTTTTGGTATATTGTTTATTAAATTTTTTATCTAATCCTCAACATTATAAAATTGAATGTGTGTATATATATATATGGATGTGAATAATGTGAAGGTAGTAGAGGCTTGTTTTGGGACATGGGTAGTTCTTAGGGGGTTATTACTTTCGTGTATGTATCATCTTTTGTCAAACCTTGTTGTAAAACCACTTTTTGTTCTTGTGATATGTTAACTATCTTAGTGTCTATTTTAATGAATTTCTATAAGGTTTGATCTAGAATTTTCATAAAATTCTGCCTCATAGATGTGGTGTTAGGACAGTTGCACCACCTGTTATATCACTGGATACAACTGAGCATGTTCCCTTAGTTCCTCAAGGGGTTCAAGTTATAGAATTGATCAAGTCAAGACTCTTTCAACTTGTGCATGTTTAGGGTGTATGATCCCATTGGGTTGGGATGACGATGGTTGATTATGTGCATGACTTCCAACTCTAGCATCTCACATCCTTCTAGGGAACCAAAGGGCCCTAGGATGTGTAGGAATAGATATGATTCACTGAGAGTATTCTTGTCCTGGTGTAGACCCCATGGGATAAAAAAATGTGGATTAAAACCCTTATGATTCAATGAGTAACTAGATGATGGTGGGAAATTATGATTCAAGTTGACAAAATTAAAGGTACGACATGTGTTAACATCGAGGAACTATTATTTGAGGATTCATTCCATCACGCATTGAAGGTAGACCATTCTTAGGTTTTCATAGTGCTCTAGTAGGTAGTGATGACAATGTCTACCTATTTAATGCGCTTTATCGATATGATTCAGTTTTCTTCTATTCTGGTGGGGAATAAGGTGCATAATTCCATAAATTTCAAGATAGACCATTTCCCCCAGCTGAAATGATAGGATTTTAATTTTGATCTAATAACCTATGATAGAGTACTTCATAAGAAATTTATGATAGAGAATGAAATTAAGGAACACAAAGAAATAGGTATTCACCCCACTATTAGTGGACCAATATGTGCATTCTCCAACATAGTCCCCATTGCTCATTATATGAGTAGTAAAAGGAAGTCGAAAGGATGAACACCAGGGTGGAAGTCAATAGTCAGAGTAGAGTAGAAGTTCATTGACTACAATTTTGGGAAATGACTATGTTAGGAGATATAACTATGGGGATAAAGGGATTTATCTCAAGGGATATCTTTTTTTTATCAATATTTATCACTGGTGTGTCTAGAATAGTTATCTAAAACAATTTAGTTCAAATAATTCATGATAAACACCATTATGTTAGGTGATGTTACATGTTCGAGACCTTAGTAGAAGGTTTATACCTGGAAATGGTTAGTTAATTAGATGAATTACATGTCTCTAGGTTATCATGGATTTATTATTGTAAAGGATTATGAGGCAGATCAAGCTCTGACCAATGGTTGGGAGGGGCCCTTGACAACTTGATGCACAATCCTTATTTCTTATACATTATAAATTTCTTTGTTTGATACAAGTGAATACCATAAGTTAAAAACTTCACAAGTGGTTTATGGGTTAGAATTATCAGGTAAATTCTCTTTGTATTTGGTATCCATCAATACACCCCTTATAAGAAAAGTGGCTTATCTTTATATCTGTCCAGAATATCTGATGGTGGTATCCATCAATACACCCCTTGAGATATCAGGGTTTGGTGGGATCCTTGAAATGGTCTTATTGACTAGATACCATGCACACATATATTATTATTAAAGATGAGTGACTTTTATGTTGCCTATAGTGGAAATGATTGTTTTGACCAATGAAGGGGAATTCAAGGAAGGAAGAGTGGGACTATATCCTTATTAGAGAGAATTATTTACAGCATAAGTGGCTAGCATGATCATTATATTGGACCAAGCAGTGTTACCCTACTCTTTGCCTCCAATGATAGACCTGTATCATGATGTCTTTATAGATGACTTCTCATGGTTACCTTCACACAGGGGAGTTTAATTAGAGATATATCTCATTCTCAATAAACAACCCATATAGATTATACCATATCACATGTCACTATCTGTGTTTTAAGAGATCAAGGTACAAATTTATGACTTTAATGATTAAGGCTTTTTTATACCGATAACATCCCCTTAGGTTGCTCTGATATTATTCACTAAGAAGGAATATGGTGGTATTTGGATTTTTGTGAACTACCAGTAGTTGAATTAGATCACTTTTTTAAATAAGTACTCATTGCCAATAATAAATAATTTTTTTGATTAGTTAAGGGGATCCATGTAGTTTTCAAAGATTTATTAATGTTCTGTATACAATAATTTCTATGTCATAGAGGAAGATATTGTGAAGATAGTTTTTAGGTGAATTTATGGGTTGTATTAGTGTCTCAGTGTTTCCCTTGGAGTGATAAATGCTCCAAAATTGTTCATGGATTTTATGAACAATATCATTCACCTATACTTGGACTCCTTCAGCATTGTGCTCATATATGAAATCCTGATATATTCCAATATAATAGAATCACATTCTAGACAACTAGAGATAATATTGAGTACACTTAGATCACATTAGATTTCTACCAAGTATTCAAAGTTTCCATTTTGGATATAGGATTCATGTTTTATTGGATAATGGTTTTTCAATTTTGGAATATTAGTTTATTTTGAAAAGGTAGATATAGTTATGTCTTATGAATTATTGAGGAATGTGTTATAGATTAAACGTTTCTTTACGTTTGTTAGGTACTATAGGAGGTTCATTTAGTAATATTTATACCAAGAAGTTCCAATGATCATTCTTACTATGAAGTAAATTGAATTTGAATGGATATAAAAATTTTAAGTGGACTTTTTTGACTTGAATAATAGGTTAAAGTTAGCTCTAATTATGATTCTTCCTAAACTAGTAGTTGGGTATCTAGATTTTTATAATGCATTTGGTGTTGGTTTGGGAGATGTTCTGATACAGGGGGATAAGTTATTTGATTATGGGTCTTTTTAGCAATGACCCCATGAGTGGAACTACACTACTGACACATAGAGTTGGTAGTTTTGGTTCATGTGTTGAAATATTGGCATCATTGTCTCTTAAGTATGTGATTTACCATATACATGAATCACAAGAATATGTGTTATATTTTCTCACAACACAACCAAGATATTCATCAGATGCATTGGGTAGAATATTTGTAGATATTAAAATTTGAGATAGAATATACTCTGTGGAAAGGTACGTTAGTACATAAAATTCCTTGTAGGAAGATGTAGGATATTGGTGAGAAATATTCATAAGTGAGTTGAAATATCCTGGATTTATTAGTGTAATGGATAGTGGGAATATATGAGGATCGATGGGTTGTGGTAGGTCCACCATTAGTGATTATATCCTAATTGTTGTAATGATTACTGATTAAATACAAGATTGATCCAGAGTGTTCCATTATGTGTGAGAGGTTGGTAGAAAGTGGTTCTATTTCTTGATGGATCTTAGATAGATTTAGTGTGCCTATGGTTCATGGAATAGTGGTGGCTCTATCTTCCATGAGAGAAGAGTTGATAAAATCCTCTTTGGATTTGTAGTGGGAAGTGCACCCAAGGATGACAAAAATGTATCATGATGTTAGAAGGAAGTTTTTGTGGCCTATTTAGAATAAATAAATAAAAGGCTTTGAATCCCATAGTCCGACTTGTTATAAGATCAAGGTTGATCATCAAATACCTTGTTTGTTTCTCCAGCCACTTCTAGTGCATATTTGAAAGTGGGATGAGCTAATGATATACTTTTTTTACAGGTTTTACCTAGTCTCTCAGTTTTTTGGATACAATTTAGGTTATAGTGGATTTACTATAAAAATTGGATCAATTTATATAGATATGAAAAACTAACTTTGTGTATGTTCTAATAAATATCTATGTTTAGGGGACTATACAAATTCATAGAGCACATTTGAGTGAGGTATTTGAAAGATTCCTAGTTCACATCACAGTTTTAGAAAGGATTGAAGAAGGCGATCATGACTCAATTTAAGATGAGTATAAATTTTATTCCTCTAATTTATAGAATGTATGAGAGAAATATCTAGAAATTAGAGGATATTAGTAGAGAATGTATTTAGTATTTCATAGAATATTAGGATGATCCCTTTGCTCTAGTAATATTTCTCCTACAATAACAGCTTCCATTAATTGATTTAGATGGCTTTGTTTGAGGCTTTGTTTGGGTAGCCATGTCATTCAACACTATTCCAGTATGAGGTAGGTGAAACTTTGGTTTATTGGTTATGTTTGGTAAATTTTACCTTTAATAATTTGTTTTTGATTTAGAAATGTATGGCTACGGCTCAAAATGGTCCGCATTCTTATAGCGACCCTACTTTTTCTTACATGACTATTACATCATTTTAATGATAAACAATATAATAGTGTTATAAAACCAGGATAAAAAGGTTTAGTACCTTTAGAAAATTAGGATTATACATAAATTTTACAAAATAAAACATAAAAATTATTTAATCCCCTTTTCTCTATCTTCCTAGTCTCCTTCTCATTATCTTTAGTACAAGTAATTAGCTAAGGATATACGTCAATGAAAGGTGTGAGATGAAATCCTAGTAAGAGGATAGAAAAGAAAATGAATTAATATAATATGGGTGATCATAATCATCAACATAACATCATAATCATGATATGAATTATTAGATTAATTTATAGAATGTGTAAATTCATAACAGCGTGTCTTAGTGGTCAACTACCACACATAGTTGTGGAAACAAATAGCATCATGTCGATGCATAAAATATGTGCATAATCATAAATTAATCTTTGTGAAAAAATATAACATCATTTTCACACATATTTCAAATTATCTCATGAGATACATCTCATTATCAAATTCATTGGTGAACTATATAATTCCAGGTGCACCTGTCACTACAAAACATTTATATAATCATGCATTCCACATAAAACGTATAACAATCATTACAATACAATAACCCACAGAAAGGAAATGGGTTTCATGATAACTTCATAAATCATAAATTCATGGATAAAATTTTGGGTTCCAAAAATAAAAAGGGAATAACCTACTCGGTATAAGAATCATAAATCTTGAGTGAAGAAGAAACAATCTTATGAGAAGTAAAAGATGTATTTTTTGAAGGAAGAGTTCTTTTGGAAAAAGTATATCATTTGTCATAAAACTTGATTAAAAAATTGTATATTCTTAAAATTAAAGGGATGGAAAAAATAAATGATATTTAAGGAATATTAATGAAACATTCATACTATAAATGGAGTGAAATATGGAAACCTGAAAGAGAGTTGGGTTTGAGAATCCCCTTACCTTATGTCTGATTGCTTTCTTCACTTTAATATCTTGGATAATAAAATTATATGAATAAATAAATAAATAAATAACCTTCTAAAAATTTATTTTATTCATTATAATTTAATTAAGTTCACTAATTTCCCTTATGATGAGTTATAGAGTTCAATTTCATTATTCGAGAGTGTTTTTTTACTGGTTTTCATGATCAGTTCACTTGCTTATATGCATGGAAGATCATGAACAATGAGAATGATTCTCCAAAATTGAAATTATATGTTATTAATGAAAATAAGAAGATAATTTTTATTATAATTCATTTGGTTATATGGTATAAGGATGATTTATTAGATAGAACATTAATGAAAATGATTTAATTTATTTTGGTGGTTTTTAAGACCATTATGAGCATATATAATTTTATTCAACATCATGTTTATATGTTGGTTTCAGAACATTATATAACATATGATATGTATAATTAAATATTATTTAACCATAAAAATGTTTTTATGAATATCCATGAAGGCGGTAGTGAAAAAACAAAATGTATCGTCCATGGTTGTGGTAAATCGACACACCATGAATGATAATTTTATTTTTAGAATAAAAGGAAATGGGAATATATTTGAAGATGAATTATTCCATTAACCTAATAAAATTAAATTATATAAAAGATAATGGAGTTATCATGCCACTTGGATAAGTAAATGTGAGGGGATAATAAAAAAAATAAAAGAATGTGAAAATAAATGAAAAGAAAAAGATATAGGGTTTTACCACTTAAACTTCTGCTCCTTGAAAACCACCTTTAGGAAATGGGTTAGGTATTTTTATGATAAAAAGGGATCTTGGACATAGTTTAGAGGATTTTTAAGAGTATTGGGTAGAATTTGGACTAGTCTCAATTCTTGGAAGGGGTGATGAGAAGAGGTGGTGGGGGTGATATTTGTAATAGGATGAGAGGGGTTTTTTCTCATTATTTTATTCATTATTTTATTATTTCTGATCAATACTATCAATAGTTTGAACCTTATCACTAAATATATTAAAATAATGAATAATAGTTTGAGATTTTGTTGAATACATCATGCCCTATGTTTTAATTCATGTATTTTGATTATAATTTAAATACAGTAAATTACCATATTTCACTATTCACAAAATATTAAATTATTTTAGGAGAATAAAAAAATCACCTTAAACATTTTTCAACATAGAGAATTCAAAAATTAACTCCATTTTATGATAAATATTTCCTTAAATATGAGAAATTTAATTTTTAATTAAATTCATTATTTACTTAAAAAATAATGGAATCAAAATTATAACTGATTTTATGGAATGATGAAAATTTAATTAAGGTATCATAAAATCATATTATATCATAAGAAAAAAATATAATAATTTATGAGTAAATTTTAGGAAAATATATTTTCATTCAAATCAGTATATTAATTATAATATTTAAATTAAACAATTATGTTTTATAAAAATACCAACACTTAGTTAATAATTTTGAAAGAACTTCTTTACATATACAATGATATAATTATATAACATCACCATTTATAGGAAACCTAAATTTTATTTATACTTTAATTGGTGATGTTACTATTCTTTGGGCCATATCACTATTCCTAATATCCATGTTACTATTCCTAGTTTCAAGTTACTATTTCGTCGGTATTTGTTCATTAACTTATAGAAATGCATATTATTTCATACATTATTCAATTATAATTATTCTATTATGTTTTCTATGAAATTTTACATGATTTATACTATATATAATACTTTTAAGAATTGAGTTTCCATTGGAAATATTTTTGGGTCGTTACATTCTTCCCCCATATGAAATTTCTCCCTCAATGTTTCATTTTACATTCTAAGTTGAAAATAGTTTAGGGTAATTCTACTTAATCACTTCATATGGTTCCCATGTTTCCTGTTTATAATTATCGTTTAACCATAGTATTGTGTCCTGGTTAGTAGTCTTTTTGCATAGAACATTATCTCAACAATCCAAGATCTTTACTGTCTACTCCTCGTAAGAGAGATCATTTTCAAATTGTACCACCTATGAATTTAGTGCTTGTGAGTGATCTGCTATGTATGTCATCAAGAGGTATACATGGAAGATACCGTGTACTTGAGGCATGGTAGGTGGAAGTGTAGGTAAATAGGCCATAACTCTGACATGCTCAAGAATTTTGAAGGGGATAATGTGCATGAGACTCAACATTTATTTCTTTCAAAATATCATGATCGTATTCCATGGATATATATAAAGGAATATTATTTCTATATACTTAAACTATAGGTATCATCTAGGATTGTCTACATATCTCTTCGATCAACATTGGGATGCCTTTATGTTCTGCTAAATGGTTTTCACATTTTCCACCATTTCTTCGACCACTTTAGGTCCTAGAAGATTACGTTCACTAACTTCATCCCAAAAGGCCAATGTTATGCATCTTTTCCCATAAAGGAATTCATATGGATCCATTTTGGATGCCCAAGTGGAATATGTTGTTATAAGAGAACTCAACCAGAGGAAAGTGTTGGTCTCATCCTTCTTTGAATGCCATAGAACATGCTTTCAACCTATATTCTAGCGTGTGAATAGTATTCTTATATCGGCCGTAATTTTGATTATTAAAACCATAATGAAGTTCATCTTAGTGTTTATATCATGTTGGAAACTTTTCCAAAACATAGAGGTGAATCTTGGATCTCAATTAGATACAATCTATAGTGTTACTACGTACATCCGTACCACTTATATGATGTATATCTGTGCAAGTTAATTCAGTGATTGAAATGTGATAAAGTGATTTGCCTTTGTAAGATAATCCATGATAACCCATATAGAATTTTTTCCACTAGATATATTCTGAAGTCTGGTGAAAATTTCTATAGAAATGTTTTCCCATTTCTATGTTGGTATGGGTCATGGTTTCATCATACCGTTAAAATTTTTCCTTTCAACCTTCACCTGATGAAATACTAGGAACCTTGATTATATTTACTGATATCATTCTTTATATTTTCTTACCAATATTTTTCATGGATATCTTGATACATCTTTTTTCACCCTGGGTATGTAGAGAAGGTTGGGATATGTGAATCATTAAGAAGATATTTATTTATCATTGGATTGGATGGTACACAATTTAATGTCAAGGAAACTCCATTTAATATTTTTTTTCAAATTACATAGGATTATTTTGAGACCAGATGCTTAGAAAACACCAGATTCTGAGGCCTAGTGAGCCCAGAATAGAGTTTTGAATTTTTTGAAGTTCATTTAAATAAACATGCAGGTTGGATTTTCTAATATTTAAATCGGTGCACAAATCAAAATTTTGGGGGCACTGTTGAACTCAAAACATCGAGATTCGCCAAGAAAATACCTAACATTGACTTGCGAGGGTTGACCGAAAATATCAGTTTCCATACTTTTCAGGAGAAAAATAAAAATAACTTAAAAAGCTATTTTTTCCTTCACTGTTGAGTAGTGACATGTCTGAACTGCAGAGCGATGATGAGGTGATGAAGAGTCCCATTAATTAAAGTCTTTTAATGGCTTGTTAAGGTGAATCATAATGACTCATTAAATGAAGTGTAACTGATACGATGTTTCATTTATGAAACAGCGTAACGACGCGACGATGCAGCGTAACAGAAATGCTGCGATCGATTTCTTTTTTAATGGATTAATAGGGTTAGAGAAATAGGATAAAAAAGGTGTAACTACTCTGAAGAATTAATGGTGAGGAATCCTCTCCAATGAACGCTAGCGAATCACTAGTGACATCGATGCACCTCGAAGAATGGGGACAATGAGCGATGAATGCCGAAAACTTCTAACTCTTGAATCTAAGCAGACGGATCACCACCACCAACGATCTTCCCTTCGATGCGAGTCCATCCCAGGTAGGGGTTATTTTTGTTTTTAGTTTCCCTGTTCTTCATTCTAAAACAACAAATGTGGATCAACCTAAAAATAGCTTGATCTTAAGATCTCTTGTTCTTGTGGGAGGGTGCATACACTCGAGGTTTGCATTTGGGTTACCTAGTTGTTATAATATTGAACCTCCACCTTGTTTTAAACTCTAAAGCGGAGGGTTTGGGCCAACACAAACAAGGCTCAAGCCTCTCTTTTTTTGTATATTCTTTGTGACCGAACCTCCATGTTGACAGTAAATAATTTTCCTGGACGTAGCATGAAATATAATACCCCATGGAGGATAGAGGTGCAGAAGGCACAAAGATCAGACCATTGGAGAAGACCTAGTGGTCTGTAGAAGGTGTCGTCGACCGTTTCCTAAGGGGAAAGCGTGACACAACAGCACCCCGAGGGAGGTGTCACTGCATTGCGGCAGGAGTAATTGGTAGCAGGCCAACAGCTAGCAAACAAGGATGTGGCCACCCAACCATGTCGGTGGAGGTGGCATACGCTGGGTGGGAGACAATGACCTGTCGGCACGTGGTCTAGTGACCGTGTTTGGGTCCACAAGCGCAGCCGGCATAGCTGGCCACGACGTGAAAGAATCGGTCGCCAAATGGCATATAGGATAGAGGGGACTAGACCACCGAGTGCGCAAACCAGGCCACTTCACTGCCCGATATAGAGTAATGTGGGCCCACTTCTGTGGGTCAAGCCGACAATATAAAGCTAGGATGCTGGGAGGCCCGACCTGGGAATGAATTGGACCTCCTATTATGGGTGGGACCAGATGGAACCTGGTCCTTGGGTAACCTGGTAGGATGGACTTCGGCCGAACCGGGACTATTCCATCAAGGCATAATGGTCCTGGCCTAGGGGCCAGACCGGACCAAGCCAGCCCATACCTGAACGATGTTGGGTCGAATCAGTTGAACTGGTCCAGGGCATGCCCCCCCCCCCCCCCCCCCGAGATGGCTTGGTCGGATTGTTTTGACCGAGATGAGACACGATTGACCCCCAATTACTAAAATTCAAATATATTTCAAACTGGGAGTCCTATTGATGAGACATTTGTGGTGATGGAACCCTTGTTACGAGGCAGTTCTTTTGAAATGATATATGTAGGTTTTAATAGAATTTTAAATGAGACTAATGGCTTGAGGATCAGCTTCTCTTGGAATCAAGTGAACTACATGCGGGAATCCTACCGTTGACTGAGACCCGCAGAATATTGACTAGAGACCCTATGTGGATCAGCTACAAGTGACCATGTGTGTATCAGCTACAATAACCCAGTGAGAAGTGGATATGTGTGACCTGGAAGGACCACGGTGGGGAGCAGCTCTATGTGACCTGATTAACCCATGGTACTCATCAGGGATGAGGACCTCAGTATGACAACCAAGGTGGGAAGTGGCTCTTTGTTACCCAGTAGGCCTACATTAGGGAGCAGCTTTGTGTGACCCAGTATACCCATAGTACTAATCAGGGATGAGTACCCCAGTAGTCCATGTTGTTTAGTGTTTTGACTGATGGCCTTTGTTTTTATACTCTATATTATACCCGTGTGAGTTGTCTTACTTTGTATCTTGATTTGTGATTAGGATTTGTGGTTTGATTATGGATCTATTGTGGTATTTCCTTTGTGGTTTGTGGTCCCTTCTAAGTAATTTGTTACTTAACCTAAAAAGTCATTCTCCTGCATGTTTTGTGTCTGGTGCAGACGACTACCTCCTTGACGGAGGACTTGACAACCTAAGACCCAATGGTTCCCAATAAGATCTGGAAAGCAGGGCATGCTTCTACAACTTTTGGAAGCTACTCTACACTTAACCAGCAAGTGGGGTTTTCAGCAGATATCTTTTGAGAGATATTCTATATTTCTTGTTTTTCAGTTAATATTTTTTTGGGTTTGAATTATGGCCTATTTGATCTATAACTTGTACTTTTACTCAGTGGTTGTTTTTTGGAATGCATGATTTTACATATCCAGTTTTTGGGATGTGGATGGGTGTTTATGCTTACATGTACTCAAGAAAATTCCTCCCATTTGTATGTTGATGCCTTAGGTTCTAGTTGGATACACCTAGCCATCATGAGGTGGGATTGGGGGGGTCACAGAATGGGTCTTGACAGATGGTTCGTAATACAAATCATCATGGTAAAAATCTCACAACTCTTTCCTCGTCAATTTTAAACTTTAAGGATTTCCCCATTCTCATAACTTCCACATTCTTCTGAATTTATACATCATTTCATTGAAAATCCATTATTTTATCCATGAGGGTTAGTTAAACCATCATTTTAGAAAGGATTGGTTATGTTCATTCCTTAATTCTTTCCATGTTTTCCCTTATCAAATATAAGATAATTTGATCCTTGTCAATTCACATAATTAATAAATATGAAGGATATTTTATACATAGATCATCTTACACCTTCTTCGCTTTTCGAATATGGTAGTCGATTGATAAGTCGTTATCCTTAATGAGATCTAAACATATTTGTTGGAACATATTAATCTCCTTCTATGTGAATATATATTTGAGTCTCTTATGATCAATATATATTTCACACTTCACCACATATGGATAATGTTTTCATATTTTCACTATGAATATCACAATCGCGAACTACAGATCATCAGTGGGATAGTTTTTCTAATGAATTTTCAACTTCCTTGTTGCATAGGCTATCACTTTATCATTTTTCATAAGTAAATATCCCTATAAAATATTTTAAGAATCATTTTTCCATAAATACTTCCACACTTGTCATAAGTGTGAGTACTGGAGTGTTGATAAGACTCTTTTTTAAATCTTTGAAGCAGTCTTCACATTAAATGGTCCAGACTGTATTTTCTACCTACCGAGTTAGCTTGGTTAGTGGGTTAGACCATCATGATAAGTTCTTCAAAAAAATTTTGTAGTACCCAACTAGACCAAGTAAATAGTGGATATCTATTACATATGTTATTCTGGACCAGTCTTAGATAGCCATTTTCTTGGTAGGGTCCACACATATTCTTTTACTGGTGATAACATACTCTAAGAATGCTACTTCCTCCATCCATAACTCACATTTACTTTAATTTTCATAAATTTTATCCCTTCTCAAATTCTTTAGCATAATATTAAAATTATCCTCATGTTCCCCCTTTATATTAGAGTATATCAGAATATCATCTATAAAGACTACAACAAACATGTTGAGGTAATCTCTAAAGACTTCGTTCATCAATTACATGAATATTTCTAGAGAATTAGTGAGATTGAAGGGAATTACTATGAACTAAAAGTGTCCATACCTCTTCTGAAAGGAAGTTTAGGAATATCTTCCTTCCTAACTATTAATTGGTGACATCCCAAATAAAGGTCCCTCTAATACATGGCCCCATACTATTGATCGAACAATTCATCTATTTTTGGAAGGGGATAATTGTTATTTGTATTTATTTTGTTGGTATCACAATAATCAATGTAGAGGAACATTTATCCATCCTTCTTCTTAACGAAGAGGAACGGTTCACCCCATGGTGAAGAACTTAGGCATATAAAACCATTCTCTAGATTCTCATGTAACTTCTTATTTAGTTCCTCTAACTTAATGGTGTTCATTCAATAAGGTGTATTTGATATAGGTAAAGATCAAAAAATAAGTTAAATTCACAAATCAACCTATTGGTCAAAAGAAATTCCAGGAAATGTTTTGGAGAACACATCAGTATTTCCCCTTAAAATGGAAATGCCTTCAAGCATGATTCTGTCCTTTGTCTAAATCATTTGATCTAGATAGGACTGCTCAGAAGGAAATAATATCCACACATGAGATGATGATTCTAAAGGATATTCATCATCATTCTTACACTTTTATAGAATTGGAGGGTTCCTCAGGATATGAAGCGTGATCTGCATTTCCTGATAATTCATGCTGGATTTATATAAAGATAGTCAATCCATGCCCAATATATAATCAAACTCTACCAAAGGAAGTAAGACAATATTTTCTAGGAGGTTTAGTTCAAAATAATTATCTGGGGAGGATTTATATAATTTAGATGCAATAATTTTTTCATTTTCTATTCTCACAGATAACTCAAACTCCATATTTTGAGGTGGTGTTTTATTTTTTCTACTAAAGTTTCAAGATATGAAGGAATGCATAGAATCATAATCAAATAGTACATTCACTATTCTTGAATGAATAACCAGTGTACCTGTCCCCATATCATATGCAGGATCCACCTTAGAAGTAGTGATGTAATAAAATGTACCTTTGTCCTTTGGATCTGGTGGTTGTTGAAGATAATTACCCATGAGGGCTCATGTTTTAGTGCACTAGATAGCTTAGTGTCTTTATCCATATAGTTGAAGCATTAAACCATAGGAGTTTATCTCCTTTACCCCATCACATTGTCCAGTTTCCTCATATATCTTTGATATTCATGATCTTGGTGGCATTCTATTACACCCATGTAGAGTTTCTCCATCCCTTTAAGCCAATTCCCAGGACGATTCTTTCAACTTTTTTCACATGTGAGTGTTCGGGTTTTCTTTCCAACTTTATCATTAGATCCTCCAGTTTGAAACTATATCTTTCATTTCTTATCACCATAGTCATGGGATCATTCACCAAACTCTATCTTCACTTTTAAGGAACATCAAAAATCTTCTTTATAACTCCCAAAGTCTTGAATTTCTAGTGATTTTTGAAGGTGTGGTTTCAAACTAATAAAGAATATATGAATTTAACTATCATTATTGAAAACAAAACCCCAAGAATATGTTAGAAGCCTTGTGAATTTTTCTTCATAGGCCATGAAATATCCAATTTCCTTTTTCTTCACATCTATGAATTCCTTATCTATCATTTTATGAACATTTTGAGGTAAATATTTGTTAATAAAAATTATCATATTGTATTCCAATTCATATATTCAATTTCCTCCTTCAACTTGGCGTTCTTAATCAATTCCCACCATTGGTTGACCTATCCATCTAGTCGATAAATGACCAGATTCACCTTCTCCATCTAAGAACAGTAAAGCACATAAAAGATCTTCTCCATTGGGTTGACCCATAGTTCTGTGACTAGATGATCAGAGGATATACTAAATTTCAATGGTTGTTGTCTCAATAATGACTCAATATCAAGTTATTATCTCTTAGTTGATGGAGGATTTTCCAAATTATTCAAGTTATTGTTCATATCCTGAGACAACTAGGTTAGAATCACTATGAAATTTTAAACTCCACCTCCCATGGAAGTTGGGATGTATTTCGGGAAATAGCAGGATTTCCCCATGCACGGGCTATTGGATTGGTTTCTCCTGGTTCCCACCAGTTTCTAAAATAGATTTTTTTTTTGAACAAAACATAAGTAAACAAGTAATTAATAAATAATTTATTCATTTGTGAAATTAAATCTAAAGGAATATCTTATGGGATCCCTATGTTTATAATTTTTTAAATCAAAGATTCTTGGGTTCATATATGTACATAGTCTTATACAAACAGTTTTCACTAAGGTTCTATAATCCTAATTCAAAAAATTAAGAAAACCATTCTCTTATACCAACTATAGCAACCCTGTTTTTTCTTACATGGCTATTACAGAATTATAAAGATAAACAACATAATGATTTTACAAAACTAGGATAAAAAAATTTTGTGTCTTGGTAAAATTAGGATTACACATAACTTTTACATAAAAAGACAAAATCATTATTTAATTTCTTTTTATCTTGCTTCTTGGTATCCTTCACATTCTTCTTATTACAAGTAATCACCCGAGGATATACATCATTGAAAGGGGTGAGCTAGATGTCCAGAAAGATGATAGATAAGAACATGAATCAATATAACATCGGTGAGCATAATCATCGTCATAACATTATAATCATGATAGGAAACATTATATAATGTCATGGAATGAGTAAATTCACAAAAATAAAACATCATGTATTAGTGGTCAACTACCACAGAGTGTTTTGAATAAAGCTAACATCATGTCGTTGTAGAACATATTAGCATAATCATAATATCATATTTGTAAATAAATATAGCATCATGTTCACAAATATTTCACATTTTCTCTTGAGATACATCACATTACCCAATGCATTGGAGTGCTATATAATTCTAGGTGCACCTGTCACATCATAACATTTAGATAATCGTACATGCCACAAAGAGTGTATAACAGTTATTACCATAAAATAACCATGGAAAAGAAATGTGTTTTTTGAGAATTTCATAAAAATAAATTCATGGATAAAATTTGGGGTTCCTGAAAAAAAGGGAATAATATAATTGGTATAAGACTCATCAATCTTGAGTGAAGATGAACCATTCTCAAGAGAAGTAAAAGATATGTTTTTACAAGGATGAGTTCTTTTGGAAAAATAATTGCGTTTTATATAACTAAATATTGGAAGAATTTATATTTAGAAAAAATGGTAAGGAAAAAATAAAAGGTATTTAAGGAATATTAAAGGAACATTTATACTGAAAATGGAGTGAAAGAGGGAAAACCTAAATAAAGAGAGTAGGGTTTAAGGATCCCCTTACCATATGTATTAACTCTTTATTAACATTAATATCCTAGGTAATCAAATTATATTAATTAATTAATAAATATAAAACTTATTATACAAGTATTTAAGTTCACTTATGGAAATTAAAATGAGTTATAGAGTTTAATTTCATCGTTCGTGATTGTTCATTTTCTAGGATTTCATAATCAGATCCATTGTTTATATGCATGGAAGATCTTGTACAATGAAAATGATTGTCTATAATCAAAATTATTTGTTACTAATGATCATATAGAACATTAATTGGTCTTATATTTCATTTTGTTACATGTTGCGAGGATGATTTATTGGATAAACCGTTAATGAAAATGATTTCATTTATTTTTGTCATTTTTTGCGACCAATATGAGAATATATCATTTTATTTAACATCATGATTATATATTGATTTCATAACATTATATAACTTATAATATGAATAATAAAATTTTATTTAACATAATAATGGTTTTATGAACATCCTGGAATGCGGTAGAGAAAAATTAACATGCATCATCCATAGTGGTGGTAAATAGACACACCACGAGTGATAATTTCATATTTAGAATAATAGGAACAGGGATATGATTTGTAGATGAATTATTACATTAAAAAAATAAATTACAGTATATAAAAAATATTGGAGTTATCATTCCTCTTGGATATTTTTATGTGAGGAGAGAGTAATAAAATAAATGATCTTGAAAAGAAATTAAATGATAAAGAAAGAGGATTTTTCCTCTTGAACTTTTTCTCCTTTAAAACCTCCCTAGGTCAAAGGGTTTTGTCTTTTGAAGATACCAAGGTCTCTTATACCTAAGTTAGAGGATTAGGATGCGTATTGGCAATAATATTGACAAGGATAAAATCTTGGAAGGTGTGAGGAGAAAAGGTGTTGATGGGTGATATTTATAGTGGGAGGAGAGGGGTATTTTCTCATTATTTTATTCATTAGTTTATTTTTTTGCATCAAGAATATAAATAATTTTAAACTTATCACTAAATATATTAAAATAATAAACAAGGGTTATATATTTTTATTCTTACATCATGAATGAGTTTTTAATTCATGAATTTGGATTAGAATTTAAATACATTAAATTATAATATTTCACTATTAACCAAAAAATAATCTATTTTTGAAAAATCCCAAAAGTTTAACCTAACCATTTTTATATGTTTATAATTCAAAAATGAAATCCATTTTATTAAAATAAATTTATAAAAATGATAAAATCCATTTTTAATTAAATTCATCATTTGCATCGAAAATATCAACTTCAAAATTATAACTGATTTTATTACACTTTGTAAAATTAATTAAGATCTCATTAAATTATCTTATATCATAATAAAAAATAATATTTTATGAATACATTTTTCATGAAAATAAATTTTCTTTTAAATCATTATATTAATTATGAAATTTAAAATAAATAATTATGTTTTATAAAAATACCAACACTTAATTAATAATTTCTAAAACATTTATTTACTTATACTATTACATAATTATCTCATATTACCACTTATAACATGATAAATTGTATTTATACTTTAATAGGTGATTTTACTATTCAGTTGGTTGAATTACTATTCCTAATAGTCATGTTACAATTCCAAGGGGCAGGTTTCTATTACATCGGTATTGGTTCATTAACTTATATAAATACCACTTATTTTATTCATTTTTCATTTATAAGTTTTTTATAGTGTTATATATGTGATTTTATGAGATTTATACTATATTCCATAATTATAATACTGTAGTTTCCATTGATAATTTTTTTTGTTCGTTACATATCTTATGCCAACTGATGAAGATGACCCTTGGAGTTTGTAGTGGCTGATAAAGACTTCTTGTGGGTGCACCATCAATTAGAGAAAATTAGTTTTAAGAATATAAGAAAGGTACAACTATGATATGTGTTGTTGTTTTAGATCTTATATTGAATTAATATGGTGGTCTATTAATTTAATCTCCCTCTAGGGTATTAAGCTACGCATAATGTGTTCTATATATCTGATCTTTATAGGTACTAGTTCGATCTTCTAAATGTGATCGACTTCTAGGATATTGAGATAGAACCAAATGCATCTTCTATGGTAAAGTTCTTTTTGAAAGTGGAATTAAATGTGATGTAATTGTGATTTAAGACCATTCCTCTTGTTTAGGTTCATGACTTCCTCTCCAAATGTAAGAGTATGTCGACTAGCAGCTGGGGTCTGAATGCCTTGAGTGGGGAGACTATACCCTTGATAATCAAGTCCATAAATCATAAATATAAATAAATATAAAAAACTCATAGAACTAATGTGGAAGACTAAATGTCATAATATAATAACAAAACACACACATCACACACAAATAAATAAACTAGGATCCCAATGTGGCAAGTCAAACTAGAGTACAAAGGTAAATGTAGATAAATAAGAAAAATTCTATGCAAATTCTTTAGAGTCCATCCTTGTAAAAAATTCACCTATATGATCCTGAATCAGCTATCTTCCATGAGTCATTTTCCCTTTCCTAGGTCTCTAATCAACAATTCTCAATGAGCATCAAGATTCATATGTAGGGTGTGAGTAATGAAACTTGGTAGTGAATCAAAAATTCATCCTTAACATGTATTCATAGGAATAACAAGTGTATTCCAAATTAACAATAAATGTGAAAGAAATCACAAACAATCATATATGGAGCACTCATGTGCTAACCAAGACACTGCATTCCTTGGATGTACCTACTTCGGCTCCATGCTATAAATATAGTCAATTATGTTATAATTTATTATGAACTAACCACAAGGCTGTGAACACTTTTCATGGAATTTGAAAGGCATCATGTTTTGGTTCGGTCAATAAGGTTTAATGTGAACATGTTATTTTGTATCTTCAGTGCTTGAGTCTCGAGTCGAGCCACAAGGCCTACAAGTAATCATGTTACTTAGAATCATCAAGGCATCGAGTCTGAGGTCCACTCACAAGACTTACTCACGAACACGTTACTCAGGATCCTCAAGGAATCGATTTGGATAAGTCCACAAGGTTTACATGCCCCTATCTTACAATGGGTCAATAATTATCTTCACTGAAAATCCTTTGCACTTCCCCTCTAATAGATAAACATAACATGACAGTCCACTTGTTGTGATTAACAAATACAAAAAATCCAAAGGCATGGTAAATACACATAACATGGTAGAGATTACAAATTAAGAACATATAATGGTATTATGAGAAGTAATAGAAACATACAAGTACTTATGATCAAATCAAATAAGGATAACAATATACTTAGGCATACTTATTGAATCAAAAATTATTTATAGGTTTCACATGATACACACAAATTCAATCACTTTAAATCATCCACAAACAATTTATTCTATAACAAGAATCAAATCAAGGAAATAAGATTATATGAGGTCCCCAAATGGTAACCAACTTTCTACCCCAATGTATTCAATGTCAATGTCAATGTTTTTCAAGGGTTTTGTTTCTCAAACTACTTTTGTACACCAAAATAAATAAGCTCACACACCAATAACTCCTAGAACTAATTCCATATAAATTTAAATGGGTTATAGAGAAATACTAAAGAAAGAACAATTGTAGGGGTAGAATAACACATACCCAACATCAATTACCATTAATAGTTATATTCATGTTTAGTTGAAGGGTACAAAATTAATTGATCTTGGATAGTGACAAAATAAGATAATATTCGAGTCTCCATAAATCCAAAACAACATGAAAACCCATTATATTCAAGATTTTATCTTCCATTAAGGATGAGAAGGGAGTTTCAAGTGTTGAGTCAATAATAATTCTTTATGAATTTTCAATTCCTCTATGTTTTGAAAATTAGTAACACTTTATCTTACATAAAATTATCTTTCCCTAAACACTATTTTATTAAGGAAAATTTCCCTTCTCTATGTAAAATTTTGTCCTTAATTTTTTTTCTTTGTATCATTTTATAATTTCTCATAATCAAACTAATTTTATTACTAAGTGAATAATTTTGATTCATATATAAAACCTTGGAATCTTATAGTTTCCTTTATATAGAGCATTCTATTTTCAGACTCCAAATTCGCTGAAATTAAGACACCAAATTATCTGAAATTCAAACTCTGAATTCTCTGAAATTAAGACTCCGAATTCTCTAAAATTTAAACTCTAAATTCTTTTGAATTAAGACACTACAATCCTAAAAAATTAGACGCTGAATTCCTCATTATTCAGAATCCCAATTCTTTAGAATTCAGACTCTGAATTCCACAGAATTCAGACTCAACCAACTCAGAATTCAGTCTCCAAACTCCTCAAGATTCAGACTCGAAATTCCACATAATTTAGACTCGGAATTCATTGGAATTCAGACCATAGAATCTATAGAATTCAGATTCTAAATTATTTATAAAATAGAATCCAAATATGCTTGTTTTTGATAATCAGATTGTTTATATGATTTGACTCTAAATTCTATTTTTTTCCTTAGACTTTAGATATTCATATTTGGTTATGCCAATATAATTTCCTTACACAAGTTATTATTATGAAATGATGTGTTGCAATATATTTATAACTAACCGTTGGTTGAGTGACATGTGTACATGTCCCCCTGGAATTCAATGAAAAATATGACCATTGGGGGAGGTAGCCAACCATTGGAGTTTTCCCTGTAAATAAGATCTCATTTTAATGACCTCATTTATGTTCTATCAATCTAAATATTACATGCGATGAAGTGATTTCTAGAGAGAGAGTATTTCATTATTTGTGTGCTCTAAATGCCTTGTTTATCTTGCTTCGCACAACTCTGATTTTTGCTGAGTACAATCGAGGGCTTCTAGGGATAGGAAGACAGAGGTAATGACTACCTTAATGTTCTATGACTTATGGGGATAGGAAGATAGGGGTGTCGACAAACTTAAATATCAAGGGATTGCGAGGATAGCAAGACAGATTCCGATATTTGTATCGAGGGCTTACCCTGGTGGGATTAAGATAAAATTTATTGAAAGTATAAATCAAGGGACTTTATCCAAGGTTATTGGATACCCTAATCTTTGGGTGAAAAGATTTCTTAGTTGTTACTTCTTTTGTTTCATGTTTTATTTACATTGTATATTGATAAAGGAATAAAGTATTAATTTATTATACTTTTTTATAATTTTATTTACTCGGATAAGTAAGATTCTATATGCTTTGAGGTATAATATTTTCCTAAGTAAACTTTTCTTATGTTTCATTTCAAGATTCATATTTCCGGACCCTAAGCAATTTTGCTTCATAGAACTGAAAGAGGATCTATGAATTTACCTTGTTTAACTTTTTTAAACATAGTTCTCTTAAGGTTAAAAATGAATGTTTTTAACCTTACAATTCACCCCTCTTGTAATTGAGCATCTACGTACACTATTTCGATCCTACAATTGGTATCAAAGGAGGTCTCGAAAATAATTATACTTGCATATAAATTTTCCTGCTTAAGTTTTCCTTGTTCTAAATTTCCATGCTTATCTTTTATTGTTCATGTTTTTCTTATATATTTTTATCTTTATTTATATACTTTTTCTATTAACAAGTTTTGTGGAAAAGTATTTTCTTATATAATTATAGGAATGAATGTTGGTTCAATTGATAACCTTAATCCAACCCAACCACCAATTTTTTATGGTAATGATTATGATTACTAGAGAGATAAAATGAAGGCTTTTATTATCAAAACTAGAGTAGATAATTTTGTTATTCTTACTGGTGACTACAAAATTCCAGAAACGGAAGTCAAAACCATCACCAACCAAGAAAAATCAGAATATCATATAAATTACAAGGTACAAAAAACTTTTTTGTGTTATATGACTAGGAACAAACATAGTCAAATATATTCTTGTGAAGTTGGAAACTTCATCTAGAAGAAAATTTATGTTGCACATTTTGGAGCTTCTAATGTGACAGAAACCAAAAGAGCTATATTAAGAGCCGAATATCACGGATTATAATTTTCCTATGGAGAACCAATTTGCAAGGTGAAATAAAGATTTACGAACATTGTCAATATTATTCAATATATGGGAGGGAATGTTCTTGATGATGAAGCTCTTGTGGACAAGATTATAGATATCATGCCCATGAGTGGGAATAAAAAATGATAGCTATTAATGAGAACATGAAAGTTTCCAATGTTAATCTTGATGAAATTTTTTGAACTCTTCTTCAGCATGAGACAAGAATGAAAAGAGATGCTGATATGAATAAGAAGAATAATGGAAATTGAAGTGTATCCTTTACTACTACTAAAGTCAAGACTTTGTAAAGGGTTACTAGATCTAGGTCTAAGAAAGTCACTATTCTATATGAGTCTAGTTAAAGTGAAAATTCTGAAAATGAATTAGCCAATCATACTCAAAGGATGAAAAATATAGTGGGAAAGAAATTCTTAGTGTAAATATAATAATAAATAAATAAAATAAAAGAAATAATCAGAAGTCACTTTCTATGAATACAGAAGAGCTGGAAACATCAAGACAGGTTGTTCTATGCTTAAAAGAAAATATAAAAAAGAAAGGCATTCTAAGAGAAATTGAAATAAGTATTACAAATATAAAGCCAAGAAAGTCTTGAAGGATAATGATGCATGGTGTTCCAGTGGTGGTGACTCATCTGATGAATCTTTATATTTTTAATCTTCTTATCAAAAGAATCTTGGTCTACTAGCCAAACTACCTATTGAAAATATTTGTCTAATTGCCAAGGTACACAATGCTGAATCTATTACTAAGGCATCTTTGAATTCAAATTATACTGATGATAAATATTATAAGTGTTTAGATGAAGAATCTTATTCTTATGAAGATAACTATTTACCGACCTATGATGAATTGTCTTGGTTTTACAAACTTCTTGAAAATGAAAATTATAAGATAAAATTAAAGTTAGAAAATGATAATTCTATAATTACTATTTTAACTAAAGAAGTATCGGTTCTTTCTAAAAATCATGATCAGAAAACATTTGATTTTTAAAGTGTTTATAAAAACATTAAGGAAGTTAATTCTGAGAAGGATAAACATTCTAAGGATCATAATGATTTTATTTCTATGAAAAATATATTAGAGGCTAACGTTAGTTAGAAATACAATAACTTTGAGGATAAAAACTTGGTTATTAAACTAAATTAAGAAATATTTTATATAAAGAGATTCCTATCAAACATCACCTCTGGTAAGTAAAACTTTTACAATATGTATTCCCAAATTCATCCTATAAGGAATCGTTCTGGATTTGGTTATAGTCCTTCTAAACCTATTTTTAGTAACAATTATTTTTCCCCAAGGTGATCCATTTTGTGCTTAATGTTAGTGTGGTAGACAATATGAGAAATGTTTTTCATTAAATAAAAACTAATATTTAGGTTTTTATATTTATCTTATTTTTCTACAAAAATTTGGATTCCTAAAATGTTACTTTCTGAAATTTCTAGATCCAGGAGTGTTTGGATTCTAAAAGTCGGACACTTTTATTTTAGGGAAAATAAATAAAGTACCAATAAAAATACATGGTACATGTATAGGGCATGTTCCTGACATATGACTGTTAACAAAAACATCTTTGAAAATATTATCAAGACGAAAGGAGGAAAAGTAACTTTCATATATAATTCTCAGGGAGAAATTTTTGGTATAGGTAACATTTTTCTTCTTGGAAAAACATTAATTTTAAATGTTTTATTTGTTAAAGGTCTTAATAACTACCTCATTATCATAAGACAATTTTTTGATGAAGGTTACCTTGTGAATTTTAGGAATGATAAATACATAGTACACAATTCAAAGGAATAGTTTATTCATTCTTAACATAGGCAAGATAATGTATAAAAACTAAACTTAGAATACATTAGGAGCCAAGATCTACCTTGCCTTTCTGCAATAGAAGATCAATCTTGGTTATGACATAGAAGGTTAGGACACTGTAATATTAGGAACCTATGGAAACTCTCAATGAAAAGACTTGTTAAGGATCTATGAGAGCATAGATTTGATTCTTCAAAAGTTTATGATCCTTGTAAATATAACATGAAACATAAATCAAGTTTTAAATCAATTGGTGAAATCTCAAATTCTGATGCATTACAGTTAGTTCATATGGATCTTGTTCGTCCAACAAAAACTGGAAGTATTGGAGGAAAATATTATGTATTTGTCTTAGTTGATGATTACACTAGATTTACATGGGTCTATTTTCTAGCAAAGAAATATGAATATTTTTTTTATTTAAAAACATTTAGAGCACAAGTAAAAAATGATAAAAACCTTCTGTTGATAAATATTCATAGTTATCATGGAGGAGAATTACAAAATTCAGATTTTGAGACTTTTTGTAGTATGAAAGGCATCACTCATAAACTCTCAACTCCAAGAACTACTCACCATAATCATGTTGTTGAAAGTTGAAATTGAATTCTTCAAGATATAACTAGAACCATGTTGAGTGAAAATTCTGTTTCTAAACACTTTTTGGCTAAAGCTGTTAGTATTGCTTGTTATAATATAAATCAGGTTTTAATCAGACCTTTTCTTAACAAAATACCTTATTAATTGTGGAATGGTAGAAATCCTAGGCTTTATTACTTCAATGTATTTGGTTTAAATGTATTAGTACTGAATACTAAAGATAACCTACATAAAATTTCACCCAAATATGGTGAATTAATTTTCCTATGCTACTGCACTGCTTCTAAGGCATATAGAGTTTTTAATAAAAATACTTATACTGTTGAAGAGATAGTGCATGTTAATTCTATAAAACTGATCCTTTTGTTTTTAAACAACTCCAACCTACATCATCAAATGTTTTTTCAAAAACTGATTATCAAGCCTTGATAGAATATAAATTTAATGAGGAAAATACTCAAGAAAATATTTCTGAAGCATTTACCCATGTAGATTTCCTACCATATACAGATGAACAGGTTTTACAAAACCCAAATCAGTTGTATCTTAATAATCATCCCAGTGATAGTATCATTGGTGATGTAAATCAACCTATTAGGACTAGAGGTTCCTTAAGAAATTAAGTATAACATCTAGCATTTTTTCCCAATTAGAACCGAAAATCATTGATGAAGATTTAGGTGATGACAATTGGAATAAATCAATGAAAGATGAGATAAATTAATTTGAAAGGAATAAAGTCTGGACCTTGGTTGAAAGACATAAAGAAACATTTTTAATTATAGTAAAATGCGTCTTCAGAAATAATTGTGATGAAAATTGAATCATAGTAATAAATAAATCTATATTAGTTGCTATAGGCTATAATCAATAAGAAAGAATAGATATGATGAAACATATTTTATTTTAGCTAGACTTGAATCTATTTTAATTTTACTTTCCATTGCAGCATTCTTTAAATTGAAATTTTTTAAAATGGATGTGAAATGTGATTTTCTTAATAGATATGTTCAAGAGTAAGTTTATATTGAACAACCTCCATGTTATGAAGAAAAAAACATCCTGAACATATTTTCAAACTTACCAAAGCATTATATGGACATAAAAAGCTCCTAGATCCTGGAATGATAGACTTACATGATTTTTGTTACAAAACCATTATGTTAAGGGAAATGTGATCCAACTATTCTTATAATGAAAGATAAGAATTTTTTTTGATTGTTAAAATTTATGTTAATGCAATTATATTTAGTTTAACTCAGCAATCCTTAGTAGATTTGTTTACGGATATAATGAAATATGAGTTTTAAAAGAGTATTATGGTTGAGTTAACATTTTTCCTAGTTTTTCAAATTTCTAGAAAACTATAAGAAAATTATAAATCACAACATAAGTATATGAAATATCTTCTTAAAAAGTTTTGATATGACAAAAATAAAAGTATAATTACTCTAATTGGTACCTCAAATTTTCTTGATCTTGATGAAGCTGAGAAACCAGTAGACCAAACATCATTTAGAGGTATGAGAGGAGGTTTAATATACTTGACATCTAGTCGTCCAGACCTAATATTTTCTGTATTCTTATGTGAAAGATATCAATCTAATCCAAAGGAATCTCATTTAAATGTAGTGAAAAGGTTGTTCTGCCATTTAAAGGGAACTATGGATTTAAGACTCTTATATACTTTTGGAAATGATTTCGTTTTATGAATCCTTTTAAATGCTGGTTCTGGTTGATGTAGAATGGATAGAAAAAGTACACATGTAACATTTCATTTCTTAGGAGATTCATTAGTTTTTCATCATTTAAAAAGAAACACTCATTAGTATATTCCACTGTTGAAGCTGAATATGTAGTAGCTGGAAGTTTCTCTGCTCAAGTGTTGTGGATGAAACACACACTCACAGACAATGGCATGAGTTTTACCAAAACACAGATATTTTGTGATAAAACTAGAACCATTTACCTAAGAAATAACCATGCACATAACTCTTGTGAATAACACATAGATAATAGACATCAATTTCTTAGGGATAACACACTTAAAAGAGATATCATTCTTCAATTTATTAGAATGTAAGATCAACTTGCTGATATTTTTAAAAAATCTTTACCCTCCGATGGATTGGAATACATTAAATAAAAGTTAAGAATGATAACCAAAAAGTAATCCTCTATATTAACTTTTTGTTGAAACCTATCTCCTTACATTAACTAACTCTTTTTCATATGGGGAGTACATTTTTTATTAACCAACAAATTTTCCCCCATAATGATTTTTTTTAGAACTCACAATTTTGGTACCTAAATTTTTCCCTTATATGGTAATCTTTTCTAGATCCAAAAATTCTCTTTCCTTAATAAAATTCTCTGGAATATAAAGTTCTATAAGAATTATTTTCTCCATCACTAACAATTTTCATAGCAATCTAAAAGCCATTTATCCTTATATAGGTTTTTTTTAATTGAATTTTTTTACTTGTTGGTATTTTTTATCTTGTTTTAAGGAATTTTTTGGATTAACTTTTCCTTAAATCTGAAGTTTTACCTTTAGAACCTCAAAAGACCAAAACCTACCAAATCTTTCTTCAGTTGTCATCTCAACTGTAAGATTAGATCATGCTTGTTTCAACTATTGGACCTATTTGGGAATTCAAACTATCCCTTCAATGCCTATATAAAGGCCCCCAATTCTTTCTCCATATTAGTTTACATGTTTTTTTCTGTCAACGCTCTGCCTCTCTTCAAAAATCCCATTCTGCTTCTTCATGTTTTCTTAGAATATGGATTTATTTGGAAGACTCTCCATAAAAGTAGATGTCTTCAACTGAGGAGATCATAGAATTTCAAATATATAGAGAAAGGTTAGCTGATATGATATTCTTTATTAAGTATAATTCTCTTATTTCACAAAATATGAAGATGAATGGATGGGAGAGCCTCTGTTTAGCTAAACCAAAAAGTGAGGATCCAGTTTATCCAGAGTTTCTTATTGAATTTTATGAGACAATAATTTTTTTAATGAAGGTGGGCAAGATAATTTATCATTCAAGAGTTATGGGAAAACATATTCCATTTCCTTCAATATGGAAGAAAGTATCATTAGAGTACCAAATGAAGGAGAAGCAGTTTCTATATTCATAAGTTTCCAGATCAGTTAGGAAGCTTTGATAAAGAAACAAAATAGAGTGACTTGGACTCAAATAAGTGAAAATGTCGAAGATCAACCATATATCAATGAATTTTAGGATGCTAGAATTATGGTTATGTGGTTTTCAAATTCCTAGAAAAATAGACAAGGACTTCTTAATGAAAAGTGACATCTACGTTCTGGATTTTCTGGTCATCTTGTGTAAGATTAACTGGGTGAAGTATATCTTATTGGAGATTACCTATATCAAGAACAAAACTCTCAAATAAAAAATCATCAGGTATCTGGGAATTCTTTCTAAGATCACGGCACTATGCCTAGAGTCTTTCAAAGTCCCCTATAGCTCTAAACCAAGAACCTTAATGATTTTGTTACTATGTGATGCAACATTGAGGAGGATCAAAGTCAGTATTAATAGAAAATTCAAAGAATTTTATGATCTATCAGAAAGTAGCTGAGACTTACAAGGAAACACAGAAGGTGAGAAAGTTAAAGAAACCACAAATCAAATACAAGCCTAAATTTTAGGAATGTCAGTAAACACCCCCAAAACCAAAGAAGAAAAAAACTTTTCCCGACGAAGTTGTAGCTATGTGGAGGGAACCGAAGGAAAATAAGATGTAAGGAGATCCTAGTTTTTGTATAGATCCTTCTATGTAAAAGGAATTAAAAATTTAGGCTACTGAGGAATTCAAAAGGCAGGAAAAAAAAGCAAAAGAAAAAAATGTATGGGGAATAAATTGTAAAAGCTATTGTCCAGGATATTGAGAAATATTCTGAACAGATTATGGTACCAGATATTTTCTACAAGAATCAGTACCAGTGACTCCAGGAAAGAAATTCATAATTATAGAACCTGATGTATAAGAAGAGATAGTTCAATAAGAGGAAGTTGAATAATAATAATAGGAAGAAGGAGATGCAAGTGATGATGTGATAAGGCAATTCGAAGAATATCATGGGAAGGAAAGATCTTCTGAAAAGCTGTCAATCCAGACTTCCCAGGCTATATCAATGAAATTTTATTCTCAAGGAAAAGAGGTTGAGGGTCAAGAAGAGGTTAATAAACCTTATGATAATGAAATAAGTAATCACGACTTCTTTCAACCTAATGATCTTGAGGGAGATGCTGAGAAGGAAATGTTTTATGGAGATAAAATCATCCATGTCTCATATAGTGAGGAACAATCTCCAAACGTTGAGAACGAAATTTTCAAATTTGAAAAAGGTAAATAGGTGATTGTTGATACACCTAAGAAGGTTGTCATGGTTAATAATTATTCTATTGGATCATCCAAAAGAAAGGATGTAGAGCCAGAAAAAGAATCTTCACCTCCAAGGAAATCAGATTCTGAATCATGTTCCATGGGTTAGGATTTCATGGTATAGTCTCTGAAGAAGTTAGTGGACACTATTCCTCTATTTCTGAGTATTGATTCGAGATTCTAGTTGCTTCAAAAACCCTTTAATTAGAAGTTAGATTCCATAAGCATGCTCAGGAAAAAATTCATCAAGCTAGAGGTAGACTTCAAAAACTTTTATATTGATTATGATGCTCACATTAGATCTTGTAAGAAACTTAAAAAGTGGTCCAAAAGAACAATTGAAGATTTTAGAATCATTGATGTCTTCTAAGACTCAATGAAATATTCCTTCGATAAGTCAGATGATCAGATAAGAAACCCTACAATATGTTTTACAGAGAATCTGAACCTTGAACAAGTAGCCCAAAAGCAATAAGATAAAGATCTGAATGGGGATCTGAGTTTATTTGCCTTAAATTTGAAGTGAGAAAAGGATCATAGGATACAGTTTGAAGAAATTTTCAATCATCAAGAAGAGATACTGAAGTCTTAGGAAGAAATCATTAAATCTCAGGAAGACAAAATCAAGACTTTGGAAAAGAAAAATCAGGACCAGGAACAACTTCTCAAAAGGATTGAGGAAAATCATAAGAAGCTTAAAAAGTAGAATACTAACATGAAAAAGAACATGCTAAAGGAAAATAAGGATGAATAATTTTTCCTATCAATTTCTATATTTTTTTGAATTTATTCCTTGTATTAATTTTTCTAATCTCAATTAAAAGTCTTGTTGGTCTTCATTTGGTTTATGTATAGCTCTAATCTTTCAGGTACCATATTTTTTTCCAATATCTATAATCCATTTTAAAAATCAAAAGTGATAGAAATTAATAATAAAAAGAATACTAAGTATAAGGAAGATAATTCCCTAAGTAAGGGGGATTTTATGTAAGGGGGAGTTTACTTAAGGAAGATGTTCTCTAAGGAAGTCATGAATATGATACTTAGGGGTTTAAATACCGAAGAGAGAGTTAGTCATATTAATCATGATTCATAAGTAAAGGGATATAAGATTTTATTTTAAAGTTCATAAAGAAAATTAATAGTCCTTATATTATTTTTCCTAGAGTTGTTTGTGCTTTCCAAAAAGGGAGATATTGTTTAGTTAATAAGGTTTCTTAATGAATTTTCTATTCCTCAATTGTTTGAAAATCACAAAAACTTTATCTTAAGGAAAATTATCTTTCCAGAAAAACTATTTTATTTATGAAAATTTCCCTTCTCTAAGGAAATTTTTATCCTTACCTTTTTATTCATTGTATCATTTTATAATTTCTCATAATCAAACTCATTTTATTAATAATTCAAAAATTTGGATTCATATATAAAACCTCAAAATATTATAGTTTTCTAAATATAGAGTGTTATGTTTTCAGACTCCAAATTCATTGAAATTTAGACTATGAATTCTCTGAAATTGAGACTCCGAATGTAACACCCCAAGATTTCATAGTATATTATCTCTTCAAAGTAATTCAATAACTTGCACTACTCGCAACACCGAGTTCGAACACACCATGACTTACCAAACTAGCCATTCAAAAAACGGTTATGGATAGTATTAACTAAATTTTAAATTTTATATACCCAATATAATTTTAATATCCATATTATGTGTTTCATAGACATAATATAAGAACAAATTCAAATTTTCAGATAAAGGAAGTTTTTTTTAAGAAAATGCAATTTTACCGCATTTTAATAGAGAACCCCTTTTAAATCAAATATTTGACACTTTTATATATTCAATTTGAAAAATAAACTTCCTCTTTAGAATCGGGAAATTAAAATTTAGTTTTGATAAATTTATGGTATTTTTCTGATAACATTCATTTTTTGGTGAATAGTAAAAAGTACTAAATTTTAATTAAAAACAATTTTTTTTAATAGAAATAATTTATAGTGTTAAATTATTAATTTGAATGGTTTTGAAGTATAATTAGATTATATTTTTATCATTTAATAAAATTTAGGTCTTTACAATTAATTTCACTTTGAAATTGGACATAAACAATTGTCAATCATTTGATATATATTGTTTCTTAAAAACAAACTATTTGTTTTGACAACGAGAATTAATTTTAAATTAATTAATGAAACTTTTACATATTTCATTTGGTAAAATAGACATAATTTTTTAATTCGGAATACCAATTATAACATTGGCTTAATTTTTTGTATTTTTCAGAAAACATCAATTTTTTGATGAATTGTGAAACCACTTAGTGGTAGTTAAAAAACTAAATTTTTCATTTAAATGGAATTTTACCGCTTCTGTTAGTTGAATTTAAAAACTCCGACACACATGGTTGTTATTTGTAAGTAAAATGTGGTTCAATACGATAAAAATAATTTTGGTTGAATAGTAACTTTTGAATTTTATTTACCGCGGTTAAAGGTAAATAGTGTAATTCAAGATAAAACGAATGTCATAATAATAAAAAATTAACTTAACAATTGTCCTAACCATATTGGATGAGTCATGTCCTACCATGGGATATTTGGGTCGATTTGGGGACCTCATGGAGCCACTTAAGAGTGATAATGAGACTTTATTTTAATTAACATAAAGTAAAGACAAAAATGTCATAAACAAATATGTTTTTGTAAATTAATTTTTACATGGGGTTATATAAGCTATATATTTCGACTATAAATACTTTTTGGCAGGATAAATAGTTTTCCTACATCATGGTATTTTTTTTATAATTTTTAGATATCAAATAAATTAAATTATCTATGACACATAAATGATGCAGTATTTATCTCCTTAATATATTATTTAAATAAATAAGATTATAAATATTAAAATAACATCCAAAACCTTTACAATTCTTATTGGATAAATTTGTTTCGACCATGAGTCATCTTATCTTTTACCTTAATGTGTTTTTGACCTTTAGGAATCAAAAATAATTATATAATAAAATAATATTTTCACACTTTCCTAAAGAATACCTCCTCCCCCTTATAAAAATCCCTCAATTCTAACCCATTCCTCACACCTCTCAATCCCCTTGGCTCATCCAAATCCTACCCAAATAATCTCTCAATATCCATATATTCCTTCTAAAATCCTTACCTTAGGGAGAAGGCACTTCTAGAAGTCCTTTTGGTCCAAACCAAAGGGAGTTACCTGAATTAAAGGTAACAGTTTCTCTATAATTCTTCTATTTTATTTTACTTCTCCAAACCCTAAAATATTTTCATTTTATTATTTTATAACAACAATAGAATCCTCAATATACTAGGATGTTTTTATGAGATTTATTCGAAATACACGTACACACACCTCTGTTTAATGGGTAAAGAACATATTGTTTCTGTGGATGGAAAACAAACGCCTCACGAAACGATGATTGTTCAATTATCTCCTATCACCTCTTATGATTTCTATTATTATGAAACTTTATTTATATATGATATAAATTATGTTTATTTTTACTTTCTTCTTCTGTATTTCTAATTTATAGCATACCTTTATGATTTCCATTATAAGTAAACGCGATAATTTCATTTGAGGAAGTGCGGACTACCGCCCCCTCAAAGTGATATGACTAGTTCTTACCATAAATGGGACATATAAAGTATGGGGTTATAGAAATTATATATGATATTATACAATAATTATAATATAACTATGTATCATTATGTTTTCATTCAATTAAAATATGAAATAGAAATGAATGTAACATTCATGCGTACGTACGACTTACCGTCTCCATGAATGGTGCATTTCATTTATTATATCCAAATGTTTTGTACTGTTATAAATACAAATATATACTGGATATATATGATTAAATCATGAATATAATTTTGGAGATAATGGACTCTTGACCACATGGACAACTTTTAATTATAAGGTGTTCATTTTTTACTCAAGTTCCAAATATCGATAAAATGACCATTATTAACTTAAATGATTACATATTGTTTATAACATGGTAATAAGTGATATAAAAGGAATAATAAACTTGAAAAAGGGTTCTTAATCAAGTATTAATTAATATAAGTTTATTATTCAGGAAGAACAAAGAACAAACATGTCAAGTCAGACATGAGGTAGGGGTTTCTTATCTCACTTTTAATTCCGTGAGATTTCTATTGTTTGCCACTTATTGCATGTGGTGTATTGTGTACTACTATTTGATATATATATTATCATGATTCTATTTTTATTCATGGGATTCTGTGAATGATTTTTTAATTATTAACTTTTGTTCATACAACTCAATTTATTACAACGTGGTAAGGGTTAATTCTACAATATCTTCAGTATCTGAGGTTGTTTATACGTAATTATCTACCGGGACCTCTTTTTCATCCACATCCATGTCTTCTTAAAAAATATATTTCAAAACATTTTTACTATTTACTATAAAATGTTTTAATTTCATTTATACCCTTATTTTACCCCATATGTTTTTAAAGGAATCCTTCCGTCGTTTTCTAAACAAGGTACTTTATGACCTTTTCGACAAAATTAAGGTAAGAATGTTTTTTTATCTTATATGGAGGGTGAAGATATTTTCTACCATTATAACATCGTTGAAGATTCACTTGAAATATTATATGAATAATTTAAAAATAAATGTTTTCCTTATAATTATGTGACTCTTAAATGATTTCAAAATAGAAAGAGATATTTCTATCAAATAGTTTTGATTTCATCTACGTCAACATCCTTGGATAAATTTTACACTTGTTCCAAGTTGATTTATTATGATACAAATCTTCCATATTTAATTTAAGGGTTTTGTGATATGTTTGACTGTGGATGAGTTATTTTTATGCCATTCCTGGTTTATGGTTAAAGTATTGACATGTCGTATGCTAGTTTTAATACGAATGTTTATGTTATATTTCAACCTCTTCTTAAGATGAATGTGTTGGACTAGTATGCTCCAAGTTAGGGACTGATAAAAGTTTTCCCTCTAGGTTGGGGTATGGTTACATCAGACCCTCCGGGATGGAGTCCAGTTATAGAGGCTCTCTGGGTTATATTTCAGTTATAAAGGCTCTCCGGGTTGGAGTTCGGTTACAGAGGCTCTCTGGGTTAGAGTCTGGTTATATAATCACTCCGGGTTTGGGTCTGGTTACAGTTATCCACTAGGTCCTGGCACAAGGCCTTGACAAAGTAATTAAAGTCCAGAATTATGAATTCCATCATTATGAAAATGGTTTTTGATATTGCATGTGATTATTCGACCAATATAATATCCATGCGAGTAAGTAAATGAAATTATTTGATTTTAACTTTACCATATTATGCTTAAGTTCATGTTTAAAAGGCTTTTGTTTTAGTCTAATATATTGCCTTAAATGTTTATGCTTATTTATGAATGTTTTCGGTATATTTTTTTCCTTACTGAACATATGAGCTCACCCCTTTCTATGTTTTATTTTTCCCAGGATGTGAAGAAGTTTTTTAAGATTGATAAGCAGGGTTAAGCTAAAGGATTAATGGTGTTCTCAAAGGATCATTTATGTTGTGTTTTATTTTCTAACATGTAATGTAATTTTCATGTATGTAATCTATTTTACAAGACTTCTAAACTGATCGGTATTCCGAGACTTGATTATTTATAATCATGCTAATGTATTAAAATAATGCACCAACACCCATAACTAGGTTCGGGGCATTACAGTTGGTATCCGAGGAAGTTTAGTACAAACCTAGGAATCTAGTTTTAGAAAAAATCTGATTAGAGCACATTATCCAAATATAGACATTGAGGATTAGTATAGAAGAACTTACTAGAATTTCGGTATTGTAGAGATTTTGTAAGTTTTCCAAGAAATACATCCCTGTCTGGATACGAGCCGGTAGAGGCGGCTCTGACACAGATGTACCTAGGGGTAAAACCCAAAAACACTGTTTTGAGCTAGACTCAAGCGGGAACTGGTGCACGACGGTGGTCATTACTGCACTCTTGGTTACGACACCCCCTGGGGATATTCTAAGGATAATTTTGAATTTCTTTACAAACCATTAGGAAGGGTTTATGGGTATATACTACCTCAAAGAATTTTTTTTATGAATATGGATTATATCTATACAACGTTCAATTTATTTTAACTCTTTTACAAGTTTGGAATTATGTATTGTTATTCATAAATTAATATAGTGTATGTCATTGTTTGGAAATGGATCCTAGTATATGGAATAAGAATTCCAGTAATACACATGATCAAAAGATTAAGAAGGATCATATCTTTCATGGTATTAAGACAACATTTAAAAGGGAAATAATCTCAAACATACTCTCATCATATGAAGAAATAGTATCATGTGTTAATAAGATAAGTAAATAATTATATGAGTCTTATGGATTTTAAGGGAAGCAAGATATGAAAAGGATTGAAGAAAGAAAGATGGATAAAGATAAGAGGGGAAAGAAGGATTTTCCCATATATGACAACTGTGGAAATAAACATCTTGGTAAATACTTGAAGGGAATGGGAGTTTGTTATAAGTGTGGAGAAAAAGGACACCATGTACGTGATTTCAAGGGTAAGAAAAAGGTTTCAAATGTATAATGCTTCATCTGCAAGGTGTTGGGACACTAGTAAAATCAATGACCAAATCATCATAGTATACCACTTATGATTTTGTTGGATAATAATCATGTTATGATATTACTACAGATGAAGATTAATGACTAGTTTTCTTATGTTGATATTAAATAATTATGTCATTTGAGTATTGTATCAATGATGTACTAATTATAATAATTATGGAATATATAAGGATTTGACTGTAGTACCATTTAATTAAGGACTTGAGATTGTGTGGAACCAGGAAAAGTGACTCAATAATAGGTTAATGTTTTTTTGGAAAATATATGATTGAAGGAAATATGGTCCTAATACCAAGTTAGTGATTTTGGAATAATATAGGGATGATTTGGATAAATTAAATTGGATATTCTTGACATCCTTAGAACTGATTAATGGTTTTTTATTCCATTATTATTGGAATTTTCAAAGAAAAAGGATATAAAGAATATATCTAATATTTTATAAAGAATAAGGGATCATGAATGTAACCAATAATGTCTTATGGTAATTCAGGCTGTTACGATGTTTTAAAAGAATACATGATGAATGTATTCGTATGTTATTATGAGGAAAAGGAGATCTTCATTTTTTATACCTTACTTATAATTTTTGGACTATGAGTTTGGGTTGAAGTATTTTGGAAATCTATAAACATTTTAATGAATTATTTTTAACCATGGATAGTATTTATTAATATTATTTTTGGAATATTATAATACTATATTGTTAGAAAAAGGAAAACCTGCAGATCCGGTGATAACCCGTCGCGTCGGAGAAAGCTGTAGGAATCGAACCCACAACCAAAGTGCGACAAGGCTTTATGACCTACCACTATCCTATAAGAAGTCTCTAGTTATTATAAATTAGCTATTTTTAATTGTATATGGATAAATATAATATTTTTGGGTTCTATTATCTTTTGGGGTGAAAGATGAGTTTGTGGTAGAAATTAGTTAAAGGATGGAACTCTACTTTTCAGGTATATATATATATATATATTATTCTATGAAGAAATTAATTCATAAACTTTAGTTAAGGGATATTAAAACCAAAATTGTGTTATCCTAATACCTTAGGTTTTGTTGAACCGATGATATTCTAAATAATCTTAGATTGATTGATTTGAGGTCCTCAATTTTACACTTGTTTGTGATTAATGACCTCAATTAATCCCTATAAATATTTACATTTTTTCAACAATTACGTGTCTATAAATTACACCATTGTTCACCTATTCAAAACCATAAGTTGTTGGTGACTTTTACATTTCCCTTTCCAACTTATTAAGACTAAATTTTATGAACCCTACTTCCGATGTGAGTTTTCCACAGAGGTATTTTTTATTTTCATCCTCTTATTTTAGAAGAATAATTTAAAATTACAGGGATGCAATTTGTTTAAGGAGGGGAGAATGTAACACCCCATGATTTCATAGTATGTTTTCTTTTCAATGAAATTCAATAACTTGCGCGACATGCAACACCGAGTTTGAGCGCACCACGACTAACCAAACTAGCCGTTCCAAAAACAGTTATGGATAGTATTAATTACATTTTGAATTTTATATACTCCATATCATTTTAACATTCATATTATATGTTTCTTAGACATAATATAAGAACAAATTCAATTTTTTAGATAAAGGAAGTATTTTTCAGAAAATGCAATTTTACCACCTTTTAATGGCGAACCTATTTTAAGTCCAATATTTTACACTTTTATATATTCAATTTGACCAAATAAACTTCTTCTTTAGAATGAGGACATAAATATTTAGTTTTGATAAATTTTTGGTATTTTTCTGATAACTTTCAAATTTTGGTGAATAGTGAAAAATACTAAATTTTAATTAAAAACAAATTTTTTAATTGAAATACTTTGTAGAGTTAAATTATGTATTTGAATGGTTTTGAAGTATAATTAGATTATATTTTTATCATTTAATTCAATTTACGTCATTATAATTAATTTCACTTTGAAATTAGACACAAACAAGTGTCAATCTTTTGATAGATATTGTTTGTTAAAAACACGCTATTTGTTTTCACAACAGAAATTAATTTTAAATTAATTAATGAACCTTCTATGTTTTTAATTAGGTAAAATAGACATAATTTTTGAATTCAGGATATCAAACATAGCTTCGGCTGAATTTTTGGTATTTTTCAGAAAAACATCAATTTTTGATGGACAGTGAAACCACTTAGTTGTAGTTAAAAAACTGACTTTTTCATTTAAATGAAATTTTACTGTTTATGTGTATTGAATTTCAAAAATCCGACATGCCTATTTTTTATTAGTAAGTAAAATGTGGTTCAATAAGATAAAAATATTTTTTTTTTGTGAATAGTAACTTTTGACTTATTTACCGCGATTAAAGGTAAATAGGGAAATTCAAGGTAAAAAGAATATCATAATAATACAAAATTAACTTAACACTTGTCCTAACCATATTGGATGAGTCATGGCCGACCATGGGCATATTTGGGTCTATTTTGGGACCTCATGGAGCCACTTAAGAGTGATAATGACACTTTATTTTAATAAACTTAACGTAAAGACAAAAATAACAAAAACAAATATAGTTTTGTAAATTAATTTTTACATGGGGTTATGTAAGTTATCATTTCTACGGTAAATATTATTTGGAAAGGTAAAATGTTTTTCTACATCATGGTATTTTCTTTTAATTTTTAGACAACAAATAAATTAAATTATTTATGACACACAAATGATGCAGTATTTACCGCATTAAGAAATGATTTAAATAAATAAGAGTATAAATATTAAAATAACATAAACACCTGTCCAATTCTTATTGGATAAATCTATTTTGACCATACGTCATCTTACCTTATAATGTAATGAGTTTTGGACCTTTAGAAACTGAAAATCATTACCTAATAAAATAATATTTTCACACTTTCCTGAAGAATCCCTCCTCCCCCTTATAAAAATCCCTCACTTATAACTCATTCCTTCAACCTCTAAATCACCTGGGATCATCCAAACCCTACCCAAATAATCTTTCAATATCTCTCTCTTCCTCCTAAAATCCTTACCTTAGGCAGAAGGCACTTCAAAAAGTCCGTTTGGTTCAAACCAAAGGGAGTTACCCGAATTAAAGGTAACCATTTCTCTTAAATTATTTTCTTTTATTTTACTTCTCCAACCCCTAAAATATTTTCATTCCATTTTTTTTAATAACACAAGTATACTAAATATACTTGATGTTGTTATGAAAAGGATTTGAACTACACTTACACACACCTTCATCTAATGGGTAAAGAACATACTGTTTCTGTGGAAGGGAAACTAAATCTTTACAAAATGATGATTGTTCAATTATCTCCTATCAGCTCTTATGGTGTCCATTATTATGAAACTGTATTTATATATGATATATATTTTTTTTATGTTTTCTTTATGAATCTGTATTTTTAATTTATAGCATACCTTTATGATTTCTATTATGAGTAAATGTGATAATTTCATTTGAGGAAGTGCGGACTACCGCCCCCTCAAAGCGATATGACTCGTTCTTACCATACATGGGACATATAAAGGATGGATTTATTGAAATTATATATGATATTATACTTTAATTATAATATAAACATGTATCATTATGTTTTCATTCAATTAAAATACGAAATATAAATAAAAGTAGAGTTCATGAGTACGTACGACTTACCATCTCTATAAACAGTGCATTTCATTTATTATATCCAAATGTTATGTACTATTATAAATACATATATATACTGGATACTTATTATATATATAATATATAGATCATTAATATAATTCTGGATATATTGTACTCTTGACCACATGGAAAACTTGTAATTATAAGGTGTTCATTTTTTACTCATGTACCAAGTATCGACAAAACGAACATTATTAACTTAAATGATTACATATTATTTATAACACAGTAATAAGTGATATAAAAGGAATAATAAACTTGAAAAAGGTTTCTTAATCAAGTATTAATTAACTTATGTTTATTATTCTAGAAGAACAAGGAACAAACAAGTCATGTCGGGCACGAGGTAATGGGTTTCTTATCTCACTTTTAATTCCATGAGATTTCCATTGTTCGCCACTTATTGCATGTGGTGTATTGTGTACTGCCATTTGACATGTATTATAATTATTATCTTTATATTCATGTTATTATGTGAATTATTTGGTGATTATTTACTTTTTGTCATACGACACGATTGATTACAACATGGTAAGGGTTAATTCTACAATATCTTCATTATCTGAGGTTATGTATACGTAATTATCTACATGGACCTCTTTTTCATCCACATCCATGTATTCTTAAAAAAGGTATTTCAAAACATTTTTACTACTTACTAGAAAATGGGTTAAATTCATTTATACCCTTATTTGACCCATTATGTTTTGAAATGAATCTTTCTGTCATTTTCGAAACAAGGTACTTTTGGACCTTTTCGACAAAATCAAGGTAAGAATATTTTTTTATCTTATACGGTGGGTGCAGCTATTTTCTTCCATTATAACATCATCTAAGATTCCCTTAAAAGCTTATAAGAATATTTTAAAAATAAATTTTTTCTTTATAAATATGTGACTCTTAAATTATTTCAAAATAGAAAGAGATATTTCTCTCAAATAGTTTTGATTTCATCTACGTCAAAATCCTTTGATAAAATTTACACTTTTTGAAGTTGATTTATTATGATACAAATATTCCATATTTTATTTAAGGTTTTGTGATATTTTTGACTATGGATGATTTATTTATATGTCATTCATGGTTTATGGTTAAAGTATTGACATTTCATATGCTAGTTTTAATATGAATGTTTATGTTATATTTCAACCTCTTCTTAAGATAAATGTGTTGTACTAGTATGTTCTGGGTTGGGGACCGGTAAAATTAATCCCTCCGGGTTGGGTTCCAATTACAGAAGACCCTCCAAGTTGGATTTTGGTTACAAATCCTCTCTTGGTTCGAGTCTGGTTACAGAGGCTCTCCGGGTTGGGGTCCGGTTACAGTTAGCCCCTTGGTCCTGGCACGAGGCCTTGACATAGAAATTAAAGTCCATAATTATGCATTCCATCATTATTAAAGTGGATATTGATATTTCACGTGATTATTAGACTAGTATAATATCCATGCATGTAAGTATATGACATTATTTGACTTTATTTTTTCCATCTTATGATGATGTTTAAGTTTAAAAGGCTTTTATTTTAGTCTAAAACATTACCTCAATTGTTTATTCTTATTTATGGAAGTTTCCACTATATTGTTATCCTTACTAAGAATCTGAGCTCACCCCTTTCTATGTTTTATTTTCCCCAGGATGTGAAGAATTATTTTATGATTGATAAGCAGGGTTAAGGTAGGGAATTAATGGCATTCTAAAAGTATCATTTATGTTGTGTTTTATTTTCTAATGTGTAATTTAATGTTAATGTATGCAATCTATTTTCCAAGATTGCTAAACTGATCGGTCTTCTGGGAATTGATTCCTTGTAATCGTGTCTGTGTATTAAAATAATGCACCGACTCTAATAACTGGGGTTGGGGCGTTACACTGAATTATCTAAAATTCAAACTCAGAATTCTCTAAAATTCCGAATCCAAATTATCTGAAATTTAAAATACAAATTTTATGAAAATCAAACTCTGAATTCTTCGGAATTCAGACTCCAAATTCATTGGAATTAAGACTCTTGAATCTATATAATTCAGATTCTGAATTATTTTTAAAACAGAATCTCAAAATCCTTATTTTCTATAATTAGATTATTTATATGAGTTGAATCTGAATTCTATTTTTCCTTAGAATCTAGATATTCAGATTCGGTTATGCCAATACATTTTCCTTACACATGTTATTATTATGAAATTATTTCATGAAATCTATTTCTAACTAATAGTTGGCCGAGTGACACATGTAAAGGTCCCTCTGAAATTGAAGGAAAAATATGACCGTTGGTGGAGAGAGACGACCATTGGAGATTTTCCTTTAAATAGGATCTTATTTGAATGAGATCATTATCGTTCCATCAATCTAGTGATTATTTGCTGGGAAGTGATATCTAAAGAGAGGGAGAATCTCATTCTTTGTGTGCTATGAACACCTTGTTCAACTTGCTTCGTGTGGCTCTGATTATTGCTAACTACAATCATGGGATTCCAGGGATAGGGAGATAGAGGTTCTGACTACCTTAATGATCATGTACTTCTGGGGATAGAAATAAAGTGGTGCTGACTACATTAAAGATTGAGGTCTTAAAGTGAAAACAAGAAAAAATTTGATATTCCTATCGAGGGGTTACCCTGCTGTGGGTTAGACGGACTTTCCTTAATGTATAAATCAAGGGACCTTTATCCATGGTTTTTGGATGCCCAAATCTTTGTGTGAAATGTTTTCTTACTTGTAACTTGTTTTATTTCATGTTTTATCTCTTCTAGATTTTTATAAAGGAATAATGTATAAATTTTATATACTTTCTTATACTTTTATTTTCTCTGATAAGTAAGATTATATATGCTTTAACGTAGAATCTTTTCCAATGTAAACTTTTCTTAAGTTTCATTTCTAGATTCATATTTTTGGACCCTAAGAATGTTTTTTTGTATAATTAAAAGTGGTTCTGTGAATTTACCTTGATTAACTTTTTTAAACATAGTTTTATTTAAGGTAAAAAACGAATGTTTTTAAACATACAATTCACCCCCCATCTTCAAATTGAGCATCTACATATACTATTTTGATCCAACATCAAGGAAAATCAAGGCTGTCTACTGTAGAAAAGCTCAATGAAATAAGGTTTGACCACACATCCTAGTTTTATCTGATAGTAATTTAGAATTATTATTATTGGATTCATCAAGAATAAGGAGATATTTTTATTAATAGGGGTAATAATTGAGTAAAAAACAAATTAAAGACCTAGAATTAATTCTACATGTGATTTACCTTTTAAATATACATGAACTAAAAATAGAGTGTTATGTTTCATCCATTTCATGGACAACTAGACTATCTCTATTCCCTCCACCACATCCTAGCCTTGTTCACGGTGTTATTGAAAACTTTATCCCAAAAATGGAATCCTCTAGGGAATTTTCCCCACACCCATGGAATTTTCACCTCACCATGACCACAAAAACGTCATAACATTTAATTTTCCCAATCCTTGTTTTGGACAGGAGGACACCAAGGCCAAAACAGCTTATTCCATGGACATTTTTTGACTATTTTGATTTAAAAAATATGAAAACCAACTTTATGCTCCAAAAAGATACTCAAAGAGCCATAATATTTATCGAAGGATGTATAAACCTAGATAATATTAAGGAAATTATAGAGATAAGGTCTCTACATACTTGAAACAAAATTATAAGGATTTACAACCACCCCTCAAGGGATTCTCATGCTTGAGAATAAGCTCTAGTGGTACTTCTCAATCAACTGAAACCAATGAGCTTAAATGTCTAACTTCTCAAGTCTCCTCCTAGATCAATATGTGCTGCCAAATAATTCTGACAGGTGGTACCATCTATCCACAAAGGAAATTATTATTCCTTTCAAATATATAAACCAATATTTCTTCATAATAGGGGGGAGATTTTTGTGTCCTCTATTTATGGTAGGCCTTATTTCATTTTTTACATAGATTTTTTTATATATTTTAATTATATTTTATCCTAGTTAGAGGTGTTTAGAAGGCCAAAAAAGGAAAGGATAAAGGTTGGTGGGCATTTTAAGGTCGATAGATTCTCTAGGATCTACGAGGTGATAAAAGATCCCATCATCAATCTGGTGGAGTTCTTAGATAGAACCCATTCTACCCAATGTCCAACAGCTAGTAAGTGGAACTCCTAGGAAGAATAGATTCTTCCTAACGACCACCAGTCAATTGGTTGTGTTGTTAGGCACCCAATAGGTATTCTATTATATATGGATCATTGTCTAAAATCCCAAAAACTATCCATGTTTCTCATTTTCTTAGGCCCTCTTAGACCCATAGAACTCTAAGATCCCACTTAGTATTTCCGAGTTTTCTCCTTCTCGTTCATCTTATCTCTTAAATTATTGAATAATATTTTGATAATGTGATTCTAATATAGTGATTTTTATTTTGATCTCAGTAAATAATGTTTTTTTATACTTGATTAAAGACAATTATATTCTTTAAATATTGATATGATCCAAGGATTTTTCCATGTTCTGACAAAGTATTACTGATTAATTATAGATTCAGCACCTTGATTCAGGGAATTGGCATCTTCACAATATTTATAAGTAGACCATTATTAGTAGTAGATAATCTTGGATAATTGTGACTATGTCATACCTTTTGGGTGTGTTTTCACCTCAATTGTAATCCGAAAATTCTAATCAGGATAGTCTAGGATTGGATCTATGATTTAGTGGTGCAATTAGATTTGGGATTCGACCAGTGTCTTCAAATCATTGTTTCACCTAAGGTAGGAAGTCCTTGACTTTAGAGCATGTTTATATTGGTTTTTGAAATATTTTTTGTATTGTATGTGTAGCCCCATGAGACCTATTGTTGATGCATGATCACATGACTTATTCATGTGTAGCCCTATGAAGTTTATTCTTATTATTTTTCACATATGGATTGTAATGGTTATGATAATTTCTTGACATAACTTGATGATTGATCTATAATTTCTATTTTATATTACATGTTTTGTTCATCTATCTTCTATAACATAGAATGTAGTAAAATACTAATGGACTATCCTAGTATGAGGTGTTTTGGATGATTGGTTTACATTAATTTGGGTTATTGATTCATGGGTGATGTTCCAGACCTATTTTTAGACTATCCCATCAAGGGGGATGTGTCAAGTGCATGGTTGATGTTCCTTCTGAGATTGAGTTGAAGTTATTAGAGCTAGTATCTGAGGTCATGAAATATGTATTATTCTTGTGTAACATACTTTTTTCTTATCTTTATTTTATTTACCTTCATGGAATGAACCAATATTTTTTATGCACATATGTCAAGGGTTGTTGGTGGTGTCCTATTGAGTCTCATACTCACACCATAATCAATCATGTTTGTGTTCTTTTAGATTTCATGGAAATTATTTGGTGAAGTAAAATGTTAATGTTGTGTAAGGTTGAGTAGGTTTAGTGAGAGGATATGGGTATTTCAAGATGGAACTTAGGCTAGATTCTTGTCGCTACCTCAGTTTAGTATATTTTCCTCATAATTTGATCCACCACCTATGGGGGCCCATTTATGAGTTGTGGATTCTATATATGACATACCATAATAATACTACATCGTTGGTATTTATTGTTTATGTTTATACTCAGATGATTATTTGTTTTTTTATTATTTTTGATTATTTTTTATCACTTGCAATATTTTACTCTAATGTTTACCTAGTACCGAGGGAATAGTGTCCCTATGATGTACCTTTCATGCTAACCACTAATAAATAACCTCTTGTGTATGATGAAAAACACATGAATCCATGTGAAATTCAAGATTGGACCTAGTTGTTCATGTTGGGGCATTACATGAATAGCCTTTATACAAAAGTCTCTCCTTATTTCTCATCTCCCCAGTTATCTTATTAAACATGTTATATAATAGAAACTTTTTTCTCATAAAATTTCAATTATTTATCTTGGTTATGAACTCCAATACATAATTCATATAAATCAAATCTTACTCCTCATTCATTGTATCAATCATGTCTTTATTCTTCATAGATTCTTTCACATTACTTGTCTCAAACTGAGAAAACTACGTGGTATGTGTTGTTTTCTAAAATTTTTTCCTAAGTTGAATCATGTATCATTAATATTAAATAATATTATAGACCTAAACATATATTATTATCCTTAAATGGTTTGAACACATTTTTTTTATCACTATACACTGTTGAATCATAATCTCCAACCAGTGTTCAATTTGAATTCCCATTATTTTTAAAAACGTTATCCAACATCTCAATAAATTGAGTTTCATCATATTTAGTTTTGGAACTCTATTATTAATGTTCAAATTAATTATTTAAGTGTTATAGTACATTCAAAGTATCATTATACATTTTTTTGTTACATGAATTTTATCCTCTTGTATTTGGAGGATATCCAAGAAAAATAACTTCAACTCCACTCTGCTCAAACTTCCCCAACTTTTCACCTTTCACCTATATAATAGAAGGATTCCAAATACACTAAATTATTTCATTCTTGGGGTTATTCTTATAATATATACCGTTTTGTGACATATTTGAATTGAATCAATACAAATAGTGATTTTGAGTTTGAATCATTGTGCCAAAATCATGCCGCCAAAAAAACTAAGGGGAATTATATTATGATTATAGGGTGTAATCCATTTCCACTAAACGTGTATTCTAACATTTATTAAAACCATATTTTTGGGGGTATATGGTGAATTTAATGCATGTTTAATACCATTTATTTCAATATAAGTTTCAAAATTTACACTTTTTTATTAATCATTGTTGTCCTTCTCTAACTTCTTCATGGAAAAATTAAACATCTTTTAAATTCCTTCAACATATTTAATTGATATGAATTATTCTTCATGAATATAATTCATGTAATATGAGTGGATTCATCAATAAAATAAATAAAATACTTATCTGAATTTGTATATTTTTTTTCATTATAATCACAAGAACATATGAATTAATGAGCTCTAATGGATGAGTTGTTTGAATATCTACTTCATTATGTGAAAATGTTAACAATATTACAATTTTTAATATATAGAACTTCCAATTTATTTCTCCCATTAGAAAAGTTACATCATGAAAATTATTTCCTTGAGTAATATTTGAAAAATTATTTTGTATAAGGTGGTGAAGTCTTAAATGCGTCAGTCAATTTTCATCTTTCAGGCTCAATTAGTTTGAATTTTTAGCATATCCAATATGAAATAAGTTTAACCATGATCACTGTCCTCTATAAAATAAAATTACATATTTCAACCTATTCACCAAACATTCATCATTTCTAACAACCACTTTTTTAACTTTTTCTCAAACATGAGAAAAATTTAGTCAGTTGTGTTTCAACCCTTCTACAAATAATGTGATCTTTGAATTTAGAATTCCAAATCTAATAATGAATGAACCAAATGATTTAATATTGAGTGAACCATCATTGAATAATGCCAGAAATCCTTACTTCCATAATTAAAGACACTTCAATATATTTAAATATTATATCACATGTGAACAGAATCCACTAACCAAAATCCATGGATGGTCTTTTTGAGATGATTTGAGCACCACTTCAATATATAATTCACTATAAATTTATTGCTCTTTCTTATTTTAATAATTTTAAGTAATTAAATTAGTTATTTGTTGGGAATGTATAATAATGGTACATTGTATACCATAGTTACATGGTTGGTCACACATTCCAAAAGAATCATCCATAAAATTATTTCCAATATTCAGTATTGGTTTTTAGGATGTTTTTAAAATTTTATTATTTGAGTGGCTTGAATCCCTTTAGAAATTTTCCTACCAAATATTATATGTTTATAGTAATTTTATTAAATAAACATTAATCAATTTTCAATGTAAAGAATACCAAGCATAATCCATAAAATGACTTCTTTTAATCAAATATTGATTATTGTCTAGAAATATATTCCAACTATTATTTCTCTTCTTGATCATCAATATTGGATCATGTTTTTTAATCAAAATTATAGTATACTCACAACATATTCTTCTTAATTATATTATTCTTTTATAACCTCTTTATATCTCCATTTTTATAAATTTTCTTATCCAATATAGCATTCTTAGGATTTTTAGATTTTGAGAATTTATATTTATTTTCCACAAATTCAAATTTATTAACCTATATCATTCCACATAACTTTTAAATAAACCTAATTTTAAACATTTCAATAAATTATTTAATATAATTCTAAAAATTGTATTTGAACTTGTTCAATGTATTCCCCACTTCCATTAATTTTTATTGAATAACTCCAAGATTCATATACTTTTCTTTATCCTTATCTTCCATACCAATATTAAATTTCTTATCTTCAGTGAGTGACTTATTCTATTTTTCAATCTCATTAATTAACATTGATTTCCTTTCAGAATTTAAGGTGTCATTTGTTATTAATGATTGAGATTCTTTATTTATATTCTTATTCTCCTTCTATAATTTTGAAATCTTTGAAATAATTTTCATGAATTACATCTTTGGCAAGAACTATATTTATGTTTCTTCCTCTCTTTAATCATTACTCATCTAATCACTAGTGATTTCTTCCCCATTGACATTTTCAACCAATAAGTTTTCATTAAATTCATGAGAAGTCACAAATTCAACTCAATACTCACTATTTTCATTATCTTTAAACATAGATAAGAAATTAAACTTCTTGGTTTTAGAGAAATTATTATCTCTCCCATTTAAATTAAACATAGAGTTATCAAAATTTAAATATTTATTCTTTATGAAATCCCTACGATTATCTTCCTCATCATAACAATTTTATTCACATTTCACCTGTGAAAAATTTAATGTTAAATATCTAATATCTCCACACATGAAATAATTCAGCGAAATATTTCCCCGATACTTTCCTTTTCCTCTTCTTATGCTTCCTTGTATGAATGATTTTTTTTCAATCTTCATTATAAGATTTTCATTTTCATTTAAATAATATTATTCATAAAAAACTTATTTTATAGTATGATCCTGTTTAAAATATTTAAATTATATTTGTTTAGCAGTATAAATATTAGTCAAAAAAATTATTCTTTTCCTTATTTCATAGGTTTTCAATATGATATCATGATCATCCAATGGAAGTGTTATGCAATCCCAATCCTCAATTGCTGAAATTTTTTCATTAAATTTATCAATCAATATACATAATATATTTTTAACAACCATAAAATTTTATTATTTTTCACCATAACCTCTAATGGTGTTTACCTCTTCATTGATATTTTTGAAGAAGTTATCCATATATTCATCATCAAAAATTATAATTTCTCCATACTTCAAACACCAAATACGTATGTTTTCCTCTTTCAACTTCACATTTCCTTCATAAAGTTTCCCCAACCTCTATTAAATTTATTTTTATTTAGTAATCCCATTGAATTTGAAAAATTAATTATATAATTTTGATGATATAATTTTATTACAAATTCCACCATAATTCATAATATTCTTTATATTAACCATTATCATTGATGAATTTTCATCATAAGGTACGTACCCATTTTTTCTTCAAGAACATACAATAAAATAGATAATAAGAATAATGGTATCTTTTCTTTATATACTTGATAATTCTTCCAATCATATAAAGGATATCTAATTTTGTTCAATGAACTAATGTGATCCATGATAAACCCAAAAATTCATAATAAATGAAACTTCAAGAGAATAAGAATTACCCCCCCCCCCCCGATATCCAAACAAGTGATTTATTTTTTAAGGAAACATAGAACACTTTGATAACACTTAAAAAGGTTCCACACAAATAGTGATAAATCACTGTGAGGGGGTGAATCAATGAATTTTATTACTTTTACATTTTTCATAAAAAAATAAACACTTATTAAATATAATGAAAAGATCAATTTTCATGATCCACACACATTTCAATGCACAAACATTATAAGTAACCGAAATTAAAACATTATATAATCTTAAATTAAATGAATAATTTACATTGAGGATCTTTTCAGGTTTAGAGTTTTTGAGAATTAGGTCAGAACTATTACATGAAATCTCAATAGTTACAAAGTAGACACTTCTACTCAGTTCCCATTTTTTCACAAAATAAAAACTCTTAAAAAAGGAGTCATTTTTTGTTTTATGTGTTAGAAAACATTAATTTTCATTGATCTCATCCTTGACTTTTAATAATCTTTAATTCCCATGGAAAACATTTCAAAAAGTTAGGATGCGCACCAAAAGATTAGTAAGGGATATAAAATAAGGAATGAAAACATTATCCCATCAATAAATACAGAACAATACAACCATACTTCTCAATCATAACATACCTTACGAAATAATTAGATTTATGAATAACACACAGAAATCATAAGTCAAAAAGGTAACTTATGGCATACATAAATTACTTACATTGTAGCTATCACAACTATGTAGGGAGTCACATTAGGAACACACATCACAGTATATTCCCTAAATCTCTTATGAGAAACATTAACGTTTACCTCTGTCACGTTACCCAATGCATTGAAGAGTTATCTCAGGCTCACCCGCCCTCGGTTTATCACGGAACCACCCACTTACGTAAACAATGACCAATAAATATAACATAATCATAACACATAACACAATCACAAAGGAGAGATAACATATCCACATTCCAATCAAAATGTATCAAATCATGATATTGAAATAAACAATACTTTATCAGACCATTTTCAAAACCATTAAAACAGTCAATAATGATATTTTTGAATCAAAGTGACTCATACCACTTTGATGCTTTTAAATGAATTATAATTTGAAAACATTAATGTATATATAAATAATCATAAAAACCATTTCGAAAACATGGACATTAATGATAAATATTTAAAATAATACATCTTTAAAACATTTAAAACAATTTTTTAGTTAAAGAGTTTTTAACAAAATGGGAGATGCTTGAATACAAATAATTGAGGAATAACATTTAATCAGAACTTTATAATATCATTAGAATAAATGTATTCATGATATAATATGGTAAAGGAAAATATATACACTATATAATAGTGAATTAGTTCATAACAACAGTGATGTGTCAATGAAATGTATTTTGAGATGAAATACCTTATAAAAATTATATCCTTAGATTAAAGATAAATCAATTACATAATAATGTGAGAAAAATATAAATACAGTAAATATTATTGGATATTCATTTTAAATCAATCATATGATATTCACACATTTTCCTTTTAAGAGAAAACCAATGACTTGGATGTTTAACTCAACGAATGGAAATTATGTTAAAATTACTCTTATCAAGTTCTTATTGATGACATGCGAATTTTTAAATGGAGTGATTATGTGTATTAAATGTATATCCACACAAAGGGGAGTGGTAATCACAATATAAATATATAAATAGTGATTCTACACATAATCATATCCTGACATAATAAAGGATTATAAGATTAATCAGGGAATGGAAATTGGGTTAAAAGTTTCGTTGATAGATTTGGTAACTTACGAAACATACAACCCATGAAAGAAGGATCATAAAATGAATATGTAAATACCCATAAATTGAAGTATATTACACAATTAATACAATCATGGGTAGTACATACACCACAAAAAATTAAATAGTGGCAAATACAGCTTCAATCTCACGGGAATAAAAGGTGAGATAAAAATACCTTACCACGTTGTAATCAATCGATTCGTATGACAAAAAGTTAATAACCACCAAATGATTCAAAAAATAACATGAATATAAAGATAATCATGATAATATATATCAAAATTCAGTACAAAATACACCACATGCAATAAATTAGTGGGGAACAATGGAAATCCCACGGAATTAAAAGTGAGATAAGAAATCCCTTACCTCGTGTTTGACTTGACTAGTTTGTTCCTTGTTCTTCTTGAATAAAAAAATTAAGTTAATTTATACTTGATTAAGAACATTTTTCAATTTTATTATTCCTTTTATATCACATATTACCATGTTATAAACATTATGTAATAATTTAATTTAATAATGGTCGTTTTGTCGATATTTGGTACTTGAGTCAAAAATGAACGTCTTATATTTAAAAGTTGTCTATGTGGTAAAAATTCCATTGTATCCATAATTATATTAATGATTTATATATCATATATATCTAATATATCCAGTATATATATTTATTTATAATGTTACAAATCATTTTGGGGTAAGAAATGAAATCCACCGTTCATAGAGACGGTAAGCTGTACATACGCATGAACGCTAATTTCATTTATATTTAATATTTAGTGGAATTAAAACATAATGATACATATTTATATTATAATTCCACTATAATATCATATTTAATATCAAAAAATCTATCCTTTATACATCCCTCATATGGAATTAACGATTCATATCACTTCGAGGGGGCGGTAGTCCATACTTCCTAAAATGAAATTATCGTGTTTCTCCATAATGGAAACCATAAAGGTATGATATAAATGAAAAATAAAGAATAATAAAGAAAACATAAACATAATATATATCATATAAAAATACAGCTCCATTATAATGTCCACCATGAGAGGCAGTAGAAGATAATTGAACAATCATCGTTACATGATGCGTTAGTTTGCCATCCATAGAAATAGTATGTTTTTACCCATTATATGGAGGTGTGTAAAATTGTACTTTTAATACTTATAATAAAAACATCCTAGTATATTTATGATACTGTTGTTTTTATTTGAAAATATAATAAAAAGAGTTTAGGGGTTGGAGAAGTAATATAACACAAAAGAACATAAGAGAAGACATTACCTTTAAATCGAGTAACTCCCTTTGGTTTGAACCAAAAGGGTTTATTGATGTGCCTTCTATAAAAGTTAAGGCTTATAAGTGGAATATAGGGATCTTTAAATCTTATTTTTTTAGGGTTTGAATGATCCAAGGTGTTTGAGAGGTCTTCATAATTGGTTAGAGGTGAGTACTTTTTATATGGGGGGGCTCTTTAGGAAAATGTGAAATTATTATTTTGTTATATAATGATTATCGGTTTATATATGTCCAAATCTTATTAAAGTACAATATAAGATGAATACTGGTCTAAATAAAATCATAAAATAATAATTGGACTGGTTTTGGACATTATTTTAATCTTTATAATCTTATTTATTTAAATCTTATATTAATGAGGTAAACATTGCATCATTATTGTGTCATAAATAATTTAATTTATTTGATGTCTAAAAATTATAAAAAAAATTACGATGATGTAGGATATTTTTTTAGATTTATAAAGAATATTTATCTACAAATTTAAATTATATAAGCCTCTGTAAAAATTAATTTACTAAAAGATATTTGTTTAAGTCATTTTTGTCTTTAATTTGAATTAATTAATATAGTGTCATTATCACTCCCATGTGGCTCCATGGGATCCCAAAATCTGCCCAAAGATGGATATGGTCGGATATGTATCATCCAATAGTATTAGAAAATAGTTTAGGGTAAATTTATATTATTATAATAATATTTGTTTACCCTTATTTACCATATTTACCCTTTAACCATGGTAAATAAAATTTTTACTCAAGTAAATATTCATAATGTCTAAAAATAAAAGTTACCTATTTACAAAATTTTGACCTCCTGATTCCAAATATTAAATCCATTTTTTAAAATTCAAAACACTAAAGTGGAAAAAACAAATTTAAAATTAATTCCCGCTGTAAAAACGAAAAGCGTGTTTTTTAGACATATTAATTTTCAAAAGATTGACACTTGTTTATGTCCATTTTTAAAGTGAAATTAATTCAAATGACCACCATTGGATTAAATGGTAAAAATATAAATTAATTACACTTTAAAACCAATTAAAAAGATAATCTATCCATATAAATAAATTATATTAAAAGGCAGTTTTGAATTTAAATACAGTATTTTCTACTATTCATCAAAAAATGAATTTTATCATAAAAATACCAAAATTTTACGCAAAGTGAATTTTGATATCCCAATTATAAATAATAATTTTATTTTATAAAAAATAACAAATAAAAGTGAAAAATTCTATATTTAAAGAGTGTTCTCCATTAAAAGGCGAAAAATCAACCTTTTAAAGAAAATTAGATTCATTCACATTTTATGCCTCTAACTTTTATTTGATAAATGTAAAAATATTTAAAAAACATGTATAATCATTTTTTAGATAGTTTTATTTATTCCTAACATTACAACTACTATGTGTTAAATAAAATTTAAAATAATAATATTATTATATTATTTTTCAATAAAACTCAACATTGTGTGCAACATAAGTTTTCAATGAAATACGTTTTTCTATATCACTTATTCCATCAAACATAGAATCCAATTTAAATTAAAATTAATAATTAATTAAAAAAATATTAATAAATAAGAAAATTTAATATTCTTTATTTACTTGGATGTTACATCCTTCCCCCCTTTTGGGAATGACGTCCTCGCAATTTTAAAACTAGGCTTGGAAACTTCACTGAAAGTCCCACATTAGAAAAAGAGTAAATAAATATATCACTTTAAAATAAATTAAGAGAAGTAAAAAAGGTCACCTAAGACAATAAATACAAGTATTCCATGAAAACATGGAAATAGATGAGAAACTAACTCTCATAGATTAATAGAGATTGATAGAGAACTTGATCATGGAAAGTTAACAACCACAATACCATAAATTTGTTGTTGGGTAAAAGTCTGATGATAAAAGAGATCTTATAACATTTTTTCTTCAAGATCCTTTTCATAGAGTTGAAGAATTTCATTAGTAACTAGACTATGATCGTAAGGAAATATACTTACATGTCGTGTAGAGTGCCATCCTTTAAAAATATTCTACCCCAAACTCATCTTTTCACCAAACGGTAAGTATTCATGATGACTTGGTCACACATGAAGTTCTAGAATAAACATATAGAGTATCACATAATCTATAAAAGTTGAACTATATATTTCCCCAATTTTTAGACATCAACCTAAACCAAAACGTTTTGTACAAGACCAGATAATACACAAAAAGAATAATACTTTATAAAAAGAAATAATACTCTTAATCTCCAAAATTCAATAGGAATAACCTAAAGATCAAGAAACACCATTCAATATAAAATTTTCCTTAAAATTATTAAAAGTAATACAAACTAAGATTGAAACCCAAAAATTAGAGGTATTTAATCACATAGTCTTCTACAATAAATCTTTACATTTATATCCAAAAACATCGACTACTTTTAAAGTCTCATACTGATGTGTAATTAACCTAAACACATATTCTATATGATAGATTAATCATTTCCATAAATAACCCAAACCACCATATGTCCACAATTAAAACATAGATTCTTCCCAAATAATATTTCAACCATTAATCTACAAATTAAATCTTGTAGTATTTTATTTTCCTTAAGAATATAGTAATCCCAAGATGGAGAATGTCTTCCGAAATTACCTTTGTTACATAATCACCAAATCATTTTTTATACTAATTTTGTCCATTTGATAAAACATAAGATAAAAAATAAAGATATTATTGATCAATAAAATCATTTTACTAAAATTAATTTGTCATACTAACCAGGAACTTCACGTAGTCTAGTGGTAGGCAATAAATTCCAATAACACTTTGGTTGTGGGGTTGATTCCCGTATCTTTTTTCGACGCGACGGGTTGTCACATGGTCTGCATGTTGTAGTTTTTCAAAAACTATAGAATTTCATAAAATTCCAAAAAAAGGAATCCAATTCCTCAAAAATAGCAACAACATATTTTTTCCTCAACGGTTATCTAATACCTTTCATTTTTCACCCCAAAATGGAATAACCATTTATCATCTCTAAAATAACTATGACACTTTATAATATGCTAACCATTATGGTTATGTCACTTATGCTTAAATAACACCTTAACATATAATGTTATCTAAACCAACTTCTGATACCTACTATAAGGACTCGGCCTTAAAACATTAAATAATCTTGAATTAAATGAATAATTCACATTGAGGATATTTTAAGGTTTAGAGTCTTATAGAATTAGGCCATTACTATTACATTACATATTAAAAGTTACAAAGTATACACTTCTACTCAGTTCCCATTTTTTTCACAAAAATAAAAACATTCAAAAAATGAGTCATGTCTAGTTCCATGTTTTAGACAACATGACATTTCCTTGATCTCCTCCATAACCCTTATTCACATTTAATTCCTGTGGAAATAATTTCAAACACTTGGGATGAGAATAAAATGATCAGAAAGGGATATAAAATATTTAATGAAAACATTATACCACCAATAAATACAAAACAATTAAACATACTTTTCAATCATAACATACCTTACGAAATCATAATATTTATGAACAACACAGAGAAATCATAAATTAAAATTGAAACTTATGGTATAAAAAACTTACTTATATTATATCTATCACAAATACATAGGGAGTCACATTGGGAATACCCATCATAGTATATTCCCAAAATATTGTAGGAGAAACATTAACATTTACCTCCATCATGTTACCCAATGAATTGGAAAGCGATCTCGGGCTCACCCGCCATAGGTTTATCACAGAACCACCCGTATACGTAAACACTCCCTAATAACCATAACATAATCATAACACATAACACAATCATAAAGGAAAGATAAAATTTTCACCTTCCAATCACAATATATCAAATCAAGATATTGAAATAAACAATACTTTATCAAAACATTTTCTAAACCATTTAAAGAATTTAATAAAGATATTTTTGAATTAAAGTGTCCCCTACCACTTTGAAGATTTTAAATGAATTATCAATTGAAAACATTAATTTCCATATAATTAAATCCTAAAAATCATTTTCAAAGCATGGACATTAATGAGAATTTTTTTGAAGAATAAATCTTTAAAACCTTTAAAATTATATTTTAGTTAAAGAGTTTTAAAAAAAATGAGAGAAGCTTGATTAAAAATAATTGATGAATAACATTTAAAAATAACTTTATAATATTATTAGAATAAATGGATTAATTATATAATATGAAAAATGACAGTATATACACCATATAAGTGTGAATTGGTGCATAACAACAATGAAGTATCAATGAAATGTAATTTGATATGAAATCCCTAATAAAAACGGTATTCTTAGATCAAGGATAAATCAATAACATGATAATGTGTGATAAATATAAATACAATCAATATGATTGGATATTCAGTTTAAATCATTCATAGGACATTCACACATGTTCTTTTGAAGACAAAACCAATGACTTGGATGTTTAACTCAATGAATGGAAATTGAGTTAAAATTACTCTTATAAAGTTCATATCGATGACTTGAGAATTTATAAATGGAGTGATTATGTGTATCAAAAGTATATCCACACAATGGTGAGTGTAAATTAAAACATAAATAAATAAATACTGATTCCACACATAATCATATCATGACATAATTAAGAATTAGAAGATTAAACCAAGGAATGAAAATTGGTTTAAAAGGTTCCCTTACAAATTTGGTAACTTACGAAACATACACCCCATGGAAGAATGACCCTAACATGAAGTTTTTAATACCCATAAATTTAAGTATGTTACACAATTAATAAAATCATGGGATGCAAATACACCACACAAAAGGAAATAGTGGCAAATATAGCATGAATATCACAGGAATAAAAAGTTAGATGAAAATCCCTTACCACGTTGTAATCAATCGAGTCATATGACCAAAAGTTAATAACCACCAAATAATTCATAGAATAACATGAATATAAATATAATCATGAGAATATATATCAAATTTAAATACAAAATACACCAAATTCAATAAATTAGTGGTGAACAATTGAAATCTCACAAAATTAAAAGTGAGATAAGAAACCCCTTACCTCCTATCAGACTTGACTCGTTTGTTCCTTGTTCTTACTAATTAATAAAATTAAGTTAATTTATACTTTATTAATAAACTTTTAAAGTTTATTATTCCTTTTATATCACATATTACTATGTAATAAACATTATGTAATCATTTAAGTTAATAACAGTCATTTTCTCGATATTTGGTACTAGAGTAAAAAATGAACGTCTTATATTTACAATTTGTCTATGTGGTAAAAATTACATTGTATCCAGAATGATATTAATGATTTAGATACCATATATATATTATATATCCAGTATATATATGTATTTATAATAGTACATAACATTTGGAGGTAAGATATGAAATGCACCGTTCATGGAGACGGTAAGTTGTACGTACGCATGAACGCTAATTTCATTTATATTTCATATTTAATATAATTAAAACATAATTATAAATAGTTATATTATAATCCAGTATTATTTCACATATAATATCATTATCTCCATCCTTTATACGTCCCACATAAGGCATTAACGAGTCATATCACTTTGAGGGGGCGGTAGTCCACACATCCTAAAATGAAATTATTGTGTTTACCCATAATGGAAACAATAAAGGTATGATATAAATGATAAATAAAGAGTAATAAATAAAACATAAAAATAATATATATCATATATAAACACAGTTCCATTATTATTTCCACCATGAGAGGCGGTAGGAGATAATTGAACAATCATCTTTTCGTGAGGCGTTAGTTTTCCATCCACAGAAATAGTATGTTCTTTACCAATTAGATGGAGGTGTGTGAAAGGGAAGTTCAAATACTTCTCATAACAACATTATAGTATATTGAGGATACTATTTTTGTTATAAAATAATATGATAAAATGCGTTTAGGGGTTGGATAAGTAAAATAAAACAAAAGAACTTAAGAGAAGACGTTACCTTTAAATCGGTTAACTCCCTTTGGATTGAACCAAAATGGTTTCTTGATGTGTCTTCTGCCTATGTTAAGTCTTCTAGGAGGCATATAGGGATCTTGAGATCTTATTTGGGCAGGTTTTGGATGAGACAAGGGGCTTGATATGTGTGATTAATGGGTTAGAGGTGATGGCTTTTTATAATGGGGTGTACGGGATCTTTAGGAAAGTGTGAAACTATTATTTTATTATATAATGATTTTCGGTTTCTAAAAGTAAAAAAATTATTAAAGTCGAATATAATATGACTCATGGTTTAAATAAAATCATCCAATATGAATTTTATATGTTTTGGACATTATTTTAATCTTTATAATCTTTATTATTTAAATCTTTTATTAATGTGGTAAACACTGCATCATTATTATGTCACAAATAATTTAATTTATATGTTGTATAAAAATTATAAAAAACTTACCATGATTTAGGAAATCATTTTATATTTCCAAATAATATTTATAGATTAAAGGATAACATATATATGCCTTTGTAAAAATTAATTTACTAAAAGATATTTGTTTATGTCATTTTTGTCTTTACTTTGAACTAATTAATATAAATTGTCATTATCGCTCCCAAGTGGCTCCATGGGGTCCCAAAATCAACCCAAAGATTACCACGGTTATATATTTATCAAACCATACGATTAGGAAAACATTTTAGCGTAATTTGATATTATTATAGTAATATTGTTTTTCATTTATTTAACAGATTTACCCTTTAACCATGGTAAATAATATTTTTACTGAAGTAAATATTCATAATGTCTAAAAATAAAAGTTACTTATTTATAAAATTTGTACCTCCTAATTCAAAATATAAAATAAATTTTTCCAAATTCAAAACACAAAAGTGGTAGAAACTAATTTAAAATTAATTCTCGTTGTCAAAATGAAAAGCGTGTTTTTTAGAAATATTTACTATCAAAATATTGACACTTTTTTTGTCCAATTTCAAAGTGAAATTAATTCCGATGACCAAAATTGGATTAAATGGTAAAAATATTATCTAATTACACTTTAAAAACAATTAAATATATAATCTTAATATATAAATAAATTATATTACAAGACATTTTTTAATTAAAATACAGTATTTTTCAATATTCATCAAAAATTGAATTTTATCATAAAAATACCAAAATTTTACCCAAAGTGAATTTTGATGTCCTGATTCTAAAGAAAAATTTTATTTTTTAAAAAATAACATATAAATGTGTCCAAAACTAGATTTAAAGATGGTTCACCATTAAAAGGCGTTAAATCAACCATTTAAAGTAAATTTGATTCATTCACATTTTATGCCTCTGACTTTCATTGGATAAATGTAAAAATATTTAAGAAACATATATGATCATTTTGTAGTTAGTTCTATTTATTCCCTATATTAAAATGTCTATGTGTTAAATAAGATTTAAAATAATAATAATAATATATTATTTTTCAGTACAACTCAACATTCTGTGCAACATAAGATTTCAAAGAAACATGTTGTTATATATCAAGTATGCCATCAAACATATCATCCCCTTTAAAGTAAAATTAATAATTAATTTAAAAATATTAATAAATAAGAAAATTTCATATTCTTTATTTACATGGGATTTTAAAAACATAGTAGGAAATAAATAATTATTATACAATTCACCACTTAAAATGAATGGCAACATCTTTTCAATGATCAGGTAAAAATTGTGATCATAGAATCCACTAGTTTTAACATGTTGGATACAATAAAAAAGCATTATAATTAAACTCGTGGTACCCAATGTGTCTAAAAAATTATGAAAAATTCTCCCACATAAAAAATTATAGATAATATAAAGTAGTAATAGAAATAGAGGCTTCACCCAAATTAGACTTCCATCATTTTATTATTGCACTTCTTCCTATTTTTATTTCTTTTTAGTATTCCTCTTAATCTATATCTATTATTATAGGTTCCTGAAAGATCCGAAAAGGAGAATGGGAATCCCGCTTAATATGAGAAAGGATCCTACCAATTTCCCTCAAATAATTTGACGAAAATATGGGGAATACTCAAGATTGTAAATGGACCGACCAGTCCGAGTACCGGTCCAACATTGATGGTACGCGGCCCGTTCAGCGAACCTCCCCCTCCGCGGACCAACATCATTCGCGAAAGGGAGGTGGGAACTCCTCCGCGGGTGCAAAGCAGGATGGGGGCCAGGCTGGTCCGCCATCACGAACCGCCCAAACCGCGAGACGTGCCAACGGGCCCAGACCACATACGCTATCGTTCGTGGAATAGAGGAGGAGCCATGCATGGCCGAAAAGCACCGATTTAGTTCACGGATGAGGTGCATTCAATGCCCCCAGGAGTTGCAGATTAAACAAGTCATCTGTAAACAAGGTTTCTACCATGGCCCTCCACAAAAGGTGATGTATGAAAATAGATACATATCTTTCCCCCTATATAAAAGGACATCGAGGGGGAGAATAAGGGGATCGATCATATTCAGGTGGAAGAATTCCGGAGGAAGGAGCTCATGATTTTTCAAACAACGAAGTTCCAATTCGCGAACCAAAGTAGGTATGAAACTGGAAACGAATTAATAAGGGATCGAAAAATGAATAACAAATTGGTGAACCACGAACCTAAAAATAAAAACCGCGAGCCATGGCCCCACCGCGGATGTAATCCCCGTAGACCAGGGAGTTTATGCCTTTTTTCGATCTGATGTACCGCATAACACCCTTCTACGTGAGAGAAGCCCTGATTAGGGAACCCCCGATCGAAGTCACCCCTAGCCGTTGCTGCTCGTGTGGAATCCACCGCGTACCAACCTTATACACGGGCTGAACCCGAAGCTGCATACCACCCTGGTACGCAGGATGACTATCAGTCCGCATATCACCCTGGTACGCGGACGACCTCTCCAGCCACGTAGCACCCCCCTATGCGAAGGGCGCCACTCTTCATGCACCCATGCGGCCTACCAACTCCATCGGTGTTCCCATTCCCTTAGTCAGATAAAACCCCTCCAACCTAGCCCGATCCTTCGTAATCCCTTCATTGGACTATTCATCGGCCCCAAGCTTGGGCCTGTAGCAAATCCAGCAGACCCGTATGACGAAACCTTCAGGCGCATCAGCGCATCACATCGAGTTCACATACCCATGGTAGGCGAGGACAAAGGGGTTTCCCTGGACCATGAGCGGATTCTCAAGGAATTCTCGGGTTCACATCCCCATAGTAGTGTTGGGTCCAAGCCTGGGATCCACCTTTCTGCCTCTCCACTTTCCAGGATTGAGGGGCCACTCTCGCGTTACCTTTTGACGAGTGCCATCGGTGAGAACTTCTCCCCTCTCCTGAGAGTGACTGGTCATCCATCCTAGAGTAATCCCCACACCATCCTCTCCAGAAGACTATGACCCTTCCCTTCTCATCACTGAAGGTTATTTTCTATGTTGCGTGAGTTCTACCTTCCTCCAACATTTGGGATAAGGAGAGTCCCATGGTCCTGGCCTTCTCCTCCACCCGACATCTTCCTCCCCTTACCTCAGTAGTAAGAATGTGCGAGGCTTTCCAAGTCTATCACATTCTCTTGTTTCTCACATCGAGCATGACTCACGTGGGCTTAAAAATTTGTGATGTTCATGACGTCTGCATGATGGCGGCGGCTCAACGAACTACGTGGGTTTTGATCCTTGTCTCCTAAACAGGGTACGTAGGAAGCCTCCTCGAGGTTTAGTCCCAATTTAGGAAACTAACCATGTGTAAGTCCCAATCACTGCCCCTCACAATGAACTACGTGGGTTTTGATCCCTATCTCAAAAGCGGCGTACGTAGGACGCATCCTCGAGGTTCAATCCCAGTAACAAGAAACTCTCACGTGTAAGCCCTAGTCTTCCAAGAACTACATGGACTTCGATTCCTGACCAACCGGGATACGTAGAAAACCTCCCTGACGTGCAAGCCCGATATCTAAGTCTGATAAAAAACTGTCCCTATCATACCATATCCTTATACTCTAGTAAAACCATATCTAGACCCAATAAATCGCTACCCTTGGGTCTTCCAGGCCGCTTCGGCGTAAATCCCACACCATCTTTGACCAGGAATCTCTCTCCCAAGTGTCCTTGCCACAAGACATTAAACTGTATGGTTGGGTCCTTGTCGCACGACCTTAAAAGGCGATGTGTCTCATAAAGTGGCATCGAGCTACGTGGATTCTGATTCCTCTCAAGAGGATACATAGGAACCTTGTATCGTGGGTTTGATCCAAATGATAAAGTCGTTATCTGTCCCCCTGGATGAAAATAATCTCCAGTTCACCTAGTTATGAGGCTTCAAACCAGTGTTGTCTCAATGAGTCCAAACTCCCCGGAGTCATTAATCCAATGAGGGATGGTAAACCTCAGGCCTAAATGATTCTGAATCCCTGCGTTCAGCTGACCATTTCCAACCAAGAGTAATTTGTAGATACTATGCTTGGGTATAAACCAAATATTCACGAACATATTAATACTTCTTAAATCTATATAAGAGTCCCGGAACAAGATATAATTCCCCCCCAAATAGGTGTGATGAGCCGGACTTACCTTCCTCTCGACCAATGTGAGTTCTTAAGCATCGCTGGGAGAATCACCCAGCGAATGCCTGCCTTTGGAAAGAAGGTCCACGTATCATTGGATATGGAACTATTGGGAACTTTGAAATGAAAACGGTGCACATGATATGAGTGATTAAGAAGAACCCAAACTTCTATAATCAACCGTCGGGCCGCACACGTCTTCCCAGTCATCGGTCGAAACAAAAATGGTGAACCTGACGTGAATCTTTAACCAAGCATGAAATATTTAACCAAATCCCACCTTTCCCCTTATACTCAAAAGGATAGGTAAGAAAATTCATTAATTACGCATGGGATCATGAGATGATTCTTTGACGGGTTTGCTGTTTGTATTTGTTGAAATGTTTTACTGGTACCAATCAGAACTCCCTTCGATCTAATGGCATCACGTAGGAACTCACAGACGCGTACTTCAAGCAACACAATGACCATACATCCTCACCAATGAAGGACCCTATCACCTACTCAGCATCTTCAACACTGGGTCTCGGATGCGTTGATCTGAGAGTACCACTTGAGCGGTACTCTCCCGACAGTGGAGGAGGCCATGCATGACCTCCAATCCTCTAAGACCCGCCAGTCGCCTTCCCAACAACAGCCGCGAAAGCAAATCCAGACAGCTCCTGTTTCCATCTAAAACCGTTTCGGGAGTCTATCCCTGGAACGATAAAACGCGTACCTCCATTATCTTTGGGAGGTGGATGAGGTCGACACCGAGGACTGCATCCCCACCGAACGGGGGTTCCGCTCTAAGGCCCCTGCTGAAAGACATCGTCACGGTTATGCCGTGACTCAATATCCTCAGGCTAAGGTGGATGTTGCCTCGAATATCCAGGCCCACAGTCCCCAAGCTGCGGCCCCTCAGACCACCCAACGAGGGCGGAAAATGTACAACCAGGGACTGGTCATCACCCGTGTCCCTGAGGAGGAGCTTTACTGCCCAGTCATAGAGACATATTTAGAGCATGCACATACACTTGTCTGCTCCTCCAAAGCATGCCATTCTAACATGGTGGGATCATACGAGCATGTGTGCATCCCTGCCAAGCTTCATCAAGCCTGTCACTCACACAGGACGACACCTACCTGGCAGGCACCTCTCCCTGCCCAAGGTAATGAAGCCCACCATCCAGACATGGTGGAAACCCGATGCCTGTAGGACCAGCTCCTAGCAGATGCTCCTGAAACCTACCATCCCGATGTGGTGGCGATCAATAAAGCCTTCCATCCAGATGTGGTGGTGATTAATAGGTGGGCACGTCTCCCTACATACAAAGGCCACCGACTCGATACGGTGGGGTACCAACATATGTAGGTCCAGCTCCTTGCAGATGCAAGTAATGTACACCATCCCGATGTGGTGAAAAAAAGAGAGATAAACCAGCATATCCCAGTATAGGGGAAGACTCGTTCACCTTCCCCGACATAGGAGAATTGTCAGTACCCACTGACCACCAGAGGACTGGAGTAGGATATTCCTACTCTGATACTGGAATGGTCTGTCATACCTGTTCCATCCAAAGATGCCTTTCTGCATATCTTGGCAATGACGGAGGAGCAGGTATCAATCCTAGATTATATCTTGCAGACTTGACATAATGTAATTGCATCACTGTCAACAGAAAGGACTCTGTCCCATGATACTATCTCCCTAATTGAGGAGACTCATCTAAGAGACAAGATAGCTACCTCAGAGTAGATCTGCATCCCTACTTCTACCATGGATGGTCGTCGGCCATATTTTGTGAGACAAGGGAAACCGGATCGAGCAGCTTCACTCGTTCCAACTGGGGGACACCCGTCCATCACGGTGGATGCTCCAGAGCAGGCATATATCCCTGCTAAAAGTAAATATGTTCGTCGGCATATCCCATCAGCATCATGGGACCCAATTGGAAAGGGACCCAGATGTAAAAGTTGTTATCAATAGCTGGCAGTCCCTACTGCCCGCAAGAAAGCACCCCGAACACGCTGAAGGTAGTCAGAAAATAAAGAGCAGGTTCATGACTCCGATCTGCTGAAATCTAGGTTTCCCAATGCCACTAATCACATATAGAAGGTTCAGAACCCTGCCCACCCATTTCCATATTATGGGATTGATATTAGTAGTTGCGAAGGTCCTCCCCGCAATGTCGCTACCAGCAGCTCTGAAGCTCCTCCCCAGAGCACCCATGGGGGCCTCCCCCACGGGCATATAACGATCGATCATGAGATCTTCTCTATTTATGCGAGTCACAGAAGCCCTTAGGATAACCAGAATATCGAGCAGCAAGAAGGACCTCCACTTGTTGCGGTCCACCCTGAAGGTCCTCCCCAGGGTATACACTGCAAACACTCTCCATGTAGTGGGACCATAGATAATGACGGTTGTCCTCGATATCGTAGTCACAACTATGGAGCCCCCCCCCCCCCCCCCCCGCAGTGACGTCTCATCACAACAAGAAGGCCCTCCCCTTGTCGTGGCCTGCCCGGAAGGACCTCCCTAGTGGTTACGTTGAAACGACACTCCACGCAGCCAGGCATCAGATCATGACACTAGTCCTCGCCACGCTGATAACATAGGTCCTCCCCATAGAGACTTCAAGAAATGGGAAGGCCCTCCCCTCGTTGCGGTACATTCTGAAGTCCCTCCCCAGGGTGTACCCCACATACATTCTCCTTGCGATAGTTGTGATGGTAGTCCTTGCCATTGTAGAAGTTGTGATGGTAGTCCTCGCCACTACGGCTGCTATTGCGAAGATCCTCCCTGCAATGGCCCCAAGAAACAAGAAGGTCATACCCTTGTCATAGTGTGTTTTGAAGGTCCTCCCCAGGATGCACATCGAATGTAAAACTATGATGGTCATACTCACCATGATGGTAGTTATTGCGAAGGTACTCCCCGCATTGACATATCATATCGATAGGAAGGTCCTCCCCCTGCCGAATCAAGAACACAAAATCCCTCATATGCTGAGGCACTCAGAAGGGCGAGATCTAGCATGTTAGATTCCCAGCTAGTCTCCAAGGACACCCTTCTTTAATCAGGAGATGGTCCGGGGCCATGTACATCTTCTGAACCACCTCGGAATCGCCCACTTAATAATTTAATACCTACCGGCCCCCCTGACTCTGACCAAACTATTGAGGAGAATCTCAGTTGGGCCAATCAGGTATAGAAATCACTAAAAGAGGAGCATTCCAACATACTGCACCTGAGGAAACAACTGGACATATATGATGTACCTGTTATGTTTTGGCCCACAACCACCTCTCAATTTGACATACCAAGAATGTTTTTGGAAGAATGTGGGAATGAAATCTGCTCCAATATATAGACAGACCTCCTCCAGCTGAAATAAAGCTTCCTACCCTACGATGGGTATGTAGACCATGTCAATATAGTAGGAGACCTCTTGTGTCACATCGACATAGAAGCTCCTCCTTCGGCACGACAACTGCGACCTGAGAGACGTAAAGGACACCTTGAGTTTGTCTAAATCCATGCACTGCACCATTTACGCCGCCTAATTGGTGAAGCTTCAATGAGAGTCCATATTAGAGGATGGAGAGAACATGGAGCTCTGCATTTCACTCTGCTCCCCACCCAGAAGAACCCATTCGGCATAATGTCTTGCAAAGCCATCAAGTCAAGACATCAATCGAGTGGGGTCCCTGTTCAGGAAGGGTGACACACCCAACAAAGACATGCCTTGAGTAAGTCCCATAAGCATCAGGACTGAGAGGAACAATCCATTCAAGAACTATTGAATTTGGCCACCAAAAGCATACAATAGTCCTCTCTCCTAAGCGAGGCCAATCAGAAGTCATTGCTTGCCTCCCTAGAGGGGATTGATTCACAGGTGAACTCGGCATCAGATCCAGTTCACCCCTGAATGGGGGCACGCAAGATCAGGCAGGTAGCGATAGTTATATCCACTTCCGTAATCCAGGGTCGACCCCATCCTGTAGGGCTGGGGGCATTTTAAAAAAAATTCCCCCATAAGACCAATAAAAACAAAAGACTCAATATCCAAGGAATGGAGCCAACCCCAGCCATCAGGGCTGGGGGAATTTTTAACACCTCAACATAAACCTCCCCATGATAATCAGCATTCTCTCAAATATAGAGGACAGTCAGAAGAGGAGGTTCCTACACTATCTTGTCCTTTGAATCATCATACCCTTCAAGAGTAAGTTGTACTGTAAGGTCGCATCAATGAACTCTCCACGTCACCCTTTGTCAAGGAGTTCGAAAGAAATCCTAGGACAGAAAGGGGAAGACCAGTAAAAGGAACGATAGATCCTCTTTCTATTTAGAAGATGACATCTTTTCCACCCTGTGATATTCATCCATCAACGCCAAAGATTTTAACTTCATGGGTGACACTGGAGATGATGCAAATCCAGAAGGATTTGGAGACGACGATTCCGTTCTGGCTGTGATTCACAACGAACCATCAGGTGTGCACACCCAGAACTAGAGGGCCGCCCTAAATATGGACACCCTTCCAACATACCCTCATCCTCTTACCCTGTGAGATTCCAACAATGATAAGAACAAAGGACCAGTTACCCTTAACCCGCCTTCTTCTCTCAATAAAAATCAGCCACTTATGCTCGAAGAGAGGTTCGCTCGATAGGAAGAGGAAATGAAAGAGTTGATGTGGATTAACGCAGAGCTACTCTAGAGGAATCGTCTTATTTAAAGATATTCCCAAGAAGAGCCACACCTTGCACTCCTAGTATGTGAACCTCAAAGACAAAGGTTTTCCCTGGAAAATGAAGCACAGTCAGGGCTCCCCCCCCCCCAATGCAGCATCCGGCCAGTCCAACTACCTTAACATGGGTTCAGCTGAATACCAAGACTTCCCTCCACTCAGAAAGCAACTGGAGCGAGTACGTCTGATCCCTCTAAAGGTGTCACAAACAGCATATTCACCCTTAGTGCTGGCCGACCCAGATCCTCAAGCAATGCCTCGGGCTACAGCTCCCCAAGACTGGGCCTGGAAGGATGTAAACCAGGGTCTCTCCAACACCATTGAGGCACTGGAAGCTCTATTGGAAGCAATGGAAGGTCGTCGTGCTCTAGTGCAACCAGATAGATATCCTTACCTAGAATGGGTTAGAAACACGCCTCCCCCACCCAATTTTGGGAGCCCTGTATTCCCTATTTTCAATGGATCATGCGATCCGTAATATCATTTGATGCACTAAGCATCTTATTGAGAACCTATGATGGGAACTCTGGAGCAACGAGAAGCAGTGAAACTCAGATGCTTTGTGCAAACCTTTCAAGGATCTGTGTTCGTCTGGTATACGAGTCTTCCAGCTCAGTCAATAAAAAGCTGGGAAGATCTTTAGCAGCAGTTCCTGTTCCAGTTTAGCTCAACGCTTCCTAAAACAATGTTCAACGACCTAATGAATTGAAAACAGAGGGATAATGAGAGGGTCTCAGATTTCATCACTAGATGGAAGGGTCTGACCTACTCTCTGAATAGGCCAATGACCCAAGATAAGATGATTTCTCTATGCATCTATAACCTTTGAGATGAGATGTGAACACCACTCATACCAATGGAGTGCACCTCTGGCTTTTGCAATCTATCTTCCATTGCCCATATAATTGAAGACTACCTACAACGGACTAATCTGAAGTCCCAAATATCCTCACAGGCTCTTACAAAGAGAGCAGTTAGAGCTAAAGCGTCCTCTGTCATGCTCAAGCCAGCCCTTGTGCCTGTTCCACCCCTTAGGCATCCACCAAATCGTCAAAGTCCCCTTGTATATCAGCGGACGCCTTTTCCCAAGTAGGACGATCAGAGATGATTGAAGCGGAACCAGTTCTAGGAATGAAGGCACAAAGTATACTCGTTCTGAGAGGACCAAGTATGCGGAAACTTCATCGCCGCCATGAATTGAAATTTGCTTCACCTCCTAGAGCCATGGAAGCCCGGAGAAGTCGGCCACAATGATAGTTTAGATTACTTTTCCTACCATCGAATGTTGGGGAACAATATCCAGGAATGATTCATCTTCAAAGACCTCCTTTAAAGAATGGTAGACTCCTGGAAGGTCAAGCTGGGACCACCCCCAGCACACGTGACGTATATTTCTACCGCCGACTCCGACAAAGGGGAGGGGTGGTAGGAAGTCACAAGAAATAAGGGGAAGAAATTTGATGACTGGATGACTCGAATGACTATCCATCAAGCTCGGGGCATACTCCGAGTTCAACTACAATAGCCAGTGTTTCCACCAATAGACCCTAACCTCACACAACCAACGATATCAGCCTCACAACCCTCCACAAGCCAATAATCAAGCTGTAATCGGTAAGGGAGAAGACAAGTGCAAGAGGACCAGTCCGTAATGAGGCCAAGGTTAGCCCCGACACTGTTGGATTATATGCCCTCAAACTTGGTGCCATGGGCACCGACCCACCAAACTGAACCATCAGGGACAAATGACCAGGTTGACCTATCACAGGATGAGGAGATAATCTTTGGTTCCATCAACATCGTCCATCAAATGGAATCTTTCCCTGATGAAGGGTATGGTTATGAAACCGAGTTCCTAACACAAGGGGCTGGGAGAAGAAATCGCATAAATAGGTGGTACCAGGGGAGCGCAGTCGCGGCTGAAAACAACCCTCTGTTTTTACCCTGGCCCAACCCATTAATATAGCAGAAACCCATGGGAGAACCCTTCAACGGACTCTGCAATAGAAAGAATATCCCTACACCTCCACAAGCAGCCACTCTAGCCCCATCATTATGTGGTACGCATAAGAGGAGGAACAAATGTCTAGCCGCCTAGTGTGCACAAACAGACCGACAGGGCCGAGTCCCCAGAACGTGGGAACACCATCGCCATCCGACCCCGCGGTCGGTCCCTCCTCATCACATACACCAGCTCCCAAAGTGTCTGATAAAAATCTCCCACCAACAGAGAAGCGTTGGCCGCAGGAGCAGAAATGTGATATCTTTATGAAGCTGGCATCAGTACTAGCCATACTATCAATACTGGATGCCCTAAGTTTGTCAGCAGATCTCAGGGAGGCGCTTATAAAGACCTTGCTCAGCCCCTAGGAGTTTCAAGAAGAGGTAGCCTCCACTGAGATTTACTGGATGGAGACTGGCCCGACTGAATGAAATGCAGTGATTTCCTTCACAGATCAGGATAAAGATTCCATCATGCAAGGACACATCAGACCACTATACATTTCTGGCACACTAAATTATGTTGTGATCCTAAAAGTATTTATTGACAACAGCTCTAGAGTTAACCTCCTTCCCCTACGGACACTTCGTAAGTTGGGCTTTAGTGAGGATGACCTAATACCCTCACCCACAACTCTGTTAAGTTACGACAAGAGTGAAAAGAATCCAATGGGACAAATTAAGATAAAAACCAATTTTGGTGACCTTGTGGTCTACTCAGAATTCCTAGTGGTCCGGCAGAACACAACATTCAATGCCCTGCTGGGAAGGTTGTGGCTCCATAAGCACATGAAAATTCCTTTATCCTACCACCAGTGTATCAAGTACTGCATCAATGGACAAGGTGGGACATTGCAGGATGAAAAGGCCCCTTTAAATCTCTCCGAGTCACACTAAATTGACACCGGGTTTTATGAGAAAAAGAAGAAAAAGCCTTTGATTGACAGTATCGACTGGGTTACCACTCCAAATGCTCTGAAAATGGTTCCTAATAACCCCATCAAGAAGCTCAGACGAGACTACGTACTGCCCATAAACCACGTTGAGAGCAGGAGTTCAAGTTCGGACATGTACTTAGTTGTCCCCATGACTTCAGCCATAATGGCTGAGTGTGAGAATGCAGAAACGACCAATAACCCTCAATTTGGGGGTGAATACTTGAGCAAGGACACCCACAATGCCTCGCCTCAGGACTCCCAAGAGCCCGTGTTGAGAACTCTCCCCCCGTCGAATCAGGAAGATGAGGATGTGGGGGAAGAAGAGGAGGAAGATCTTAGGGATGCAACTCCCACATTTGAAGAAGGTATCTCCACCACTGTGGACGAGCTCAGAGAAATAAACCTAGGTACCGAGGAAGACCTGAGGCCCACTCTCATTAGTATGGCCTTGTCTCCCGAGGAGCACATGGTATATAACTCTTTCCTAAGGCAACATCGAGATGTTTTTTCCAGGAATTACATAGAAATGACAGGACTCAATCCTAAAGTGGTGACACACCACTTAGGTCTTCCAGAAGACCACCGAGGCTATAAAAAATCTTCCAGAAGGACAAAACCCACAGATTCTGCCAAAATAGATGTTGAAGTCGATAAGCTTATTAAAGAAGGATTCATTCGGGAGGTCCAATACCCTGTCTGGTTTTCCAAAATTGTCCCCATCAATAAAAATAACTGACAAATCCCTGTCTGTATCGATTTCAGAGATCTAAATCTGCATTGCACGAAAGATTATTTCCTGATCTCGATCACTGAGTTATTAATCGATGCAACGGCCGGGTATGAGTCTCTCTCCTTCATGGAAGGTTATTCTGGGTATAATCAAATTAGGATGGCCCTAGAAGATGAATAATCCACTACCTTTAGGGCCCCTCAAGGAGTATTCTGTTACAGGGTCATGCCCTTTTGTCTCAAGAACATTGGTGCCACATATCAACGTGCCATGAATCGTATCTTTAAACCATTCCTAGGGAGATTAGTCAAATGCTACGTGGATGACTTGGTGGTCAAATCAAGACAACGCTTAGATCACCAGTCAGACCTTGAAACCGTATTCAACAAACTTCGACAACATAGCTTAAAGATGTTCCCCTTGAAATGCGCCTTCGGGGTTACCTCAGATAAATTCCTTGTATTTTTTGTATGCCATCGTGGCATAAAATTCGACCCTGGAAAGACAAAGGCTATCCTTGTTTTACCACCTCCCCAAAATCTCACTGAGTTGAGAGGATTCCAAGGAAACCTGGCCTACATTAGGCTGGTCATAGCCAACCTGGCGGTTAAATGTTTTCCCTTCACCAGGTTAATGAAATATAGGGTTACATACCAATGGATAGATGATTGCCAAAAGTCATTCGATAACCTAAAGAAGTGCATCTTAAACCCACTGGTGTTCATGCCCCCAGTTGAAGGAAGACCTCTTATCCTATACTTGATGGCCCTAGAGAGGTCATTAGGAGCCTTCCTCGCATAGAAAAATGACGCTGAAAGTGAAAATAGTCTCTATTACCTCACCTGAACCATGATCGATGGTGAAACTCAATACTCAAACATCTAGAAGAGTTTTTTCACCTTGGTATTCGCAGTTCAAAAATTGTGACATTATCTGCAGCATCAAGAAGTCCATTTGGTCATGCGTAGTAACCCGATCAAGTATATCCTCAGCCGCTCGATGCTGACCGAGCACCTATCCCGATGGGAAGTCATCCTACAATAGTTTGACATCAGGTTTGTGCCTCAGAAAGCCATCAAAGGCCAGGCATTAGCATATTTTCTAGAAGATCACCCATCAACAGGGACCACCACACCAGACATCGTGTTACCTAATGAAGACATCTTCTCAGTTCAAGAGGAGTTCCAAACATGGGAAATGTACTTCGACGGTGCATCCTGAAGCCCGACAGGGAAGAGGATGGAGGATCCCAAATTTAACAAGGTGGGCTTGGGAATCATACTCATGTCCCCAGAAAAGGCAGTCTTTCCATATTCCTTCCTCCTATCAGAAGGATGTACAAACAATGAGGTGGAGTATCAATCCCTCATTGCAGGCCTGGAGCTCGCTCTCTAGGAACAAATACAACACCTTAAGGTAAAAGGTGACTCAGTATTGGTAATCAAGCAAATAAATGGTGATTATGATATGAAAAAGGAAGATTTGATTCCCCTGTTTGACCTTGTCTGAGGGTTAATGGAGGAACTTTCCACAGAACAAACATTGACCTATATTCCACGGTCTTAGAATGCTCAGGCCGTTGCATTAGAAAATGCGGACACAACCCTAGATGACCCAGACCGGGATGAAACAATTATCATTATTGCTCATCGGTGAATGGTCTTTCCATTTGTTCAGTCTAAAACGGAAGAAATCAACTAAGTCAGTCCTGTCCCTAAGACATATGCTCTTGCCACCGGCTGGATGACCCCTATTGCAAAATACCTTCAAAGGGGAGAAATTCCATCAAACATGGCTGAACAAGATAAAATACAGAGAAGGGCAATCAACTTTGTCCTATATGGCCACAAGGGTCAGCAACAGGTCCTCTACAAATGAGGCCTTGATGGAGTCCTCCTCAGATTAATTGATGGAGAAGAAACTGTTGCTGTCATAAATTAAGTACATGTCAGAGTATGTGGAGCACATCAGTCGGGGTCCAAGAATTCCCATCAGGTTCGAAGGCTTGGGTACTATTGTCCCACTGTCGCATGAGATTGCGAGCACTTTACCAAAAAATACCACTCCTGCCTAATACATGCCAACTTCATTCACCAACCCCAAGATTTACTTCATCAGGCCAAGTACTCCTAGAAATTTTCCATCTGGGGAATGGATATCGTGGAACCATATCCTCCAGCCACGACCAAACAACTAAATTATATCCTCATAGAAACTGACTTCTTTTCCAAATGGGCAAAAGCTGTACCCCTCAAGGAATTCAGGGCACGAAACATTTTCAGCTTTGTGAAATCCAATATCATCACCAGATTTAGCATCCCTCATACCATACTGACGGATAACGACACCAACTTCTGCTATGCTAAATTGGAGAAACTATACGAAGAATATGGTATCAAGGCTAACCACACTTCCTGCTACCATGCAGCGGACAACGGACAAATAGAGGCTTTCAATAAGACCCTGTCCAACATTCTCTATAAAATGGTGGATAAAGACAAGAAATCATGGTCAGATAAACTCCTTCATGCATCGTGGGCTCATCGAACCACAATCCGCACTACTACTTGGGCTACTCCGTACTCATTAGTATACGGAACAGAAGAGGTCTTGCCCATTGAACTGCAACTGCCCTCGCTCTATGTTTCCATTTGTAATCAGTTATCCAATGATGAGAAATACAAAAAACTGCTAGGTGAATTGGAACAGTTGGATGAGAAGAGGTTGCACACTTTGCACCATCTGGAATTATATCAGAACCGAATCGCATGAGCCTTCAGTAAAAAGATTTGTATTTGGTCATTCTTGGATGGAGAATTGGTGTTGGTCCTCTGAAACCCAATGATACCCTGAAAGAAACCTCCAAAGCTGGAGCCCAATCAGGAGGGACCATATGTTATACACAAGGTCTACTCCAACGAAGCATATTCCCTTATCTACATGGACGGGAAGTTCACTATTGCTCCTACAAATACTAGATTTATAAAGAAGTATTTCACATAACCAAAAGCAGTTATCATCTGAGCTACATGACATTAAACTGCCAAGAACCCACTGGTCCAAAATCTACAATCCCAAACTATGATTATTTCGTCCTCACTGCATGATGCTAAACTACACGGATTTAAAAGAACTACATACGGCTTGATTCCACCCTTTGCAGGATACGTATCGATGCCAGGATACTGTATCCTGGCCCATCCATCCCCAAATAAAGTTAAAAGTGCCCTTTTTTCCCTGTGTATGGACCAAACCTGCACAGGTTGTATCCCTTCCAAATAACTACGTATGGCTTGATTCCCTCTTCTGTAGGATACGTAGCGATGCTAGGATCCCACATCCTGGCCTAGCCACCCCCAAATTAAATGAAATAAAAAAATGACCTCTTCTCCCGTGTACAAACCAAAACTTCACGGGATGTACCTCTTTCATAGAACTGTGTGTGTCTTGATTCCTGCTCTCACATGATACATAGTGACACCCGGACCCCATGACTGGGTCCAGCCACCACCTTAATCACCGCTTCTCTTAGCATTCCTATTCACACATTATGTAACTGGGACATCCGCCATTCCTTGTTTCTCACAACGAGTATTACTTGCATGATCTTAGGAATTATGGTTGGGTCCATTTGCGTGAACACAAACTACATGGATTTTAGAGAACTGCATATTGCTTGATTATTTCCCTCGCAGGATACATAGTGATGCTAGGGTCCCCCATCTTGGCCCAGCCCCCCGAATGAAGATTAAAAATGCCCTTTTCCCCCATGTATGGACCAGACCTTCACGAGGTGTATTATCTTATAAAGAACTACATACGGCTTGATTCCTAACCTTGTAGGATACGTAGTGTCTCCATAATTCCACACCCTTGCCCAGCCACCCCAAATGAAGCTAAAAAACATATACCCCCTTTCCCCCATGTAAGGACCAGACCTGTATGGGGAATATTCCTCGTCCTTACCGCACGACGTTAAACTGCATGGATAAGAAAAAAATTTCCCCTTCTCCCGTGTATTAACCAACCCTACACGAGATGTACCTCTTTCAAAGAACTACATGTGGCTTGATTCATGCCCTCACAGGATACGTAGCGACACCAGGATCTTATCTCCTAGCCTAGGCACCGATAAAAGAAGAAACATGTATATATACCCATCTTCATTACTACTTGACGTTAAACTGCACAGTCCAATGTCTTTACCGCATGACGTTAAACTACACGGAATCCCCTTTTCACGTCGGTTCATCTTATTCCTCACCGCACGACGTTAAAACTGCACGGACTTCGTCCTCACCGCACGAAGTTAAACTTCACGGACTTGGTCGTGTCCCACCAAAGATATACGAAGAAAAGGGATGGGAATAGTCCTTATGCATTTGGATGCATCATCTCCATACATCAGACTCCGTCACCCGGATAATTGCAGATCTCCATAACCACCCATGGCCATCGAAATTGGAAGGTTATCGACTCGTGGACACCTTTGTATGACTATGTATACCATACCATTAGCGGATATTCATATTGATATCCCCTTGTCCTATCTACCAAAGGCAAGATTTCCTTAGGCGATGCTCTTCCTATTTTCATACGCTCAACGGCCTCAGAGTCCCCATATCATATCTCCCAATCCAAAAATTTATGGAGCAGTGGTTTACAATTTCATTCCCCTCTCACATCCAAACGTTGCTATGGATTTCGTACCCGGTTGGCCTATGTATCCGTCCATGGTTCACATGAGGATCTGCATCTACAAACATCAAGCCAAGGCTAGGCTACTTTGACTCAATGGGAAATTGTGGTGAAGATGTTTCTTGTATGCTTGGACACCATTATCCCCATATGACGAACTCTGTGCTATGAGAAATCCCAGATTTTCATAATCATCCATGGCCATCAGAAGTTGAAAGTTATCTACCCGTGGACACCTTTGTATGACTATACATACAATGCCCTCAACGGCTCTGCATATTGATATCCCCTGCCCCATATACCGAAGGCAATATTTTCTTAGGTGATATTCTTCCCATCACCGTACGCTTACCAGCCTAAGAGCTGCATACCATATCTCTTGATCAAAGAAACCCCAGAGTTATAGTTTACACCTTCATTCCCTCACACCTGTTCAGAGTATACCAGAGCATCCTAACTCAATTTCCCTCTGGGTGATTATAGAAATAGTCACCCAATGGTCCAAACTCCATGACCGTTAAACTAAGAGTACTTCATACATACATTACGAAGTTAAAATGAATGTAGTAAAGGTATACCCCATGCGCAAGATAAATCAACACATTTAACTCTTTGAGTTTTAACGGCATCCAGCGAAGAGCATCCCCGACATGTCCAGATATTTTTTTACCAAATGATAGACTTCGTGGCCTGGAAAATCATGGGTCCTCACAATAATTCATTTCCATAGAAAGTTGAAGGTCATCGACCCGTGGACACCTTTTCATGACTATGAATACCATGACCTCAATGTCTCTGCATATTGATATCCCCTGGCTTGTCTACCAAAGGAAAGATTTCCTCAGGCGATTCTCTTCCTAGCCCCGTATGCTTACCAGCCTCAGAGCCCCCATATCATCTCTCCTGATCCAAGAAGCCCTGGAACCACGGTTTACACCATCAACCCCTCTCCACATCCTGAACATGCCGAGATATTCGATCCCAGTTACATTCTAATCAGGAGTGTCCTTTGCAACAATGTCCTTACCGCATGACACTAAAACTGCACGGAGCATGTCTTTTCCGCCTGGCGTGATGCTTCAAAGACCAATCATTAAACATCCAGGGAAATGCATCCAACTACAATCATTTTTCACAGATTTAAAAATGCCCCCTCGTCCTCACTACATGAAATTAAACTGCATAGTATCGTTAATAATGCTTCTTGTCTTTACCGCATGACGTTAAACTGCATAGAAGTCATCCTTACCGCATGACTTTAAACTACACGGAATTTAAAATTCTCTCTATCCTCGCTGTATGACGTTAAACTGCACGAATCTAGTAATAATAACAATGACCTTCATCCTTGTCACATGATGTTAAATTTCATGGTTGAACTTTTCCCGGGTTCAATTAGGAATAAAGGTTTTCCTCCTTCCCTCAATGCATGGGCCAGACCTAGAAAAATCATCGTCTCACACTAGTGTGAGAAGGGATTACTTTAACCATTCCCATGAAATTTATCCAAGATGTTTCTCCCGTATCAAGTCACCCTCTCCTCATGAACCATACTATGTACTCAGAAAAATCCGAACTCTCGTAATCCACCCACAGTTGTCCCGAATCTCAACTTCCCTAAAGTTTCCCGGCTATCGTGAGAATAAAATCATTAACCTAAGGACACGTTTTATTGACTATGCATACCATGCCCTCAGTGGCTCTGCATATTGATCACCCCTGGCCCGTCTACCAAAGGCAATATTTCTTTAGGCGGTGCTTCTCTTTGTATGCCTCTAGGCCTCTGAGCCCCCATATCCATCCCGGGATTCAGAAACCCTCTGAGATTCTATATACCAACCTCCATCAAAACCCTCACTGAATATTGTAGAACATCTCTGACGAGATTACAGAGAACCAGGAAAAGCCGTTACATTTTAAGGAATTTCCCAGCTGCATGACTTTAAACTGCTCCAAGCTCCAACCATTTTTCACGCTAGCTAAATGAATAGGATAGGGACCCTTCGTCCACACTCCTGATTAATACAGATGTTACCAAACCCTTTCAGACATCACATACCCTTTCTAAGCCACCCCTGGTGGTTTTCATAATTCTCCAAGCCACCCATGGAGGTTTCTATAATCTGGAATTCCATGAAGTCCTTAGGACATCAGAAATGGACATAATTTGACTTAAGGACACCTTTGCATGACTATGCATACCATTCCCTCAGCGGCTATGAATATTGATCTCCCCTGACCCATATAACAAATAAAAGTCTTCCTTAGGCGATGCTTTTCCTACCTCTGCACGCCGATACATCTTCCATACCTTGTGACATGCCCTGCATGTTTTTCAAATCTAAACATGTTCTCCCCACATGCTTCTGAAGTGTATTGAGACATCTTTTAATCAACCAAACCTTGTCGGGGCCCTCGACCCAGCATATCTGGTCAAAGATCATCGACCTAAAACACCAGTAATGATTGTCTTATCGGCGAGACATTAAACCGCTCACTAAAAGAGGTGCAAAGCCCATTAGGCCGAAAACCCAAAAAGGGCGACCTAAGAAAAAGTCGAGCCATACCCACTTGGTCCACATCAAATGGGCCTAAGAAAAATTAGGGTATTGAAGGAAAAGAGAAAATATTTGTGGGGTTTTTTTATAAAATCCTAGCAATAGTAAAACTATTCTTTCCAGATCCCATGGTCCAGGAAAAAATTAGAGCTCGTTTCAATTTTATCATTTTCCTGAATTATGATTAATTCTGATTTGGTGAGTTGTTATTTATACAACCGTTGTTTCAGTAACAATCTAATTTTACAGCAAGGAAAGATTGACAGTAGATTTTATTCCATTTGGAAAAAGGGAGGACGTCCACAAGATGAATTCTCTCCATTTCTGCAACAAAAGAGGTAAAATAGAATGTACAGAAATAGCTCTGGAAATCACAAAGGATCCGTGGTTGCTCTCTCCATCATATAGGCAACCGTGCGGTGAAAGTTATTGAATGTTTGCTCCAGCATGACCTTCTCCCAGGCCTCAACTTCAGCCACTGAATGAGTATACCTCAACATCGTTTTCAGATCATTGATCCATTTCCTGGTAGCTTCAAGGTCACCAGTCAAAGATGACAACTGATCCCTCAGTATCACTGCTCGAGCTTCGCATTCATGCAGCTTGGTTGATAGGGTTGTTGCCGGATCTTGAGAGCTCGCCTATAGAACTATCAGCTGATGGAGATTCATCATAAATTCCTCAAAATCTCGGGTCCTGCAATGAGAGGCAGCAAGGTGATCATGTTTGTGTTCACTAACAGCAACCTCCCTGTGGGAAATGACAACCTGGAAGTCGAGAAAATGAAGTTGTCGATAGTTGAATCCACCTGACCCCAAACCTAGGAAGAGTTGTCGGAGGGATTCAGTTTTAGTCGCCATCTCATCCATAGGAGTTTCATCAACAATCTCACAGATTCGAGGCTAGAACAACCTTTGCACTGCTCAATGGTCCGCCATGACATGAGGGTATTTGGTATCCTCACTAGATAACACAGTAATGAAGTCCGTCATTGCGGCCAGCATAGACTTGTGCACACTGGGAGATGGTTCCGAGACTGGAGGGTCAGAAGCCTCTAGCCCCGGTTCGAGCTTGGAAGTTGAGCTGGTAAGTCTAGTATCGACCGGTGGAGCTTTGGGAATTAAATCACGGGGGCCCGAAGTCACTAGGTCATCCTCATTTACATCCAAAATTATTGGATCTATCTGAACTTCGGCCGCAGAGGGATTGGAAGAGGAAGATACCCTGAGTCGCTTCGACCTGCGAGCCATCAATCGGTCCTCCCTTAAAGCCGACGAGGAAGGTGCGATAGGCACAGTAGCCGCAGTAACCCCCGAATTGGGAAATTGCTGGACAACCTTACCCACAATCCCATCTTGATAATTCTTTATCCACATTCTTGCATACTCCAAGGATAAGCTGGAAACTACTCCTATGTTATGCGAGGGAATACTTGTTCCAAATCTGTCCCACATCAACATCAACCACCATTGACGAAGAATGGTCGGATGCAGTCCTCAGGCCCGAGGATGAGGAAGGGAAACCTGGAGTTGCATGCATCCGAATTGGAGAGAAAAATTATATGGGGTGTATAACTCACCCAGAGAAACCCCATTAATCCACGTGGATAAAAACCCATCCCGCACTGAAATCATGTAAGAATGCTCTTGTAAGCTCTCCCTATGGTCAACAACCACGACACCGAAAGGAGTGGGGTGGCGAGTGAAAGAAAACTGGGAAACGTTTCTCAGAATCTTGATGACTTCATCAGAGCTGAGGGACATTAGACGGACTCCAGCTATATCAAGCGGGGAAGGACAATGAGTAGGAAGCAAAATGACTATGTTATGATGATACTCATAACAGTAACAATGATCCACTACCCAACAATATAAGAATTTAAATGGCCCACTCGGAATATAGGTTCACCCTCCCTCCTGCATGTGGCTCAGTAATTTCTAAATACAAGCCAAAGTGGGCATGACCAGATTCACCGGGCGGCCTCCCGCCAGCTCAGCTTCCATCATCAGGGTGGAAGCCCTGACGTCTGGGCTGATATTTCAAGAGGGGAATAGCCACCCACATAAAAACATGGTGAAAAGACCTACCACCCTGAGCATAGGCGGCACACTGGTGCGCACCTCATAACCCCATGAAAGATAGTCACCCGACTTCAGAACCGCCCAGTAAGAGCCTAGGATAGTTCGTGATTTTTGTGAAGGGTGAGTCCTGGGGCACTAGACCTTTGCAACAGGACTAGTGGCCTCCAAAAATAGCACTATCCAGGTGCTATATGGAATAAGAGAGAGGGCTATCAAGGGCTGACCCATTGATCACTCCACCATTACCAGCAGATCCCTAACCAATGAAGGCATATGTTCGACATCGTCCCATGCATCATGAGCGGGCAGAAGCTCGTCACACATCTCCGTAATGATCGGAAGCCCTCTCAATTGGTATATGTCAGGTAAAATAATACTAACTTCACTATGGGAGAGGTGGAAAGTGTTAGTGCTCGAACACCAGCGACTGAGAAAATCAGGCAGGATCGAAGATGGTGGGTAAACAGAAAACTGGGAAGCCCACACTTCAGAATACAAATTTACTGCTTTCAGTGATTTGGGAAAATCTCAACAGTGATAATGGACCCAGAAGGCCCAGACCCAGTCATTTGGGAAGATCCCACCAGACCAAATATCCCACCTGGGGATCCATCCCGCATTAGGTTCCACTCAATCAAGGTTGACCAAGGAGGGGTAACTCTTCAGGACGACCTCTTGGGAGAATCCCGGAGTGTACCGATCGCTTTAAGTCCAAACAGAGCCTCTAAAAATGAAAGGGTATTTCGGATCAGAATCAGAGATCATCTCTCCTAACTGGGTGAGGTTCTCCTGAGTGAACTTTGGCGACACTTCCAAACAAGGGGACAGAAGACATGAGAAGATAGGGGGATAGGGATGTCGTCTTGAAGGCCGAAACCATAAAGAGGAAGACGATTCGATAATGGATAACCCAGAAGATCAGAAGAGATAAAGTCCTTCAAAACACCATTGTTGGGAATTATGGGTCGGCTAGGGTCCTCATTGATGTTTTTAGCTCTATGGATCATGGATAGACGTCTCCCTGGACTAATTGGAAGAGGCTCGGCAGCAGGCCTAATCGCAGGTCGAGGAGGAACCATATTATCTCCCTGCATCATGGAAACCAAGAAAATGGATAGTCCATAATAATAAAATCTAGAAAAAAATATGAAGTATTTGAAAATGTATTTTCTCAAGGAGCCATCATGACAAAATCCACAGGCTGGACTAAAAAGGTGGTTCACGACAGCTGCATCCCGCAAACCAGCCCTACGCGGAAAAAGTCCGCGACACTCTGGCCCATGGAGAATTGGCCCTCAATCCATGAACCAGGCTACCCTACGGAATCTTTGATTTTAAATGTTTATGATTAGGAGAATTAAGAATATTTCCAAAGTCTAGAAGAGTTCCGTTCTGCGGACCATCCAAAACCGCGTAGAGATTTCCTACGTGGCCCATCATGACTTACTTTTTAATTGATTAAATGTTTTAGTTCGCATCTAGGAGATTAGTCTACGAGTGAAGGAAAGCACGAATGAGAAACGATTCGCGGAAACGAAAGCTGGTTTGCGGAAGATGAGTTTCACAAAGGAGCGGGCGCGCAGAGACAAAAAGAGAGCTCCGTTTTCGCAATGGATCGGATAAAAGACAAGGGTAGGGCCCCCCTTATTTATAAGCGTAGTCACCTACCAGGTCCACTCCTCTACCAGAAACTATCTATGTTTCAGGACCCCTCTACATCGGAATAGCCTCCTCTTCGTTCTGATCGGACCCCATTCCGATGGGAGGAATTTGTAGGGTCCTAAAAAATCCACAAAGGAGAATGGGAATCCCACTTAATTTTAGAAAGGATCCTACCAGTTTCCCTCAATGAATTGGTCAAAAATATGGATAATACTCAAGATTGGAAAAGGATCGACTGGTCCGCGTACGGGTCCAACATTGATGGTATGCGGCCGGTTCAGTGAACCACCCCCTCTGTAGACCAACATCATTCATGAAAGGGAGGCGGGAACTCCTTTGCGGGCACGAAGCAGGATGGGGGTCGGGCCGGTCCACTATCACAAACAGCCCCAGCCATGAGACGCACGAACCAGCCCAGACCGCATATGTTGTTGTTCGCGGAATAGAGGCGGAGCCCTGAACGGCCGCAAAACACCGATTTGGTTCGCAGTTGAGGTGCATTCAATGCCCCCGCGAGTTGCAGATTGACCAAGTCATCCGTAAAATGGGTTTCGGTCATAGGCCTCCGAAAAAGGTGTCACATGACCATAGATACATCTCTTTACCCCCTCTATAAAAGGACATTGAGGTGGAGAAGAAGGGGATCGATCAGATTCAGGTGGAATAATTCCAGAGGAAGGAGCATAGGATTTCACGAACAACGAAGTTCCAATTCACGAACCAGAATAGGTATGAAACTGGAAATGAATTAACAAGGAACCAAAAAATGCATAACAAATTAGTGAACCGCAAACTTAAAAATAAAAACCGTGAGCTATGGCCCCTCCGCGGATGTACTGCCCGCAGACCCGATAGTTTATGCCCCTTTTTCGATCGGACACACTGCGTAGCACCCTCCTACGTGGGCGAAGCCTTGACCGGTGAACCCCTGACCGGCATCTCCCCTGGTCGCCGCTGCTCATGTGGACTCTACCGTGTACCAACCTGGTACGCGGGCCGAACCCGAATACATGTACTGCCCTGGTAGGTGGGATGCCTATCAATCCGCGTACCACCCTGGTACGCGGACGACCTCTCCAGCTTCATAGCACCCCCCTATGCGAAGGGCACCACTCCTCATGCACCAATGTGGCCCGCCAACTCCTTCGGTGTTCCCATTCCCCGAGTAAGATAAAACCCTTCCAACCTCTCCCGATCCTTCGAAATCCCTTCATTTGCATATTAATCATCCCTGATCCAAGGCCACTACCGAAGCCACCAGACCCGTATGATGAAACCTTCAGGTGCACCAGCGTGCCACTTCGAGTTCACATACCCATGGTAGGCGAAAAAAAGGGGTTGCCCCGACCCTTGACCGGATTTCTGAGGCATTTTTCGGGTTCACATCCCAATGGTAGTGTGGGGTCCGAGCCCGAGATCCCCCTTTATTCATCTCCACTTGCTAGGATTGAGGGACCCCACTCACATTTCCTTTTGATGAGCGCCAGCGGTGAGCACTTCTCCCCTCTCCTGAGAGTGACTGGGCATCCCTCCTGGAGTAATCCCCACACCATCCTCACCAAAAGATGATGACCCTTCACTTCTCATCATGAAAGGTTCATTGCTCTGCTGCGTGACTTCTACCTTCCTCCAAAATCAGGGAGAAGGAGAGTCCCATGGTCTCGGCCTTCTCCTCCACCCGACGTCTTCCTCCCCTTCCCTCATTAGGAAGAATGTGCGAGTATTTCCATGTCTGTCACATTCTCTTGTTTCTCACACTGATCATGACTCATGTGGGCTTAGAGATTTGTGATGGTCATGTCGTCTGCACGATGGTGGTGGCTCAATGAACTAAGTGGGTTTTGATCCCTGTATCCTAAACAGGGTACGTAGGAAGCCTGCTCGACGTTCAATCCCAATTCAGGCCACTAACCATGTGTAAGACCCAATCACAGACCCTCACAATGAAATATGTGGGTTTTGATCCCTGTCTCCTAAGCGGGGTACATAGGACGCCTCCTTGATGTTCAATCCCAATAACAGGAAACTCTCACGTGTAAGCCCTAATCTTCAAAGAACTACGCGGACTTTGATTCCCGACAATCCGGGATACGTAGGAAACCTCCATGAGGTGCAAGCCCGATATCTAAGTCGGATACACATCTGTACCTATCATACCATATCCTTATACTCCAGCAAGGACATATCTAGGCCAAGGAAATCGCTTCCCTTGGGTCTTCTGGGCCTCTTAGGTGTAAGTCCCTCATAAAATTTGACCAGGCATCTCTCACCCTGGTGTCCTTGCCAGAAGACATTAAACTGTACGGTTGGGTCCTTGTCGCACGACCTTAAAAGGTTATGTGTCCCGTAAAGTGGCACCAAAATACATGGATTATGATTCCTCTCATGAGGATACGTAGGAATCCCCTATTGCGGGTTCGATCCAAACTCTCAAGTCATTCTCTGACCCCCTGGATGACAATAAACTCCAGAGCGCCCAGTTTTGACGCTTTAAACTAGTGTCGTCTCAATGATTCCAAACTCCTTGGAGTCATTAATCCAATGAGGGATGATAAACCTCAGGCCTAAATGATTCTGAATCCCTGCGTTCAGCTGACCATTGCCAACCAGGAGTAATCTGTGGAAACTATGCTTGGGTATAAACCAAAGATTCGCAAACATATGAATACATCTTAAATCTATTAGAGAGTCCCGGAACTGGCAATAATTCCCCTCAAAAATGTGTGATGAGCCGGACCTCCCATCCTCTTGACTAATGTGAGTTCTTAAGAATCATTGGATGAATTACCCATCAAACGCCATCCTTTGGAAATAATGTCCATGTATCATTGGATATGGCACCATTTGGCATTTCAAAACGAAAACGGTGCACCAAATATGAGTTTTTAAGCAGAACCCAAACTTCTCTAATCAATCGTCGGGCGGCAGATGTATTCCCAGTCATCGGTCGAAACAATTATATATACATAAAAACTATACATACACTCTATATATTACAATATGAAACATGCCTCTACATGAAATCTCATTTCCTCTACTTTATTCATGTTTGATCTTCACATTCAAAATCAAACTTAAAACTTCCTCTTTAAGAACTCTTTATTCATATAGAGACATTGGATCAATTCAAGACATTATATCAAATTTATATATGATTTAGTATATTAATGATTTGAGTCTAAGTATCCCTTTATTCACTAATTGAGATGCATAAGAAAAACACTCGAATTCTAGATTCCATTGTGAATCTTATTGTGTCCATTCTCATTTTGTAATGACCATAACAATCATGACATACCCAAATGCATCATAGTGTATCCTTGAAGTTTTATTTAAATCAGTTAAAACATCACCTATTCATTAATGGAATGACCATAAAAAATATAGAAGGAACTAAAAAATATATAAAATTCAAAGAATTATGTAATCCTCATAGCCTGAGATTTACAGCATTGTTTGATGCATTAATAAGAGAATTACTTCTTCATTATGTATACTCCACTTACTAGGTATGTGAAATTTTTCTTTCATAAGTTCCTTTAGATTTTATTTATATCACTACAAAATGAATACCTAGAAATTAAAATCCATACAAACAAATATTTTTAATGGCCACCAAACTATAGTGATATTTTTTACATCATGATATAGCCATTATTCCTTGTGTTATGATATCTATATCATGAAATAATATTTCAGGAATTGTCAAATTTAATACTCTAATAATAACATGACAATATAGGTTGTGGTTTGATTTGATCTTACATTAGAATATTTTAATATTATTGTATTGAATTATAGTGAGACCTATTTCATTATAGTGAGATCTCATATGCAATGACAAATCTTCTCCAAAACTCGATTTTCTCAGTTCCAAACATCATTTATACTTTATAAAACATAAGAAACTAACTTTACCTCAACTGAAACACCATGAGTCACTTGATATTGAATATTATTCATATAATGAGCAATTAATGGAAAAAATATAAAATACCACATGTTAGTAAATCATATCCAATTAAATTTATATACATATCAACATACATATACCCCTTTGAAAAACTCTATAATATCAGTGGATCCATCTTATTCAACCTTAGTTATCTCCACCAACATTATGGTCTTAATAATATCCCCCAACATAGTCTCAATAATGTGTGAAATACAATATTTAAAATTATTTTATATGTAATATCTTTAATATTTATTTTAAATTTTTTAAATTTTCTATTTTTCATTAAAAATACATTTTGGAAATTTAAGAAAAAAATATTTTCTTTAAAAACCTTAATCCCCAATATCTTAACATTAAATATGAGGAATTTTCAATCTTATACCACCTCATTTTTTTTATTCATGTATATCTATTTGTTTCTCCATGATCATTTATAATAAATAAATATATAAAATCATTTAGTATGGGTATAATTTTATTTCCAATTAACTTTAAATCCCCACTATTGATGAATTAAAACTAATATATAGTGAATAAATTTATTTTACATTCTTACTTTATAAAACAAATTTCTACACAATATTTTTAAATATAATAGTGATTTAATTTTCATATTATGATTCAAAAAACAATGAAAATTATATAGGAACATTATGATTATATGTGGTATGCCTTGAATTATACGATTTTTTCCAGGGAGAGGCACCCATTATGGTGTAATTAGTTATAACATTTTTTGTACAATTATAGAAACTTCAAGTGCGGTGAATTTACGTTTTCATAAATATAACAATTTTTTCATCCAAATTGAAATAAAGTAAAAATATACACATTACAAACTATCATATTAAAAATAACTAATTAATACAAAAATTATGTAATGGATCATGATTCTACAACAATACCAAATCAGAAAAATTTAATAAAATAATTATATAAAAAACATAGAATATAAACAATGTGATGGAGTTTTGTAAGATAATCTATGAAATCCAAAAAAAATGGTTTTTTAATGGATATAATAATTATTATACATAGTACTCCTCTATTTTTATCCTAAGAGGTATAAGTATCAAAACCTAGACACAAAGGATGTTTATATTCTAGAACAAAAACTTATTCTATTAAATTATTCGAAGAAAACGATATTACCACAAATATTCATTCATTGTCTTGGTAGTATTTTATATCCATGGAATTCATAGAACAATGTTTGGAAATATGAATCTCTCACCCTAGATCTTCTCTTAAATTAGAATATTAGAATCATCCATGCCCTTATCCTTAATTCTTCTTCAGACATAAATGATAAAATCAGCAGTTCTTTTCCCTAGAAAACACTGATCAGAAGTTGATCAAAATCAAATGATTATGATGGGAAACATAGAGAATTTATAATAAAACCCTCACAATCAAATGATTTAGGATATCATTATAAGAATAGATATTGGAAGGTATTTAATTACTAAGGTAGTGAATAAATCTTGATTTTTTTGTATCGGGTCCTCAAAGCATCAGTCCCATATTTATAGGTGATGGGAGTAACAAACTCATAACTAAAATTTATAAGTTCTTTTAGCACATTTTTAACTTTTAATGAACTCCAAATATTCAACATGATCTTCCATTTTTATTGTTTCGGGAGTCTTCATGATGTTTTGGAATGTACAAGGTATTGAATCATCTTTTCAGGAACATGTGATTTGGAAGATAAAACTACATAAAATGAACTAAAACAAAACTCAAGTAAAATTTATTAGAACATAAAGTGTATTTTGATTCCAAAAAATGGATACAGAAGAATCTAGTTATTTCTGACTCTTTCATTGGGGTTCCCATCCATCCACTATTCATAGGAGGACGCATAGTTGTTGCCCCACATTCCCGCTTTCCAAAGGAAGGAGGCATCCATCGCTTACTCAGGGACGTTTGTTCCTTGATCGAAACTGGATGATGGGATGTCAGTTCCTCCTTCCATGGATTCCTCCTAAGAACTCATTTCATAGTATGAGTCTCCCTTATAGATTAAGATGTTTTTCATGAAACTCTTTACATTTCCATGTCTTCATGGATTCCGGTTAATTACACTGCTACTGTCAAGAAATTCCAAGGGGTCTGGTCAGGGAAGCAACTTCTATCGGGGGAGTAGTCACGTTGGACATCACTGGAATGTCGGGATGCTAGAACATTGGTGCTTCTGGGTTTCTTCCCCTTATGATAGGGCTTCTTGAGAGAACGAAATCTCATGGAATCCCACATCGAATGTTGGGAATTATATGTCTTATGCATGTCTCTGAGGTTTTCCTTAGCTTCTAATGTTTAACACATGGTGATCCGCATGTTCAACATCTAGAGGAGATGGATTAAACTAATCAGAACACTGACGGGAGTGGATCAGATGGGTGCAACCCTTGGAGGGATCCCTAATACTAGGGCTAACTCGTGGCTGATAGCCCGATTTCCACTAGGAGAAGTGAGAAACTGAGTGACAATGTCTCACCAGGACATGGAATCCCGAGTAATAATCGGGATGGATGATGGAGAGCTGAATGAAGTAGTGGGGGAATGAGATGGAACTGTCATGATGGTGATGGTAGTGTTGTGCTAGAGCCTCAAAGAGACTCCTACGTATCCCTATGGCAGGTAATCAAAGTCCACATAGTTCGGTTGGGTGATGGGACACCTGAGGAGGTGACCCATATGGATGGGACCTAGAGGAAGTGGAACCTCCTGGTTAGGGCATGACCATACCGAAACAGATAGGCTCGAGGGGAAAGAGAACACGATGAGACATGGGTGATGGGATTGAACCTCAAGGAGGATTCTTACACACCTTTCCATGCCAAGGATTGAAGTCCACATAGTTCAGGATGGGGGCATAGAATCGGGCTGTATGCAGAGGAAAACAACCAGATGACATGCTGGGGCTTATGCGTGGTTAGCAGCCTGAGGTTGGTCTGGCTCCACAGGGGAGGACCAGAGATATTAGTCCCAATAAAGAAGACTATAACAATTTACCATTGATTGCAGAATAAAACTGCTTACTGCTGGTCGGGGATAACAATAACTTAACACTGATTGGGACATACATAGGCTTGCTGTTGCATGAGAATCACAATGGCTTACCGCAAGATGGGGTAAAACAGATTTTTGTCAGTTGGGGAACACAATGTATTACCATCGATTGGGAAACACAATTGATTATCGTCGCTAGGGGAACACAATGGCTTATTGTCGATTAGTGTTGGACCTTAGGGAGGCTTCCTACGTACCTTATTTGGGAGATGATAATCAAAACCCATGTAGTTCAAATGGGTACAATTTAGCGTCATGAAAGAAATAAAGGGGGGTACAGTTTACCATCATGGAGGATGAAGTTGAACCAATGTTAATGTGGGTGGGACAACTGGGTGTTAGGCTTGAACCTCTAGAAGGATTCTTATGTACCTTGTATTGGAAAGGATAAAAGTCCACGTAGTTAGGGATAGTTTTTAGCAAATCGATGTGAAGGGGTTGAGACCAAGAGGTGTTGGGATTCAACATTAGGGAGGCTTCCTACATACCTTTCCATGGAAAGGATCAAATTCAATGTAGTTATGATGGTTTGGTGAACCGAAGTGAGGAGGTTGGGACCAATATGTGTTGGGCTTGAACCTATGGGAGGCTTCCTATGTAGCTTTACTTGACAAGGATCAAAGTCCACGTAGTTCAGGGTTGTTTTTGAGGCTTACACGCTAAGTTAGGATAGAGAGGATTTCATGGTTCATGCTTACTCTAATCCCACATGCGTCATTCTAAGTGTGAGAAACAAGAGGCAGCAAAGTCCTAATGATCATGTCGTGAATGGTGTGTCAGTGGGATGTGAAGAGGGGATTACATGTGCTTAGCAGTCCAAAGAGGAAACAAGGGATTATGAATTGTTAAAAGACCATGGAGATAGAGTTTGGGACTTACTCTAGGATGGAGGCCAGGTGGAGACAAAGCCTAGATGGAGAGGGACGAGATAACGAAGGTCCCGGTGCCCATCTCTCCTCTGGTATTTGTCACAGAAGAGAGGAGGGGGAGCAGAGATACTACCTCCCATGAGAAAGGTTAGGGGATTACACCATGATAGTTTCCCTTCCCCATGGACTGGCACTGCTCCGGCAGAGAGGATATCATTCCATGTGAGGAATATCTCACTCCCATGCAGACGAGAAGGCATAGAGAATGTCCGACACAGGGTGCCCCATGTATGATGCGTAGGGTGAGGTCACAGTTTAATGTCATTTTCTGAGGATGATGGGGCTTGGAATTTTAACGCCCAGTAGCTCGAATGAGGCGGGTTCACTCTGCACACCTTGGAAATACATAACTATCATGCATTAACCCTTGGTGAAGGGAAGGCATCAGAAATGCCATGGGGAGGGGGTGTCATGGAGTGATCCACTGAGAGGACCATGTTATCGTGGCTATGCGAAGAAGAAGTAGCTGTCAGTGTGCCTATGCGAAGAAGAATAAGTCTAAGAAACACAACATAAAGCACTACCCAAGGAACTAGAAAATCACTTTGTAAAAACCAGGAGGGTCACATTGGAAAAGGGGTTGCAAAGAAAACAGGCTTACAAGAAAGGTATTTATAAATCATTGGTACTCCTCGTAGGAGAGGGGCTTCACGAAGGGGTCTTCTTTGCGAATTGTAATGGACTAGCCTTAGAATAGGGTATATGTTCATATGGAAGGTGCTTCGCAAAGTGGAAAGGCTTCTGCAGAGAAGTGCTTCATGAATCAAGGGTGCCCTGTGAAACATAGCACTACGAAGCAGGGTGTTTCACGAAGCATAGTTACCCTGCCTTAGCATGCGGGTTACATGTGCATGGAGGGTACTTCATGAGGCATAAGTTCAATATGAATAACTGAGTCTATTTGTGGATCCCCTTTCTTTGCAAATGCATGTGGGCTCCTCGAATGGCATCGCTCTCTGAAGAGGGGATGAATTTAATCAAAGGGAAATCTACTTCGCGATGATAAAGTACCTTGAAGAGCTCATTTTTTCACAGATCAGAAAGTGCTTATTGATTTCAGAGCTGAGAAGGCGTATGTTCGGATTATCCATCATTTTTGCCCAAAGGGATCCTGGTATTTATAGACAAGAGGTCACACGAATCAGGGATTGTTTTATGTGAAGCCCTGTGGTGGTTTGTCATAACCACGAAGCCTCAAGCCTCTTTACTTCATGGGGGATTCTCAAACATCAGGAGGATCATGGATCCACCCACCAATTTTCTTAACAACACTGATGAGGGGGGGTGGCTTTGAGCTAGCCATAGTGCTGTGGGGCTTCCCGACTGGTATTTGGCAGGCAGTCTCTTTTGATTCGGCTTTCGCTCCACATGCTTTTTCCTCAGCACATATTTTTGGCGCCAAAACCCCCCCCCCCCCCTCAGAAATTGATACAAGAATAAAATGGGGGTATAATTCTGAGGTTCAATCACAAAAAAATTTGGTCAATCTCAAATAAGGCTCGTAAAGGAGGGTCGTGATGCAGAGAGACACACGGGTTGAGAGAGTCGCGAAGCTTGCTGCGGCCGGACGTGCCGTGAAGCCCAAGGTGTCATCGCCTATAAATAAGAGAGTTTGACCTATCTTTCTTCATTTATCACCTAAACATTTTCATGATAGTGCTTTTGATTTGTGAAGCTCTACATGCACTGTGATTTCTCTCCGTGAAATGAGCCTTTCTGCTTCGTGGTGCACAGTGAGTCCTTCGACTCCGTGAGTGTATGCTCCACGGATTGTGTCTTCTAGAGTGGGTCAGGGCTCTATGATTTCTTGCTGGGACTAAGCTCCATGAATGGGCTTCGTGGATGGAATTTTTGAAAGGGATTTGCAAACAAGAACAAAAAATGGTCCAAATTTCAAATATTTAATTGCTCAACATGGAGCTATTAGGGGGTCCATGCGGATACTTCCCGGAGGGAAGAAACAACGAATAACTCGTGTATCATAGAATTCGAACAAAGCCATTCAGACCATGATTCTATAGTGGATCTGTTATTGGAGATCCAGAAGAACTACCCATTATGTAGGAGGTTGCCTCTTTATATATTTGGTCTTAGGGATGACGTCCTCTTCCCTAAAGTAAGCTGGGATGAGCGAGCTTACTGGTTCAGGAGCATGTCATGCCAACCCCAGTTGTTCAGGGCAGCTGATTACCATACATGGGAGGATTTCATGCGTGTCAACATTTACTGTCTATATAACCACGTGAATAACATTGAAAGGAATGCATTTTAGCTAGATACATCTCCCTCGCTGTACCAAAATATTTTGAAGGTGGCCCTGGGGAACCCAGAGAAGGGGTGGACCGATGAGTGGGATCTTCGCCAGGGAGGAAAATTTACGGATGATTGGGCCTGGGCTTAATAGGTTGGTGCCTTGTGCGAGGAGTTTGGGAAATAGATTAGGCAAGTGGGCCTGTATGAGATTGTTTGGGCCTCTCAATTACATATCAATTTTCTGAAGTAGTTGATACTACAGTTACTGATCCGATAGTCGTCGAGGAACAACAGCTTCCATTTGAACTATAGAGAGGTCGACAACAGCCTATGGGATTTGAAAAATATTTATGGGGGTCCCAATACTGGGGGAGATGTACGAGGAGTTACTCTCCATTGCAAGTGCATGGTAGGTTCCGAAGCAGATGCCACCACTAGAAAGGGCATTGATGGAACTTCTTCCAAGGGAGGGCAAGGATTCGGTGAGAGATGTCCATTTTAAGTGGTGTTTCAAGTAGTTTCTGAACTTCCTGGAAGATGGGAAATTATCTGTGACGCCTTAGACCTTCCTGAAGGGGGTCCAATGTAAAAAATATCACTCATACTGGAAAATCTTGGAGTAAAACTAGTGGAAAACTTTGGGGTTTAGTGTCAATACAGAGCAGCATCCAATGGATTGGTTGGCTACATTCACTGAGGCGGTTAACCGCAGTTGGATCCTGCTGGTGAGGCACACAAACATGGGTGGGAGAATGAGAACATTTATCAAGGTTTCCACATTGGCAACAGGGATACGGGTCAACTTTGGGATCCCAATTCTCTCCAAGTTGTATAATTTGATGTGGCATATCAGCGAGGGTAAGAAGTTATAGAGGATATGTGGGTTGTTTCACCTTCTATATGGGTTGATATCGGCACATGTTAGGGGTTTTTATGAATATCTGAACCCCATATCCCCTCCAGGATAGTCTTTTTCCCATCTATTCTGAATAAATTGAGGAGCATTCTGACCATACTGACCCTACAGGTGGTGTTGAACTTGGTCTGGAAGGCAGAAGAGTTCAATTTCCACCCATTCCCATGGCCAACAGGTTTGTTTACTGATGTTGTTCGGGGAAAAAAAGAGAATTGGTCCTACATCCTTTCATTTTGAGGTGGAGCCCTAATGTCATGGGTTGACCATGAGTCTTTCTGCAAATATTACACCTCACACCGTTTCACGAGACAATTCTGGTGTATGCAGCGGCTGACCCTGTGGGTCTACTTGGGGTGTAGCATGATGATCACCCGTGTTTGATGAAAAAACTATGGCTCATGTTCATGAGGGAAGATGGGAATATTTGTAATAAGCTACTTATGCCCACAACCATATTTGGGATGGTGAAGGAGTATGCCAAGAGTTGGGAGCCGACTTACATAAGAGAGATGATGAAGCAACAAACTATTTGGGTTAGTGATGGGGGGTCTCCCCAACCTCTAGGCTAGGGACATAAGGTAGCAAAGACATCTCATAGTGGCAGGGCTATAGTGGCAGATAGGCCTACACTAATCAAAAGGGATACAATAGTAGTTGATCTGGTGGTCCTAGAAGGAGAGATTTATCTAGAGGGGAGGCCACCGATGGGGTTTTGCATGATATTCACCTGGGCTTTGGGGAAGCGGCTTCACCATATATACATGTCGGAGAAAACTGTCTTCCTAGTAGCATGGGACATCTATGATGTCAAAAGGAAATTCCTCAACCCTTTTGAGATGTGGGGACACCTAAATAAGCTCGGGATGGATTTTCAAAGAATCAGTCCTATCATGGTCGGCTTTGCGGTATCCTAGGATGAGGGGGAGAAACACCTAGCCGATATGGAGGACATTGTGCACTCTTGGGGTGATCCACATTTGATGATAGATTAGGTAAAATTATTGCTGGATCAAATGACTCCATTGTAGTTATCGGCTGCTGAATTGAGGTATTTCTTCCCTCACCTAGAAGAATCAGATGAGTCCTCATGGGGGGAGGAGGCTGGTAGAGGGAGCCCTCTGAAGGAGGGTGAGGTCAGAGATTCAAACCTAGAGTTGGAAGTGTTTTTAGAGTCCATTGAGGTAAAAACCTAAATAAATTCCCCATAGTCTTGATCCATGTTATCTAGGACTTCTAAACTGATATCTAAACTGCGCCGGAGGAACTTATATACAAAACCTGCTCCATCCATATAGAAGATGAATTTGCGGGTCCTTTAGGATCTGTGACCATGGCTATGATGATCATCATGCCAGGAGGTACTGCGGCACCCAGGGTGGTCCTCCCAGAACCTTTATACATACTAAAATTATATGGAGGGCCACACTTTGGGGTTCCGATGGAAACAACCCAGGAAAGAGACCAAATGTTTGATTGCTGTAGTAATCCTTGACATAATATGTAACTATCATCCAATGATTAGATTAACTGATACATGTGTGCCTGTTGCATGCATAGTTCTTCAAATGGAATGAGATGCCTTGGTGAGGTTGGATGGAGCTCCTAGTGGTGCCTTTCCCAGGGGGATGTTGGTGGTCATGGAGGTGCATACCTGGACTGACCATTCCACGGTGCCCCCGATCATAAGTGGAGCAATCAGCAGGACATAGCCTAAGATCATTGAGGTGGGATTAGATAATAAGGATTGATCAGACAACACGGGTCCTAACATACTCAATGAGAAACTAGATGTAGACCCTGCTGATGAGTTCTTGGTGGCGTTCCCCACATATGAACATACCGACCTCGCGAATCGGGATGAGACAACCTTTGATGAGGAGGATTGAAAAATATCCCATCACCGGTCATGGAAGCTGATAAAGTGTTTCATCTATGAGACCCCTCAAGAAAAATGGATAGACCAGATGGGGAGGCATCATTCCCAGTTGCATGAATTGTGCACTGGGGGAGTGGATGCCCAGCGTCCCCACATTCGTGTCCGATATCTCATGGGGTAGAAGATTCAGGAATATGACCATGGAATTGGTGTGGGTTGGTAGTGGAGAAAATCAGTGAACATCAAGAGGCTCAAGGGGGATGAAAATAAGATTCAACGGCTGTAGGTTCAAGTCGATGATCATTTCTCTTTCCTCAATGTGCAATCAAAGATTATATCGTGGTTGAAGGCCCAGCTGGCAGAGGCCAAAGGATGGGTGAATCAAGCCTCTGGGGAGATGGCGGTCATCCAGAGCAACAAGGAGTGGGCCCGAATTGCGACTGACGAACTATGACCTATTGCCACCGAATAGAAGTGGGAACTAAACAGGCCACAACTAATCCTAGAATCCACAAGCCAGAGAGTGGTGGAGATGAAACATTATTTTGATGGGGTCAACACATCCATAGGAGGGGTTTATTCCCAGGAGTTGTAATGCATTTAACTTTTGACCATACCTTAACTCTTTGATTATTTATGTGGGATGCATGCATGAGTTCTGTTATTTTCTTCGTCCTACTACATGTCTGTCACAATCATGAAACAACTTAAGATCAATCCCTAAAATCACGTGGGTCGGGGCCGATGTGAGAAAAAAGGGATGACCACCTTGTTATTCCACCTGAATATGAGAGTGCTGACCAAGCTTCTGGCATTTAGGGTTTTAACAACCATTATAGATTTTTGGTAAGAAAGAGGGAGGCCTGACTGGAGAATGAAGGTCTCAAAACTGTAGAATTTCTATTTTCCCAAAGTGCTATAGTGCACGAGCATGGCAACACTAGGGGCGTTAAAATAAATCTGAACACAGGGGAGTGTAAATTGTGGATCATGATACCCAAAATTTGGAATGTTGTGAAGGTGGAGTGACAATGAAGGATAACTATTGACCATGTTTGAAACAATGTATCCCTATTGTGTTATCCTGGAATAGGGATAAAAAATGAAGGCCGACTGCTGACCATGTTCGAAACACAGGTCCTGAATCGAAATGTTATCCATTGGTCTTTTGAAACGTTAGCCCAGGAAAGCAGGGGAGCCATAGTCCAAGCACCCATATTGTTAGGGGGTTACTTTAAACGTGAAAGAGGACAGGGGTCTAAATAAAGGGAACACAAATCATGGAGGGTGGAGTGATGGGTTGTTCTAATGGAGTCCAACACTCTTGAAATTACACCACTATGGTGGAAACACATTAGGTGGGTGCATCGGTCTGATCGAGGGTGAGGTTTTCTTCAGAACATGACCTCACTGGTAAGGTCCTGAAATGCACTGTAGTTTTATGTCATATCAATAAGGATCATATAAATGTAGTTTAAATTTATTACGGTGAAGACAATGCACATAGTTTAACGGTCATACTACCGAGACTGAAATTGGGGCCGAAGGGCCAGAAGGGTTGATGACCCTAGGTCTGGGCCCAAGGAGAAATTCCTAGGGTCACTACATATCCCATAAATAAGATAATCAATCCAAATGTAGTTCTTGAAGAGGCGTGGTAAGGTACCAGTTCCTGGGATAATAAAGTCGTGCAGGTTTATTCCACACACTAAAAGAAGCAGCATTTGATAGATTTTGTTTGTCCTTTAGGATGGTGTGGGTATTTGTTTTTTGTGAAGTGATAAATCGGGGAAAGAGAATCCTTGTGTCACCACAAGAATCATCCACCTATAGGCATTGAAAAATGGTATGGTGGATTACCAATACCCAACATGTTTTCCCCTCAAGTGAGGGTATCACAATGCAGTTCCATTTTTCATCGTGTGGCCAAGATGATAACTGTAACACCCCAGAATGATAAAGGGTTAAATGACTAAATGATATGACGCATGTCAACAAGGTGCACCTTCCTTTTCGGGAGCCTGTCTGATTAGAACTCCATGGATAAGCGTGCTTGGCCTGGAGTAGTGATCAGGATGGGTGACCTCCTGGGAAGTTTCCCAGGGTGTGTGTGAGTGAGGACAAAGCACACTGGAAAGGACAAGTGTTGGCCTGTGGATACTTTCATTAGTCAGATAACCCGTTCAGGCACGTGGGTGGACCCTAGGGTGGGCCCCACATGTCTGCGGGGCAACTGGTGGTACCTGGTGGGCCAGGACCTGATGGCCATGTTAAGGCGGGGTGTCTGTGCTATCAGCGGGACCCGATTGTCACATTTGGTATCAGAGGCGGTACCCAGCCTTAAGTGCGCGGTGCACTGCCTGGGTTGAGATGTAGGGCCCACAACGAGGGAGTTGTGCCCTAAAGGGGGGTGATTGTAACACCCCAGAATGATAAAGGGTTAAATTACTAAATGATATGACTCATGTCAACAAGGTGCACCTTCCTTTTCGGGAGCTTGTCTGATTAGAACTCCATGGTTAAGCGTGCTTGGCCTGGAGTAGTGATCAGGATGGGTGACCTCCTGGGAAGTTTCCCAGGGTGTGTGTGAGTGAGGACAAAGCACACTGGAAAGGAAAAGTGTTGGCCTGTGGAGACTTTCATTAGTCAGATAACCCGTTCAGGCACGTGGGTGGACCCTAGGGTGGGCCCCACATGTCGGCGGGGCAACTGGTGGTACCTGGTGGGCCAGGACCCGACGGCCATGTTAAGGCGGGGTGTCTGTGCTGTCAGCGGGACCCGATTGTCACATTAACATCATGGTTTTGGGTCGTATGATAGGACCAACCATGAATTTTAACATCGTGCAATAAATACACAATAGTTTAAAGTCCTATGGGACTAGTCAGAATAGTTTAACGGCATATGGAGTGGACACATACAGAAGGAACAAGGTTTTAGAGGTGAACATTCATGGCGTGATAAAGCATACATGACGTGAATGAGGACGAGTTCTACACCACACCACGCACAATTTCAGGGAAGAAACCTTAGGCTGAGGGGCCAGAAAAGGTCCTAGAATATGGGGCTGAACCCATGGACAAAGCATCTTGGTGTTCCTATGTATCCCAAGAGGATGGGAATCAATCCAAACGTAGTTCTGAGAGTGCAATTTAACATCATGCGGGACGAAAGGCATGAGAGAATAGCTATCATAAGGGGATTACGTCGACATGAATGAGGAAATGGAGTCCATACATGCAACACCACAGAATCCTATGAAATTTAGGGCCAAAAGTCCGAACATAAGAGGTAATTAGTGGAACTTGAGTTGGACCCCAAGAAAAGATGCCCAGACTTTCCTACGAATCCCATGAAGATGAGAATCAAGTTGTACTTAGTTCTAGGAGTGTCGTGCAGTTTTATATCTTGTGGTAATGACATGAAGAGATATTAGTTTTAAGGTCTTAGAACTCAGACCATAGAGAAGTGAGACTCTCCCAAATGGGTGAAAACCTCTACCAAATCCTTAATCCCATGTGAGATACACTCAATGTTGGAAACAATGGTGGAGAAGGTCTTTGCAACACATGGAATACATGCAAAGGGGAAATCAGTGCAGATCTAGGAATGATTCCTCACTGTGTCTTGTTCTCCTAACGTGCAAACACGCACTAATGTATAGAACCAAGAGTGTAAAAATTCCACTTGGACATGATAAAGGGGAAAAGGATGTGAATCCTGCAACCAATATTTAGGGTTTGATGGGGGTGGTGTGACAATTGATGATAATTGTTGACCTTGTTCAAAACACAACATCCATCTCATGTGACCTGAAATGGAAACAAAAAAATGAGTGTCGACTCTTGACCATATTCACAATGTGATACTTGCACCAAATTGTTTTTAAAGATCCTCGAGGAGGTTGGCCCGAAATGATAGGAGAGACTGTAGGCTAAGTATCAGTAATGTTCGGGGGACCTTTTAGATGTGAAATATAATGAAATCCCAAATGAAGGGGACACGAAGCCTGAAAAATGGGTGAGAGCATGTCATTATAGAATCTGACACTCTAGTTCCTAAACCAGAGTACCCCTAGGCACATTGGTGAATCGACAAATAGGGTTGTGGGGCCCGAATCAAGAGCAGACGACTTGAAAAGATGAATATAGAATAAGGGGATGAAGAGCTGTTAGGATAAAAAGGTACTTATCATGGTTGTTACAAACCTAACGTGAATGAGGACATAAGTCCATACCACACCACACGCCTTCCATTATGGAGGACTCAGGACAAGGGGCCAAAGAGATAAGGAGGTTTCTAAGAAATAGGGTTGGCCCCAAAGGCTAAATGTTCATGCAGTCTTATGTATTCCATGAGGATGGGAATCAAGACACACGTAGTTCTAGAGGATGTTATGCAGTTTTACCTCATGAGGCAAAGATGCATATGGGGGAAAGGTATCTAAACGAGGGATGTGTACGACACAATGAGTAACCCAACGTGAATGAGGACATAATCTCATACCACACCGTACAATCCCAAACGAGGACTTGGTCTAGGGGGATAAAAAGTTTTAGGGATCCAGGATGTGAAGTCTCAACCAGTTCGTAGTTTAATTTACTGTGGTGAGGATGATTTTGATCTTAGTTTAAGGTCATAGACCTGGGACCGTAGATGCCCAGTTTAATTTCAAGTGTGTGGGACAAATATGTATAAAAGATTAATCATCGTGCATATTATGTGGGAGACCACAAAACGACAACAATGATCGAGGATAACTGCTGACCATGTCCACAACACAGTATCTGTATTATGTGACTAGGGATGGGGTCCAACAATTGAGCATTGACCGTTGACCATGTTCAAAACATGGGACCTGTATCAATTTGTCGCTAGAGATTCTCAAGGACGTTGGCCCAAAATGGTTGGAGAGCCCTTAGGCCAAACATTTTTTCAATTCAGCGGTCCTTTTGGATGTGAATGATGGCAGAAACCCAAACGATGGGAAGCGCAAAGCATGGAAGGACCTATGCTTGCGAAAGGACAGTAGATTACAGAGGTATGACTCAAGGGGATATGTGTGTCATGGAATAAATAGTCCGATGAGGACGTAACTCTATACCACACTGCACAATCTTAGATGAGAACTTGGGCCAGGGGGCTGAAAGGGGGTGAGGGACCTAAGACAGGAAGTCCTAGCTGGTTTGCAGTTTAACATCTTGCAATGAGGATGACTGGGATCTTAGTTTAAGGTCATAGAGCTCGAATTAGAGACACATGACCCTTAATACAGGTATTTCCTTCAAATATTCCTAAGCCCAAGTGATCAATTCTAGGTTTGGGAAATAAGGAGTAGGACCCGACTATCCCCAACATATAATGGTATGGTAGCTGGACTCACACTCCAACTAGAAGAAGACTAACATTTGGGGGGATAAAGAGACATCATGAACCACTAAACCCATTATTTGGGACATATGGGGGGTGGTGACAATGATGAAGGATAACTATTGACCATGTTCAAAATGCAGCATCCATATCATGACCCGAAATGGGAAAAACAAAGGAGTATCAACCACTGACCATATTCGCAATGTGGGACTTATATCAGTTTTTCTTTTTAGGTCCTCAAGGGTGTTGGCCCGAAATGATTGGACAGCCCTTAGGGTGAGTATCCATACCGTTCAGGGGCCCTTTTGGATGTGAAAGATAATGGAGTTCCAAGTACAGGGAGTGTGTGAAGCATAAATGTGCCTGTGCAAGTTAACGTCAAGATGGATAGTGGAAGAAGTGGAGATCTTAAGGGAAGGGGATATATGGTGCGGTCATGACAAACCCAATGTAAAGGAGGTCAAAAACCAGCACCACACCATGTTTTCTAACCGAAGGGGAGATCATGAAGTTTAGGGTTGGATCGGTAGAAAAAATATCCCGATGTTTCTAAGTATCCCATAAGGATGGGAATCAAGCCACACATAGTTCTTGAAGGCCATGCAGTTTAGCATCGTGCGGTGAGGAAGTGGGAGAATAGGAGAATGAGGAGGGGGAACATGGTGTAGTCATTGTAATCCTAACATGAGTGGGGCCAAAGAAGCCTAAATGACACCATGTAGGATCCTCCAATAGAATTATACCTGAGGGGGATAGTCAAAGAGAAAACATGGGGCTGGACGTAAGACGAGGCATCTGAGCATTCCTACGTATCCCACAAGGATGGGAATCAAGCCACACACAGTTCATTAAATGCAGTTTAACATATTAAGGGACGATATATAGTTTAATTTCATGTGGGGTATAATAGTTTAAGGTTATGTTAGACTAGATATAGTTTAACATCATGCAGTATGACCTACAGTTCAATGTCATGTGGGACATGATAGTTTAAGGTCATGTAGGACCAGATACAGTTTAACATCCTGCAGGATGATATATAGTTTAATGTCATGTAGGAAATGATATTTTAATATCATGTTGGACCAGATACAATTTAACGTCCTCCAAGAAGACATATAGTTTAATGTCATGTGGGACATGACAGTTTAAGGTCATGTAGGACCACATTTTCTTAGGCGGAGTATTTCTTGAGGAACCTGGCATTGATGGTAGGAGTTATACACTCTCCATCCATGGTAACTAGGGAGTATGCAATATTGGGATAAAACTTATGAATGATATAAGGACCCTCCCATTTGAGCTCTGTCTTGGGTGGTTTCCTACCAGGTATCATTGGTGTTCTCATGGCCAACACCATGTTGCCATGCAAGAAAGAATAGAGGCAAAATTTCTTGTTGAAAGCTTTAACTCCCTTATTCTGATACCATTCCAGATTGAACAGGGCACAAATCATGTTCTTCTTCAATGATACCAATTCATCCAGACACATTTCAGATACTTTATCTGCTGCTTGATGATCATAGATAGTTTTCCGCAATGAAGGAAACTGAATCTCGATGGGTAGGACAACCTTCATTCTGTACACCAGGGAGTATGGAATCACCTCTTCGGAAATACAAGTCATCTTCCGATAAGCCCAAAGGGAATTGGGGAGCTTTTTCGACCTACTATTTTTGTTTTGACCAACCATATTCTGCAAGATGTTAGAGAAGGTTTTGTTGAATGACTTGGTCTACCCATTTTCTTACACATGGTAGAGGGAGGTATGGTTTGAAATAATATTGTATTTGGCATAAAATTTCTTCAACTCGGCCACTAGGAAGTTGGATTTGTTATCGGTGAGGATGAAATGAGGGACTCTGAATCGGTATATGATATTAGAGATCACAAAGTCAATGATAGAATGATCTTTGACTTCCTTAAGTGGAACCAATTATTCCCACTTGGAAAAGAAATCTGTAGCAGTCAGGATGAACCGGCACGGGCGAGCCATCACCGGTGGATATGATCCACCAACATTGAGTCCCCAGACCACAAAGGGAAAAGAGTACCCAGTAGTGTGGAGTGGCTCTAGCGGCCAATGTAGAAAGTTTTCATGAATCTAGAATGAATGTCACCTCTTGGAAAACTTGATGCAGTCACAGATCTTAGAGAGCCAAAAATACCCCAGTCTTCGGATCTGGTGAGATAGTTTCGGCCCAGTCTGATGAGCCCCACAGTAGGCATGAATCTTCTTCATGACTTGAGAAATCCACCTTCCTTGAATTAAACAAAGGATAATCCCATAAAACCCATGGTTGTAGAGAATCTTATTGAGAGAAGGACCACTATAGAGGGTAAGATGCAGCACCAGGCATCAGAATCTCTTATGCTTAGCTCGATCAATTGGGAGATTACCACTTTGGAGGTACTCGAAAAAAGAGGTTCTCTCCATTTGGGAGTTATTTCAATGACCACATCAGGGGAACCTGGGGGTCCTGACGTAGAGGCCCTGAAATTAAGGTGGCTTACCTATGGCCTATCATCGACAAAGAGTGATGGGGGCGATGTCTCTCTGGTGTGCCACCTGGATAATCAAATCATCCTCTTCAGGCTCTGCAAGTGATGAAACTAGGCTGGCCAAAGCGTCAACTCAACTGTTTTGGGATCGAGGGAAATGGGTAACTTTTGGACGAGATGGGAACTAGGCCATCAGCTAGAGGGTGCATTCCAATAGTGGTACGAGTTATGAATTTCTAATGACATAGTCCCCATTGATTTTCTTGATGACTAGTTCGGAGTCCCCTTTTAGATACAAGTGGGGAACACCAATCTCAACGGCCAGCTCGAGGCCAGTGATAAGATCTTGGTACTCTACTTCACTTTTGGTATAGACCTCTAACAATAGAAATGAATAAGGCAAAACAGCATGTGCTGGAGTGATGAAGACAATACCCAAGACAACTCTGTTGTGTTTGGCATCATTGAGCCTTCTTTTGGTGGGGCTTCGGGAACCACCATTTAAGTGCATTTTCCGGCAAAAAATGGCTTGGTTTACCAAGAGGATTTCCTCATTATGAAAATCAATGTACATAGACTGATCAGTGGGAGATGGGTGAGCGGAGAAGAAATTTTCCAATGATTTCCTCTTGATAGTTTTCTGAGGAAAAAACCTGATGTCGAACTTCTGGAGAATCACTACCCACCAATCTAGATGGCATGTCAACATGGGGTGGTTCAGAAATTACTTTAGCGAATCTAATCAGGACACTAGCTGTACCTTGTGGTGCTGCATGTAATGTCACAACTTATGTACTACAAATATGAGCACGAGGAAACTTTTCTCGATAGGGGATTATCTGGTCTTTGTATCGAGGAGCATGCAAATGAGATAATATAGACTATTCTCAGTTCTCTCATTGTTATTATAGACGATAAGGGCACTGAGGAATCATTCCAGGGAAATCACATAAAGAACGAACAAATTTTCATAAACTAGCGGCATAAAGACCGGAGGCTGCAGTAGATACAACTGGATTTTCTGAAAAGTTTTCTGACATTATTCACCCCACTAATAAATAGTGCCTTTCTTCATAAACCGAGAAAAAGGCTTACACTTTCCTACACAATTCACAATGAATCAGTATATATAGGCCAAGTGGCCTTAGAAACCTCGAATCTCCTTGAATTTTCTTGTGAGAGACATCTGGAAGATGGACTTGATCTTCTCCAGGTCAATTTTGATGCCCATGTATCTGAAAATGAAGCAGAGAAACTTTCCGAGGCAACCCCGAAGAAAAAAATTAATGGTTTCATCTTCAGGTGGAAAGAATGGAGGAATCCGAACACTTTCTCAAGGTCTTTGAGAGGTTCCTGATGCTGGAATGATTTGACCACCAATTCGTCCACATAGCATTCCAACTATGTCCCGAGGATCAGATTAAATATGCGATGCATAGCTTGCTGATAGGTGGAACCTACATTCTTTAGACCGAAGGGCATGACTTGGTAACATAAACTACCATGTGGTTTCTTAAGGGACATAGACTTTTTATCCTCAGGATCCATTCATATTTGGATATACTCGTAGTACGCATCCATGAAGGAGAGGACCTAGAACACATTTGTAGCATTGATAACCAATTCTGTCACAGGAAGGGGAAAATCATCCTTCGAACATTGATGATTGAGATATCAGAAGTCAATGTAGACTCTGATCTGTATGTTCTTCTTTCTGACAAGAAAAATATTGGCTAGCCATTTTGGAGTACTTTACCTCCTTGATGAAATTGGCTCTGATGACCTTATCAACCTCGGCTTCAACCATGGTACCGTTAGAAGGGTGCATATTTCTGGGAGGTTGCATAAACCCGAGGTGATTTACATGGATACCAAGGCAGTGGATGGATACCTGGGGATATAGTCCCAACATCTTTTCATAACTCTAGGAAAAATACATCATGGTGTTCTTTGAGGAAGTCCACGTACTGCTATTGCTCTTCAATAGACATAGTGTCACTAATCAATGTGGGTTTCAGATCTGTCTCGTTACTAAGGTTCACCTGTACCAATTCATCGACCATGGTGGAGACACCCTATTAAAATTCAAGAGGAGTATCATCTATTTACTCTTCCTCGCTTACATGGGAGGTATCCTTCATGATAGGATCTTACTATGAATCAATAGATCCCGCTGGGAGGCTAGTTCCTACCTGGGCGGTGGAAGACACTTCATCGGGGGAATCCTGTGCAGTCTAAACCATAGTGATGAATGTTGTTGATCTGATCCAATATTATATTTGGCCCAAGGGGTCATGCTTGATGATATCGAAGCAATAGTGACATGTCATCTTGATCCGGTTTTTCCCAGCTCAGTGGAACAAACAAGTATGACGTATTGTTGTCGCCATGGGGTGAACATCCCACTACCTTATGGGGGTAGGGGCTCTAGGATCTCCCAAGCCTAATTTGTGTAGGAATATGATGTGATATTCTGATATCACTTGGAATTGGGAATGTGGTTTCCCCTTGTTCTAGATACAACAAATCATTTCCCCGTATATGGGGTCTTTGCCTCCAATCGGTGGATTAGAATGATCCAAGCATCATCCAAATCTCACATACACTTAATTTGGCAATTTTTATCTAGTATATTTACATTCTAAAATCTTTTCCATATGTACATAATTTCTTAGAGTAATATTAAAAATATATACTATATTATAGGATAAATATTCTTCTCCTTATTCTTTTCTATCATCCTATAAAGACTTGTCTTTGTTAGATTTTTGGTAGCTCTTCAAAGATCACTGGTTTTAGGATCCTAGACTCTAAAAACCTATATTTAGTTGTTATATTACATTATCGAAAAATAATATTTATCCACATATCCAATATATTATTAGTAATGTAATATTAGTTACATTTACACATTACACTTGAATAAAATATACAACATGAACACATTTTGAAAACATTATTATCTCTTCAATTATGTACCTGAAATTTACACATAGACCTCCACTAAGTTTCTTAAGGAAATGAAAAAATAATATTGTACTCAGATTATCAGTAAGAGATTTAGGGGAATCTATCATAACATAAAAATGAAATAAGTGATGAGAAGAAATAAATAAACAACATGATGTCATAATTAATTGAAACTTAGGTCATTTTATATCCAAGATAATAAATAAAACAAGGATTACAATAATCATTGATATAATACTGATGGATTTTATAATGTAGGACATACAAAAATATTATAAATTCATTATTAAAATACATTTTCCTCTTATGGGAATATGTATACACCAAAACCAACATGTATTTTTTCATGAGACATATTGATTCATTTATGCGATTTTAATTCTTGCTCCACCCATAACTAGATTATGTCCAATGAAATTCACTATAAGATTCATCCAGACCTTTCATACAATTTCATAAGGACACTTTGGTTGAATTAAAACAAGGATATTTTTATAATGATAAATAAAAAATAAATTAGTCCATATTCAACTGAATTATGTAGATGTTAGGATAAAATCCATTAATCAACATAGAAACTGGGGGGGGGGGGTATCATCGAAGTAATATGTAGTACCCCTATCAAATAAATATAGAATGATGTTAATTTCAATATGTTGGATTATCCATGGAAGATAATTATTGGGTTCAATAGTTTTAATTGTATAGAGACCAAGGTAATGGAAGGAAAAATATTTTAGCATATTTTATAAACAGAACATGAATATTCCAAACTGTGTGCCCTATGAGTGTATAAGTAGGTATTCATTCTTAGGCCCATTCACTGTGAATTAGAGTGATAACTGATTAAATGATTAAACAACCCTTTTGGATGATTATCCAAAGGTTCTTCTGTGTCGAAGCCTTATCTACATTCTAGTATCCAGACGAGGATGTATTTTTTTGGAAACAATACACACTTTTACTTTCCCAAACCATATGATTGTTTTCCACCATGGAAGAGATTCAGTTTTACAAATATTTTTGGTAACTCTTGAATCAATATAATATGGGGTATGGTTAATAATATATACTTTTAAAATCCATAAATATCAATATTAATATGGTTAAAATTATTCATCATCAATTTACAAACCAGACAAAAAGAAATAGGTGGTGATTATAATAAGAGTCACAAAGAAAAAAAATTGAGATAGAAATCCCCACTTAAAGATTGGTTAGAAATTAAATAAAAAACTCTTGAAATATATGAATTCAAATTGATCTTAAAATAAAAATAATAAATTCATTTCATTATATAACATCTCAAATATAAACTTTATACACCATATAATGGAAATTAGCTACATTATACAATACATATATCAAAGAGAGGGATTTGATATGGAAAACCCATACCTCTTGACACAATTTGACATCCTATATCACAAAAATATTTATCTTAATAACTTAATTAAGAACCTTTACATATCCATTTTCATTCATACTCTTCTTAAATAGTTATAATTTATATGAATTATACCTATTTTTTTCATCAAGTGTTTATATTTTTGATCGTTTTTCCAAGTTTTATATTAGAGGTATATATATTCATTAATCTTATAAAGTTTTTCATTAATAGGTCATTGCATTTAATTTTATGGTTTATTTATTATTTTTTTAATTCCTTTCATGAGTTTTTTAGTCTTTATATGTGATGATGGAATTCATAACAAACATGTTTCGGCGATTCTTGATGATATAAGGGTGTTTTATTATTTAAAGAATAAAATATTGATATAAAATATCTAAAATAAAAAATACTTATTTGAAAAATTATATTATAATATAATAGTAATTATTTTTTCATATTCATTCATGACATAAATTCATAGTATATCATAAGTGGGTGGTAAACCAACCCAAACATGAACATAACCTGATTTATTAAATCGTTATGAGGTTGTTTTTTTGTAAAATAATTATAATAGAAGAATAATTATCTTATTTAGTGTTTATAAGATTGATATATAATTATCTTATTTAATATTTATTAGTTTGATATATAAAAATTATAAAGAAAAAGCTCCAACTAATAGAGCTATGAGCGAGTCGATGTCTTCAGCGAGGATGTAACCTTAGGATGATTGACAGTAAATTCCCCCCCCCCCTTCCCGGAGGCGGGCGGGGGGAGGAGGGCTTGGTTCTACCGACTCTGAGCTCATGGAAGGAATTTTTCCCATCTCCAACCCTAAGTTCCTCCTGGATATCCCGACGATCCCTTTAAGCCCGAAGGTTCCTAACTTGCATCTTGGTGGTCCGCAGCTTCCGATTTCGATGTCAGAGTTCTATGATGCATCGATTTATCTGGATCTTTTATTGATAACATGTTTCAACCTTCAAAGGCCCTTAGTTGTCAATTTTGACCTCTATGTCTTCATAAAATGGGACTTAAAAGATCGTGCGGTAGTAGTTCTTCTTGATAAGAGAAATTTCATGGTTTAGTTTCCTTAAGAAGACGACCTAATTCAGGCCTGCTCTAGTGCACCCTAGCGCTGCAAAGGATGAAAATTCTCCCTTCTCAGATGGTCATTCGATATTTTCATGAATCATGATCCACCTTCCAGTGCGATTTGGGTAAGCCTTCCTCAACTTCCTCTACCGTTTCAGAATCTTGCAATTCTTCGTATGATTGGAAATTTGGTGGGTCATTTCCTCTATTTGTATGTTCATACATCCACTATGATTCACCCAATTAATCCCCATATCTATGTTGAGGTTGATGTTTCAAAACCTCTAGTGGAGGGGTTTTGGATTGCAGTCGATTCAGAGATCAGATGGAAGCAACCAGTTGTTTTGAGTCCTTGGTAAATTATTGTTTGACCTGCCATTGCTTGGGGAATTTGGTTTCTATTTTTCATAGTAAATATTTCTCGAGGAGTTCTGGTGTTCTGATGGTGAGGCTTGATGAGGACCAAAGGCGGGTGCGTGCATGTTCTCTTGGTAAAGATGTTGGTCTGGTGAATCGGGTTTCACTGGCTACAGAAAAGGTTGTTCTGATGATGGGGCTAGGTGAGGTTTAGGGTCAAGTGTGTGAAGTTGACCCTGGTAAGGATATTGGTTTGGTGAATCAGGGTTCATCAGCAGTGGACAAGGATGTGTAGGTTTCCTTCAACCTGATAGTTGTTGTAGTCCATGATCGGTTGAAGATGGATCTATAGGTGGGTGATGGTGGGAGACAGGGTGATAACAAATTCGGGGGAGAGCTGGTTGGTTGCAATGGGGAATAAGGGTTACATTTTATGGAAGTAAAGTCCTTGGGTACATGTGCTGATGGAATTTATAGCTGGGATGAAGATTTTGGAGGGGTCTTAATTACAGTGCCTATGGGTAATCGTTTTCATGACTTGGAGCATGAGGATGTGGAAGTGCTCACCACAGTTAATAGCTGTGCCAAGGTTGGGTCTTAGGAGGCTGCTACTGGAAATTAATAGATGAAGATGGTGCCCTGTGAAGGGGTTGAAATGGTGGAACATCTGTATTTCTTAGCAATGATCGATTCTAACTTTCAGACTCAGCAGACTCAATCAACGAGTTTTCAAGAGGTGGTAATCCCTAGAAAATGGGGGGATATTTCCGAGAGTGATAAAGAAAACAATGGTGATAGAGCTAGACCCTCATATAAAAGAATTTTCAAGGGAGGTATGGTGACGATGTATGGGAATCAGGAGGTGATGTGTGGCTCTCCATGACTACGGCTAAGGAAGGATTACTATTTTTTCCAAAGCCAATGTCTACGAGGTCTTTTGTCCGTAATGAAGTTACGAAACCCACTAATGAGTTTATTTATTTGGAACAGTTGAATATTATGAGGAAGTATGCAAAATTCCTAATGCACTATGAAATCTCACAATTGTAATCAACAACTATGGAGGAAGTGATCTCCAATGGATGTGATGACGGGTATGGTTCTTATGAATTCTAGCTACTATTTTTCTTTTTGGGACATGTGTTGTTGTTACTGATCTTTTCTTTTACTTTAACAAATTATCGGAGGCTAGCCTCTGACTAAATTTCTGGGTATAATAATTATAAATTAATTTTAATAATAATTGATGAATATGAAAATGTTACATAATTTTAATAAAATATTTTCCACCTATTACACTTATTTTATACGATTGAATTAATGATGATCATTTATTGGTCATATCATTAATTGGTTAACCAATTTGTAATAATAGAAACATAATAATATCATAAATATCTTATTCCCTCATTAAATATATTCTAGTAACCATCAATGATGGGTGGGGAGGAAAAAATAATCGCATTGCTCATGGTGGCCGCAGACTGAACATATGCCAAATGATGATTTTATTTTTTGTATTGAGTGGGATAGATTAATAAAAAATGATAATAAAGTTACTATAGTGACATTAAGGAATATAAATGATACTAATATCATTATATTATTGTATCTATAAAATTTTCTAATGAAGATAATTAATAAGAAAAACTAAAATGCTAATAATACTCATACTAGAGAATTTAATTTTCCATGGATATTTTTTAAAATGACGGACTTATTAGAAATAATAGGAACCAAATATTTTTTAAAGTGATATGGGTTTTTATGAGAAAAAAATTGATAGATTTTTAGAAGAAATTATATGGATATTTTATTCTTGAATTGGTGAAAATGGTACCCTTTTACAAGTGATGGGAAGGGTAGTTTTGGGAGTAACCCTTACATTTTAAATTATGTAAATTTACTCTTAAAGATTCAATGGAAAAGGGAAAAATAATGAGTGGATGGAAATTTTGGGTCCAAATAACCTCAAACACTCCTTTTGTAGACAACTTTATGTTTTTCTGTAATTTACTTTTACCTTGGAAATTAATTTTAAACCACAATAAACAATTTTAATGAAAAAAATTAAGATTAAATATTTTAATTAATTTGATCTTATTTATTTATAATTTGAATATAATTTTATTAAGTAATATTATTAAATGTGTGAAATAATAATTTTAAAATGAACACACTTAATCACATAAAAACATATGTCAGACAAATATCATTATTAAGCCTTAAATTTATATGAAAGAAAGAAATATTTTGGATACTAATTTTACTGATATAATCCTATTTAATATAAAAAACATGGTATGAGTCTTTAAATGAAATCCATAACCAAATACCACATCAAATTTCTTGATTAAGTAAAAGGCTGAAAATTATTATTTTATTAAAGCTAAATTTTAATTAGTTCTACAAATGTAGGACATATGATTTATAAGTTCAAAGAATATTTTAAATAAATATTTGTATTCATTGATTTCATATTTTATTCCTTAAAAGGTTTTGTAAACTTATAGGTAATTTTTATATAATGATAAAGTTATACAAATTATATGTTTCATGGAAATCATATTTTTTGACATAAAACCAATGATTTCAGATAAAGATTAAATTTAACATTGATCTTGTTCTAATATGATGAATTCAAAAATAAAGTTAATTTGGTAACTTTTATATTCTAAAATTTATCTTTTAAATAAACTATTGAAAAAATTATCTTTATAGTGTGTATTGTGTGATAGTTCATGATATGGTGTTTACTTACTATATTAGGGCCTTGATTATTACATTCCCCCCAAATAATTTTGTCCTTGAAATTGATTTATATATCACATGTTCAAAAAATGTGGATTTTCTTCCTCATATATTTTTCAGGACCCTATGTTACCTCTTAGATTTTTTGATCTCTCCAAGTGACTATAACCATTCAAGTTGTCTAATTCCACAACACTTACTCTATGGTGTAATTTTTTTTGAAAATTTATTCATTATAAGAAAATTAATTCCCCATAAATATTACCTCATATAGGATAATATGCATTGGAACCAACATGTATTTCCTCAGTAATGAAACATGGAAGAAGTTATGTACCTTAGAAAGGTTGGGCATCATATCCAATCAATAATGAATATCTTTAATTATTTCTAATAATTCAAAAGGATTAGTGTATATTTGGATTAAATTACCCTTTTTAATAAACTTACTAATTCCTTTAATGGTGAAACCATAAAGAGTACATGATCTTTAATATTAAACTCCAATTATTGCCTTCTATCACCAGCATGAATCTTTTGTCTACTATATACATCTTTAATATGAGCCTTAATAGTTCAGACATTAATAGTTATCTCTCCTACAATATTTGGTTCAACTAAATTTCATTCTCCAAATTATTCCCAATAGGTTGAAGTACACAACCTCTTCCTATACTATTCTTCATATGGATCAATATTGATTCTGAAATTCAGGCTATTATTATTGGAAAATTTCACCAACAGTAGATACTGATCCCACAAGCTCTGAATGTCATGAAAATATGATCTCAATATAAATTCCATTGTCTAGATATTCTGTTAACATTTCCTATCAATATGGGGATGATATTAGGTGCTTAAATTTATCTTAGGGTTAATAGACCATTGAGTAATCTTCTATAATTTTAATGTGAATAGTGGTTTATAATCAGAAATAATAAATAGAGGTCCCCTATAAAGAATTATAATTTCATTGATATAGAGTCAGGTAAGTCACTCTAGGGGTATATATATTCTCTTATCACTAAGAGTGCTACGAATTAATATGTTAATCAACTATGACCCATATAGAATCATTCCTCCTTTTATTATTTTAAAATCTAGTAAAAAAATCTATTCTTACATTGTCCCACTTTTATATAGGTATATGTAGAGGTTGTATAACTCCCTTATGATATTTTCTTTCATCCTTCACCCACTAGAATACTAAGAATATAGATACCAAGATTTAAATTTCCCACTTTATACCATCCCATTAATATAATTTATCTTCATTATCTATACATATTTATTCTACTATGGTATATAGAGAATTCAGATTTATGTGCGTTTTCTTTCAGTTCCCTCCTCAAATATGGTATGGATGGAACACATAACCTCTTTCCAAACATTAAAATTTCATCTCTATATATTAAGTCTATAAATTTACCATAATTTACTACATTAATATCCCTTCCAAAATCATATTCATCCTCTATATACTTCTCAATATTTTCTAGTAAGGATAGTTTAGCAAATGTGTGAAAATGGAAGGATAGCTCCCCTTACCTAAAAATACCCATATTTATCTATACTAGATCTTTGTATATATGATCCTTGTAATTCCTCATCAGGGTTAGAACTCCATGGTCCCTCCTATTAAATGAATTAGAAATTTTTTCCCTCCTAGGGTGGTATTTTATCGATAAATCTTAGTCCTTGAGTAGTTTTAACCATGTTATTTTACTCATGTTGATATCATTGAGGTAGTGTCTCCATACATTAAAAGAAATTATTATGGATTCCAACTCAAGTCCATGAGTTGGATAGTTCTGTTCATGTATTCTCAATTACCATGACAGATAGAAAATCACCATACTAATCTATATAAGGACACAACCAATTCCTTTATTCAATGCATCACTATATATTAAAAATAACTTATTACCTAATAGAACAGTTAACATTGATTCATTAATCAGTCACTTATACAACTCTTTAAAATATTACTCTCATTACCTTAACCGTGTGAATTTAACCCCTTTACAGGTTAACTTTGTGAATGGGTTGGCTAATGAGGTAAAATTTTGAAAAAATCATCGACAATAACCTACTAAAATCAAGAAACATAAAATCAAGGTTATGTTTGTTGGTGTATGAAATTTTTAACTGAATTTTCCTCTGAAGGGTCAACACAAATTCCGTATTTGGAGTCAATATGGGAAAGGAAGAAATTTTATTGATCTAAAATTTACACTTACTATGTTTCCCAAACAATTCCTTTTTAAGGGTCTCTAGATGTATTTAAGGATAACACTCATGCTCTTTATATATATTAGAGTTTTTCAAGATATCATCCATGAATTACACAAAAAATATTTTAAAAGATAATACATTAATACTATATTTCATATATCTTTAAAGATAGAAGGTGAATTATTCAACCCAAAATGCATTACTATAAAAATATAATGTCCATACCTTATTTCAAATTCCATATTAAATATACCATCATTATTCACATATATCTGATAATAACTAAAGTATAAATTAATCTTAAAAAAGTATTGGTCTCCTTGAAGATTCTTAAATAACAAATCAATTCATGGTAAAGTATACTTATTCATTATATTAATGTTATTGATCTCCATATAATTGAAGCACATTCTTATAGACCCATATTTCTTTTTCACAAATAAAATAGTGGTTACAAATAGTGAAACACTAGTCCATATAAACCACCTATCACACAAATCCAAAAACTATTTCTTCAACTCCAAAAAATCCACTGTTTCCTTTATAAATGGATTTTTAGATATTTTCCTTGCATCCGTAATAAGTTTAATGGGAACATAACATTATGCTCTGGTGGATGAAAATTTTTTCTTTTGGGGAAACATCAAACGATATTTTATACCATGGTTAATTCATTTTTTCGTGGGATACTTTCAAAAACCATAGATAAAACAAGATATTCCACTTTACCAAGAATTTCTTTAAGGAGAGATACAGGGGGAGGATTCATACATTATTTAATGATGAAATTTCCCCTCTAAAGATAATAGATTCCACCTCACCTTCAAAAATCACAATCTAAATCTCTTGGAAATAAATGTTTACCTTATAATTTTAAATAAAATCCATATCAAGGATCATTTGATAGTAAACTATGGGTATAATAACCTTGTTTGATAATAGGGTATTCCCATACATCATAATTTGAACTTCCTGTTACTCTTATGTTTTGATAAGATTACCAATTTGTTTCTTAATTAATAACTTTGTTACTAGGTTTCTAGGGAAATATATAATTTTTTTATAAAAAATTGATGATATAAAATATTGTGATGATCCATAATAATATAAAACGTTAGATAAATTTGAGTCTATGATTAAAGTATCGAACACCACATCATTAGGAACATCAATTTGAGTTGTGGTAATCAAATAATCTTGGTCTTACTCCCTTGTAATTTTATGTGGTAAATTCTCATGATTTTCTTCATATAATTTCCCTTATCCCTAAATTTAAAGAATCAAATATCAATGGATCCTACCCTAAACTTGCGTTCATGATCGTGATAGAATTTTCTATACACCTGTAACAAACTCATTTCCCTTCCTATAAAACCTATGGATTTTATTCCCATAGTTATCACATGTGGGAAACCCCATCTTTACCTTCTTGTAATTTTCAACATATTTTATCCCATGATTCTCATATGACATCTTCTTCTAATAATTTACATCGAATACATAAATCTTGAAAAACTACTTTTCTATATTAATGTAACTTGAGACTATATCCTCATGTGATGAAATTGTCTATAATACTAGTACCCTTCGATGGCTCATCATTAACCTATCAAATAAATGAACTATTTTTTTCGATCTGTATGTATAGTCTACAGCATTCCAAGATAACCATGTTATGTTAGACTCATACTCAATGACATTTTACTCCTCCTATTTTATATGATTGAGGAACTAACTTTCCATTTATTCTCTTTTCTCATGAGAAATGCATTTTTTATAAAATACATCGGTAAAATTTCCCCATTGCAAGAACTTTATCACATATTCCTCTAAATTATTTTCAATTAGCGACCATCATTTGTCCACATCTTCCTTCATAAAATAGATCACCATGATGAATTTTTCCTTTTTAATACTTCCCAAATCAAGAATTATCTTCTCTAAGGACATTGTCTATTGTTAAACTATCAATGGATTAGTAGTTCCACTAAATTATGGATGTTTTATTTCATGAATTAGTCTCGCATCGTTACCCCATATTTTGAATAATCATATCAATATATGTTTGAGAGACTACTTTTCATGACCTCAGTAAACTAACATAATATAGTTATCAACAGATAATCTTTAACTCTAAAATCATTAACTTTTATAGGGGGAATATCCCTTCATTGACTATAGGTGTTGATACAATTCCCATTCATCTAATTAGTATAATTATTTTTACAATGGAATAAATATAATTTTCTCATTATACTGAATTTTAAAGTACAATTCTTATTAATTTCAAGACCATTTTCCCAAGAAATATTCATTTTTTAGAGTAATTGAGCTATCTCATTAGGTTTATATAAATATAGTCCCCAATGATCCTACAAATATTCCGTTAGTACCAACTATAACATCCCAAACTCCAAAAACCTGAAACCAATAATTATATTAAATCATTGGTACATAATAAAGGAGTTATAGTAGGATCAAATAACTTAGTGGTCTGGGAATAATAGACATATACATAAATTATATTTGAAAATATAAGATACGATATAAAAACATTGAGATAACATGATTATCCCTTACACCATGTCTCTAAAAATTACACATAGATCTCGTCTAGGTTTCCTAGGGAAAGGAAAACAAATAAGAGTGAGCTTATATTATCAATAAGTAGAATCATATTGTAGAATATATAATAAAATAAACATTTAATAAGTGATATGGAAGGAATAAATATAAAACTAGAATCCATAATCAACAAAAAATGGAAAGAATTATATATCCACTATATTAAATGAAACAAATATAACAATAATTATTATTCTCATACTAATGGAATGAATAATTTTGAACATCAAAACATGTTTTCAATGCCTTGTGTTATGAAACCATCAAATTATGGGAAGTGGTGTACACCAATACCCAAATGTTTCTGTCTCATGATATAACTCTATGCCTCGATGGGATATACAATTATAGGCCCCAACATTCACAAAATTATGTATAATGCATTCACCTTAAGAGTCGTGAACACATTTCATACCATTTCAAAAGGAACCATTGGTTGAATAAAAACATTGTTATATTTATAATGACACATATAACTCATATGTCGTCATTAAATATAATAATGTGGATGTCTAGGAGACCATTTCTTAATCATTTAAGAAACTATTGGGCTTCTTCAAAGCAATATGTAGTACCCTTGTCAAAGAAATATATGGGTGAGGGTAATTTTAATGTGTTGGGTTATCCATAGAGGGTATTTATTGGGTTCAATAGTTTGAATGTGTGGAATACCATGCAAATGATAGGAAATATCCTTTATCATGATTTATAAAAAAAATGTGAATATTCCAAATCATATCCCTCAAGAGTATCTATACAGGTGTGTAATCTTTTGGTCTATTCATCATAAACATGGTAATGATTGAGTTAGTGTTAAACCAACACTTTTCTACGTGATTAAACCTAGTCATATCTATGTCACAACTACATCAACGTTCCAGTATCTGGATATGGATTTCTTTTCTAGGAAACCACATACAGTTATACTTTCCCCAAATATAGGATTGATTTTCCACCATGTAAATGACTGAGTTTAATAACAGTTTTCGTAACTCCTAAATCAAAAGAATATAAGGGAGAGATAATAATATATACTTATAAATCCATTAAATTTATTAAGTAATATAGTAAAAAAGTATTCCACGTAAATTTATACACCACGGAAAACTAATGAGGTGTAGAATATAACATGAATCCAAAGAATGAAAATTGGGATAGAAAACCCCACTTATGGATTGTGTAGAAATTAAATCAAAATATTATGAAATATGTGTATTTAAATAGATATTAAAATAATATAAATAAATTAATTTTATGAAGTCTAAAATATGCATTATATATACCACATAATTTAAATTAGGTGCACAATATGAAACATGTATCAGAAAGATGAATTTGAGATGGAAACCCCTTACCTCTTTCCCTAACATTCAAAAACATAATTTAACCTCCTATATCTCAAACATAGCTATATTAATCACTTAATCAATAACCATAATCATGTAATTTATCATTCATAATATTTATAAATATTTATTATCTCTATGAATTATACCCACTTTCACATCAACTATTATAATTTTGATCATTTTTATATGTTTTATAATATTGGTGTTTGTATTCATTATTATTCCAACATTAATCATTAATATTCCATTAAATTTACTTATAGGGATGATTATAATTATTTATTATATTTTAATTCATTTCATGGTTGTTTTATTCTTCATCATTTAAAATGAAATCGATAAAAACATGTTTTAGTGATTCTTTACAATCCAAGGGTGTTTTCATAATTAAAGTATTAAATACTCATATATAATATCCATAATAAAAATTAAATGTTTATAAATTTATATTATATTATATCAATAATTATATTCATATAATCATTAATTATATAAACTCATATTATTTTTCAACAAGGTGGTTAAACATTCACAAACATGAACATACCCCGATTTAATGAATGGGTTTTGAGGTGGTTTTGTTGAAATATAAATATACCAAACATATAAGTGGATGAGATACATGAATATAAAATAATAATACCCATAATATAGTAAGATTAGAATATATAAATGATACTTATTTTATTATATTTTTGAGTCTTTAATAAATTTGAATGATGATAAATAATAATAAAAGCTAAGTAGTTAATAATACTTATATCGGGGACTTTAATTTTCCTTATAAGTATCCTTAGAAATAAAGGCCTTATACAAACTAATAGTAACTTGAATATTTTTAATCTGGAATAGAGTTCTATGAGGAGAAAAGTGTCATAGTCTTAAGAATAAATTTGAATGATAGCTAAGTCTTGAATTAGTGGAAATGTTACCATTTTATAAGTGAAGGGAATGATAGTTTTGACAGTAATCCTTAAATATTAAATAATGTAAATATGCTATTCAAGTGTAAATAGAAAAAAATTGAAACAATACGAGGTAATAGTGATTATGGGTTGAAAATCAACTAAAAACTCAATTTTTAGATAAATTATTTGTTTTATAGAATTTTTTATCTTTTTTAAAATTTTCCCTAATTTAATTTTACCTTTGTAATTAATTTTTAACCTTAATATTCAATTTTAATGAAAAAAATAAGATTTAACCTTTTACTTAATTTTATCAACCTAATTTATATTTTTATATCATTTTTCAAATTTATAATTTTAAATGAATGAAATGTTAATTTTAATATAAACACACTTCATCACACAAAAACAATTGTTATAAAGATAACCATTTTAATATTTAAATTAATGTATAAGATGAAATTATCTTGGATACTTATTTTAATGACATAAATTGATTTATTATAAACATATATAAGTTATAAGGCTTTAATGCAACCCAAAACTTAATCTCCATTCAAATTATTTAATTTAAAGAAAAGGCGAAAATAGTTTTATTATTAAAGAAACATTTTAATTGTTTTTAAAAATGATGGAAAATAGATTTATAATTTATAAAAATATTTTAAAAAGAATTTTTTTATTAATTAAATTGATATTTTATTACAAAAATGGTTTTTCTAAACATATATGTCATTCTTATATAAATATAAAGTCATAAAAATTACAGGTCTCTTGAAAAATGTATATTTCGATTAAAAATGAAGTTTTCAGAAAAATATAAAAGAATAATACAAAGATGATTATGATATACTAAATTCAAAAATAAATTTTATTTGGTCAATTTAAAATTATGAAATTTAACTTTTAAATAATGTATTGAATAAAATATCTTTAGAGTGTGTTTTGTGTGATAGTTAAGGATATGGTGTTTACCTACTATAACAGGGTCTCAGGTATTACACCTATTATGATTCACCGGATGTATAGATTCTTTTATGGGATCTTTCAATAGAGATATGTCATATACATATGATCTAAAATTGATGTATTTTTAGAAGATATTGAATCAATGACTTCTCGTACCATATATTTATTTAATGTAACTTCAATTGGTGTTGGTGGTTCCTGTACACCAACTTTTTCTCCCTTCTCTAGTGGAGGTGGTGAAAGAGACTAAAAAATGATTATACATAAAATTTCATATCTTTACACTTCTAATTTACCTTAAATGTTTTAGAGAAACCCAACATCTTTTGTGGTATTTTTCTCTCTCCATTAATAGCTTCTAATATCATTGTTAGTGGAAGAACTAATATCAAGTTTTTAAATTTAGGGAATATTTTTTTTATTTATATACTTTTTATTCTCCTATAATTCATTTAAATGATTAACCATTTAATTTTTCATTCTTAAATATAACTTTTTCCTTTTCTACAATTATATCTTTATTTAAACCTATTATCCCTTCTTTTATATCTCTTATCCATTCTTAGATAACAATTTTTTCCACTATGATATTTTGAATTTCTTGATTTTTTCATTTTTAAAGATTCAGTGACTAGTGTATCTTCTAATTACTTTTGCTTCTTTGAATATTTAATGGAAATTCTATTTTTTGACTTAATTTCTTCTTCATTCTTATATGTTTAATATTTTACTTCAATTCCTTTCCCAAAAAAATCCCCATAAAATCATAAACTTGATTCATCCTCATAATTATCTCATACTTTAGTGTATTCTCTTTTAATAATTATAGGGATATAAAATATTTCATTCCATCTTTCTCTGATGACTTGATCAAAATATGATTCAGAATTATTGAATTCAGAAGCAACTTTAACTTGGAATAATTATACACAAGGCCTTAGTATAATCCAACATAAATTTAGTAATATTTATTTTTCTCATCCCGCATAAAATATATTGAACAAAAACATCTTGGATTTTATACATATCATTATCTCTCTTCATCAAAATTATGATCCCTTAAATTCAGTAGAAGAAAGTACATTATTCTAGTTCAATATTTTTTATTTGATAAACCTTTTCTTCCACCCAAAAAAATATATGAACTACTTTATATTTAACAAACTTTATAAAGATGTCCAAATTATTATTCAAAATAAACAAATATTATTCTTCATGTTGAAAACCAACAACTTATTTAAATACATGATAAACTCTCATCCTTTAATTATGAACTTAAATTGTAATTCTTCTCTATATTCATCGGATTATTTAATAGAATAAAATTTTCAAATTTTTATTGGACAGATCAAGTTAAACTTCTTACTCGATAAAGTGATTAACACACAACCTTGGAATTGAATTAATTCCTTCATCAGAGACTGGTGATTATTTTCACAATTAGTATCAATCATACCTCTATTAACAATCTATCTTAAGGCTATATATAACAAATATACTATAAAAAATCATAAATTAAAATATGATTTAGAATAAATGGAATACAATTTATTGGTATTTGCATTAAATTATGGTTGGGAGAGTGTGAGGGTCCAATATTATTTGTTAATATTAATATGATGTTCCATGGTCATTGATCTCAAAGTCTATATATGGTTAGATTTTATTCTCACAATAAATATGAAAAAATCATTTAATGCATGAATATTTCATTTTATAAAATAAATTGGTTACCTTTAGATGATTGAAATTCATAAATAACACCAAAAGAAAAAAAATTAAAGGATGTTATCTATTTCTTAGCACTATGAAAGATGAGTTAATTGAAATTAGCTTTATGGAATTTATCTTTTGACACACATGGAATATATATATTCGGATGAAAATAATTTTGATAAATTTATTGATTATAACTTTTCGAACACATAAAAACATAAAAAATATAAGTATATATTTCACTAAAGTTAGTATTAATAGAATCTTCCTTCCTTGAAATTTTTTCCAAACAATGAACCTAATCTTACATAATGGAAAAAAAAATAGATGATCTAAAAGGCCTAAATTATCCATACTATCCTTACAAGGCTCTTCTTTTAAGCTCATTAAACAATTAATTAATTTTTCATATCTCTAAAAAATATTTGTACATTTCCTTTTACAAAGTTTATTTACTTCTAGAACTCATCTATACATCCTAAAAAGTAAATAATATTTTATTTCTCAGAGTTTATTAGTTTGAGAAGTATCGTGTCAATAAACTATAAGAACCCACATCTTTCAATTTTTTTATCTTTAATGGTTTCAATATCTCTAGAAATAAAATAAAAATTATATTTGATGTATTGAATCTTCTTAAAAGAGAATATATTCTTCTAGTGAGCTACCATATAATATTTAGTAAAAATGGTTCAATTTTTATAATAAAATAGTTGGATTGAAAATGTGGATTTTGGATGGTGAATAACCAACTATGGTTTTGTATATATATGGTATTATTAAGCCTTAAGGTTTTTCGAATTAATCTCCTCTAGAACATAAATTAGATAGTAACTTATTTAAATGTCCAACTTCATATTTTAGTTTCATAAATATATCCTTCTTTTTAATCAGTAATGAAATAAAAATAGAGTTATCTTTCAACTCAAAAGTTATCTTTGAAATACACTCATTTTCCATATAATGTTTTACCTTACCTTGTGAATATTTCTTCAAAATCTTTAACATGTACTTCACCAGAAATCATATAATATTTTTCTTCTGATAATGATAGTGAACATTCTTCCTCATCATCCCAAGAATAAATAAAATAATCATTTGAATATATATTAGTATGTGCGCAACCCTTAATTTTATGTAATCCTAATTTCAAAGATAACACTGCTTTTTAAAATATTTTAATCTATTTTGTGGCTCGTTAAAGGTGTTTGAGAGAATATAAAATGGAGAGGTATAGATTGGAGAGCTTATTATATCTTGAAGCAGATACACCAGCTCCACCAGCTCACTATTAGGCTCTACCGACCAACTAGTGGGATTCCTAGAAAGAATGGGTTCTACCCAATGACCACTGGCTAGATGGTGGCATCACCAGGAGAATAGCGAGGATTAAATATTTATAGTAATTTTTCAAAAAACATCACCTTCATAACTCTTTTTAAATAAAATTTGTCTATATCAACCCCAATACCTTATAGACTCCTCTTTAGTTATATTAGAACATTCTCCCCCCTTATAACTCCTTTGTCCAACACCCAAATAACCTATCAATCATGGGTTATTCAACCAGTGAGTTCTTATTTATTATAGATCAATTAATTTTCTTAAACATAATAAAAATGATTATATCCCAGATTTAATGTTAAAAAATATGTGTTTTTTATTTTTTTAACAAGGGATTTGCAGATCGTTGAAAGAATCAGCACCCAGGTTCATTGAATCAGAATCTACACTTCAATGAAACCAATATATTAGTTAGAAGTGAATATTATTGTGTATGATTGACATTGACTTAATATTAGGATGAATTTACTTCTCAACCTTGTTCCAAGGATTCTAAATCATTTTGAATCAATATTTGGCTTTGGGTTTTGGTGCTGTATTTGGACTCAGACAACGACCCTTTCCATCTATCTTAATTACACCTAAAGTATTAATACCTTGACATTAGTGATGATTTATATGATTTCTTGGCATTATTTTTGGAATTCATGTGGATCCCCATATACATATATATGATGATTGTCCAAATGATGTGTTCATGTGTTTCCCTCTAACATATGCTAGTGTTGATTTCATATGGATTGTGATGAGTATGATTCTTTCTTGATTTTTAATTATGTTTCATCTGTCATTAATATCATGTATAATATTTTATTATTTTGTCTTATGTTGTTTACTGTGGAGGTGGAACCTATTGGACTATCCCCCATGAGGGATGTTTCAGAAGATTGGTTGGAATGCATTAGACTATCACATCAAAGGGGACATAACATACGTGTTTTGAAATATCCCATTGAGAGGAGTGTGTTTGGTTTTCATTTGATATTCGTTTTGTCTTGGTGATAAGGCATGTAGATACAGTCTCCGAGGAACTATGTTGTGTATTTTTCCTTAAGTGAAATAATATTTATTTTCATACTTTATATTTACATTCATTTCATGCACCAGTATATATATTTAGCACTTATATTAAGGTTCATTATTAGCATCATACTGAGTTTTTTACTTAAAACCTAATTGGGAATTTTGGGGTGCTTTTAGATTTCATGAACAAGGATCCAAAAAAGGGCAAGGTACCTGTGGTTGATGACTATGAAGGTTGGTTAGAAGGGTGAATAAGTTTCTGAATGATGTTTAGGTTGGATGTATTCCATTTTTTACTAGCTTACCCCATACATTGGATCCTTTATTAGTTCTAGTTTATGTACTTGAAATGTTGTATTGATACTCCATGGGGTGTTATTATTTTTTTATCTTACAACTACTATAAGGATTATTCATTTGTATGTTATTTTTTGGATTATCTTTGTCGCTTCCCTTATTATACTCTAATGTTACCTGGTACTGAGGGAATAGTCTCCTCATGCTTTTCTTAAGTCCCATACTACTTGTCCACGACCTCTTGAATATGGAGAGGTGTGTATGATCATCCATAATATCCTTATCACAAGGTGATTGTAGACCATTCACCACTATAAAAGACCAATGATTAATTTATGAAACAATTTATCTGTGTAGAAAATACGATGGTTGATAATATTCATGGAACATATATCTTCTAATCTACAATACTTTAGATTTTGTAAAAATTTTAACTTCCAATTTCCTCTAAATTCAGATATCAGTCACATAATAAGATATATGACAATATATGTTCTAATTTATATAATATAAAATAGTATTACAGATATCATAATTCAATTTATATTTAGATTCAAATTGTCTGGTAAAATTAAGATTTTTTTTTCAGTGCATTATAGTTACCAACCACCATAATGAAATTATACATGCTAGTGTTTATCAGAAAATTATTTATTCATTATCTCTAATACTCATTATCATCTCTATAAAAATGATGTGTCAATTAGAATTAATATTCTTAAAATTTATATGTAGTAAAATTTCTATATAAAAATGAATATTTTGTATTCTACATGTTCGTATAAAGAACAATGTGACTCACTTAAACAAAAAATGTTATCTTAGTATAAAAAATTCATGGGGGAAGTAAATTGAAGTTTTTATAAACAAATTTTCCCTCTATAATAAATTTAAGGTCGGAAGATACATATTTAAAACTACCAGATAAATAAAAACTATTAAATGAAATAAAATGTAAGTAATACATAAGGTACAACTTAATTGAATCAAAAAATATTAATGGAAAAGGAATTAAAAGTATAATAAAGAATGTAAATGGAATAATGGTGTTCCAAATAACAATCTAGAAACTCCCAAAAAATTATTAAAGGATATAATAGATCTTATACTCATAAATCTTATATTTTGATCCAATGTATATGGAGTATAAGTAAAAAAATAATAATTATACATAGGTTCTAGAATGAACACTAGTTTGATAAAAGGATGAAAAGAATAATATTTTTTTCCAAATATTATTCAATATTTTTGGAAGAAAACCTTATCCTCAAACTTCATCGAACAAAGTTCAAGAATATAAATATCTTACCTAAAATAGCCTATTAAATTAAAAGATCAAAATCTTCCAAATCCTTATCCCTATGACTTATTTTAAAACAAAATTTTACAATCAATAGTTTATATCTCTCTAACACTTCAATCATAGGAAGATTAGAATTTGTCAATTATAATTGGAAGCTTAGTGAATTTACAATAAAACCCTAAAAATAGGAAACTCTAAGATTACTATAAAAACTAAACTATTAAAAACTATATAGTCACTAAGGGAGTAATAAATTATCTCTAATAACAGAGGTAGTGAATAGCTCTTGAAAATTCATGTTCTAGTTTTTGGTCCTCGAAGACTTGATCTACTATTTATTGGTGATGAGTGTAACAAAATAAAACTAAAATACATGAGTTCTTAGTTCATAAATTTTACTTATAAGAAAAAAGAATTATTCAACATGATCTTCTATTTAAACTAGTTTGGGTGACCTCATGATGTTTTTTAATGAATAAGGTTCAAAATCTACTCATCTAGAACATGTGATTATAAAGATATAACTGTATAAAAAAACTAATAAAAATAGATTTAAAATCAATATAAAATGAAGTGTAATGTTATTTTAAAGATAAGGATACTTAATAATTTATATTAGGATATTGAATCACCAACAATGTTTACTCATTTCTAGTTACAAGTTTCTCATTGATGACAAAAATAATTTAGCTTATTTCCAACTCAATAATATCAGTCAATGAATATTAAAGTATCATTAAATGTAAACGATAATGAAAAATCACAACACCATTAATGGGATGATCACTAAATAATATGTTAGAGTAATCTACATTAGTTCAATAAATTGGGATACTCAAAAGTATAATCATTTTCTTAGTACTCTCTCACTCTGTCCTTATATATATATCACTTCATTCTTCCCCGAGTCTCTCCTCATATTAATCCCTCCATATTAAGTATATTTTTATATAATAATAACATGATCACTTCAAAAAAATTATTTAAGGGGTTTTTATGTATATTCTCACCAATCAATTTTTGGCCATTAAATACAATCCAATATGTTCTATTTCAAATTATTAAGAAATATAAATATTATAGAACATTATTAATTAAAACTCCACTAAATATTAATTTAATTGTCATGAGATTAATATTCATCCATATTATATTATTCAGCTAGATTTATTTTGTTTCATTAAAATGAGCACCACAACTTTTTCATGTTTATGTACTTTACTATTAACTTAAATGTGTCTGTCAAATTCATTTTTTATTTATTTTTTTCACTTAATTACCTATAGGCAATAATAACTTTTTTTATATCCCTGTAAGTGATTACTTTTTATATTTTACTTAATATTAATCATCATTAATAAATCAATTTCTATGAATTATCCATCTAAAAATCATATTAAATGTCTTTACCTAACATAACTCACTAAATATTGGTTCAATTTCTATGGCTCAGTTATAGTGGATTCACTATTTATGTCTACTGGTTGTGTCTCACATTTTTTGTCTTTACATTCTATAATTATGATTCATGGATTTATCTTCTATGTTTATTTTTCATGTTTCACTTTTCATACTTTGATGTCATCCTTTATTTCACATTTTATATCTATTATTAAATTATCATTTTTCATTCTTAATCCTCCATTCATATTAGTCATAAATCCACTTATTAAAAAAACTCTTTCATTGGATACCTTTAGTAAATCCACCAAAGGTACCAACCTTGAAAATTCAATTTAATATAAATAACCTAACTATTTGGCTTAATTATGGAGATTAATATGCCTTCTATAATTCATCATTTAATTGATTAACTAAAAAATATATATTTTAAATAATTTAAATATAAAATCTATAACATGGTTTATAATGCTTGATCATTTTACCATTATGTTCCATTTACAGATTCTTTTAAAATCCAAGGTCTTTTTATTATGAAACATTGATCTTCACTAATAAATACAACTAAATAGTCAATTGGGTTAGTTATGATATTTTTTATTCCCTAGGATGTATCATGTTCAGCCTCAATAAATAATAATTTTGATTTAAAGTATAGATCAAATAACATTATGTTAGTTATTTCATGATAAAAAATCCACATGTTGTGTATTTATCCTGATTTTTTTGTTTATGTTTCCACACCTTGTTTTCCCTTCATCTTATTTGTAAGGCCCCTCAATGGACTTATGTGAGAATACCCTGACAGGGGGTATGAATTAGGGTATGCAATCCTTTCTCTAACTTAAACACTTTTCCCTAAATCCACAGATTTCTCTATTCTAATCTTGACCTCAAGGTTATTGGAATCATTGTTTTACACTTGGTTAACCATTTGATCTTATTATCTCTTCACTTGACCAGCCTATGTAAATTATTAATATTTTTCCTCATCCCAATTTATGTATTTTATAAATATAAACACACAAGCACACAAACATAAGGATTTTACAGGGTTCACACACACTAGGAAAACCCAAGTGCATGAATAAAAAATGTGTTGTTCAGCATAATCCACTAAGAATATTTATATTTAGAAAATAAAATGAGGTTTTGGTTTCTCCATGGATAGTCTAATTGTCTAGAAATCATTCTAGGATAAGATCTCTCCTCCCCCAAGGGCCATAACCATTTCTCCTTCTTCACTCACTACTATAGTATAGGACTCTCACAGTTTTAAGGCATGTGGTTCTATCATTTGGAATCACCTTCATCAATGGGCGAATCATCATTTTATATAGATACACTACTAAACACAATGGATAATCTTTCATATTTAATGTTTTGAACTCCTCCTCATTCACCAATTTCTTCAATCCAAAATAAATCTAGAACTCCTTAACCTTTTGATAAATGTGACTGCAAGCACTTCACTGTACTACTTTACAACAACCCATTCACTTTGGGACCCTCTATCTCATGACTAAATATATTCTTATTCACGAAATACCAAATCTTCTATATGGAACTACTTATATTTCTTATTATTCCTTACTCAACTCCTCCAAATCCTTGTACCTTTTCATTTTTCCCAAATCATGGAAAACCGCTATGAACCACCTACTTCCAAAACCATGTATTAAAAAATATACGCATGCATGCTATAGAGAACTTCCATATCTCCATATTCATCTTCTTCTTTTGAATATATCATAAAAAATATCAAAACCATTTAACTAATGTTTACCCTTGATCATTCAACCATACTAAATATTTTTAGTAACTCAACATGCACCCATTGATGCATCATGGATCAGCATATGACATAAATATTTCATTTTTATCATGAATCAGTTTTCATTTTATTTCACTAAAACCCAACATAATTTAGTCTTCTTTCCATCATCAATCATAGATTCAATTTATGTTTTATGAAATTTTAATCACTAAATAACATGTCCTGCATCATCTGATATCAAATAATACACCTCCAAAAAATCAAAGATAATATTTCCAACTAATCTATAATTATTTCCCTGATTAAATGATTTTGGTTGATATTTTGGAATATTTTTCCATTTTATATGACATCTATTCAGCCCAAAAAACAGACATATTCAGTGAAAAACACACCTACATAGCTAGACGATCACAAGTATGTAGTTACAAACACATTTATTCTGAGTCATAATGAAAATCATGCTCATTTATTTACTTTTCTTAATTTTCCTCTTAGTCATCACATATATTCTGGAATCTTAGGACATATGTATGATAATCTCAAGGAAACTTATGCCTAGAATGAAAAACCATATTCTGTGAAAGAAATACATCTATGAAATACTAGAATGACACTTACACTCAATACATTTTAAATGTTTTTATATCAAGTTATAATGAAACATAAATATATGTCTAATGACCCATATGAAGATCTCATGTGTTTCCTAAATTCAAATATATCTTTCTAATATTACACATATGTTATTGTTAGATGAAATATGTTTAGATCTAGACCCTTTAACCAGATTGGTTCCAAATTCACTCTAATGTACATCTGTCCTTTAGGATTAACTTTATGAACTCCTTTAAGTACTGGTACATTGATTCTCTATACATATGAGCATTATTACATTATTTTAATCTCTATGCATATTCTCTTTCATTTTTCAAAAAATATATCCATAATTTTAATCTATATTCATGTGTCAATAAATTCATTCATCCTCAAATAACATCAAATTTTTGAGTCTTATAAGGATTAGTCCCTAATAATATTCCAAGAATCACCACATAATAATCCATTAAGCCACATTTATATGTATTTTCAACAAACATGCTTTTATATTTCATCCAAAGGTATATTAAATAAATCTAACACAAAAATAAAAAGGGAAAAAAATCACCTCCATAAATTTTTCCTTTAAAAAAATACCTTATCCTATTTAAAATATCTTCCCTTTATCAATAAAATAAAAGGGGGTAAAATTAAGAAGAGTGATTTTGTATTCTCTCTCTTATTTAGGTGTCTCCGTATCTAAACCTCATTTATGATTGGGATCTCCATTTCTATCTCACAACCCCTATAACTGGGGCTAACTTCATAATCACTTTGACTTCAACTTTTCTCCCCCTAAAATTTTGCGTTCTATGGGAAGAAATTACCAAAAAGATCACTACCTCTCTATATATAGAGTCCTTGAGTGTTTTCTTCATGGAATTCAACTCTTCCTCTATGAAAATATTCATTTAAACATTTTTTAATGAGACCAACACTTATCCCCCTTTTTGGATAATGAATAACTTATACTTGGGTCACCTATTAGGTCCCCATGGCTTATAATCCCCCTTAAAGGATAGGAAAAAATTAGGTATTTCCTTATAAAAACCATGGGCTATTGACCCAATTTTTATGAATTTATAGTTTTGTTTCCCAAATCCATAATTACACTAATCCATTTCCAACTCGCTTCCTCAACTTTCGATACATAAACTCAATGAGGCCAAGTAAGTTAATTATCACTTAGTAGTTTAGTAGTCGACAAAGTATCTAATCCTAATAAGTGATGGATTGTTTTAAAAATCAATATTTTTTGAAAACAACATTAAATATTTCAATGTCACTCACTGGTTTTCAATTAAATCATTTATATCAAATGATATTTCACCATCTCGAGTTTCAAGAAATATATAATCCCATCACACATCAAACTAGGTTGTTAGTAGATAAGAAATAAACAACATGATTGTGAGAAAATACCACTTGAATTCATTGATACCACTTGTTGTTAGTGATACCAATTGAACTCCATTATTTCCAACTCTTCATAGGATTTACATTCACCATATAAGTATGAGGATCATTAAAAATATATTATCAACTCTCCCTGAATTTTATATTGAAACTAATATTTTTTTCTCAATTTGGGATACAATTGTTTGATAATAACATCTCAAATTCAACATATTTTAGTATATTTCACATTGTAGAAAAATGATAACAATTTTTAATCACATAAGTCAAATAATTATTTAATTTTTAAGGTTAATGTTTCCCAACTAATCTATATGATTATTATTAGTGGTACAGATCAAATAATTTCATGGACTTATTCTACTAATTTTGACTTCTATTTGTCATTATAAAACTATAAACATGAAATATGTATTTGATACCACTTTCTGATCATGTTCAGGCTCTTCAAACACCTATATATTCATCAGAGAATTAAATTACAGTATACATTTTCTATATTCCAAATTAGAGATCTCTAGTTTCCTGACTCCTCAAAAATAGTCACATCTAGCTTGGTTTATCTTATTCATACCTGATACCAAATAATATTCAAGTTCCTCTAATTAGAATTATTTCATGCACTTTTCATCTTGAAAACTAGTTTTATTTTTATCTCATTCTTAAGTACTTTTCTAGTATAAATACTTCATGGATTGCTTAACCCATATGGTGCGCACCTCTTAAAAATAGTTAGTAAAAATTGAAGTACATAGGGAGAGAGGTACCTAAATATTTCTCAATTTGAGGTATGGGGTTTTCCCTAATAAACCAACCATTCAACTTCAATGTTTTCTTTTTCCTTTTTCAGATTTTAGGAATGGAATACCCGAAATTTATCAACTTCATATTCTTGTTTATATTCCTAAATGATGATCCTCTTTAATTTGGAATCCACTTTATGATGTTAATTTATTTTAATAGACTCCTGTTATTTTTTATCATATTTAGGCTTATTCTTTTCATTGAAACCCAAAATAAAATCTACTCTTCTAGGATACTCATTCCATGAATGATTTCTCACATCATTACATATTCATATTTTATTTTCCAATCCTTCTTGAAGATTTTTTTGTTACTACAATATTAATTTTCTGTCTTAATATTTCCCTTTCATTATTATACTCATTTCACATGATATAGTTCTATTTTAGCAACATATGAGTTTTTTTCATGCTTTAAAAAAATCTTCGTATCTTTAAAATACATCCTTTACTAACAAATATATTATAGACTCCTTTTACAGGCACTTTCCACATGGAATTATTAAATATATAGCCTATGAAATATAATTCCCAAGGTAATATATTTTTATTTGGATGTAGGAATGTTCCTATATTTATTTATAGCTAACACCCTCCAAAAATTCCCACTTGAGAAATGTTTACCAAGATAATAATTATTAGGATGAGAGTCATTCCTTATTTGTTATGATTGGTAACTCATTCTTTCATACATTCCACTAGATTCACAATAGTTAATGTATCGTAGTGCCTCCAAACAAAAACTAGAAATGTTTCCACTCATTCCACAAAAATAACACATTTATTCATACCTTCATTGAGTGATCAAATTATTGTCATTACCCTTTTTACAAACATTCTTTAATATGTTTCCATCACATGAAACACATCAATTTTCTTGGAAACATCCATAACTCTTTTCACCACATGACTTAGAGGGGTTACATCAAATCCAAAACCATGTTTTCCCGTAAAGTTATGCCTTTTATACATGAGAATATCTTTATGCTTCTCCTTTATAATATAATATTTTTTCCTCCATTCATCATCTTATGCCGAAGGTAATTCAAATAAAAAATGACTAGAATCATTCAATTTAAGATTACCCTTGGTATAAAACTCCTCAAATAAATTAAACTCATCTTCCAACTTTAGGATCATTCCAATTCTTCATTAAAATTGATCATTAATTAATTACTCATGTTTTTCAGTAAACATATCATCCCCCAATGTGTGAATGATTTTTTATAGAATTTAACTTTTCACTTTCATATTTTGTTTTAAAATTGAGAAAAAGAGGCTTTGAGATGTACCATCTCTTTTTGATTCATTTATCTCACCTCATCCTACTCTTCAATTTTTTTAATGAGCTTTTTTATCTCATACTTTATTTTCTGAATCTATTCGGAATCAATGTTTTTCTTCTTCAAAATACATAATGTCTTTCTAACTTGGAAGAAATATATTCCAAATCATCATATGAGGAGTTATTTTAATCCCTTATATATGTGGCCACTTCAAAAATTATTTTATTTAGGCCACTTAATTTTTTAAACTAAATTTTTATCATTTGAAAATGAATCTAATGATACTTATTTTCCACTTTTAGTATAAATTTTTCTTCATGAAACTATGGATAAAACTCCACTGATATGTGGAAATCTTCTTCTTCTAAACATCTTAGAGGTTCCAGGTGATCATTGGTTCTAAAAACATTGTTCAAATGAGTTTCTTCAGTCATTCCTAAAGCATCATTAAATAAGTCAAAAGATTAACAATATAATCTTCCAATTCCTTTCTCCTCATGGTTTCTATATTCCTTCCATGGTATCACTCTTTTCCCCAAAACAAGTCCATGGTGTGGAATTCCCCTTGAATTATTCTTCTTTTAAGGACTAACCTTTTCAATAGTATATAAGAATTTAATAGCACAATGAAACTTTACCATCAAAAAAATAATCGGATATGTCTATGAAAAAATTACATAAACATAAACCTTTCTCTGATACTAATTGTTAGGTGCCTCAAGGGTCTTATTTGAGAATGCACTAAGAGGGAGAGATGAATCAAGGTACAAAATATTTTATCTAGCATAAGCACTTTTCCCTAAAAAACCTCACATAACTATTCTAATATTGACCACATAGTGATTAGGGTCACTCTTTTTCTCTTGGTTAGTTATTAATCAAATTACCTCTTCAATGGACCATCCTTTTTTAGTTATTAATTTGTTTCTTTATCACACTTAGTATCTTATAGAAATGTATATATACATGCACATATACATAAGGATTTTACTTGGATCACCCATATAGGGTTGATCCAAGGTGAATGAAATAGTGATGTGTCAGGCACCAGAATTCAGTAAGATATCTTTTTTTAGTGGTCACAGTGAGATTTTTTCACTCCGTGCCTTGAATATATTTTAATTTTACTCCACTAAGAATCCATTGAAACGTCTTTATTTGTTTTCATATTGAATCATTGATTCTAGTGAAGTTATATTATAATTAAATCACTAAATAATATGTTTTTCATCATCTAATTTCAAATAATACTCCTCCAAAAAAATCACATATTATTTTCCCAAATAATCTATTGTTATTTCCCAGAAAAAATGCTTTGGGGTTATGTTCCAAATTTTTTGTAAGTGTCAAATGATAGAAACACAGCTATAAAAAAATTATATAGTTGAAAATTCACCTATAAAGTTATCATATCACACATATATAGGTCCAAAAACACTTATTCTCTTACTAAATGAAACATAAAAGTACATATTTACCAATTTTGCATTCTCTATTGGTCATCATATGTTCTCTAGGAGACAAAAACATGTACTCTTATCTCAATAACACTTATGCTCGACATTATCACACATAAGTTGGGGAATAAGGCTATCTTAGAATAACATGTACACTCAATTCCTATGCCAAATTCATGTATCCAGCCATAATAACACTTTTACACATGTTAAAATTCACACATGCAGATCCTATGCATTTTCCAAATTCACATATCCTAGCCAAAATGGATCTTATGCTACTGCAGGATGACACATGCCTAGATCTATATCTTTCAACCATATTTCTTCAAGATTAATTTAGATTCACTTTTAGACTATGAGGTTAACTTCATGAATTCATTTATGTTTTTGAACATAGATTTTCTATAAAAATTATCATTGTAACTTCATTTAAAACTCCTTGAATATTCTATTTCCATTATCAAAAAACCAACCATAATGTCAATAAAGCTTCATGTGTCAACAACATCCTTAAGAATTGAATTGTGTCAGGACTTTGTGCCCTATAATTATGATTTCAAATTAATATTATAATAATCACCAATTCAACATACAATCATCCACCTTGAGAATTATTTTCAACAAAAATTCATGTGACCTTGATCCACAATTATTGTCAACAAACCATAAAAATATATAGATGAAACAATATTCAATTGTCACAATTTTTTCAAACATCAAAATTAGATATAATATAATCAACTACTATCATAATTATATTTACTTATATCATTGAACCATTCCATAATTTTCTCCCTATAAAAACAAAAATCTCATTTATATTTTCATTCTAAGTGCATTAGTATTAATATCTATAAAGAATCCCATATAAAAGATCTTAAATAGAGGAGGTGAGGTTAACACAATATCAATAATCATTATAAATAGTATGGTTGGTTAATTTCATATTTTTATTTTATGATAATCCATATTTTTAACAGGTTTGATAGGGAAACCTTATATAGACTAAAGGACCAGAAGAACAAAATTATTATAATTACATATCCCATAGTCCAAGAGAAACAAATACATTACAATTTTATTAGACCCAACTACATTGAAACAACCCTTACTAAGAACCTTCTTCAATTTCTCACCTAGCTCACCACCTACCATTTTTACCAACTTGTAATTCATTATGTAGGGATTCATGGGTCTATGACATGTCTACAATGTCCCTACATCAATCCTAGGTGGTCTCATTTTCTCTTCCTAGTGATTGTTAGTACTCTGATCAATCATCCCGAGGTTTATCTTGATACTCAAACCTAAAATTCTCATTGGATTAGAGACCCTATGGCCCGACTGCCTTTGATTCCCCAAAGGGATTATTGACCAAAGACTCATATTGGTGGCCCAAAGGTCCATTAGAGATAAATAGTACTACATTATCTTCTATAGTGACTATATAAATTTTCTCCCACCCACATTTCATGTAAGATTATTGGGTGACTTTACCACTTAAGTTAACCCACAATTACCTTTATAAATAGTTCCACTACTCTAATAGAAATTAGAAGTATTAATGGTGATTTAATTATCCAATATCTTACTTGAGAAATTTAGTATTGAGTTTGATAATTTTTTTATATCACTATAAATTATGGTAGATTAGACTAAAAATATCACTTGAACTGTATTGGTAATCATGTTCTCCAGCCTAATCCTCACATTTAAATATTTTTATATTTTATTCCATATGAAATGTATCTCCTTCCACTTACCCATGCTAAATGGATTAAATTCCCTGTTACTACATCTCTCACTAAATTATTTTGCATATTTGAGTCCCAAAATATATAGTTTCTTCATTTTTGTAAACTTTATGTACTCTCTATCATTTCAATTCAAAACAATAAAAAAATTAGTTTCAAATTTTGATTATAAATATGATTTTTATCTGTAATCAATATGTAGTACCCTTACATCAACTTATCCTTTCTAAAACCATGAAAATTTATATCAAGGAAATTTGGTACCCTCAAATAACCCAATAATTGATTAATAATATTAAGTGGTTCGTATATCAAGAAATATATTTCATAAAACAACATAATTTTTGTCATAAAAATCATACCATGAAATATAGTATGGGTTGAGAAACACTATAGATATAAAACAAACATTAATAATAGAAATGGAATAATTGAATCCAGATAACATAAAATTAAATTAAACTATCGAATAATTAAATATTCAATATTAACTTATATGATAATATATCATATTTTTCAAGATTACACGTTATGAAATTCTATCTTAGTGAAAAAAATATATCTTTTTTCACCTCAAAACGTAAGTCATCAACCCATTTGAATTTTTCACATTGGAAAAAGAAAATATTTTTCTTTAAAGGGGGAAACTAAGAAAATTCAAAATATTAGAGTGGTGAGAAAATAGTGTGTAAGTGATTATCATAAGTGAGGATAACGCACAAATTTTCAATTTCTAAGAATAAATTTTAAACAAAAGTGTGGTAAAAATAATATCATTACTTGTGAAATGAATAGAAAATTAACATGCAGACCAAATAAAAACATGTCCTTATTTATTACAATGTAATTATTCTATATATTCTAATTTTATTTCTATATTATATATTTCATTATATTTTATTTTATTATCAATACCATATATTTTATTTCATAAAATTTCAAATTTATCCCTTTGGAAACTTTTAGAACAGAACTCCATTTTTTGAATCAGATTTATCAAATTTAATTTCAAATAAATAAGATTTATAATTTATTTTAAAACTTAAATATAACAAAAAACAAGATATTTTGGTAAAACAATTACAGGACCAATAAGAGAATGTTTTATTTCTAGTTGTAACAAACATAAAATATGATCTAATGTTCTATTTTTATATCATTTTAAAACTTAAAATTATGACATTAATGTGTAGTATTAATTTTTAATAATATAATATTTTTACCAACACTGAATTAGTAGTTATAACACCCAAATATAAGGGAACTAATATCATAAATCTATTATTACCTATCATTCCATGGTAAAAAATAATTCATCACCCCTTTACACAACCAAACTCACTATTTTGTGAGTGTTTCCTTTCAACCCTAGTTATCCAAAATGTTTTTTATATGCCCACACACTCTATAAGTATCTTCATTACCTAGGATAAATCTTATATTTTTTAAAAACAAATTCGCACCAAAACCATTTTACTCACATGCTCACACTATGTGAGAAATTCAAATCAGCAACTAAAAAAATTCAAACTCAGACCCCTTCATAGGGTTTTATCCCATAAATACATTTATAATAAAACATAATTTAAAGAGAAATCATATTAAAAATAATAATTTGAACATAAAAAATTCAACAAAAAAATAAATTCTATACAAAACCCCATTTTAAATTATCTGTTTTAATTCAAACCTAAATAATAAATAAACTCCAAAATTCCAAAAAAAACACTGAATTTCTATTGAAATACCCTCAGTTATTTATTTTCATATAAATAATTAAAATCAATAAATTATAAATCAAAATCAATAAAAAAGTCATAAGAAATTATCCAATCCAATAAAATGGAATGAAGCTACCATCCTAACCATGTTGATTAAAAAAATCCATAATTTTGGTAGGAAAAGATCACACCATGGGATTGGATACTTAAAATCCATAACAAATGAATGAAATTTCCCAATATTAATACCTAGAATCTTGAATTTAACATCATTTTGTTGGTATTAGTAAGAAATAAAGAGATTAAGATAGTGAGAGATTCTAGATTTAGGTCTAACCAAAATTCCAATGTCCAACCCATGAATAATGTTTATGACCTGTCATAGAGATGAGTGGAGATCAAAAAAATTAACCTATAATTCCTAGATAATTTCCCAAGAACATAAAGAGAAAATAAGAGTTCATGAGACAATGAGTATTTAAAAAAATCCATGTAATAATCCGTATCACATATGGATAGTACACATATTTCTGAAACCCATTTTTTTAATGATTCGTAAAATCCTATGATAAAATTATAGGCTACATAGTTAGATCACACTGTTACTCTAACCATATTCATAACTTTAACATCAACTACAATATGGGTTTTAACCATTCATAGTTTTCTTTCACAATGCAATTAATCATGCCACTCTACCTTTGACTTGGTAAACCCAAAATTTCAACCCAAAAACCTTAATGATACAAAGGTATTATACCTAATATATTTTGGGTATTAAAACTATCCCTGTTATAGGACTTTTCATCCTTAAAAATTCACTATGCTCCACTCACCATGAATTACTCCAGAAATTTATAACACATATGATCCTTTCTCTTCCAAGCCTCTTCTAAGGTCATGTCATTCTAGAACAACACCCATACCAATGGAATACTATATTCCCTAGGAATATTCTCTTCATAATCCACAACCATAAAATATTACTTCACATATGAATCATTGATCTCTAAATAAACTCTCTCACAACTCATGACATTATTTGGGTATGATTGATACTTTTTTAACTATGAAACATGGAAAATGTTCTGAATCATAGATTAGTGTTTCAGTAACGCAAACTAATAAGACACATTACTAATCTCCCCAATGATTTCAAATATCCCCATATATCATGAATACAATTTCCTTTATTTCCCAAGCCATCGAGGACCCAATATAGAATCATTTTCAAAAACACATGATCTCTATCCACAAATCTGAATGGTAATTATTAAATATTGGTGTAATACTTATGTTATATTTGAGATTGATTTATACAATTTTGAATTAGTCTAATATAATCCATCATATATAACACTATATTGTGTCCCATAAGAATCTTCTCATCCATTTTATCCTAGAACAAAGGTGATCCATATGATCGACCACAAAATACTTCAAATAGAATCACATAAATCAATCATTAATAACAATTCTTAAAATAAAAAACCACAAATAGAATAAAATATTACAAGTAATTATAAAATAAAGCTTAAATTCCCAAATAATATCTTCTAATAACAGAATAAATCATTATGTCTTCCCATTTATTTAAGTATCATTAATTATTCTAATCCTTGACTAAATAAATATATCATTATATTTTCATCTCTAGAATCTATATTCGAATCAGTTATCTCTATAAAAATAATGTAATTATAAACTCTATGTATTCTAACAAAATCCTTCATATAAATCTTACTAAGATAATTTACTGAAAATGGTTCTTATGTATGAAATAATTGAATTAGTTTCATGATTTAATCCCCCACTACCCAAAAATCATTAAGATTCTACTATGTTTGTGGAAATATGATCACAAAATCCATGATAATATACTCTCATTTCTATATAAAAACAATAGAAGCATGTAAAAGCACGATAGTGAGTAAGAAACCTTAAGTTTTATTCTTCTTTTTTGATTGAATATTATATTTTCATTTTATCCTATTATTGATAGTTTTTGTGAGTATTTTCTTAAACAAAAATGTGGTCTGTCCTTATGAGCCACTGAGGAAAGCCCTAAACCACCATTAGGGGACACAGTGGGTCAACCCCATGGGAGGTCCTTCCATAGGTATCCCACTAGAAATTTTAGAGCTCATGTATAGTGAACACATTATGTGTATGGGCATGTGTATACGGCCCTCTAGAGTGTACCCACAGAAGGAACATGGGTTGGGCTTGGTAAACCTGTTTATACCATGTATAATAACTTTGCGTGTGAGTTATGAGTTGCAAGTGTTGATCCCCCACTGATAGCTCAAGGTGTCATGGGAACAAATTGTATGTTATGGTGGCGAAACACCGCACTGAATATCCTATATAGGACAATATGTTGTTCTTATTGTTAATCCATTATTTATATACTCAGACTCTCCTACAACTGTCCAATCAATCACACAAGAACCATTTGATTTTTTTTGATCTTATACATTACTTTTGATCTCACACACTTCACCAATTTGAAATTATATATCAACTTCTTCCTCAAACATCCCCACATCTAAAATGCACCATAAATTTTCATAGAAACATAGAACAATATAACCAAGATATTTTAATTCATATCATTATTTTTGAACTTTTTCAGCATATTTTATCTGTCAACAGTAGTTAACTAGTTTTAAATTGGTACATTTGTGCATTGACAATGGTGGATCATTTTTTTTCACCATCAGTTTATTCTTTTACGGAATATCTGACAATAATAGAAGCACTTATTCTTTTGTGTTTCACATCACTAAGATCATCCTTACACTCTATTTATCACAAAATGAACCTTTGGTCCATTCATGGGAACCTCAATGGGGTTTTTCTCCATTCACACAAGTCTCCACTACATGAAGGAAGCACTATTGCTCAATGGTGGATCATGAATCACCGGTAGATCCCTCAACAGAAGCACTATTGGTTCAATAGTATATCACCTCAGTCGAAGCACTATTGTGTCACTGATAGATCCCCACAATAGTCAACTGTTGGAAATCCACCAAATCTCACCACTTTCTCCTTTCACTCATTATTTAATAAAATGGTGGATTTATATGTCATATTGTATATAAATTCTAGAAGTAGAAGAATGGATTTATTTTAGTCTGTTTTTTCAATAATAGATCATCTTCTCCATAATATCCCTTCACCATATAATGGCATCAACTTACTTTAATTGGCGTTGTAGCTACATCCTCATGTTTCAATGGTTCATATTATAACAATAATTGGTTTAAAAATAATTCATGGAAGTATCAAGGTGGGGTTTTTTACCAGTTTTATTTTCTCTACACCAACGATAGATCACTGTACACCAATGATTATTAGTCTACTCTTGTACCTATTCAATGGTGGATATGTTGTGTTTTCTAACATTGGACTCCAATAATAGATACTCTATTTTTATACCATTGGAAAATGTTGGCAGATTATTTATTACAATGGTATATCTGATTTGTAATCCACTGTAAGTTAAAAAATATTTATTTTCAAAATTATTTTCCTTGTTCTAATGGGTTTTATTAAAAAACTATTTCGATAATATTTTTATTATATTTATATAAAAATAATATTACATATTGGTTATAATTTTTATGCTTTTTTGTAGTTCATACCTTTATGTAATTAAAACTATTTATGTTTCCCAGTTTTATTAAAGATGTATGGTCTTACAAACAAGAATATTTTTACTTATTTTTTCAATTGAATTATGAACATGAATTATATAAGCGTTTTTTTGCTAAACATTCTGGATTCATTATTTTAATATTTCATTAAGAAATTACATATCATGAAAGATTTTTTTATCATCATATATTTTACAATCAAGGAATGGTAATATTGTTTTATTATTATCAACTAACATGTTTCATTGAGCCAATAGACATATAGAATATCCCCAAATATCTTTGAATTAATGAACCTGGATTAATCCATCAGTCAATTTATCAATGGAATAAATCTACTAGTGATCATGTGATTCAAAATAAAACTATGATACAATTTATGCTGCTCTAAATTGATCAAGAAACTTCTTCAGATTATGTTTTTTTGATGTTATCACACAAGATCTTTATCATTTTCATCACTCAACACTGAAATGATCAAATAACATGAGTTGCATCAAATTATTACATCATTTATTTAGTTGTTGTTTTATATTTGTCTGATTATTTCTTCATTGTAATTCTTCCTACAATTTTTTCCCTCTAAAATCTGGTTTATTCTTTTACGATCAACAATTGTTAACTTTGGGTTATTCCTCTCATCTAAAAGGATGTTCGAGTTAATCCACCCAGGTAAAAGGAAGGTAGGTTGTAACTTCTTAAGAAGTTAAGGGTTATACCACCATATATAAAAATGATATGTTTTATCTTTATGTAATTAGGTCATCAATTCCTTTAAAAATTGAAAATATAGTTAATACTAAAATCCTCATAGAGTAGAGGATATTAATGAGAGGACTAGGATCTTGGTGATCCTAAAATCTATAAAAACATCATGTTTAATTTTTTTAATTTCTACTGCACATTTAAATCTATTCTAACTCTAATAAAATAGTTTTTTTAAATCATTTAAAAGGGACCATTCACCCCCCATCTTTTCCCTAATACTATACTAAAGGACCTAAAAATAGCTATCAAAACATGGTTCGTTTTTATGTATTTGGATTTAATTTTTTAATTATCTATTTTAAAATAATAACTATCCCAGTATTAAAAGACTAAGTAAAAGATCCACTACTTTTTTATGGAAAGTAAAAAAATTTGATATATTGAATCCCATCAGACCAGCTCAATTCATTGTAAGGGACTATATTTACTGGAAATATAGGATGGTGGTATTTCATAAAACTATAAGAACTGAATATTGTAAAATAATATCAAAACTATATAGACTATCTAATGTAGACTTATAAAACCTTACAACAAATGATGAAACAAAATGTGTTTTAGACTATAAAGTTATGAATTATATATACTATTCATTAAGTAGAAATATGTATAGTCTTATTTCATCTAATAAAACTACTTTTGACATCTAGATAACTTTAAAAGTTACTCATTAAGGAACTGATGTGTTGTTGAGAACCAAGAAAAGTATTCACAAAGCTGGGTTTCAAGAATTCAGAAAGAATGATCAAGAAAGAATAAATGATATGTTCAATAGATTCACCAAAATTTCCAACAGTATGGTTGCACTCAGAGAGACCATAAATAATGAATCTCTCATAAAAATATAACTTTGATATCTAACCAAGAGATGTTATTCAAAGAATTTTTCTATTGAATAAATTAAATATTTCACTGAATATTCAATGGATGAGTTGATAGGATCACTTCTTCAATACGAGATTTAAATGAAGAACGATACTGTTGATGATCATGATAAAAATAAATGTAAAGAATTTAAATCTAATTGAAATGTTATTGATAATTCCTATGACTCTGTGTTATATGAGCGTTAGAGTAATGAAATTGAAAATTTTACCAAAGGAGTTTACAAGTACATGAAGGGTAAGACAGGATTTAAGAAGCGCCCCAAAAGAGATCATCAAAAGGACTATAGAAAGGGATGTAAAATAATTAAAAGTAGTAAATATTATTTTTATTAATTAATATCCAATGACTGCCGGAAAAAATGAAATAAAAAATAGACTTCCCTAAATTGAAATAATATGGAAAAGATAAAAAATACAAGAAGGTGCTAAAAATGACAAATCATGCTAGATAGAGTTGTATAGAAGAGTCAGACTCAAGTATTGATGGTTATGAGAGTGAAAAATAATCTTCTAATATATGTTTGGTGGATAAAATTAAAAATTATATACACTCTGATTATAATTATAGTTCTGTTTATAAATCTAATATTGAAAATAAAGTAAAATAAATAACTTTTCAAAATGAAAAATTTCAAAGTGATGTTTTGAGAATGGTTGAATTAAATAGGGAAATGAAAAGAGAATATAATAATATTATAGAATATAATAAAATACTAAATGTTTATATTTTATGTAATATATAAGGAAAAAATGTTTTAGATTCTAAATTGTTAAAGGTTAAAGATGAGAATAAAATAATAAAGTATTTCTGGTCTAAAACTGAAGAAGATAAAGAGAGGTGATTTAAATTTGTTTTTGATGATTTAGATAAAATTGAAAATGAATGTAATAATATTAAACAATAAAATAAGAAACTAAAAAATTATGGATCATGTTAAAATGGGAATATATGTGATAACCTGAAAGTTATGCAAAAATATAATGAGAACCTTAAAATGTAAATTTTTGGATCAAAGGATACCTCATCTATTTATATTTGAGGCCAAGATTAATTCAATAATAAAATGTCTATGAAAAAATCCAAATAAGATAAAAGAGGTTGTCTTTATAATAATATGGTTCCTAAGTTGTATAGATCTAATTTTTTTAAGAAGCAATGTTAATATTTCAAATTCCACTTGGTTTAGATGTAACATGAAAGGATGTTATGTAAAAAAATTGTTCTTTAAATTGTACTCATTATTTATGCTATACTAAGCCATTTATTTGTAAAAATGTGTCTTCTATATTACCAAAAAATACATTTCTTCAATTTATGGGTTCCTAAAACATTTTCTTCTATTCTAATTGGACTAAAACAAGATTTGTCACTGAAACAACTATCTACTTGATTTGTTTTGTTGGAAGCCTTCCTGAAGAGTTCCAAAGTGACATGGTATATAGACAGTGGGTTTTGAAGACACATGACTAGTGATATTTCTATCTTTTTATATGTTAAATCTTGTGATGGAGGTACTTTCACTTTCAGTGACATCTCTAAAGGTTTTTTAATTTTTTTTAATAAGTAGGTATATTAGCTTATAATATAATATATATATTACTATTTGTAGAGGGATTAAAACACTGCTTAATTAAAATGTCCCAATTATGTGTTGATAGTTTGGGTGTAAAATTTGATGGTAATTAATGTATTACTTGTAAATATAATATTATTTTTTTTTATTTTTTTTAAATATCTATTCTATTGATTTTTCAGAAAAAACCAATTAAAATGTAAAGTGCCTAAATAATGTAGACATAGATCACATTATTTAGTACCAGAGTTTGGGACATGTTTTTTTATAGTTGTACAAGATGGCTAAACATGAATAGGTTCTAGAACACTCAAAATATAGTATAAGTAATTATTATGTATGTGATTCTTGTCTAAAAGAAAAGAAATATAATAAGTTATTTATATCTATTAATGTTGTTAATACTGCTAGATTCTTAGAACGACTTCACCTTTATTTATTTACACCCATGAGAACTACTAGTTTAGGGTCAAAAATATAAATATTTTTAAATTTTAAATTATTTAAGTAGATTCATATGTATTGTTTTCTTATCCCATTAAAGTTTAACTTTAAAAAAATCTATTACATTCTATAAGAAAATTCAAAATCAAAAATATCATTTAATATCTTCTATTAGAGGTGATAAAGGAGGAAAACTTTATTACATATAATTTGAAAATTTCTACGAAACTATGGTTTTTTTCATAGTTTTTTAGCACCTAGAACACCACACGAAAATGGTGTTGTAGAGTGGAAAAAATGAACTATTTATGAAATGGAACTAGTAATTCTAAATGAATTCAACCGAAAAAAAATATATCAGATTGAAATATGTTTAAAATTCTAATAATATCTTAAATAGTGTTTACATCAGAACCTTGTTAAAGGAAACTCCATATGAACAATTCAAGAATATGAAATGTAATGCCCCGACCCCAGTTACCAAGAGATGGTGCATTATTACATAATATTGGCTTAATCACAAGGGATCAAATCCTAAAATACCAATCTGTTTAGTAGCCTTGGAAGTACTAAATACATTCATAAGTTTTATATCACATTACAAAATTATAAAAAACAAAAACTTTTTCTCCATTGAACACATTCATATCCCTTATAATATCCCTGCAGGTCAGTCATAATATACTTCTTCGCATCCTGGGAAAAATAAAACATTGAAAGGGGTGAGCTCAGATGCTCAGTAAATATAACAATATAACGGAAACATTTATAAATAAGAATAAGTATTTAAGGAAACATATAATACTAAAACAGAAGACTTTTAAACTTAAACTTCAGTATAATATGGAAGAGATAAATAAAATAATACCATTTACTTATTCACGTGGATATTCCACTAGTTGAATAATCACATGTAATATCAATAGCCAATTTCATAATGATGGAATGCATAATTCCAGAATTCATAACCACATAGTCAAGCACTCATGCAAAGACTAAAAATAATATTTTGTCAAGGCCATGTTCCAAGACACTATTTTGTCTCATGAGACCTATCGATTCATCGAGGAGCTATAGCGGTCTCCACCCGTCACTTACTAAGTCCAATGCATTCCTCATATGAAAAGGTTTAAACATAAAATAAACAATCATATTAAAACTAGAATATGATATATCAATAATTTATCCATAAACCATGAATGGTATAAAAATAACACATCCACAGTCAAACATATCAAAAAACCTTCTATACAATATGAAAGATTTGTATCATAATAAATCAACATCAAACAAGTTTAAATTCTATCAAAGGATTTTTACATAGATAACATCAAATCCTTTTGAGAAAAATATCTCTTTCTATTTTGAAATCATTTAAAAGTCATGTAACTATAGAAGAAAAAATTTATTTTGAAAATATTCTTGTAATATTTTAAGGGAATATTAGAAGGTGTTATAATGGAAGAAAATAGTTGCACCCGCCGTATAAGTTAAAAAACATTATTTCCTTAATTTTTTCAAAAGGTCTTAAAGGACCTTATTCAGAAAACGGTGGAAGGATTCCTTTATAAATAGTATATAAAAATTCAATCAAGGGTATAAATGACTTTAACCCATAGTCCAGAAAATAGTAGAAATGTTTTGAAATACATTTTTATGAAACATGGATGTGGATGATAAAGAGCTCCTACTAGACACTCACATCTAAACAACCTTAGATAATGAAAAGATTGTATAATTAACCCTTACCATGTACTTTTATTTGATTGAGGGTATGTTATACTCTTTTATAATAGTTAAATCATTATTATTAAATTATACAAGAACCAAATACATAAATATTATATCATATATGATCTTCTAATATTTTTTTGTTAATAATATTTCACTAGTATCATTATTTCGGGTGTTAACTGATTCATTTCCCTCTATATGATTGGTTACATAATCCATGTTTTTTATGGATATGATGTATTTTATTTTATAATAAAAACATTTTTGGTTTTTAATGGATCAAAAATGATTTATCTCTAGGATAAGGCGAGTATGGGTCGAACACCACCCATCCAATAGGTTTTATATTGGTTTAGGTCACCATATTAACCTTTTATTTTTTTATTTGATTCTTAATTAAATAGTTTAACTTTTACCATTTATTCTTGTACTATTATAATAAATGGTCAATAAAATTACTATAAAAATAAAAGAAAAACTAAAGTTGTTCATTAATGATATATATATATATAATTATATAATTCCTTTTCAAAAACAATATTTTTTTAGGAATAATATATCATTTAATAATATCATATTTTTTTTAAAATCCCATTTGTGTCAATTTTGATACTATTTGGTATTTTATTTTTTTGAAAGTCATAACAACATGATTAATTTGAAACAAATTCATTGAATAAACCCTAACATGTCATATTAATCTATAAAATTAGTGTAATTTATCAGAAGTATCAATTTACATTTATTTGGATATTTATAATATAAATTATTTTAATAATTCATTAATAAGGTAATTATTGCATCATCAGTGTGTCATAAATAAATTCAATTATTTAATGTCTAAAAATTATAAATAAAATACCATTATGTAGAAGTATTTTTAGATTTCTAATGAATATTTATAGTCTAATTTATCTTATTTATAACACTATATTAAAAATGGTTTAGTTATTAAACTTTGAATTAAACACTTTTAAATATTCTTTAAATAAAATAATAATAAATAACATAATATAATACAAATGGGCCAAAGAGGATCATATTATATTCCTATGGTTTTTTGGGTCAAAATACACTTATCCAATAGAATCAGGACATGTGTTAGGGTAATTATAATATCATTTTTACCCTTAATTGCCCTATTTACTTTTAACCGTGGTAAATAAAAGTCAAAAGTTACTATTCATAAAAATGTCATAATCTTGTTGAAAAAAATTTTACTTACTGACATCAACCATGACTCTCAGAATTTTGAAATTCTACTAACAGAAGTGGTAGAATTAAGTTTTATGGAAATTTGCAAATTCTCTTAAAAGGTGCGTAAAAGATGGTAAAAAGATCAATAAATTTTTATATATCTAAACTTATTATAAAATGACTCAAATGAATTAAATTGAACATATGTAGGTATTTTTTTATCTATTTTGACCAAAATAATAAAATAAATGAAATAATTATTTAAATAAAAAGTCGATTTTAAACAACAACGCCGTGTTTTTTACTATTCATTAAAAAATGAAAGTTTTCTGAAAAATTCCAAAAATTCACCCTAACATAATTTTGATATTAAAAATCCAAAAATGGAGTCCATTTTAAAAAATATAATCTATAAAATCTCAAAAATTGGGTATTAATATTCATAATGGCACGTTTAATTGGTCATGGTGTGTTAAAACACCATGTTGCGTACAACCCAAGCTACTGCATTATTCAAAGGGAAATGTACAGTGGAAGCTTGGGGTGTTACATTATCCCCTCCTTAAAATAATTTCACCCTCGTAATTTATAGAATATTACTAAATAAAAATATTCTGGTGGTTCTTCATCATAAGTTTCTCAGGTTCAGATGTTGCCTCTTCCATCTTATGGTTTCTCCATAGAACTTTTACCAGGCGAGTTGTCCGATTTCTCCTCACTTGTTCTCTGGTATTAATTATTCTAATAGGCTCTTTGCAATAAGACAGGTCGGGTTCCAGTTCTATTTCATTATAGGTGAGTACATGCGTTGGTTCAGGCATGTATTTTCTCGACAGTGATACGTGGAACACATCATGAACTTTGGAGAGACTTAGAGGCATTTCCAAATCATAAGCTACGATCCAATTCATTATAGACTTTCAAAATGTCCAATGTACTTGGGACTCAATTTTCCCTTATTACTGAAATGTATAACACCCTTCCATGGAAATACCGTCAAGAAGACATGGTATCCTGCTTGGAATTCCAAATCCTTCCTTCAGTTATCTGCGTAGCTCTTTTTCCTAATTTGTTCTGCATTGATATGGTTTTGGATAATCTTCACCTTTACATTTTTTCCTCAACATGTTCTGGGCCTATGTGTTTTTCTTTCACCAACATCATCCCAATAAGTAGAGGTGTGACATCTTTTTCCATATAATGCTTTATATTATGCCATTTGAATACATGAATGGAAGCAATTGTTATAATAAAATTTTACCAGAGGTAAATACTGATCCCACATACCTTGAAAGTCAACTGATAAAGATCTCAACATGATTTATAAGGTTTGAATAGTTCATTTTGATTTTCCATCGGTTTGAGGGTGGTAGGTAGTGCGCAAACAAAGTTCACTATCCATGGCCTTCTAAATACTTTTCCTAAATCTTGATGTAAAATGGGGATCACAGTCAGAAACAATCGATAGGGGTACACCATGGAGTCTTACAACATCATCAATATATAGTCTTCCTAGACATTCAAGTGGAAAATCTTATCTTAAATCAAGAAAATGGGTAGACATGGTAAGGCGATCAACAATGACCCATATTTCATCATTCCTTCTTGGAGTCTTTGGTAGAACCATGACAAATTCCATCATAATTTCATCCCATTTTCACTCAAGAATGGTAAGAGGTTGCATGAATCCTCTAGGATGTTGTATTCCATCTTTCACTTGTTGAAAAACCATACATCTTGACACATAATCATCAATCTCTCTCTTCATTTTGTCCCACAAAAAATTTTCCTATAAATCTTAGTGCTACCAGGGTGTATAGAGGAATTGGAGCTATGAGATTCATCCAACAATTCCCTTTTTAGATTAGGTATACCAGGAATATAAAGTCTCTTCCCAAATTTCAAAATTCCATCTTCAGATAATAATTCACTCAATCTCCCATAATTCACAACATTAATCTTCTTTTGAAACTCCTCATCATCAGTCTGAGAACCCTTTATCCTTTCTAGTAAATATGGTTTGGAAACCATTTGAAAAAGTATTTATGTTTCACCATCCATGGTTATTCCCATATCCATCTTTACTAGATCCACGGAAATAGGATCCCTTTTAACTCTCATCTTGTTCAAAACTCCATGATCCTTTCTACTCAAAGCATCTACCAACTTATTTGGCTTCCCCTGGTGGTAGTGTATAGTGCAATAATAATCTTTGAGTAGTTAAAGCCATTGAATTTTCCTCATGCTGAGTTATTTATGTGAGAAAATATATTTCAAACTCTTGTGATCAGTATATATATCACATTTTTCCCATATAGATAGTGTATCCATATCATCAATGCAAAGATTACATCTTCTAACTCAAAATCATGGGTGTAATAGTTTTTTCATTAATTTTTATCTATCGTGATTCATAGGCAACAACTCTATTATTTTGCATAAGGACACAATTAAGTCCTTTATTTAAAGCATCACTATAAATAAGAAACATGTCATTTCCCAATGGTAGTGTCAATATAGGTGCATTGACTAATATTCTCTTCAGTTATTCAAAACATTCTTCTCACTCTTTTTTCCAAAAAATTAACCCCTTTACGTGTGATCTTGGTTAATGGGTTATCCAATCGGGAAAAATTCTGGACGAAGTGCCAATAATAACCTGCTAAATCAATAAAACTACGTACCTTAGTTACACTCATTAGTGCTGTCCATTATTTTATTACTCTTGTCTTAGAATGATGAAAAGAGATTCCATCCTTAGAGACAATATGGCCAAGAAAAGAAATTTCCTGAAGCCAGAATTCACACTTTCTAAACATCCCAAATAATTCATTTCGTCTAAGGGGTTTCAGAATAGTGTGAATGTGATTTTCATGATCTTCATAGATTTTCGAGTAAACCAAGATATCATCAATAAATACAACTATAATGTCATAAAGATATTCCTTGAAAAATATATTCATTAGATCCATGAAAATAGAGGGTTCATTAGTCAGTCCAAAAGGGATTAATGTAAACTCGTAATGCCCATACCTGGTTTGAAATGAAATTTTCATAATGTATTCCTTCTTCACACACAACTGATAATATTAAAATTTAAGGTCAATATTTGAAAAATATTTAGATTCATGTATTTGGTTGAATTAATCATCAATGTGAGGTAGGGGATACTTTTTCTTTGTTGTTATATCATTGATCTCCCTTTAGTGAATTCACAACCTCATAGATCCATTTTTCTTCTTAATAAAAAGAACAAGGGCTCCCCATGGTGAAACACTAGGGAAAATAAATCCTTTGTTACTCATTTCCTCTAGTTGTTTCTTTAGTTACACTAATTTCATTGTGGCCATTTTATAAGGGGCCTTTGATATGGGCCTTTAACTAGGAATTAAATCAATAGAAAACTAAATGTCTCATTCTGGAGGATGTCCAGGTAAATTCTCTAAAAACACATCAACATATTCTTGGACAATAGGTACATCATCTATTTTAACATTATTTTACTCACCAATTGTTATTTAACTCTCTTCCTCCCAAATAATTGAATTTATTAGAGCTAATGGAGATGGATCCAGATAAGAATCAGATGGAGAAGTTTTTTCTCTAAAGATAAGGTTCTCCTTATCAACATTCAAAAAACGGTAACCTCCATCTTCTTACAATTTTTTTTGCATCATGGTTCGAAAGGAAATCCTTAAAGAGGATTATATCAAATTAAATTATGGGTACGATGATGAGATCAGCAGATAAATAATGTTTATATGCATTAATGGGAACTAATTCACAAAATTGTGTTCAATGTTACTTCCCTTAGGGGTTTCGACTGAAAACTCCCTTGTTAAATCAAATTGGAAATATCTAATTTTATTAGCAAACTAGGAAGATATTAAATAATGCGATGATCAAGAATAAAATAAATCATTAGATAAACATAAGTAAACCATTAAATTACCCACCACCACGTCCTTCGGAGCTTCAACCTCAGTAGTAATGATCGCATAAGCTTGGCCTCCATCCCTTGTCCTTTTTTGAGTTATGATTCCCTAAGGCTTAGAAAATTAATTTTTATAATACCCCATTTATTTAAAATTTTAGCATTCAACATTGATAGCCTCTTTCTTTCCCTTTCAATCACAATCTTGGTGGCCTTTTTCACAACACTTATAACAGACTCCCATTCCCTTCAGGAAAGTACTGGGGTGTTTCTTCTCAAATTTAATACATGATGGATATTCAACTTTTCCTTTCTTCCCCTTATTTCCATTTCGAATGTGTTCATCATATCTCTTCTTATCTTGATTTTATTTAAATTCAAAAGTCTTAGAGAATTCCTTTTCTATATTGAAAGCACATAATACAATATCATCATACGATGAGAAGGATTTTGAGTCTAATTCTTGATGGGTAAATGGTTTTAACCCATCAATTAATCAATCAATATTTCTCCTACTATTACATATATAATATGCCACATGACTCGCTATACTAGTAAAGTTACCCTCATACCTTGTGACATTCTCATCCTCCTTTTTCCACATACTTAAAAAATTTATCTGAATATCCACTCGATGGTCACAAGGAAATTATTTTTCTAATAAAATCTCTTTAAACTCATTCCATTCCATTTTTGATAATTAATCTTACTTTTTGTTTTGGATTAATGAAAACCATTAATAAGCATCTCCCGTGAAGTGATAAACTGTCATGACAACTTTATAACTTTCGCTACTCCCCAAAGCTTGAAATGTTTTCTCTAAGGAACTTATACATTTCTCAGCTACTAATGGATTTGTACTCCCATTAAATTTTGGTGGTTGATGCCTCATGAAGAGGTCTAACACTGATCCTCTGCATTGTGGATCAGGGTGCTCCATACTTGTAAGATTATTATTCATAACCTGAGCGAGTTGTCCCAGTATGGTGATAAGCTGATCTGAACCAGTTGCATCACCAACACCACTATAATTATCTAGAGTAGGAGGGAAATCCCTACATATATTATGTGCATTGATACTGTTTCCATTCCTTCCACTAGGTGCCATTTCTAAAAAAATATAATACACTAGAGTAGATTATGAATCGCAATACATAATTCCAAACTTGTAAAACACTTAACATAAGTTGAACAATTTATGGATATAATCCATAATCATAAAAACGTTTTCTATGATGAAGTATATACCCATAAATCCTTTGTAATGGTTTGTAATGAAAATGTGAATTATCCTAAGCATATCCCCCTGGAGTGTCATAACCAAGAGTGCATCAAAGCCCATTTTTGGGTACCAAGATAACCTAGTTCAAGCCCGAAACTCCTTGTCGGAGTTCTCACTACTAGGAATATATATTCCAGAGCCACCTCTACCTGCTCATATAAAGAAACAGATGTATTTCTTGGAATATACACAAAATCTCTACAATACCAAAATTATAGGAAGTTCTTCTATATTAATCTGCAAAGTCTATCTTATGTTAATATGATCTAATTAGAGTTTATCAGAATATAGTTTCCAATGTTTATACTGAAATTACTCTGATAACAAATGTAATTCCCCAACCCTAGTTACCTAGAGAAGGTGAATTATTACATAACATTGGCATGATCATAGGGGATCAAATCCTGAAATATTGATCAGTTTAGTAGACTTGGAAGTACTAGATACATTCATAAGTTTGACATTATATAGTAAAATGAAAAACAACAAAAACATTGTCTCCATTGACCACATTAATATCCTTTAGAATATCCTAGCAGGTCAGTCATAATATACTTCTTCGCATCATGGGAAAAGTAAAACATAGAAATGGGAGAGCTCAGATGCTCAATAAGGATAACAATATAGAGGAAACATTCATAAATAATAATAGACATTTAAGTCAATGTATGAGGATAAACCACAAGCATTTTATATTTAAACTTCATCATAATATGAAAAAGATAAATCAAATAATTCTATTTACTTATTCAAAGAGATATTCTACTAGTTTAAAAATCACATATAATATCAATAGACTATTTCTTAATAATGAAATGCATAATGCCAGACTTCATAACCTCATAGTCATGGCCTCGTACATAGACTACAAATTAGATTCTGTCAAAGCCTTATACCAAGACACTTGTTTATCTCATGAGACCTACCGATTCATCAAGGAGCTATAGCAGGCTCCACCTGTCACTTTCTAAGTCTAATGCATTCTTCATATGAAAATGTTTAAGCATAAAATATACATTAATATTAAAACTAGCATAAAAATTTCAATAATTTATCCAGAAACCATGAATGGTATAAAAACAACACATCCACAATCAAACATATCAAAAAACCTTCAATACAATACGGAAGATTTTTATCATAATAAATCAACTTCAAACAAGTTTAAAATCCATTAAAGGATGTTGACATAGATTAATTCAAAACCTTTCGAGAGAAATATCTATTTCTATTTTGAAATCATTTAAAAGTCATGTAATTATAAAAAGAAAACATATTTTTTGAAAAAATTCATATAATCATGTAAGGGAAACATTGAAGGAGTTATAATGACAGAAAATAGCCGCACCCACCATATAAGTTAAAAAACATTCTTTCCTTAATTTTCTAAAAAATGACGTAAAAGACCTTGTTTGGAAAACGACAGAAATATTACTTTATAAACATTATATAAAAATTTAAACAAGGGTATAAATGAATTTAACCGATAGTCTAGGAAATAGTAAAAATGTTTTGAAATATATTTTTAAGAAACATAGATGTGGATAATAAAGTGGTCCCAGTAGATAATCACGTATAAACAACCTCAGATAATGAAGAGATTATAGAAGTAACCCTTACCTTGTAATTTTACTTGATCGAGGGTATTTTAACATTTTGTATAGTAGTTAAAGACTTTTTATTAAATTATAGAATAACCAAATACATAAATATGATATCATATATGATCTTCTAATATTTATTTGTTAATAATATTTCAGTAGTATCATTATTTTTGGTGTTAACTGATTCGTTTCCCTTTATATGATTGGTTACGTAAGACATGTTTTTTATGGATATGATGTATTTGATTCATATATATAATGATATTTAATTCATAAACATTAATTTTAATCATAAAATGAAAATTATTCTTGAATAATTATGATGGGGAATGAATCTCATCGCGTTTGTGGAGACGAAAATCTATACGTACGCACGAGCGACAAAATCAATATATTGATAGTGAAATCATTTGTCATTGAGTGGTATATAATATATATAGAATCATTAACATGTTATATTTATTATTTATATTATTTATACTCTTTATTATACCCATCCAAATAATGAAGTGTTTTAATAACAATCTACACCACGACGTGGAGACGATAAGCCATACATACGCACGTATGGTGACTTTGTCATTTATAGGATGGATAGAATAAAGAATATGGTTATACCATATTTATAATAACATAACCGCATGTATAAGGTACTGGAGTTACTATTTTGGTATGGAAACAATAAATAAAGGGGTAGTGTAAGAAGAAAATAACTTGAAAGAGGGTGGTGAAATTATTACCTCTTCTCCCGGTGTTTCCTTTTGAGTTGATCAAAAGGCCTCCTTAAGATGGCTTTATAATCAAAGTAAGGACTCTAGGATGAAGTGATGGTAGTTGGGAGGATATTTGGGTAGGTTTTGGCTAATCCAAATGGCTTTGGAGGTATGAAATTAAGAGAAGGGGAAGTACCCTTTTATAAGAGAGGTGAGGGTCACTTTATGAAAATCTTGAAAAATTATTTTGTAATAAAATGATTTTCAGTTTATAATGGCTCCAAAATGAATTATCTCTAGTATAAGGTGTGTATGGGTCTATAAAAACTCAAAATATAGGTTTTAGAAATGTTTAGGTCAACATATTAACCTTATCTTTTAGATTTAACTCTTAGTTAAATAGTTTAACTTTTACCATGTATTCTTGTATTATTAAACTAAATGGCTAATAAATTCAGTATAAAAAGCCATGAGAATTTGAAGTTGTTCCTTAATGATATATATATCATTATATAAGTCCTTTTTTTAACCTTTATATTTTTAGGAATATTATATCTTTTAATTATATACTATTTTTTTAAAACCTATTTATTTCAATTTTGACAATATTTGATATTTTGTTTTTGTAAAAGTCATAAAATCCTGATTATTTCAAAAAAAATTAATTCAATAGACCCTAAAATGTCTTAATAATCTATAAAATTAGTGAAATTCATCTGAAGTCTCAATTTAAAATTATTTAGAAATTTATAATATCAATTATTTTAATATTTCATTAATAAGGTAATTACTGCATCATATTTGTGTCATATAAATATTTAATTATTTAACGTCTACATATTTTTAATAAAATACCATTATGTAGGAAATAATTTTATCTTTCTAATGAATATTTATAGTCAAATTTATATTATGTATAACCATATATTAAAAATGTTTTAGTTATTAAACTTTGAATTTAAAACTTTTAACTCTTCTCCAAATAAAGTAATAATAAATGTCTTAATCTAATCCTAGTAGACCAAAGATGATCATATTTTATTTTTAAGGTTGTTTTTGGTTGAAATACACCTATCCAATAGAATTAGGACATGTTTTAGGGTAATTATAATATTATTTTAACCCTTAATTACCTATTTACTTTTAATCATGGTAAATAAAAGTCAACAGTCACCATTCACCAAAAATTATTTTCATCTTATTGAATTAAATTTTACTTACGGATATCAACTATGTCTCTCCGATTTTTGAAATTAAACTTATAGAATCGGTAGTATTAGGTTTTTTAAAAAATTTCAAATTCTTCTAGAAGGTGGGTAAAAGACGGTAAGAAGTTCAATAAAATTTTATATATCTAAACTTATTATAAAATGACTCAAATGAATTAAATTGAACATATGTAGGTATTATGTATCTATTTTGACATAAAAAATCAAATAAAATAACTAATTATTGAAATAAAAAGTCGGTTTTAAACAATAACATAGTATTTTTCACTATTCATCAAAAATTGAAGGTTTTCATAAAAATACCAAAAATTCACCCTAAACTAATTTTGATATTCTGAATAAAAAAATTAAGTCCATTTTATAAAATAAAATTTACAAAATTTCAAAAAATGGGTATTACTATTCATAACAGCTGGGTTAATTGGTCATGGTGTGTTAAAACTCTAAGTTGCATACAAGGAAAGCTACTGCATTATTCAAAGGGAAAAATATTGTGAAAGCTTGTGGTGTTACAAGAAACCTAAAATTGGTTACTATAAATGTTTTGGTCAGACAATATTTATTTTAAATAAATAAGATAATAGAGACAAATTTGATTCTAAAGGTAACGAAGGTATATTTTTAGGATACTCTAATAACAGTAAATATTATTGGATATATAATAATAGAACTTTTTTAATAGAAGAAAATTTTCATTTTTGGTTTATTGAAAATGAAGAAAAACAATTTTTTGATTTTTTTGATAATGTTGATTAATTTATGAAATTCAATTTTGATGAAGATAAACCTAAAAAATGATAACGAATTTATTTAGGGGGATCTCATCTCATCTCAATGTGATCTTTTAGTTTGGAAAATTAATAAATATAACTCTTTGGAAAATGTTATATGAAATGTTGAATCTGTAATTAAGACTAGAACATTAGTTTTAAATTTCTATTCTAATTCTTCATTTGTAGCTAATTTTGTTCCACTTAATTTTAAACATTATTTTAAATATTAAAATTAGATTAATTCCATGCATGATGAACATGACTTGTTTTATAGAAATTATGTTTGGAATTTAGTTGAGTTACTAAAAAATAAAAATTCTATAGGAACCAAATATATTTTTGGAAATAAATTGGGAAGTGTAGTAATATTGTTAGAAATAAGGATAGATTATGTTTTCATGTTTATCTTCATTTAGAAAGAATTTATTTTGATGATTAATTTTCACTAGTTTTTTTATAGGAATCCAATCATATTTTATCATCTTTATAATCTTTTAAAAAATTTAAACTATTTCAAATGGATTTAATAAGTGATTTTTTAAATTGTGTAATTTCATAATACTTGTATGTTAATGAAACTCTTGGCTTCAAAAATAATGAATTTCTGAATCATATTTTTAAACTATCTAAATCATTATATGGTCTTAAACAAGCTCCTCATTCTTTTTATGAAATATTAACACTTTTTTTAAATGCAAAATGATTTTTTAAGGTATGATTGATCATACCCTATTTATAAAATGAGTTTCAAATGATATACTGTTTATACAAATTTATGTTGGTGATATTTTTTTCGATTTATAAACTATATACTAAGTAATGAGTTTAAAAAATAATGAAAAATTAATTTTATATGAGCCTAATGGGGGAATTAAAAATTTTTCCTTGGTATAAAAATTAATCAATAGAAATATGATATTTTCATAAATCAAAATAAGTATGCCAAAGAACATGTAAAAAGGTTTGGACATGATTCATGTAAAACTATGAGAACCCCAATGAGCGCTAACTGTAAACTAGATGTGGATGAATCTAGAAATTCAATTAATAATAAAACTATACGGAGGAATAATAGGTTGTTTATTATATATTAGTAGATCTTGACCTTATATTATATTTTTTGTCTTTATGTGTGATATATATCAATACAACCCCACATATATTCATCTTAAATATTTGAAATAATATTTAGATATCCCAAGGGTACTATATCTACTGAATTATTTTATTCAATTGGTAACTACTTTGATTTATTATCTTAATTTGATTTTGACGTTGACGGTTGTATACATGACTGAAACTACTAGAAAAGTGGTTATCCCCATGAATCTATACCACATTAGGGAAACCATCGGTATAGATATTCTACCTAAATTCATACACGCTGTTTGAAAAAAATGTTTATATGGGTTGAGCAATACTAAGGATTTTCCAAAACCCATGGGTATAGATCCTTAAAAAAATTGGGAATCTTATTAGGTGTAACACCCCAAAACCCGAACCTTATGTATTGATAAGTTATGCTTACTTTTGTTTGAATAACTAAACAAAACTTGTTTCTCATGAGAGGGTAATAATGTGGTTTTAATTTATATTAGAATTCAACCGAGTAAAACACACAGGTGGATACAAGACTTTTCATTTATATAAAGACAGCGTAGGGTTTACAATACACTAAGATCAAAGGAGTAAGCATTCTAACCAAATATAATTTTTAAAAACCCTATCAGAATTACAGGGATACCACTTAAAACAACGAAAACCCCTATAAAATAATATGGGTCCTTAGAATTTGTCATAATGAACATAAGAGTGGCCAAATCCACTGTGATCACCCTGAGAACCAATGGTATGACATGCGCTATCTTCTTCAATCGCCTTGTATTTAGGGCACCATAGGCATCGTTTTATAAGGAAAACAACCGGACCATTGTCTTAGGTGACTTTTAGATTCTAACGGCTATAATTATAGTTGTTGGCCAAGTTTGATAATTAATTGAAAACATATGAGTATATCTTAGTTCTCCAAATAATTAGGTTATAGATATAAAAATTATGAACCTACTCATAACCATGATCCCTTAGAGGTCATAATGAAATGTTTTGAATATTAAATTTGTGTTTTTGGAAAGTGATACAAAAATAAAAAATGTTGCATTTAATTCAAATGTATTCTTAATATTTTCTATCAGTTTCTTAAAACTATGTTTAAGTTATTTTAATAGCATTATATTTTTAATCAAACTATGTTTTGATCACTACAATAATAGTATAAAAATTATCATTCAATGTATAACTTTTTATGTCAAAATATAGTGTTTATAAACAGCCTTAGAAAATAATTTTAAGACAAATTCTAATTTTTACCCATTAACCTTCAAATATTTAATAAGTGCCATGCATAAAAAAATGAAAATTTATGTATAGTATTACTTTTTTCAGTCCTTAATCCTTTATATTTAATGGTTAGTTTTTATAAAAATTTGGGCCCACTAGGGCCAGCCCTTATGGCTGGGCTGAGGGAGGCAGCTCACGCTGGATGGTTGATCCTAGCCTTCAGCCCAAGCCTGGTCTAGCCCTAGCTCGGGCATAGGTCTCTCGAGGGGTGCACAAGAGCCTAGGAGCGAGGGCACAATCATGCAGCGCAGGTGCAAGGCTGCTGCGAGCATGGGTAGGGTGAAGCCTACAGGGGGGAGCGGGAGCCCATGTGAAAGGCCCCCAATGTGTGTGATTTGTGTTTTCTGAAACAAGGATCGGAGTCTCTGGCTTATAAGGGAGGCAAAAAAACCCACTGATTCGATGTGGGAAGCGTTTTTTTGGGAGAAACGTGATCATGGTCGTTGGATCACAAAGCGCACGATCTAGGCCATTAATCCTGACCTCGTGTTTGATCTTCAGCTACCGTGGCACATCACCAGGTTTTTGTGGCCCGTTCGATCTGGCGCGATCTAATCATGCTCGTTCAAAGTTTTTAAAAAATTCTTTATCAGTCTTGTGTCATCTGATCAGACTCAGATTTAATCCGAGCAGTCTAGAAACTACGGACGCATCACGGCCCTTGAAACCTAGATCGAACTAATCCAGGCCGTCAAAATTCCACCAGATTTGTTCCAGTGTCACTATCCTCTTCCTCCCGCGATGTGCTATACACCAGTACCCTACTTACCTTTTACACCATTTTTTTCTTCACTCTTATAGCTTTCGGACCCACCACTCACATTGTTTCCATGGAGATCTTTCTCTCTATTATTTTTATAAGTCAAGTTGGCCTCAAATCCATCTCTTTTTACATTAAAATAATCACCATAGGTATAGTATATACAACTTCACCAAGGCATCCGGAAAACCCTCTCGGTTCTTTGAAAGTCTCCAGCAAACTTCAATGAGTCCTCTGAGATTTCCAGTGCCTTCATGAGCTCCTTCTCCTCCTCCTCTTCCTTGATTTAAGGTAGGGGATTAACTTTTTCTTGCCTTTGGTTTCAAGTTGTATCAGTGTATATATATAAATATATATGTGTGTGTGTGTGTGTGTGTGTGTGTGTGTGTGTGTGTTTAAGTTTGTGCTTATAGGTTTATTTTTACAAAAATCTGAAACATGATTTCATATTTCTGAGTCTTGGTGACTAAAAAATGCTAAGAAGGTAATCGTTAATTGTTAAGGTATACTTTTGTACTTAGTCATCCTTGTGATAAAACACACACACAAACACAAACATATATATATATATATATGTTTGGAATATATGAACATGTATATGATCATACCCACACATATATGTACGCATATAGTTTTCTATCGTAACCCTATTCTGGTTTTCTAAAAGTGTTTTTTAATGTTTAACCAATGAAGCAGTACTCATTTTTTGGTGTGAAATGAAAAGTTAATATACTTAATTCTATATATATATATGTGTTCTATATCAACATATATCATCTATAAGTAAATTTAGGATCTTCAATGGTTAAATGTTGTATGTATAAATATTTTCAATGGTCGAAAATTATACTTGGGTGTGATTAGTATAGACTTTTAATTATATAAAAAAACGTATAAACACTTATTATATATTTGGACATGTACGCATAATTCAATATGGTTTTATTTTATACTAATAAAGATTATTTACAACTATTAAATAAATTCATGGGTGCGAACATAGTTTTGGGTTCAAGTGGATTCATAATGTTAAGAAAAATATTAGTTTTTAAATATGTATGTCCTATGTCAAACTCGTTTTAGTTAAAGAACCATTAATGATATTAGCCTTGTTATAATTTTATATTTCAAACACTTTTTATCCATTATTTGAGATGCTTCAGTAATTGCCTCATGTGGAATGAATGTGTAATAAACCATGAATACCTTCGATAAATTGAAACAACTATATTTTTAATGTAATCTATTATATTATGTATATTTGGATTAAATGGTATCATTTTCCATTTTATATATATTAGTAATCAATGATTCGTGCATGTGCATAAATGACATCTATCTTAATTCAAAATTGGTCATTTTAAACTATAAATATTCATTTCTATAAATCATTGAGTTGGAAAATTAAGGAACTATCATTTTATGTGGTAACCCCATCCATTCATTACATGCGTGTTTTAAATTAATATCACATGAAAAAAGAATGTTTATTATTTTATGCATGTCATTGGAAAAATTATCACTTAAATAATAGTTTATATATTATAGTTAAGTCTGTTTCCAATTCATTTTCTCAGTGCATGAATTGAACATGAATAATGAACATGGATTGCGATGCATTAAATGTTTATTGCTATGAAGGATTTGTAAAGTTGTTATTTTAAGTGGTAATCAAAAAAAACACCTTTTCATGATAATTTGTGAGGTAAGAATTTTATTATTAAAAGTGGTATGGGACACTTTGAATAAAGTGATATGAGAAACCGAGTAATTATGAGTATTTGAAACGATAAGTGACTTAATAAATCAAAGTGGTATGTGCACTTTTATTTAAGAAGTATGAGGAATGCATTGGACTTATTATGTGATGGGTGGGGTCCTCTACAGCCCCTAGATGCATCAGTAGGTCTCATGAAATAGCTAGTATCATATTTTTCAGAGGCCTTTCCTATTTATGAGTTATCGATTTTGGCTGAGGCCTTAATCATTAGACGCCTTGGCATGAGGCATTGACACAGTCCGTTATATGCACTTACCTCATGATGACTATGAATATTAATTAACCAGAGTAATATTTTACTAGTGGAATAGTATTGGTTAAAGATCTTATGATTATGAGAATTCAAGGAGTATAAGTACAGTATATTATTTATGCAATATTCAGAGATTTTATTTCCAGTGTATGTTTCAAAAGTGTAAAAGATGAATTTGATGTTATTATTTTAAGTGAGAATCTGATCATGCGTTACACTTAGCTATTAATTCTGTATTTTAATTTTAACATGAAATGTCTTTTACTTATTATACTGAATGAGAATTTTCTTATGAAGATGTTTGTATGTTTTAAATTGTGAAATTATATGCCTTAGAAAATTGTATTAGTGTGTTAAATGTGTTACATCATTTTAAAGGAAATGTTATATTGATATTTTAAATAAAGTTTTCATACATTTTTTTGAGTATAGTATGTTGTATTTTTAAACCCCTTACTGGGAATTCATATGATCACCCTACATTTTTAATTACAATTTTTCATGTATCAACTTTTAGCGGATGACACATTTCAGCAATAGATGGTTTCTCAGAGACCAAATTGAATTCGATCCTCTTTATGGAAACGGCCCTAGGTGCTCGAGAGCTAGGGCATGACAGTTGGTATCAGAGGATTCAGTTTGGATAACTCTAGAAAACCAGAACTGAACAATGATAATTTGCTTAAGAAATACTAAGAATGATGTTTTCTTAATTTCAGATGGAAAATGAGGGTACTAACCTTCTGTCTCTTCCCAAGGAGGCCTTGGAAACCATAATTTCCATAGCTAGCCATGAAAATTTTATAAACTATGCCCATATCTGTATTTCATGAAAACATCTCTATGACATATCCAATTCTCCCCGAGTACTTCAACTCCACAGAATAACGGTTCTGAATTACATCTTAATGATGCAAGCCTAGTTTCCATCCGACGCATGACGTGGAAAAAAATACGAGGGACTTTTTAGAAGCTTCACCGCAGCGGATGGCTTCCCGTCTCTCATAGCCTTCTAAGAAGCTTTAGTATCAGGAGACCTCTGTGTGGCATATATGTGTCAAGTCCTATCTTATGGCCATCTTGGTCAAGTAATGGACTTTGACATCCTTGAATACGAAGCCTCCTGATCTGTGTAGAGACAACAAGTACCTGCAGACCTCTCTCAGTTGTACACCCCACACATCAGACTCTGGAGACAACCCAAATGATCCCATGATATCGAACCAGATTGCTCAAGTTGCATATGGTTTAGGTAAATTGAAATATTTGAATTAGTTCTGGGGATTCGTGTATTAGGAAACTGGGGAAACCATTTGCCCTATTTTATTTTATATACTAGTAGTTATATAAGAACATAACTTGTTGTCTCTTCTTTTGTTATCCTTTCATTGGCTACACTTTAGAATGAGTATCGCTAAATTAACTTTAATAATAAAATTTCAGATGGAAGGACAAACTCATATGTTATCTCTTCATGTTGAGGTATTGTAGATTATTGCGAGCAAAACCTGTGAAGAGGATTACCTACCTCTCCCAATCTTGCGAATAAATGTTCAAGCAACTATATGAGGTGATAAACAGTTCGGACATTATCCGCACCTGTCAAGGGAATGCTTCCATTTACTACCACATAGCCACAGCACAACTGGCCGAGTAGAGGTGAAGAGGAAAATACCACGAAGGTCTTTTCATATGTTTCACCCTAGGCCGGAACTACACGGCCATGTTATGTTTTCAAGAGGCTTATTTGGAAGGAAACCTTTGTGCATCCAATATGTAACAACTCCTCAGATTTAGTCTATAAAATAACATCTACGACTTGGATGTTCTTGTTCGAGACATATTACGATGAGTTCTTCGTGTGATGGTTCATTCAGACATCTTTAAAATTTCTACCTGTCGAGCATCCCTCTGGAAGCCCGAGTGTTCGATGCAAAAGTTCAACCCCTTCTATCTGAGCTATTTCTGGATCAGAAAACTAGAGGAGTTGAGCATCAATTTCGGTTTTCCAATGAATGTGCTTGAGGATCCTCTATAATGGGGGATGTGGTAAGAACATTAGAGAGCTTTCTTTTGTGGTTATGGAATGAATTGTGAGGACTCAATTCCATGTAGGGGGGAATGATGTAACAACCCAAAACCCGAACCTTATGTTTTGATAATTTATGGTTACTTTATTTTGAATAGATAAACAAAACATGTTTCTCGTGAGATGGTAATAATATGGTTTTAATTTATTTTAGAACACAATCGAGTAAAACACACAAGTGGATACAAGACTTTTCATTCATATAAAAACATCGTAGTGTTTACAATAGAATAAGATCAAAGGAGTAAGCATGCTAACAAAATATACTTATTAAAAACCCTATCAAAATTATAGGGAGACCACTTAAAACAACAAAAACCCCAAAAAAATAATATGGGTCCTTAGAATTTCTCAGAATGAACAATAGAATGGACAAATCCACTATGACCACACTGAGCATCAATGGTATGATGTGCACCATCTTCTTCAATCTCCTTGAACATAGGGCACCCTAAGGCAACGTTTTATAAGGAAAACAACCCAACCATTCCCTTAGGTGACCGTTGGATTCCAATGGCTATAATTATAGTCGTTGGCCTTATAGTATAATTAATTGAAAACATATGAGTATATCTTAGTTCTCCAAATAATTAGGTTATGGATTTAATAATTTTGAAATTACTCCTAAACATGAACCTTTAGAGGTCATAATGAAAATTTTTGAATATTAAATTGGTGTTTTTGAAAATTTATAAGAAAATCAAAACATGTTGCAATTAATTTAAATGTATTATAAATATTTTCATTTAGTGTCTTAATACTATGTTTAATTTCCTTCAATTGAATTATATTTTTAATCAAACAATGTTTTGACCACTACAACAATAGTATAATAATAATTATTTGATGTTTCAATTTAAATGTCGAAATATAGTGTTTATAAACTGCCTTAGAAAATACTCTTAAGAAAAATTCTAATTTGTACACATTAACCTTCTAATATTTAATAAGATCCATGTATAAAAAATAAAATTCCTATATAGTATTGCTTTTTTTGTCATTAAGACTTATTATTTATAGGTCAGTTTTTATGACCATTTTGGCTAGCTAGGCCTAGCCCTTATGGCTGGTCCGAGAGAGGCAGCTCATGCTGGGTGGTTGAGCCTAGCCCTCAGCCTAAGACTGGGCCAACCCGAGCTCAGACATAGGTCTCCCGAGGGGTGCACAGGGGCATGGGAGTGAGCGCAAGAGTGCGCAGCACAGGCGCAAGGCTGCGGTGAGCATGGGTAGGCTGAAGCCTACATTGGGTGGGGGAGTGGGATCCCATGTTTAAGGCCCCCTGTGTGTGTGCTCTGTATTTTCTGAAACAAGGATCGAAGGCTCGAGCTTATAAGGGAGGCAAAAATAGCTCGCCGATTCGATATGGGAAACTTTTTTTGGACAAAACATGATCATGGTCACTGGATCACGAAGCACGTGATCTAGGCCGTTGACCCTGACCTTGCATTTGATCTTCAGCAACCACGGCGCATCACTGGATTTTTGTGGTCCGTTCGATCTGGCGTGATCTAATCATGGTCGTTTGATGTTTTTAAAAAAATGCAGCTTCAGTCTCGTGCCATCCAATTAGACTCAGATTTAATCTGAGCCATCCATTACCTTTAAAAAACTGCAGACGCATCTCGGCCCTTGAAACCAGGACCGAACTAATCCTGGCTGTCGAAATTCCTCCTGATTTGTTCCAATGGCGTTGTCTTCTTCCTCCTGTGGTGTGTTATACACCAGTTCGCTACTTACCTTTTACACCAATTTTGTCTTCACTCTTATAGCCGCTGGACCCTCCACTCACACGGTTTCCATGAGGATATTTCTCCCTATTATTTTTATAAGTCATGTTTTCAACATATTCCTCTTTATTTACATTAAAATAATCACCATAGGTATAGTGTATAAAACTTCACCAATGCATCCGAAGAACCCTCTAGGTTCTTTGTAAGTCTCTTGCGGACCTCAATGAGTCCTATGGGATTTCCACTGCCTTCCCGAGCTCCTTCTCCTCCTCCTCTTCCTCGAGTTAAGGAAATGGATTACCTTTGTATTGCCTTTTGTTTCAACTTTTATGAGTGTATATATATATATATATGTTTAAGTTTGTGCTTATAGGTTTCTTTTTACAATAATCTGAAACAAAATTTCATATTTCAGAGTCTTGGTGATTAAACAATGCTAAAAAGGTAATCGTTAATTGTTAAGGTCTACTTTTGTACTTAGTCCTCCTTGTGAGAAAAGACACACACACACACACACACACACACACATATATATATATTTGGAATATGTGAACATGTATATGATCATACTGACATATATATGTATGCATATAGTTTTCCATCCTAACCCTATTCTGGTTTTCTAAAAGTGTTTTTGAATGTTTAACCAACGAAGTGGTACTCGTTTTGGTTGTGAAATGAAAGATTCATATACTTAATTCTATTTATAGATATAAATACATATGTTCTATAGCTGCAGATATCATCTATAAGTGAATTTAGGTTCTTCAAAGGTTAATGGTTGTATGTATAAATATTTTTTAAGGTCTAAAATTATACATGGGTGTGTTTAGTATGAACTGTTAATTATAAAAAAATGGATAATCACTTAGTATATATTTGGACATGTACACATAATTAAATATAGTTTTATTTTATACTAATAAAGATTATTTACAACTATTAAATAAATTCATGGGTGCGAGTATAGTTTTGGGTTCAAGTGGATTCATAATTTTAAGAAAAACATCAGTTTTTAAATATGTATTTCCTATGTCAAACTCGTTTTAGTTAAAGAATATTTAATGATATTATCGTTGTTATAATTTTATGTGTCAAACCTTTTTTATCCATTTTTTGAGATGCTTTAGTAATTGACTCATGTGCAATGAATGTGTAATAAACCATGAATACCTTTGATAAATGGAAACGGCTACATTTTCAATGTAATGTATTATATTATGTATATTTGGATTAAATGGTTTCATTTTCCATTTTATTTATAGTAATACTCAATGATTCATGCATGTGTACAAATGAAATCTATCTTAATTTAAAATTGGTCATTTTAAACTATAAATGTTCATTTCTATAAATCAGGGATTTTGAAAATTAAGGAACTATCATTTTATGTGGTAACCCGTCCATTCATTACTTGCGTGTTTTAAATTAATATCACATGTGCAAAGTATGATTACTTATTTATGCATGTCATTGGGAAAATATCATTTAACTAATAGCGGAAATATTATCGTTAAGTATCTTTCCAATTCCTTTTACAAGTGCATGAATTGAACATGAATAATGAACATGTATTTTGATGCATTAAATATAAGGCCATAGCCTTAAACCTTACTTAATATCGAGTTACTTCAAGAATACACGTTGAGGATCATTTCAGGTTTAGAGTTTTAGAGAATTATATCATAAAAAATGCATTACATTCCACATTTAAACAAAGTGGTTACATAAAAGATAGTCCTCATTTTTCCCATCAACGGAAACATATTTAAAATAAAACATGGATTCATTCTTGACACTTCCTTGAAACTATCATCACATCATGTAACTTTCCCTTGACCTGTGAAAAACATTTCAAAAACTTGGGATGAGCATAAAAAGCTCAGTAAGGGATATAAAAGTAAGAAATTAAAACATTATTCCATGCATGAAATCATACTTTACTCATAAAACATAATCACAGACCTCATCAAATCATGAATAAATCATAGAAATCATAAAACATAAAGGTAACATGAGGCATTCATAATATTCTTACGTAGGGAGTAACCCTCATGGTTACGTTTGGAATACCCATCACAGTATATTCCCTAAATCTCTTCGGAGAAACCGTAACCTTTAACTCCTTCGTGTTACCCAATGCATTGGAGAGCTATATCGGGCTCACCCGCCGTTAGTTTATCACAGAACCACCCGTTTTCATAAACAATGCCCAAGAAAAATAACATAATAATAGCACATAACTTAATAATAAAGGAAATATGACATTCCCACATTTCAATAACAATATATAATTTTAAGATATTGAAATAATGAATCCATTCAAAAAAACCATTTTCAAAACCATTTAAAACATTTAATAAAGAGATTTTTGAATCAAAGTGTCCCATACCACCTTGAATCTTCTAAAATTTTAAACCATTAATATCCATATAAATAAATCCTTAAACCCATTGTGAAAACATGGATATTAATGATATATTTTTATAAAAACAAATCATTAAAACATTTAAAGTGATATTTTAGTTAAAGGGTTTTTACCAAAATTAGAGACACTTGAATACAATAATTGAGGAATAACATTTAATCAGAACTTTATAATATCATGAGAATAAATTGATTCATGATATAATAGTCTAAAGGATAGTATATACACCATATAAGAGTAAATTAGTGCATAACAACAATGAAGTCTCAATAGAAATTTAAAATGAGATGAAATCCCTTATAAAGACAGTATCCTTAAATTAAGGATAAATCAATCTCATAATAATGTGTGAAAAATATAAATACACCCAATATAAGTGGATATTATGTGTGAAACAATCAAATTTCATTCACAAATATTCAATGGATGACATATTCAATAACTACAAGTTGAACCCAAAGAAATCGAAATTGGGTTAAAAAGTTCCCTTGGTAAAATTTGACAGCCTAACGGTGTCACTTTAAAAATTCATTAAATTAGTTGATGAGAGAGAAAATGGTATCTCATCACTTGGACATAAAATTTACATCAATAAGGATATATAATAACATATCCCAACATAAAAAATATGTAAATTAAAAGACATAACAAAATAAGTTTTTTAAAAAGAGGAGGGTGAAAGGTTCCCTTACAGACTTGGGTATCTTTCGAAACATACAACCCAAGAAAGAAGGACAATACAACATTGATGTAAATACTCATAAACAAAATTATATTAAACAAAGAGTATAATAATGGGATGTACATATACCACTCAAAGAAAATGGTGGCTAATGTAGCATAAATCTCACGAGAATAAAAATGAGACGAAAAATCCCTTATGAAAACTCGGCATCCTAACGGCGCCACATAAAACATCCAAAAATGGATTGATGAGATAAAATAGGGTCTCTAATCATATTAACATAAAATTTAAATCAATAGTAATATAAAAGAACATCCCCCAACATAATAAAGATGGTCTTAAAAGAAGTGACATAAAAGAGAGTCCTTAAAAAGAAAGAGAGAGGTTGGATCTCTTACGAAAATTCGGCAGCCTAACTGCGCCACTCAAAACCTTCAAAATGGATTGATGAGAGAAATAGGGTATATCATAATATGAACATAAAAATTACAGTGATAGTAATATAAAATAACATCACAATCATAAGAAATATGAGCTTAAAAGGAATGACATAAAAGAGTGTACTTAAAAAGAAAGAGAGGGGTAGGATCCCTTACCTCATATCCGACTTGACTCTATCATTATTTAATCTCCTGAATAATAAACTTGAGTTAATTTATTATTTCTTAAGAACCTTTTTAAAATTCATTATTCCTTTTTTATCACTTATTACCATGTCATGAACACTATGTAATTATTTAAGTTAATAACAGTCATTTTAACGATCATTGCTACTTGAGTCAAAAATAAACTCTTTATAATTATGATTTTGTTCATGGGGTAAAATATCCATTATATACAGAATTATATTCATTATTTAGATATAATATATATAATATATATCCATTTTATACATGAATTTATAATATTACAAAACATTTATAGGTAAGAAATGAAATGCACCGTTCATGGAGACGGTAAGCCGTACATACGCATGAACGCTACATCCATTTCTATTTCATATTTACTGGAATTAAAAAATAATGATACATAATAGTATTATAATTCCATTATGTTATCATATATAATATTATTAAATCTATCCTTTATACGTACCACATATGGTATTAAGGAATCAAATCACTTTGAGGGGGCGGTAGTCTGCACTTCCTAAAATGAAGATATCACATTTACCCATAATGGAAACCATAAAGGTATGCCATAAATGAAAAATATAGAAGATTAATGAAACCATAAACAAATTATATATCATATATAAATATATTTACATCTTAATGGCCACCTTTGAAGGTGTAAAAAGAATATTGGACAATCATCTTTTCGTGAGAAATAAATTCACCACCCACAGAAATAATATGTTCTTTAACCATTAGATATAGGTGTGTGTAAGTGTATCTCGAATCCTTTTTATAAAAACATCATATTATATGGAATATACTGGTTTTTTTACAAAATAAATGAATAAAAATAGTTTATGGGGTTGGAGAATCAAAATAAAACAAAAGAGGACAAGTGAAGACGTTTCCTTAAAATCGGGTAACTCCCTTTGGTTTGAACCAAAAAGGTTTCTTGAAAAGCTTCCTGCCTAATGTAAGGATTATAGGATGAGGATATGGATGTGGAGAGACAAAATGATTAGATCTTGGCCGAGCCAAAGGCTGTATAGGTGTGGGTAAGTAGGTAGAGGTGGGGGCCTTATATAAGATGAGAGGAGGGGCACTCTTGGAAAGGTATAAAATGTTACTTTATTTTCAAATGTGTTTCGGATTTTAAATGTCGCAAATTGATGTATTTAGAGGATAAGGTAATAATAGTATGAAATCCACCCATCCAATAGGTTTTTGACATGTGTAGGTCTTATATTTTACATTATCTTTTCATTTTATTTAAATCATTAAATAATGAGGTAATCGTTGCGTCATCATGATGTCATAAATAATTTAATTTATTTAATGTCTAAATATTATATAAAAAAATACTATGATGTTGGAAATCTTTTTTATATTTACAAGGACTATTTATAGTATAAAATCAGACTTGTATAACCCCATGTAAAAATGGTTTTAGTAAAACAATACATGTTTGTGTCATTTTTACTTTTACTTTAAATAAAAGGCATAAATGTCATTATCTTACACAAGTGGCTCCATGGGGTCCCACAAATTGACCCATGGGTTTTCCTGGTCGACCATGACTCATCCAATATGGTTAGTATAAGTTTCAAGATATTTTCATTTTATTATAATATCATTTTTACCTAAAATCACACTAATTACCTTTAATCGCGATTAATAAAACTTAAAAGTTACTTTTCATCAAAAATTATTTTCATCCCATTGAACCAAATTTTACTTAATAATGAAAATCATTTATATTAGATTTTTTAAATTCAAATCACATAAGTGGTAAAGTTCCATTTAAATGAAAGATCAGTTTTTGTAACTAGCACTTTGTGGTTTCACTATTCATCAAAAATTAAGGTTTTTCAGAAAAATACCAAAAATTCACCCTAAGCTATATTTGATATTCCGAATTCAAAAATGATGCCTTTGTTTTACCAAATTCATAACATAAAAGTTTCATTAATTAATTTTATAACTAAATTCTACTATCAAATCCAATAGCGTGTTTTTAAGAAACAATATCTATCAAAAGATTGACACTTGTTTATGTCCAATATCAAAGTCATATTAATTCAAATCACCACCATTGGATTAAATGGTAAAAATATATTATAATTTCACTTTAAAACCAATTCAAAAGATAATCTAATCATATAAATAAATTAGATTAAAAATAGATTTTGAATTAAAATACAACATTTTTCACTATTCATTAAAAAATGAACTTTATCGGAAATTTACCAATAATTTACACAAAGTAAATTTTGATGTCCCGATCCTAAAGAAAAATTTTATTTTTTCAAATATAACACATAAAATTTTCAAAAAGTGGATTTAAAATAGGTTCGCCATCAGTCTGAGAACCCTTTATCCTTTCTAGTAAATATGGTTTGGAAACCATTTGAAAAAGTATTGATGTTTCACCTTCCATGGTTATTCCCATATCCATATTTAATAGATCCACGGAAATAGGATCCCTTTTAACTCTCATCTTGTTCAAAACTCCATGATCCTTTCTACTCAAAGCATCTACCACCTTATTTGGCTTCCCCTGGTGGTAGTGTATAGTGCAATAATAATCTTTGAGTAGTTAAAGCCATTGAATTTTCCTCATGTTGAGTTCTTTATGTGAGAAAATATATTTCAAACTCTTGTGATCAGTATATATATCACATTTGTCCCATATAGATAGTGTATCCATATCATCAATGCAAATATTACAGCTTCTAACTCAAAATCATGGGTGTAATAGTTTTTTCATTAATTTTTATCTATCGTGATTCATAGGCAACAACTATATTATTTTGCATAAGGACGCAATTAAGTACTTTATTTAAAGCATCACTATAAATAAGAAACATGTCATTTCCCAATGGTAGTGTCAATATAGGTGCATTGACTAATCTTCTCTTCAGTTATTCAAAACATTCTTCTCACTCTTTTGTCCAAAAAATTAACCCCTTTACGTGTGATCTTGGTTAATGGGTTATCCAATCGGGCAAAATTCTGGACGAAGTGCCAATAATAACCTGCTAAATCAATAAAACTACGTACCTTAGTTACACTCATTAGTGCTGTCCATTATTTTACTACTCTTGTCTTATAATGATGAAAAGAGATTCCATCCTTAGAGACAATATGACCAAGAAAAGAAATTTCCTGAAGCCAGAATTCACACTTTCTAAACATCCCAAATAATTCATTTCGTCTAAGGGGTTTCAGAATAGTGTGAATGTGATTTTCATGATCTTCATAGATTTTCGAGTAAACCAAGATATCATAAATAAATACAACTATAATGTCATAAAGATATTCCTTGAAAAATATATTCATTAGATCCATGAAAATAGAGGGTTCATTAGTCAGTCCAAAAGGGATTACTGTAAACTCGTAATGCCCATACCTGGTTCGAAATGAAATTTTCATAATGTATTCCTTCTTCACACACAACTGATAATATTAAAATTGGAGGTCAATCTTTGAAAAATATTTAGATTCATGTATTTGGTTGAATTAATCATCATTGTGAGGTAGGGGATACTTTTTCTTTGTTGTTATAACATTGATCTCCCTTTAGTCAATTCACAACCTCATAGATCCATTTTTCTTCTTAATAAAAAGAACAAGGGCTCCCCATGGTGAAACACTAGGGAAAATAAATCCTTTGTTACTCATTTACTCTAGTTGTTTCTTTAGTTACACTAATTTCATTGTGGCCATTTTATAAGGGGCCTTTGATATGGGCCTTTAACTAGGAATTAAATCAATAGAAAACTAAATTTCTCATTATGGAGGATGTCCAGGTAAATACTCTAAAAACACATCAACATATTCTTGGACAATAGGTACATCGTCTATTTTAGCATTATTTTCCTCACCAATTGTTATTTAACACTCTTCCTCCCAAATAATTGAATTTATTAGAGCTACTGGAGATTGATCCAGATAAGAATCAGATGGAGAAGTTTTTTCTCTAAAGATAAGGTTCTCCTTATCAACATTGAAAACAGTAACCACCATCTTCTTACAATTTTTTTGCATCATGGTTCGAAAGGAAATCCTTACAGAGGATTATATCAAATTAAATTATGTGTAAGATGATGATATCAGCAGATAAATAATGTTTATATGCATTAATGGTAACTAATTCACAAAATTGTGTTCAATGTTACTTCCCTTAGGGGTTTCGACTGAAAACTCCTTTGTTAAATCAAATTGGAAATATCTAATTTTATTAGCAAACTAGGAAGATATTAATTAATGTGATGATCAAGAATAAAATAAATCATTAGATAAACATAAGGAAACCATTAAATTACCCACCAACACGTCTTTCAGAGCTTCAACCTCAGTAGTAATGATCGCATAAGCTTGGCCTCCATCCCTTGTCCTTTTTTGAGTTATGATTCCCTAAGTCATAGAAAATTAATTTTTATAATACCCCATTTATTTAAAATTTTAGCATTCAACATTGATAGCCTCTTTCTTAACCTTTCAATCACAATCTTGGTGTCCTTTTTCACAACACTTATAACAGACTCCCATTCCCTTCAGGAAAGTACTGGGGTGTTTCTTCTCAAATTTAATACATGATGGATATTCAACTTTTCCCTTCTTCCCCTTATTTCCATTTATAATGTGTTCATCATATCTCTTCTTCTCTTGATTTTCCATAAATTCAAAAGTCTTAGAGAATTCCTTTTCTGTATTGAAAGCACACAATACAATATCATCATACGATGAAAAGGATTTTGAGTCTAATTCTTGATGGGGAAATGGTTTTAACCCATCAATTAATCAATAAATATTACTCCTACTATTACATATATAATATGCCACATGCCTTGCTATACTTGTAAAGTTACCCTCATACTTTGTGACATTCTCATCCTCCTTTTTCCACATACTTAAAAAATTTATCTCAATATCCACTCGATGGTCACAAGGAAATTATTTTTCTAATAAAATCTCTTTAAACTCATTCCATTCCATGTTTGATAATTAATCTTAATTTTTGTTTTGGATTAATGGAAACCATTAACAAGAATATCCCGGGAAGTGATAAACTGTCATGACAAATTTATAACTTTCTCTACTCCCCAAAGCTTGAAATGTTTTCTCTAAGGAACTTATACATTTCTCAGCTACTAATGGATTTGTACTTCCATTAAATTTTGGTGGTTGATGCCTCATGAAGAGGTCTAATATTGATCTTATGCATTGTGGATCAGGGTGCTCCATACTTGTAAGATTATTATTCATAACCTGAGCGAGTTGTCCCAGTATGGTGATAAGCTGATCTGAACCAGTTGCATCACCAACACCACTATAATTATCTAGAGTAGGAGGGAAATCCCTACATATATTATGTGCATTGATACTGTTTCCATTCCTTCCACTAGGTGCCATTTCTAAAAAAATATAATACACTAGATTAGTTTATAAATCGCAATACATAATTCCAAACTTGTAAAACACTTAACATAAATTGAACAATTTATGGATCTAATCCATAATCATAAAAACGTTTTCTATGATGAAGTATATACCCATAAATCCTTCGTAATGGTTTGTAATGAAAATGTGAATTATCCTATGCATATCCCCCTGGAGTGTCATAACCAAGAGTGCATCAAAGCCCATTTTTGGGTACCAAGATAACATAGTTCAAGCCTGAAACTCCTTGTAGGAGTTCTCACTACTAGGAATATATATGCCAGAGCCACCTCTACCTACTCATATAAAGAAACAGATGTATTGCTTGGAATATACACAAAATCTCTACAATACCAAAATTATAGGAAGTTCTTCTATATTAATCCTCAAAGTCTATCTTAAGTTAATGTGATCTAATTAGAGTTTATCAGAATATAGTTTCCAATGTTTATAATGAAATTACTCTAATAACAAATGTAATGCAACAACCCTAGTTACCTGGAGAAGGTGAATTATTACATAACATTGGCATGATCACAGGGGATCAAATCCTGAAATATTGATCAGTTTAGTAGACTTGGAAGTACTAGATACATTCATAAGTTTGACATTATATAATAAAATGAAAAAAAAAACAAAAACATTGTCTCCATTGACCACATTAATATCCTTTAGAATATCCTAGCAGGTCAGTCATAATATACTTCTTCGCATCATGGGAAAAATAAAACATAGAAATGGGAGAGCTCAGATGCTCAATAAGGATAACAATATAGAGGAAACATTCATAAATAATCATAGACATTTAAGTCAATGTATGAGGCTAAACCACAAGCATTTTAAATTTAAACTTCATCATAATATGAAAAAGATAAATAAATTATTCCATTTACTTATTCAAAGAGATATTCTACTAGTTTAATAATCAAATATAATATCAATAGCCTATTTCTTAATAATGAAATGCATAATGCCAGACTTCATAACCACATAGTCATGGCCTCGTACATAGACTACAAATTAGATTCTGTCAAAGCCTTATTCCAAGACACTTGTTTATCTCATGAGACCTACCGATTCATCGAGGAGCTATAGCAGGCTCCACCTGTCACTTTCTAAGTCTAATGCATTCTTCATATGAAAATGTTTAAGCATAAAATATACATTAATATTAAAACTAGCATAAAAATGTCAATAATTTATCCAGAAACCATGAATGGTATAAAAACAACACATCCACAATAAAACATATCAAAAAACCTTCAATACAATACAGAAGATTTTTATCATAATAAATCAACTTCAAACAAGTTTAAAATCCATTAAAGGATGTGGACATAGATGAATTCAATGCCTTTCGAGAGAAATATCTCTTTCTATTTTGAAATCATTTAAAAGTCATGTAATTATAAAAAGAAAACATTTTTTTGAAAAAATTCATATAATCATGTAAGGGAAACATTGAAGGAGTTATAATGACAGAAAATAGAAGCACCCACCATATAAGTTAAAAAACATTCTTTCCTTAATTTTGTCAAAAATGACGTAAAAGACCTTGTTTGGAAAATGACAGAAATATTACTTTATAAACATTATATAAAAATTTAAACAAGGGTATAAATGAATTTAACTGATAGTCTAGGAAATAGTAAAAATGTTTTGAAATACATTTTTAAGAAACATAGATGTGGATAATAAAGTGGTCCCAGTAGATAATCACGTATAAACAACCTCAGATAATGATGAAATTATAGAATTAACCATTACCTTGTAATTTTACTTGATTGAGGGTATTTTAACATTTTTTATAGTAGTTAAAGACTTTTTATTAAATTATAGAATAACCAAATACATAAATATGATATCATATATGATCTTCTAATATTTATTTGTTAATAATATTTCAGTAGTATCATTATTTTCAGTGTTAACTGATTCGTTTCCCTTTATATGATTGGTTACGTAAGACATGTTTTTTATGGATATGATGTATTTGATTCATATATATAATGATATTAAGTTCATAAACATTAATTTTAATCATAAAATGAAAATTATTCTTGAATAATTATGATGGGGAATGAATCTCATCGCGTTCGTGGAGACGAAAATCTATACGTACGCACGAGCGACAAAATCAATATATTGATAGTGAAATCATTTGTCATTGAGGGGTATATAATATATATAGAATCATGAACATGTTATATTTATTATTTATATTATTTATACTCTTTATTATACCCATCCAAATAATGAAGTGTTTGAATAACAATCTACACCACGACGTGGAGACGATAAGCCATACGTACGCACGTATGGTGACTTTGTCATTTATAGGATGGATAGAATAAAGAATATGGTTATACCATATTTATAATAACCTAACCGCATGTATAAGGTACTGGAGTTACTATTTTGGTATGGAAACAATAAATAAAGGGGTAGTGTAAGAAGAAAATAACTTGAAAGAGGGTGGTGAAATTATTACCTCTTCTCCCGGTGTTTCCTTTTGAGTTGATCAAAAGGCCTCCTTAGGCTGGCTTTATAATCAAAGTAAGGACTATAGAATGAAGTGATGGTAGTTGGGAGGATATTTGGGTAGGGTTTGGCTAATCCAAATGGCTTTGGAGGTATGAAATTAAGAGAAGGGGAAGTACCATTTTATAAGAGAGGTGAGGGTCACTTTATGAAAATCTTGAAAAATTATTTTGTAATAAAATGATTTTCAGTTTATAATGGCTCCAAAATGAATTATTTATAGTATAAGGTGTGTATGGGTCTATAAAAACTCAAAAAATAGGTTTTAGAAATGTTTAGGTCAACATATTAACCTTATATTTTAGATTTAACTCTTAGTTAAATAGTTTAACTTTTACCATGTATTCTTGTATTATTATACTAAATGGATAATAAATTCAGTATAAAAAGCCATGAGAATTTGAAGTTGTTCGTTAATGATATATATATCATTATATAAGTCCTTTTTCTAACCTTTATAATTTTAGGAATATTATATCTCTTAATTATATAATATTTTTTTAAAACCTATTTATTTCAATTTTGACACTATTTGATATTTTGTTTTTGTAAAAGTCATAAAATCATGATTATTTCAAAAAAAAATTCATTCAATAGACCTTAACATGTCTTAATAATCTATAAAATTAGTGAAATTCATCTGAAGTCTCAATTTACAATTATTTAGAAATTTATAATATCAATTATTTTAATATTTCATTAATAAGGTAATTACTGCATCATCTTTGTGTCATATAAATATTTAATTATTTAATGTATACATATTTTTAATAAAATACCATTATGTAGGAAATCATTTTATCTTTCTAATGAATATTTATAGTCAAATTTATATTATGTATAACCCAATATTAAAAATGTTTTAGTTATTAAACTTTGAATTTAAAACTTTTAACTCTTCTCCAAATAAAATAATAATAAATGTCTTAATCTAATCCTAGTAGACCAAATATGATCATATTTTATTTTTAAGGTTGTTTTTGGTTGAAATACACCTATCCAATAGAATTAGGACATGTTTTAGGGTAATTATAATATCATTTTAACCCTTAATTACCTATTTACTTTTAATCATGGTAAATAAAAGTCAAAAGTCACCATCCAACAAAAATTATTTTCATCTTATTGAATTAAATTTTACTTACTGATTTCAACTATGTCTCTCATATTTTTGAAATTCAAATTATAGAATCGGTAGTACTAGGTTTTTTAAAAATTTTCAAATTCTTCTAGAAGGTGGGTAAAAGACGGTAAGAAGTTCAATAAAATTTTATATATCTAAACTTATTATAAAATGACTCAAATGAATTAAATTGAACATATGTAGGTATTATGTATCTATTTTGACATAAAAAATCAAATAAAATAACTAATTATTGAAATAAAAAGTCGGTTTTAAACAATAACATATTATTTTTCACTATTCATCAAAAATTGAAGGTTTTCATAAAAATACCAAAAATTCACCCTAAACTAATTTTGATATTCCGAATAAAAAAATTAAGTCCATTTTAAAAAATAAAATTTATAAAATTTCAAAAAATGGGTATTACTATTCATAACAGCTGGGTTAATTGGTCGTGGTGTGTTAAAACTCTAAGTTGCATACAAGGAAAGCTACTGCATTATTCAAAGGGAAACATATTGTGAAATATTGGGGTGTTACAAGAAACCTAAAATTGGTTACTATAAATGTTTTGGTCAGGCAATATTTATTTTAAATAAACAAGATAATAGAGACAAATATGATTCTAAAAGTAACGAAGGTATATTTTTAGGATACTCTAATAATAGTAAATATTATTGGATATATAATAATTGAACTTTTTTAATAGAAGAAAATTTTCATTTTTGGTTTATTGAAAATGAAGAAAAATAATTATTTGATTTTTTTGATAATGTTGATTAATTTATGAAATTAAATTTTGATGAAGATAAACCTAAAAAATGATAACGAATTTATTTAGGGGGATCTCATCTCATCTCAATGTGATATTTTAGTTTGGAAAATTAACAAATATAACTCTTTGGAAAATGTTATATGAAATGTTGAATCTGAAATTAAGACTAGAACATTAGTTTTAAATTTCAATTCTAATTTTTCATTTGTAGCTAATTTTGTTCCACTTAATTTTAAACATTATTTGAAATAATAAAATTAGATTAATGCCATGCATGATGAACATGACTAGTTTGATAGAAATTATGTTTGGAATTCAGTTGAGTTACTAAAAAATAAACATTCTATAGGAACCAAATATATATTTGGAAATAAATTGGGAAGTGTAGTAATATTGTTAGAAATAAGGATAGATTATTTTTTCATGTTTATCTTCATTTAGAAAGAATTTATTTTGATGATTAATTTTCACTAGTCTTTTTATATGAATCCAATCATATTTTATCATCTTTCTAATCTTTTAAAAAATTTAAACTATTTCAAATTGATGTAATAAGTGATTTTTTAAATTGTGTAATTTCAAAATACTTTTATGTTAATGAAACTCTTGGCTTCAAAAATAATGAATTTCTGAATCATATTTTTAAACTATCTAATGCATTATATGGTCTTAAACAAGCTCCTCATGATTTTTATGAAATATTAACACTTTTTTTAAATTCAAAATGATTTTTTAAGGTATGATTAATCCTACCCTATTTATAAAATGAGTTTCAAATGATATACTGTTTATACAAATTTATGTTGGTGATATTGTTTTTCAATATATAAACTATATACTAAGTAATGAGTTTAAAAAATAATGAAAAATGAATTTTATATGAGCCTAATGGGGGAATTAAAAATTTTCCTTGGTATAAAAATTAGTCAATAGAAATATGATATTTTCATAAATCAAAATAAGTATGCCAAAGAACATGTAAAAAGGTTTGGACATGATTCATGTAAAACTATGAGAACCCCAATGAGCGCTAACTGTAAACTAGATGTGGATGAATCTGGAAATTCAATTAATAATAAAACTATATGGAGGAATAATAGGTTGTTTATTATATATTAGTAGATCTTGACCTTATATTATATTTTTTTTTCTTTTTGTGTGATATATATCAATACAACCCCACATATATTCATCTTAAATATTTGAAATAATATTTAGATATCTCAAGGGTACTATATCTACTGAATTATTTTATTCAATTGGTAACTACTTTGATTTATTATCTTAATTTGATTTTGACGTTAACAGTTGTATACATGACTGAAACTACTAGAAAAGTGGTTATCCCCATGAATCTATACCACATTAAGGAAACCATCGGTATAGATATTCTACCTAAATTCATACACGCTGTTTGAAAAAAATGTTTATATGGGTTGAGAAATACTAAGGATTTTCCAAAACCCATGGGTATAGATCCTTAAAAAAATTGGGAATCTTATTAGGTGTAACACCCCAAAACCCGAACCTTATGTATTGATAAGTTATGCTTACTTTTGTTTGAATAACTAAACAAAACTTGTTTCTCATGAGAGGGTAATAATATGGTTTTAATTTATATTAGAATTCAACCGAGTAAAACACACAGGTGGATACAAGAATTTTCATTTATATAAAGACACTGTAGTGTTTACAATACACTAAGATCAAAGGAGTAAGCATTCTAACCAAATATAATTTTTAAAAACCCTATCAGAATTACAGGGATACCACTTAAAACAACGAAAACCCCTATAAAATAATATGGGTCCTTAGAATTTGTCATAATGAACATAAGAGTGGCCAAATCCATTGTGATCACACTGAGAACCAATGGTATGACATGCGTCATCTTCTTCAATCGCCTTGAATTTAGGGCACCATAGGCATCGTTTTATAAGGAAAACAACCGGACCATTGTCTTAGGTGACTTTTAGATTCCAATGGCTATAATTATAGTTGTTGGCCAGGTTTGATAATTAATTGAAAACATATGAGTATATCTTAGTTCTCTAAATAATTAGGTTATAGATATAAAAATTGTGAACCTACTCATAACCATGAGCCCTTAGAGGTCATAATGAAATGTTTTGAATATTAAATTTGTGTTTTTGGAAAGTGATACAAAAATAAAAACATGTTGCATTTAATTCAAATGTATTCTTAATATTTTCTATCGGTTTCTTAAAACAATGTTTATGTTATTTTAATAGCATTATATTTTTAATCAAACTATGTTTTGATCACTACAATAGTAGTATAAAAATTATCATTCAATGTAAAACTTTTTATGTCAAAATATAGTGTTTATAAACAGCCTTAGAAAATAATTTTAAGACAAAGTATAATTTTTACCCATTAACCTTCAAATATTTAATAAGTGCCATGTATAAAAAAATGAAAATTTCTATATAGTATTACTTTTTTCAGTCCTTAATACTTTATATTTAATGGTTAGTTTTTATAAAAATTTGGGCCCGCTAGGGCCAGCCCTTATGGATGGGCTGAGGGAGGCAACTCACGCTGGATGGATGAGCCTAGCCTTTAGCCCAAGCCTGGTCTAGCCCTAGCTCGGGCATAGGTCTCTCGAGGGGTGCACAAGAGCCTAGGAGCGAGGGCACAAGCATGCAGCGCAGGTGCAAGGCTGCTGCGAGCATGGGTAGGGTGAAGCCTGCAGGGGGGAGCGGGAGCCCGTGTGTAAGGCCCCTTGTGTGTGTGATTTGTGTTTTCTGAAACAAGGATCGGAGTCTCTGGCTTATAAGGGAGGAAAAAAAGCCCACCAACTCGATGTGGGAAGCGTGTTTTTGGGAGAAACGTGATCATGGTCGTTGGATCACAAAGCGCACGATCTAGGCCATTAATCCTGACCTCGTGTTTGATCTTCAGCTACCGTGGCACATCACGAGGTTTTTGTGGCCCATTCGATCTAGCGCGATCTAATCATGCTCATTCAAAGTTTTTAAAAAATTCTTCATCAGTCTTGTGTCATCTGATCAGACTCAGATTTAATCCGAGCAGTCTAGAAACTACGGACGCATCTCGGCCCTTGAAACCTAGATCGAACTAATCCAGGCCGTCAAAATTCCACCAGATTTGTTCCAGTGTCACTATCCTCTTCCTCCCGCGATTTTCTATACACCAGTACCCTACTTACCTTTTACACCATTTTTTTCTTCACTCTTATAGCTTTCGGACCCACCACTCACATTGTTTCCATGGAGATCTTTCTCCCTATTATTTTTATAAGTCAAGTTGGCCTCAAATCCATCTCTTTTTACATTAAAATAATCACCATAGGTATAGTATATAAAACATCACCAAGGCATCCAGAAAACCCTCTCGGTTCTTTGAAAGTCTCCAGCAAACTTCAACGAGTCCTCTGAGATTTCCAGTGCCTTCCTGAGCTATTTCTCCTCCTCCTCTTCCTTGATTTAAGGTAGGGGATTAACTTTTTCTTTCCTTTGGTTTCAAGTTGTATCAGTGTATATATATAAATATATATATATATATATGTGTGTCTGTGTGTGTGTGTGTGTGTGTGTTTAAGTTTGTGCTTATAGGTTTATTTTTACAAAAATCTGAAACATGATTTCATATTTCTGAGTCTTGGTGACTAAAAAATGCTAAGAAGGTAATCGTTAATTGTTAAGGTATACTTTTGTACTTAGTCATCCTTGTGATAAAACACACACATAGACACAAACATATATATATATATATGTTTGGAATATATGAACATGTATATGATCATTCCCACACATATATGTATGCATATAGTTTTCTATCGTAACCCTATTCTGGTTTTCTAAAAGTGTTTTTGAATGTTTAACCAATGAAGCAGTACTCATTTTTTGGTGTGAAATGAAACGTTAATATACTTAATTCTATATATATATATATATATGTTCTATATCAACATATATCATCTAGAAGTAAATTTAGGATCTTCAATGGTTAAAGGTTGTATGTATAAATATTTTCAATGGTCGAAAATTATACTTGGGTGTGATTAGTATAGACTTTTAATTATATAAAAAATGTATAAACACTTATTATATATTTGGACATGTACGCATAATTCAATATGTTTTTATTTTATACTAATTAATATTATTTACAACTATTAAATAAATTCATGGGTGCGAACATAGTTTTGGGTTCAAGTGGATTCATAATGTTAAGCAAAATATTAGTTTTTAAATATGTATGCCCTATGTCAAACTCGTTTTAGTAAAAGAACCATTAATGATATTAGCCTTTTCATAATTTTATATTTCAAACTCTTTTTATCCATTATTTGAGATGCTTCAGTAATTGCCTCATGTGGAATGAATGTGTAATAAACCATGAATACCTTCGATAAATTGAAACAACTATATTTTTAATGTAATCTATTATATTATGTATATTTGGATTAAATGGTATTATTTTCCATTTTATATATATTAGTAATCAATGATTCATGCATGTTCATAAATGACATCTATCTTAATTCAAAATTGGTCATTTTAAACTATAAATGTTCATTTCTATAAATCATTGATTTGGAAAATTAAGGAACTATCATTTTATGTGGTAACCCCATCCATTCATTAAATGCGTGTTTTAAATTAATATCTCATGAAAAAAGAATGTTTATTATTTTATGCATGTCATTGGAAAAATTATCACTTAAATAATAGTTTATATATTATAGTTAAGTCTGTTTCCAATTCCTTTTCTCAGTGCATGAATTGAACATGAATAATGAACATGGATTGCGATGCATTAAATGTTTATTGCTATGAAGGATTTGTAAAGTTGTTATTTTAAGTGGTAATCAAAAAAACTCTTTTTCATGATAATTTGTGAGGTAAGAATTTTATTATTAAAAGTGGTATGGGACACTTTGAATAAAGTGATATGAGAAACCGAGTAATTATGAGTATTTGAAAAGATAAGTGACTTAATAAATCAAAGTGGTATGTGCACTTTTATTTAAGAAGTATGAGGAATGCATTGGACTTATTATGTGATGGGTGGGGTCCTCTACAGCCCCTAGATTCATTAGTAGGTCTCATGAAATATCTACTATCATATTTTTCAGAGGCCTTTCCTATTTATGAGTTATGGATTTTGGCTGAGGCCTTAATCATTAGACGCCTTGGCATGAGGCATTGACACAGTCCGTTATATACACTTACCTCTTTATGACTATGAATATTAATTAACCAGAGTAATATTTTACTAGTGGAATAGTATTGGTTAAAGATCTTATGATTATGAGAATTCAAGGAGTATAAGTACGGTATATTATTTATGCAATATTCAGAGATTTTATTGCCAATGTATGTTTCAAAAGTGTAAAAGATGAATTTGATGTTATTATTTTAAGTGAGAATCTGATCATGCGTTACACTTAGCTATTAATTCTGTAATTTCATTTTAACATGAAATGTCATTTACTTATTATACTGAATGAGAATTTTCTTATGAAGATGTTTGTATGTTTTAAATTGTGCACTTATATGCCTTAGAAAATTGTCTTAGTATGTTTAATGTGTTACATCATTTTAAAGGAAATGTTATATTGATATTTTAAATAAAGTTTTCAAACGTTTTTTTGAGTATAGTATGTTGTATTTTTAAACCCCTTACTGGGAATTCATATGATCACCCTACATTTTTAATTACAATTTTTCATGTATCAACTTTTAGCGGATGACACATTTCAGCAATAGATGGTTTCTCAGAGCCCAAACTGAATTCGATCCTCTTTATGGCAACGGACCTAGGTGCTCGGGAGCTGGGGCATGACAGTTGGTATCAGAGGATTCAGTTTGGATAACTCTAGAAAACCAGAACTGAACAATGATAATTTGCTTAAGAAATACTAAGAATGATGTTTTCTTAATTTCAGATGGAAAATGGGGGTACTAACCTTTTGTCTCTTCCCAAGGAGGCCTTAGAAACCATAATTTCCATAGCTAGCCATGAAAATTTTATAAACTATGCCCATATCTGTATTTCATGAAAACATCTCTATGATATATCCAATTCTCCCCGAGTACTTCAACTCCACCGAATAGCGGTTCTGAATTACATCTTAATGATGCAAGCCAAGTTTCCATCCGACGCATGACGTGGAAAAAATACGAGGGACTTTTTAGAAGCTTCACCGCAGCGGATGGCTTCCCGTCCCTCATAGCCTTCTAAGAAGCTTTAGTATCAGGAGACCTCTGTGTGGCATATATGTGTCATGTCCTATCTTATGGCCATCTTGGTCAAGTAATGGACTTTGACATCCTTGAATACGAAGCCTCCTGATCTGTGTAGAGACAACAAGTACCTGCAGACCTCTCTCAGTTGTACACCCCACACATCAGACTCTGGAGACAACCCAAATGATCCCATGATATCGAACCAGATTGCTCAGGTTGCATATGGTTTAGGTAAATTGAAATATTCGAATTAGTTCTGGGGATTCGTGTATTAGGAAACTGGGGAAACCATTAGCCCTATTTTATTTTATATACCAGTAGTTATATAAGAACATAACTTGTTGTCTCTTCTTTTGTTATCCTTTCATTGATTATACTTTTGAATGAGTATCGCTAAATGAACTTTCATAATAAAATTTCAGATGGAAGGACAAACTCATATGTTATCTCTTCATGTTGAGGTATTGTAGATTATTGTGAGCAAAACCTGTGAAGAGGATTACCTACCTCTCACAATCTTGCGAATAAATGTTCAAGCAACTATATGAGGTGATAAACAGTTCGGACATTATCCGCACCTGTCAAGGGAATGCTTCCATTTACTACCACATATCCACAGCACAACTGGCCGAGTAGAGGTGAAGAGGAAAATACCACGAAGGGCTTTTCATATGTTTCACCCTAGGCCGGAACTACACGTCCATGTTTTGTTTTCAAGAGGCTTATTTGGAAGGAAACCTTTGTGCATCCAACATGTAACAACTCCTCAGATTTAGTCTATAAAATAACATCTACAACTTGGATGTTCTTTGTCGGGACATATTACGATGAGTTCTTCGTGTGATGGTTCATTCAGACATCTTTAAAATTTATACCTGTCGAGCATCCCTCTGGAAGCCCGAGTGTTCGAGGCAAAAGTTCAACCCCTTCTATCTGAGCTATTTCTGGATCAGATAACTAGAGGAGTTGAGCATCAATTTCGGTTTTCCAATGAATGCGCTTGAGGATCCTCTATAATGGGGGATGTGGTAAGAACATTAGAGAGCTTTCTTTGGTGGTTATGGAATGAATTGTGAGGACTCAATTCCATGTAGGGGGAATGATGTAACAACCCAAAACCCAAACCTTATGTTTTGAAAAGTTATGGTTACATTCTTTTGAATAGCTAAACAAAACTTGTTTCTCGTGAGATGGTAATAATATGGTTTTAATTTATTTTAGAACACAATCGAGTAAAACACACAAGTGGATACAAGACTTTTAATTTATATAAAAACATCGTAGTGTTTACAATACAATAAGATCAAAGGAGTAAGCATGCTAACCAAATATACTTATTAAAAACCCTATCACAATTATAGGGAGACAACTTAAAACAACGAAAACCCAAAAAAAATAATATGGGTCCTTAGAATTTCTCAGAATGAACAATAGAATGGACAAATCCACTGTGACCACACTGAGCATCAATGGTATGATGTGCACCATCATCTTCAATCTCCTTGAACATAGGGCACCATAAGGCAATGTTTTATAAGGAAAACAACCCGACCATTACCTTAGGTGACCATTGGATTCCAATGGCTATAATTATAGTTGTTGGCCTTATAGGATAATTAATTGAATACATATGAGTATATCTTAGTTCTCCAAATAATTAGGTTATGGATTTAAAAATTGTGAAATTACTCCTAAACATGAACCTTTAGAGGTCATAATAAAAAGTTTTGAATATTAAATTGGTGTTTTTGAAAATTGATAAGAAAATCAAAACATGTTTCAATTAATTTAAATGTATTATAAATATTTTCATTTAGTGTCTTAAAACTATGTTTAATTTCTTTCAATTTAATTATATTTTTAATCAAACAATGTTTTGACCACTACAACAATAGTATAATAATAATTATTTGATGTTTCAATTTTTATGTCAAAATATAGTGTTTATAAACAGCCTTAGAAAATACTCTTAAGAAAAATTCTAATTTGTACACATTAACCTTCTAATATTTAATAAGATCCATGTATAAAAAAGAAAATTCCTATATAGTATTGCTTTTTTTTGTCATTAAGACTTATTATTTGTAGGTTAGTTTTTATAACCATTTTGGATAGCTTGGGCCAGCCCTTATGGCTGGGCCGAGAGAGGCAGCTCATGCTGGGTGGTTGAGCCTAGCCCTCAGCCTAAGACTGGGCCAACCCGAGCTCAGGCATAGGTCTCCCGAGGGGTGCACAGGAGCATGGGAGTGAGCGCAAGAGTGCGCAGCACAGGCACAAGGCTACGGTGAGCATGGGTAGGCTGAAGCCTACGTTGGGTGGGGGAGTGGGATCCCATGTTTAAGGCCCCCTGTGTGTGTGCTCTGTATTTTCTGAAACAAGGATCGAAGGCTTGAGCTTATAAGGGAGGCAAAAACAGCTCGTCGATTCGATATTGGAAACTTTTTTTGGACAAAACTTGATCATGGTCACTGGATCACGAAGCACGTGATCTAGGCCGTTGATCCTGACCTCGCATTTGATCTTCAGCAACCATGACGCATCACTGGATTTTTGTGGTCCGTTCGATCTGGCGTGATCTAATCATGGTCGTTCGATGTTTTTAAAAAAATGCAGCTTCAGTCTCGTGCCATCCAATTAGACTCGGATTTAATCGGAGCCATCCATTACCATTAAAAAACTGCAGACGCATCTCGACCCTTGAAACCAGGACCGAACAAATAATGGCTGTCGAAATTCCTCCCGATTTGTTCCAATGGCGTTGTCTTCTTCATCCTATGGTGTGTTATACACCAGTTCCCTACTTACCTTTTACACCAATTTTATCTTCACTTTTATAGCCGCTGGACCCTCCACTCACACGGTTTCCATGAGGATATTTCTCCCTATTATTTTTATAAGTCATGTTTTCCACATATACCTCTTTATTTACATTAAAATAATCACCATAGGTATAGTGTATAAAACTTCACCAATGCATCCGAAGAACCCTCTAGGTTCTTTGTAAGTCTCTAGAGGACCTCAACGAGTCCTATGGGATTTCCAGTGCCTTCCCGAGCTCCTTCTCCTCCTCCTCTTCCTCGAGTTAAGGAAATGGATTACCTTTGTATTGCCTTTTGTTTCAACTTTTATGAGTGTATATATATATATATATATGTTTAAGTTTGTGCTTATAGGTTTCTTTTTACAATAATCCGAAACAAAATTTCATATTTCAGAGTCTTGGTGATTAAAAAATGCTAAAAAGGTAATCGTTAATTGTTAAGGTCTACTTTTGTACTTAGTCCTCCTTGTGAGAAAAGACACACACACACACACACACACACACATATATATATATATATATTTGGAATATATGAACATGTATATGATCATACCGACATATATATGTATGCATATAGTTTTCCATCCTAACCCTATTCTGGTTTTCTAAAAGTGTTTTTGAATGTTTAACCAACGAAGTGGTACTCGTTTTGGTTGTGAAATGAAAGCTTCATATACTTAATTCTATTTATAGATATAAATACATATGTTCTATAGCTGCAGATATCATCTATAGGTGAATTTAGGTTCTTCAAAGGTTAATGGTTGTATGTATAAATATTTTCTAAGGTCTAAAATTATACATGGGTGTGTTTAGTATGAACTGTTAATTATAAAAAAATGGATAATAACTTAGTATATATTTGGACATGTACACATAATTAAATATAGTTTTATTTTATACTAATAAAGATTATTTACAACTATTAAATAAATTCATGGGTGCGAGTATAGTTTTGGGATCAAGTGGATTCATAATTTTAAGAAAAACATTAGTTTTTAAATATGTATTTCCTATGTCAAACTCGTTTTAGTTAAAGAACATTTAATGATATTATCCTTGTTATAATTTTATGTGTCAAACCGTTTTTATCCATTTTTTGAGATGCTTTAGTAATTGACTCATGTGCAATGAATGTGTAATAAACCATGAATACCTTTGATAAATGGAAACGGCTACATTTTCAATGTAATGTATTATATTATGTATATTTGGATTAAATGGTTTCATTTTCCATTTTATTTATAGTATTACTCAATGATTCATGCATGTGTACAAATGACATCTATCTTAATTTAAAATTGGTCATTTTAAAATATAAATGTTCATTTCTATAAATCATGGATTTTGAAAATTAAGGAACTATCATTTAATGTGGTAACCCATCCATTCATTACTTGCATGTTTTAAATTAATATCACATGTGCAAAGTATGATTACTTCTTTATGCATGTCATTGGGAAAATATCATTTAACTAATAGCGGAAATATTATCGTTAAGTCTCTTTCCAATTCCTTTTACAAGTGCATGAATTGAACATGAATAATGAACATGTATTTTGATTCATTAAATATAAGGCCCTAGCCTTAAACCTTAACCTTTAACTCCTTCGTGTTACCCAATGCATTGGAGAGCTATATCGGGCTCACCCGCCCTTAGTTTATCACGAAACCACCCGTTTTCATAAACAATGCCCAAGAAACATAACATAATAATAGCACATAACTTAATAATAAAGTAAATATGACATTCCCAAATTTCAATAACAATATAAAATTTTAAGATATTGAAATAATGAATCCATTCAAAAAACCATTTTCAAAACCATTTAAAACATTTAATAAAGAGATTTTTGAATCAAAGTGTCCCATACCACCTTGAATCTTCTAAAATTTTAAACCATTAATATCCATATAAATAAATCCTTAAAACCATTTTGAAAACATGGATATTAATGATATATTTTTATAAGAACAAATCATTAAAACATTTAAAGTGATATTTTAGTTAAAGGGTTTTTACCAAAATTAGAGACACTTGAATACAATAATTGAGGAATAACATTTAATCAGAACTTTATAATATCATGATAATAAATGGATTCATGATATAATAGTCTAAAGGAAAGTATATACACCATATAAGAGTAAATTAGTTCATAACAACAATGAAGTCTCAATAGAAAAGTAAAATGAGATGAAATCCCTTAAAAAGACAGTATCCTTAAATTTAGGATAAATCAATCTCATAATAATGTGTGAAAAATATAAATACACCCAATATAATTGGATATTATGTGTGAAACAATCAAATTTCATTCACAAATATTCAATGGATGACATATTCAATAACTACAAGTTGAACCCAGAGAAATCGAAATTGGGTTAAAAAGTTCCCTTGGTAAAATTCGACAGCCTAACGACGTCACTTTAAAAATTCATTAAATTAGTTGATGAGAGAGAAAATGGTATCTCATCACTTGGACATAAAATTTAAATCAATAAGTATATATAATTACATATCCCAACATAAAAATATGTAAATTAAAAGACATAACAAAATAAGTTTTTTAAAAAGAGGAGGGTGAAAGGTTCCCTTACCGACTTGGGTATCTTTCGAAACATACACCCCAAGAAAGAAGGACAATACAACATTGATTTAAATACTCATAAACAAAAGTATATTAAACAAAGAGTATAATAATGGGATGTACATATACCACTCAAAGGAAATGGTGGCTAATGTATCGTAAATCTCACGAGAATAAAAGTGAGATGAAAAATCCCTTATGAAAACTCGGCATCCTAACGGCGCCACATAAAACATCCAAAAATGGATTGATGAGATAAAATAGGGTCTCTCATCATATTAACATAAAATTTAAATCAATAGTAATATAAAATAACATCCCCCAACCTAATAAAGATGGGCTTAAAAGAAGTGACATAAAAGAGAGTCCTTAAAAAGAAAGAGAGAGGTTGGATCTCTTACGAAAATTCGGCAGCCTAACTGCGCCACTCAAAACCTTCAAAAAGGATTGATGAGAGAAATAGGGTATCTCATCATATGAACATAAAAATTACAGTGATATTAATATAAAATAACATCACAATCATAAGAAAGATGAGCTTAAAAGGAATGACATAAAAGAGTGTACTTAAAAAGAAAGAGAGGGGTAGGATCCCTTACCTCATATCCGAATTGACTCGATCATTATTTAATCTCCTGAATAATAAACTTGAGTTAATTTATTATTTATTAAGAACCTTTTTCAACTTCATTATTCCTTTTTTTCACTTATTACCATGTCATGAACACTATGTAATTATTTATGTTAATAACAGTCATTTCAACGATCATTGCTACTTGAGTCAAAAATAAACTCTTTAGAATTATGATTTTGTTCATGGGGTAAAATATCCATTATAAACAGAATTATATTAATTATTTATATATAATATATATAATATATATCCATTATATACATGCATTTATAATATTACATAACATTTAGAGGTAAGAAATGAAATGCACCATTCATGGAGACGGTAAGCCGTACATACGCATGAACGCTACATCCATTTCTATTTCATATTTAATGGAATTAAAACATAATGATACATAATAGTATTATAATTCCAGTATGTTATCATATATAATATAATTAAATCTATCCTTTATACGTACCACATATGGTATTAAGGAATCAAATCACTTTGAGGGGGCGGTAGTCTGCACTTCCTAAAATGAAGATATCACATTTACCCATAATGGAAACCATAAAGGTATGCCATAAATGAAAAATATATAAGCTTAAGGAAACCATAATCATATTATATATCATATATAAATATATTTACATCTTAATTTCCACCTTTGAAGGTGTAAAAAGAATATTGAACAATCATCTTTTCGTGAGAAAGAAATTCACCATCCACAGAAATAGTATGTTCTTTAACCATTAGATATAGGTGTGTGTAAGTGTATCTCGAATCCTTTTTATAAAAACATCATATTATATGGAATATACTGGTTTTTGTACAAAATAAATGAATAAAAATAGTTTATGGGGTTGGAGAATCAAAATAAAACAAAAGAGGACAAGTGAAGACGTTTCCTTAAAATCGGGTAACTCCCTTTGGTTTGAACCAAAAGGGTTTCTTGAAAAGCTTCCTGCCTAATGTAAGGCTTCTAGGATGAGGATATGGATGTGGAGAGACAAAATGATTAGATCTTGGCCTAGCCAAAGGCTTTATAGGTGTGGGTAAGTAGGTATAGGTGGGGCCTTATATAAGATGAGAGGATGGGGCACTCTTGGAAAGGTATAAAATGTTACTTTATTTTCAAATGTGTTTCGAATTTTAAATGTCGCAAATTGATGTATTTAGAGGATAAGGTAATAAGAGTATAAACTCCACCCATACAATAGGTTTTTCACATGTGTAGGTCTTATATTTTACATTATCTTTTCATTTTATTTAAATCATTAAATAATGAGGTAATCGTTGCGTCATCATGATGTCATAAATAATTTAATTTATTTAATGTCTAAAAATTATATAAAAAAATACTATGATGTAGGAAATCTTTTTTATCTTTCCAAGGACTATTTATAGTATAAAATCAGACTTGTATAACCCCATGTAAAAATCGTTTTAGTAAAACAATACATGTTTGTGTCATTTTTACTTTTACTTTAAATAAAAGGCATAAATGTCATTATCTTACACAAGTGGCTCCATGGGGTCCCACAAATCGACCCATGGGTTTTCCTGGTCGACCATGACTCATCCAATATGGTTAGTATAAGTTTCAAGATATTTTCATTTTATTATAATATCATTTTTACCTAAAATCACACTAATTACCTTTAATCGCGATTAATAAAACTTAAAAGTTACTTTTCATCAAAAATTATTTTCATCCCATTGAACCACATTGTACTTAATAATGAAAATCATTTATATTATATTTTTTAAATTCAAATCACATAAGTGGTAAATTTCCATTTAAATTAAAGATCAGTTTTTGTAACTAGCACTTTGTGGTTTCACTATTCATCAAAAATTAAGGTTTTTCAGAAAAATACCAAAAATTCACCCTAAGCTATATTTGATATTCCGAATTCAAAAATGATGTCTTTTTTTTACCAAATTCATAACATAGAAGTTTCATTAATTAATTTTATAATTAAATTCTACTGTCAAATCCAATAGTGTGTTTTTAAGAAACAATATCTATCAAAAGATTGACACTCGTTTATGTCCAATCTCAAAGTCATATTAATTCCAATGACCACCATTGGATTAAATGGTAAAAATATATTATAATTTCACTTTAAAACCAATTCAAAAGATAATATAATCATATAAATAAATTAGATTAAAAATAGATTTTGAATTAAAATACAACATTTTTCACCATTCATTAAAAATGAACTTTATCGGAAAAATACCAAAAATTTACACAAAGTAAATTTTGATGTCCCGATTCTAAAGAAGAATTTTATTTTGTCAAATATAACACATAAAATTTTCAAAAAGTGGATTTAAAATAGGTTCCCCATCAAAAGGCGGTTAATCGACCTTTTAAAGAATATTAAAATGTTTACGCTTAAAATTGGATTCATTCGCATTTTTAATCCTCTAAAATTTATTGTAAAAAGTAAAAATATTTGACAAACATATATAATAATTTTGTAGTTATTTCTGTTCATTCCCGTCGTTATAATGACTAGGTTTTAACTACCATTTAAAATAAAATTATTTTATTATTAGAGTGCAACATAAGATTTCAAAGGAACTCGTTGTTGTGTATTGGGTAAGCCATAGAGAATAGTGTTCCCTTTAAATTAATATTAAAATTTTATTCACAAATAGGGATAAATATAAAAATTTCATATTCTTTATTTACCTGGGGTGTTACATCCTTCCCCCCTTTTTGCGAATTGCATCCTCACAATTTTAAAATTGGGCTCGAAAACATCATTGAAAGTCCCACATCGGAACAAGAGTCGGTAAAACAATCACTTTAAAAGAAAGAAAGAGAAGTACAGTGGTCACCCGTGTTAACCCATACTAGGATTCCATGTAGGAAAACATGGATATAGAAGAAAAAGAAAAGGGTCATGTTCTGAGGGAGAGTGATAGAAAACATGTTTAGGAAAAAGTGAACCACAAGAAAATAACAAACTTGTGGTGGGTTAAACGGTATTCGATTCCCCATTAGGAAAAGTTAATAGACAACATTTTGTTTTAAGTTACTTTTCATTGAGGAATTTATTTTTGATCTTAAGGAAACATACTTACATGTCATGTTGACTTTCAAATTTTACTAGATTTCTTACACAAACTCATAATTTCTCCAAAAGACGAGTATTTAGGAATACATGTTCGCATTAAGAGTACTATAATCAACTTCTTGAGAATCACCTAATCCAAAAAAGAGAACTATATATTTCCCATGTCTATAGACCTTAACCAAAACCAAGAATTTTTAGTAAAAGATCAGATAATACCCAAAAAGGATATTCCTTTATAAAAATAAAAACTAATATTAATCTCCAAAATTTTTCAAACAATACCCAAAGTTCAATAAATACCATTCAATAAACATCTACCCATAAAATTCCTCAATGTAATCCAAACTAATATTGAAACCCAAATCTCTGAAAGATTAAATCACATAGTCTTCCAATGTAAATCTTAAAATTTATCTCCAAATAACATCAGTAACTCTTAAAGTATCATATTGAAAAGTAATTAACCTAATCACATATCCTCCATGATAGATTAATCATTTTCATATATAACCCAAAATCATATAAGTCCATAATAAAAACATAGATTCTTACAAAATAAAATTCCACCATTTCTCCTCAATTGAAATCTCAAATCATTCTATTTTCTATAGGCATATATTGTATCCATGAAATAGAGAACATCTTCCAAAATAATAGTTATTAATTTATCACCAAATCATTTTCCTACACTAAGGATATCCATTTGATAAAACATAAGTTCCCAAAATCAACATCTTCTTGATCCATAAAATCATTTAACCAAAAAGAATAAGTCATACTAACCAGGGACTTCACGTAGGCTAGTGGTAGGCTATGCACCCTTGTCGCCCTTCGGTTGTGGGTTCAATTCATGTGTCATTGCCGAACGTGACGGGTTGTCACCCCTCTTACAGGTTTTTTTATAAATATCAAAAATAACCCTAACATGTTTTAACCTCAATGGTTTCCTTATACCACTCATTTTCATTCAAATTCATTATGATCCCAACATCTTATTTCTTGAAGTCTTAATTCACAATCATAAGATAAAATAAATCCATCCCCAAAATTAATAACATCATACCTTGATCATGGTGTCCATTGGGTTTCATTGTCGTCTTTTTCACGTAGGTAGAAGGTCCATGCATCGCAACAATGATTTAGAGATCCTTAAAAATCATTTTCTTCTTCCATCCAAATACACCTTGTACAACATGGGTCATATGGGTGTTCACAGAAAAATAGTTTTGGAAAATAATCATGTATGACATATAATTTCAAAACATCTGATAAAACATGATTTCTATAAAATAGTTAGACCAAAATTGAGTTGAAACTTTCAATTAATGGCCCTTTTAAAATACCATAGGTATGTGCTGAGAGAATATATTTTAAAAGGAAATATAAATAGGTTTCACAAGGGTCTCCTTCTTCAGCACCATTTCTAAAATCATAATATGCCTCAAAATCTTGTGATAAGGTAAAATATCTGAAAATGCCTTGATAATATTTACCTTTCTTGAAAATATGAGAATATTGTGAAAATAGGATTTGATTAAATACAACCCATGATCTACGATGATATCGAGGTATAGTGGAGGTGTTTGATATCTCAAACAACTGCTTGCAAGTGATTTGTATGCTAGAAAAAGTTTCACAATCATCCGAACATGACTTAGCAATAATTATTGCAAGCATGTCATCACGAAGAGATAAGAATGTCATTTGAGATCCTCCTCATCCCATTTGTAACTGACATTCCTTGATCTGAAAAAGATAGAAAACAAGGATATAACTGAAATAATAGACCCAGGGACTAACCATGTGTTTAACGAAAACTCCTAACCCCTAAAGTTGTCTAAACCGACCTTCGATACCAACTATAAGGCCCCAGCCTTAAACCTTACTTAATCTTGAGTTACTTCAAGAATACATGTTGAGGATCTTTTTAGGTTTAGTGTTTTAGAGAATTATATCATAAAACATGCATTATATTTCACATTTAAACAAAGTGGTTACATAAAAGATAGTACTCATTTTTCCCATCAACGGAAACATATTTAAAATAAAACATGGATTATTTCATGACACTTACTTGAAACTATCATCACATCATGTACCTTTCCATTGACCTGTGAAAAACATTTCAAAAACATGGGATGATCATAAAAATCTCAGAAAAAGATATAAAATTACGAAATGAAAACATTAGTCCATGCATGAAATCATACATTACTCATAAAACATAATCACATACCTCATCAAATCATGAATAAATCATAGAAATCATAAGACATAAATGTAACTTGAGGCATTCATAACATTCTTACATAGGGATTAACCCTCATGGTTATGTTTGGAATACCCATCACAGTATATTCCCTAAATCTCTTCGGAGAAACCTTAACGTTTAACTCCTTTGCGTTACACAATGCATTGGAGAACTATATTGGACTCACCTGCCCTTAGTTTATCACGGAACCACCCGTTTTCATAAAAAATGCCCAAGAAACATAACATAATCATAGCACATTACATAAGAATAAAGTAAATATAACATTCCCACATTTCAATAACAATATAACATTTTAAGATATAGAAATAATGAATCCAGTCAAAAAAACCCCATTTTCAAAACCATTTAAAACATTTAATAAAGAGATTTTTGAATCAAAGTGTACCATACCACCTTGAAGTTTTTAACATTTTAAACCATTAATATCCATATAAATAAATCCTTAAAACCATTTTTAAAACATGCATATTAATGCGAAATCTTTATAATAATAAATCATTGAAACATTTAAAGCGATATTTTAGTTAAAGGGGTTTTACCAAAATTAGAGACACTTGAATACAATAATTGAGGAATAACATTTAATCAGAACTTTATAATATCATGAGAATAAATGGATTCATGATATAATATTCTAAAGGAAATTATAGACACCATATAATAGTAAATTGGTGCATAACAAAAGTGAAGTCTCAATAGAAATGTAAAATCAGATGAAATCCCTTATAAAGAAGGTATCCTTAAATTAAGGATAAATAAATCTCATATTTATGTGTGAAAAATATAAATACACCAAATATAAGTGGATATTATGTGTGAAACAATCAAAGTTCATTCACACATATTAAAAGGATGACATATTCAATAACTACAAGTTGAACCCATTGAAATCGTAATTGGGTTAAAAAGTTCCCTTGGTAAAATTTGACAGCCTAACGACGTCACTTTAAAAATTCATAAAATTAGTTGATGAGAGAGAAAATGGTATCTCATAACATGGACATAAAATTTACATCAATAAGGATATATAATAACAAATCCCAACATAAAAATATGTAAATTAAAAGACATAACAAAATAAGTCTTTTAAAAAGAGGAGGGTGAAAGGTTCCCTTACCGACTTCGGTATCTTTCGAAACATACACCCCATGAAAGAAGGACAATACAACATTTATGTAAATACTCATAAACGAAATTATATTACACAAATAGTAGAATAATGGGAAGTACATATACCACTCAAAGGAAATGGTGGCAAATGTATCATAAATCTCACGAGAATAAAAGTGAGACAAAAAATCCCTTATGAAAACTTGGCAGCCTAACGACGCCACTTAAAATGTAAAAAAATGGATTGATGAGATCAAATAGGGTCTCTAATAATATTAACATAAAATTTAAAGCAACAGGAATATAAAATAACATCCCCCAACATATGAAATATGAGCTTAAATTAAGTGACATAAAGGAGAGTCCTTAAAAAGAAAGAGAGTGGTTGGATCTCTTACGAAAATTTGGCAGCCTAACGACGCCACTCAAAACTTCCAAAATGGATTGATGAGAGAAAATAGGGTATCTCATCATATTAACATAAAAATTACGGTGAGAGTAATATAAAAGAACATGACAATCGTAAGAATGATGAGCTTAAAAGGAATTACATAAAAGAGTGTACTTAAAAAGAAAGAGAGGGGTAGGATCCCTTACCTTGTATCCGACATGACTTGATCGTTCTTTAATCTCCTAAATAATAAACTTGAGATGATTTATACATTCTTAAGAAACTTTTTAAAGTTTATTATTCCTTTTATATCACTTATTACTATGTCATGAACACTATGTAATTATTTAAGTTAATAACGGTCGTTTTAACGATCATTCCTACTTGAGTCAAAAACAAACTCTTTATAATTACATGTTTGTTCATGGGGTAAAATATCCATTATATCCAAAATTATATTAATTATTTAGATATCATATATATCATATATATCCATTATATACATGCATTTATAATATTACATAACATTTAGAGGTAAGAAATGAAATTCATTGTTCATGGAGACGGTAAGCCGTACGTACACATGAACGCTACTTCAATTTCTATTTCATATTTAATGGAATTAAAACATAATGATACATAATATTATTCTAATTCCAGTATGTTATCATATATAATATCATTAAATATATCCTTTATACGTACCACATATGGTATTAACGAATCAAATCACTTTGAGGGGGCGGTAGTCCACGCTTCCTAAAATGCAGATATCGCATTTACCCATAATGGAAACCATAAAGGTATGCCATAAATGAAAAATACATAAGCTTAAGGAAAACATAAACATATTATATATCATATATAAATATAGTGACATCTTATTGGATACCTTTTAAGGTGTTGAAAGAATATTGAACAATCATCGTTTCGTGAGGAAGAAATTCACCATCCACAGAAACAGTTTGTTCTTTAACCATTAGATGTAGGTGTGTGTAAGTGTAGCTCGAATAATTCTTATAAGAACATCATATTATATGGAAGATACTGTTCTTTTTACAAAATAAATTAATAAAAAGCGTTTAGGGGGTTGGAGAAGCAAAATAATGCAAAAGAGGACAAGTGAAGACGTTACCTTAAAACTGGGCAACTCCCTTTGGTTTGAACCAAAAGGGTTTTGTTAAGAGCTTACTGCCTAATGTAAGACTTATATGATTATGAGAGGGATGTGGAGAGAAAAAATGATCAGATATTTTCCGAGTCAATGGCTTGAGAGGTGTGGGTAATGAGGTAGAGGTGGGGCCTTTTATAAGAGGAGAGGAGGGGAACTCTTGGAAAGGTATAAAATGGTACTTTATTTTCAAATGTGTTTCTGATTTCAAAGGTCCCACATTGATTTATTTCTAGGATAAGGTGATAATAGTTTTAAATCCACCATCCAATAGGTTTTTGACATGTGTAGGTCTTCGATTTTACATTATATTTTCATTTTATTTAAATCGTTAAATAATGAGGTAATCGCTCCATCATCATGATGTCATAAATAATTTAATTTATTTAATGTCTAAAAATTATATAAAAAAATTCTATGATGTAGTAAATTATTTTAAATTTCCAATGACTATTTATAGTCAAAAATTGGACTTGTATAATCCCATGTAAAAATTGTTTTAGTAAAACAATACATGTTTGTGTCATTTTTACTTTTACTTTAAATAAAAGGCATAAATGTCATTATCTTACCCAAGTGGCTCCATGGGATCATAAAATTAGACCCATGGGTTGTATTTGTCGAACATGACTCATCCAATAGGGTTAGGACAAGTGTCAAGATATTTTCATTTTATTATAATATAATTTTTACCTTAAATCACACTAATTACCTTTAATCGCGATTAATAAAACTTAAATGTTACTTTTCATCAATAATTATTTTCATCCCATTGAACCAAATTTTACTTAATAATGAAATTAATTTATATTGGATTTTTGAAATTCAAATCACAGAAGTGTTAAAGTTCCATTTAAATGAAAAATCAGTTTTTTTAACTACCACTTTGTGGTTTCACTATTCATAAAAAATTAAGGTTTTTCAGAAAAATACAAAAAATTCACCCTAAGCTATATTTGATATTCCGAATTCAAAAATGATGTCGTTTTTACCAAATTCATAACATAGATGTTTAATTAATTAATTTTATAATTAAATTCTACTGTCAAATCAAATAACGTGTTTTTAAGAAACAATATCTATCAAAAGATTGACACTCGTTTATGTCCAATCTCAAAGTGATATTAATTCCAATGACCACCATTGGATTAAATGGTAAAAATATATTATAATTTTACTTTAAAAACAATTAAAAATATAATCTAATCATATAAATAAATTAAATTAAAAAAGTGGTTTTGAATTAAAATACATCATTTTCACTATTCATTAAAAAAGGAACATTATCGAAAAAATACCAAAAATTTACACAAAGTGAATTTTGATGTCCCGATTCTAAAGAAGAATTTTATTTTGTCTAATATATCACATAAAATTGTCAAAAAGTGGATTTAATAGAGGTTCGCCATCAAAAGGGGGTTAATCGACCTTTTGAAGAATATTAAAATGTTTACGCTTAAAATTGGATTCATTCGCATTTTTAATCCTCTAACATTTATTGTAAAAATAAAAATATTTGAAAAACATATATAATCATTTTGTAGTTAGTTCTGTTCCTTTCCTTCATTACAACAGCTAGGTGTTAACTACCATTTAAAATAAAATTATTTTATTATTAGAGTGCAACGTAAGATTTCAAAGGAACTCGTTGTTGCGTATTTGGTAAGCCATAGAGCATAGCGTTCCCTTTAAATTAATATTAACATTTTATTCACAAATAGGGATAAATATAAAAATGTAATATTCTTTATTTACCTGGGGTGTTACATTAAAAGTATGTTACTATGAAGGAGTTGTAAAGATGTTATTTTAAGTGATAATCAAAACAACTCATTTTTCATGATAATCTGTGAGATAAGAATTTTTTAATTCAAAGTGGTATGGGACACTTTGAATAAAGTTAAATGAGAAACCAATTAATTAAGAGTATTTGGAATGATAAGTGACTTAATAAATCAAAGTGGTATGTGCACTTTGATTTAAGAAGTATGAGAAATACATTGGACTTATTATGTGATTTGTTAGGGCCAATAGGGGCCTATATACCCTGAGAGGGCCAATAGGGGCCTATATACCCTGAGAGGGGGGTGAATCAGGGTATGGATATTCTTTTTCAAAGTTCTTTCTGCCCCACTGGATCTTGACCTCTTTGTTACAAGGGTCACTTTGTTTGCACTTGTGTGGTTACTGTGATCACTTGTCTCCTTTACCTGATGATGATGCTTTGAATGCAATGCAGGGAAGTAAGCAGGCAGACATAGAGATTTTTACTTGGTTCACCGCTAAGGGCTACGTCCAAGGAGAATACGCCGACAAGTAGCCGGTTCGTACCAAATTCCACTAGACTTCACTAGCTGTGGATTACAATGTTCGGGCTAGATCACTTCTATGCCCAGGCTCACTACCTATACAATGTTTAGGGTCAGGTCACTGCTTTCCCAAGGGTCACTCCCTGTTTCTCTCTCTCTGGCTCACTACCGGTGGAGAGGATCACCTTTTCCTCTTCCTAAGCTCACTGCTCCAGAAGGGAATCTAATCATAGTTTATAGACCTGTAGGGCTCTTCATTTCCATTAAGGAATGCATCTTTCTCTGTATGTAGATGCTCTGTTGAAGTTCAACTTTCACCCGTAGATGAATACCTCTTTGCCTCTGAACACTGGTCAATTCACTTTGGAAAGACCTTCGCGAAGCACCCTACTTCGCTAGGCTCCCAATTTCGCGAAGCTCAAACAAGCCTTCGCGAAGCTCCTGCCTTTTCGTGATGCTCTCTCGCGAAGCTCTCTCGCGAAGAACTCCCACGAAGCTCAACTCGTTTCAAAGCAACTTCTCTCGTGAAGCTCACTGAGCAAACACGGAGCACACACCTTTCGCGGAGCTACAATAGCCATCGCGAAGCTCCTTCTTTCGTGAAGCACACTGCCTTCGCGAACCACCTCCGCGAACCGAGAGCAATAGATTTTCTCTGAAAATTCTCTCTCTGCATCGTTCGAAGGGGTCGGTCTCTATTTATAGGCAATTCCACCGACCCTCGTCCCTTCTGCGCGAAGTCAACGCCACGTCATCTCAAATCGCGAAGCTCCAAAGATTCCGCCGGAATTCTGTCCAAATCGCGAAGCTCCACGGCAATCTTCCATTCGCGGAGCTTGACGTAGTCGCGAAGAATCACCGTCAACATACCTTCGGGACTTCTCCACGAAGCTCCCTCGCGAAGCACAACATTCCTCCGCGCCTTCTCCGTGAAACTCACTCGCAAAGCCCTTCACCGCCGCGATGCGCTTCAGCCTCTGCCGTTCGCGAAGCTTGACGTAATCGCGAAGCATCACCACCTCCATTATTCTGGTCTTCGCGATTTCCAAACCATGCATCCTATCTTCGCGAAATTCATGCCTTTTCCATATGAAATTATGCTCTTCATGGAAATCCACTTTTCTCGATGCTCACCAAACTCCAAATTTTGGACCCCAAAATTTTGGCAAACACTGGGAAACGGCGCCACCTTGTACTACTCTTTTGTACCACCTCCAGATCGTCCTTTCCTTTTGTCATAGTTCTTTGTCAACATGTAATGTCAACAACGTCTTGGGAACTCGACAATTATCCATGGAATCCTTCTTTGTCAACAAACACAATCAACCCAAAAATGCTGCAATGTTACCTTGATGGATTTTTGCCCAACATGATGGGTGGGGCCTGCTACAGCCCCTAGATGCATCGGTAGGTCTCATGAGATATCTAGTATCAGATTTAGCCGAGTCCTTTCCTATTTATGAGTTATGGATATTGTTCAAGGTCTTAATCATTAGACGTCTTGGCACGAGGCCTTGACACAATCTGGCATATGCACTTTCCTTATTATGACTATGAAAATTAATTAACCAGAGGAATATTTAACTAGTGGAACAGTCTTGGTTAAAGAGATTATGATTATTAGAATTCAATGAGTATAATTATGTCATATTATTTATGAAATATTCAGAGATTTTATGGCCAGTGTATTTTTCACAAGAGTAAAAGATGAAATTGATGTTATTATTTTAAGCACAACTCTGATCATGCATTACACATAGCTATTAATTCTTTAGAATAAATTTTACATGAAATGACTTTAACTTATTATACTGAATAAGAATTTTCTTATGATGATGTTAGTATGTTTTAAATTGTGCACTTATATCCATTAGACAATTGTCTTAGTATGTTTAATGTGTTGCATAATTTTAAAGGAAATGTTTTATGGATATTTTAGACAATGTTTTCAAAATTTTTTTTGAGTATAGTATGTTTTTTTCTTTAACCCCTTACTGGGAATTCTTATACTCGCCATACGTTTTTAATTAAAAAAAATTTGGTATTATCTTTTAACGGATTAAACATTTCAGTAGTAGCTGGTTTCTCAGAGCCTAAACGAAATTCGATCCTCTGTATGGCACCGGCCCTGGTTGCTTGGGAGCTGGGGCGTGACATTAGGTTCCCCCTTCCCTCCTCATTCAAATCCATAATATCTCCTCCCATCATACGAGCTTCAATATGCCCCTCCCCTCCTCAAGAAACACTGCCCCCATCAACTAGGTGTTCTTCCTCAATTTTTGGAATTTTTTATTATTGTAATTGAGTGTTAAACTTTATTTCCATCCATTTATTTATTTTCCCCTTCACGTGAGTGATTCCCAATTGTCTTCTCTTGATTTCTACCCTAATTCAATTATTTTTACTCTAATCTCCATCGACATAATATTAGTGATTTCTGAATCCTTAATCTCTTTTATTGTCTGTTATTTTCATTTTTATTGATTCATGTGATTATACTATAGCATGTTGGAATCACTTATATCAGCATTTTTTAAAATTTATAGTCTAATAGAGATCAAATATAGTCTATTAAATTCCTAAAAGTACTTTTTAATTATAATTTCATTATTTTGAAAACCATCATAAGGATTCTTCGAAATTTAACAAAAAATTGAGATTCTTTTGTTGGAACATTTTAAGGATTTAGATATTTTTAGTGTTAGTAATCATATTTAAGTTAACAATACAAGTTATGTTTGGTTTTTATTATGACATAGTTATGGTATTTAATAATTTATATTTAATTTTTTGTATCATGAACCATGGTGTAACTATTTATTGGATTGTTTTTACCCAAAATAAAATAAGTGTACGGTAATGTACATGATTATAATATTATAAGTAATTCTAGAATATTTATATATCTATAAAGGTTTTTTATTTATGAATTCCCTATTGTATTTATACTACTTTTCAAGAACGTTTATTAGAATTAATTAATATGATTTAGACATGAATGAATGATAAAATATTATTTCAAATAAATAAACATTCACATTTCAAATGTTTAATAATTTTAAAACTTTTATTATGTATAAATATTTATAGAATTATTTTTTAAATCTCATAAAATAATTATATAAGTTCGAACGAAATGTTTTTTGAATCATATTCATTTTTTTAAACATGTTCTACATTGATAAATCTTTACATAAGAATTTATTTCCTTAAGAAATATTTTATGGAATGAAGCTTAGTTTAATATATTTTGATGAACTATTGAGTATTACTTACTTATTTATTAAGTATTATTCCTTAGTTTGTTTATCATGTATTGACTAGTTAGCCATTTATTTTCACTACATGTTAAATTAATTAAAAACCATATAACTAAACTTTACCTCAATTAACAGGTTACATCGATGATGAAGTAGAGTATGAGTTCCATAAATTGGGATGGAATGGATAAATTGTTTAATCTTGATGGATCATACCCAAACCAAATACTTATTAAATTGAAATATATCACCATATAAAATCAATTTTCTGTATTTTTTAATAATATATGTAATTTTAACCTTAAATAAAAACCATTCATCACTAAATGTTATCCTCATTTCTGTTTACAATAATAAACACCTATATGGATAAGAAATAATCATTTTTCTTGTAATCCTTAAATGTTATTTATTTTAATATATGAACCTTGTTTGGATTTCTATGAGTATTACAGGTCTTTTTCTTATGATATGACTTGTTCTTTTTTTATTTGGATAGTAGTTTTCTATAATGGTCACTTTCATCATTCATTACATTTAATTTAGTTTTCTATTAGTGTTCATTAATTTCCTCTATAATATAAGTTTAATTTGACTTTGAATTTTTATATCCCTGTAATAATGGTTTACATTTTTGATTTGAACATAATTTCCCCCCTATAATAGAATTTATAGAAGTTGGGTGTATCATACTGATCTGATTTCAACCAAGTTTCAAAGGAATTTGTATTTTTTTAGATTTAACATTTAACAATGCTTCAAATGGAGGTCGTATAAATTTTCCATTTTATTATTTTATTTTAAGAAAATGGTTAAGATGAGAAGAATTTAGATACCATATAAAAAATATATACTTCAAAACAACTATTTTTTTGTTATCATAATAGAGAGACATGACAATCTTCTACTGTTCATGAATAGAAAGCAAGAAGTGGAATAAAGAATTTTATATTTTAATAGTTTCGATTTATGCATCTTCATGATAGATATAGTATTCCAATGAAAGAATGCAATGATATAAATACAGATGAGGAAATGACTTATGATGATCATGTTGGCAGAGTGAAAAAATCAATCAATTATTCTAGAACTCTAGTATATTAGGAAATTAGTAAAATGAAAAGGTTGGAATTTTTAATGTGGATATATCATGGAAAAACCATGTATGAAATTTATAATACCTCATTTTATTATGTTTTTAAAATTTTAAAGGACTTTCTTTCTAATGTTTTATATATTACCTCTGATCATTATAATTCATTGAAGTTAATTAAGAAGCTTTGATTTTCTATGAGAAAATTCATGTTTGTTCAAAATATTGAAGATTATTTTGGGAGGAATTCATTGACCTTAACAACTATAAAGAATGTATTAAATCTATATGGAAGGAAAATGAATATAAAACACCATCTCATGTTCCACATAAAGTCATGTTTCCTATTCCATCAATTCCCAGGCTTCAAAATCTATTCAAGCCTATCGAAATCTCATCAAATATGTAGTGGAATGATACTTAGATAATTAAATGTAATAATGGGTGGGTTCTCCTATATATGAATTATCATAGTGGAAATTTGATACAAAACATCCCAATTTTTCCATTTAGGTGCATAATTTCAGGTTGGGTCTATCCTATAATGGTATTAATTTGTTTGTTCAGATGATTACTTCTCATAGCACATGAAAGTTTTTTAAAAATGTTTATAATCTTCCTTCACAGATATGTAGGAAAAAAACTTTCACATTCAAAATTATACTAATATCTAGACCTTATGATCTAATAAATGATATAAATTTCCACTTCCGACCTTTAATAAGAGAGTTGAAGTAGCCTTGGAATATGCATGTGTGCACATATGATGTTTCTTCAAAAAAAATTCCAGATGTGTGTGACCCTTCTATAATCTATAAATGATTTCGCTACTTAATAAACGATTTTTATTTGGTAAATAAATGGAAAACTTTCATGTACTATTTTTATGAATAATATATGGTCAAGAGGGCTTAAATATCATCATATCTTCAGTTTTAGGGGACATCAAGGATTTTTACCAATAGATCATCAACATATGAAGAATTGATGGAATTTTGATAATACTTTTTACACTGAACATACACTTCAATTTATGTTAGGAATTTATGTTCTTAAAGAATTTAATGGATTCTGTTTTTAATTATAAATTTTTTGATGAAATCTAAAGAGAGGAAATTTTTTGACACTGAAGCCACATAAAATTGGAAAAATGGAGAATGTCTTTCTTGAGATTCCATATTGGTCAACCAATTTGTTACTTCACTTATTAGATGTAATGTACATTGAAAAAAATATATGTGAAATATTTATTTCAATTATTCTATATATCATGGGGAAGGTCAAATATGACTTTCATCCTCGCTGTAACTTGTTGGATTGGGGTATTTGGCCAAAAATTCATTTTTTATATCTATGAAAACAAATGAACATTTACTTATTCTTCTTATGTGATACCATTAGGAAAAATTTATTTATGTTAGTATTATATAATATCAAGGTTCTTGATGGATATTCAATCAACATATCTAAATAATTCAATAAAATGGAGTTGAAATTAAAATATCTAAAACTCATGATTATCAATTTCTTTCCCATGAATTGATTAAAATATTAATCCAAAATTTTATCTCTAATAATTTAATTGTGAAAGTTATTCCCTTATTCATTTTCTAGATATTTATATAGGGACCATAAAATTTTCCTTATGCTTTTTATGTTATACCTTTAGGAAAAATTAATTTATGTTAGTATTATACATGGGTTTATCGGGTTGGTTCTACTGTAATTACATTCATTTAGTTTTAGTTTGGAATAATATATTTGTTTTAGTGTTATTTATTTTCAATTCATTTAATTATATTTATTTCAATTCAAAAAACTAGGTTTAAAATAGGTTTTTAAAAAATGTATAACTTGGTTATAAATTATTATTTCTAAAACATGTTATGGCATTTTTATGTCTTTTTGGACATTTATGTTTTACCAATGGGTTTTAAAAACTATTTCTAAAAATTATAAATTTCATTCTTATATAGATTATGAAAAATATTAAATAAGTTTGAAGGAAGTGATTATTTCATAATGATTGACAGATGCATGAGTGTGTGTTGCCTCCTCTAGTTTCTTTAATGGGACTAAATATTAAAATATATGTCTTCTATATTACATATAATTTCATGTTATTATTCTTTATCAAAAAAATTAGGGACAGTAATTTGAACAAGAGTTGACTCCTACTCAACCTACTAGTATGGTTCCTAGTGAGGTTCTCATAAATCTATATGGAGCACCCATCAGACTCATTCCCACACTAAACCACTAGTGGACACCACATATACCAAACATTTCCATCCATCTCTTGAGCCTACAGAGATGTTCCTACTCATACATTTGTCATCATCTAATTTAGACTCTTCTTCCCATACCATGCATACGCCACATGTATGTTCCCACATTTACCATGTCCATATCCCTCGATGAATCCCCAACCCAAAAACATATATCCCTCTATGTATAAACTCCCTTCATTTCCTACTACCCTTCCAAGATTTAATTATTATTTTTCATTCATCTTTCATTCCAGTGCATGCATATCACCCAGTGCATGCATTGGAACAGAAATATCCTTCAAAGGATATTGATTCTAGATAACCCATGTAACTATAAAATCCTAATGAACAGACTACATCAAGTTATTATTATTATTATAATTATTTCAAATTATATCACATAATTTTTTCCTTTTATACTATAAGTTAATTACTCTTTTTTCCTTTTATCTTATTCATTGGGATCTTATATTATGTGATGTGGGAACATTCATATGCATGATGCTTGGAATTTCTAAACAATAATAATTATTTATTACAATGAATAAAATAATGTGATAGGTAAAAATGTCATGCAGTGTAGAAGTTTTATAGTAACTTTATCAAAGTACAACAATATCATTTATGTGAAACCGGTCTCATAGAGTCATATCGGTAATGACCTCAAGGAGAAAAAATGGGCGAATAGATGTGTAAGAAAATTTGTTAAATTTATATCTATATTATAATTGTATTTATATGAACTAAAAAGTTCATTATAGTTTCATTTTAACTTTCTTGATGGTGAAGTTAATAAGGATATAATTTTTATAGATCTTGGGGATTTCTGAGGATCATAAAAGCATGAGACATATATTTGGTTTGAGGACCAGAGTGGGTTCTGATTTAAGGGGTATACCAACATTCCCTGACTATCCAACAATAAAATATCAAGAAATGATCACATGTTTTAAGAGTAATGGGGTTAATGGTTTCCTAATATTTAATGGTTTGCATATAAAATTTAATTCTTATTACTTGTTTTGAATTTTTGTTTTTAAATGTTTTCTGAAAAAAAGGAATAAATATTCAATGACAAATTTTCACACTATGTGGTGCACTACAACAGCTGAGCATGATAAGATCTAGGTACATTAATATAAATAGAAATAATATTTAGATTTATATTTTTACTTAGTTATATTATTATGATGAAATTTACATTTTTTAATCCATCTAATATAAGTCTAGAAATATTCATTTAAATTGGACCAATGGTCTAACAGTCAATTTCCTAATTTTGAAATTGAAATAATGGCCTAACGGCCAATTATACTATTATCCTAATGGATTAATGGCCTAATTTCATAACTGCCTAATGGATTATTTTCTAATTGCCTAAGGGAATATTGAACGAATGGACTATTGGTCTAATGGCCTATGGGCCCAATGACCTAATGGACAATTGGATGAATGGGAGAATGACCTTATTACAATCGGACTAATGGAACAATGTTTAATTGGATAATGACTTAATGGTCAATTTTACTATTGGAGTAATGGTTGATAAACCTAATAACCTAGTTGGCCAATTGGCATAATGTCCTAGTGGATTATTGTCATATTGGTTTAATTGGACTAATCACTAATTTTCTTGATGGCTTAACTGGATAATTGGCATAATAGCTTAATAAAATAATGGCCAATTGGCCTAATAGACTAATGGAAAAAAAAATTAATGGACTAATGGTCTGATGAACTAATTTCTTATTGTCCTAATTCTTTAATGGTCGATTGGAAGATTGGAATAATGGATTAATGTCATAATGGTCAAATGTTCTAATGGAATTATGGTGTAATAGACTAATGTACAACTGGACAATTTTCTAATTATCCTAATGGCCTAATGTCAAAACTAGAAAATTTCTTTAATGGACTAATTTTCTTTATGGCTAAAGGGTCTAGTGAATAATTGTACTAAAGGAAAACTTGAATTATGTTCTAAGGTCCAGTTGGAAAATTGGTTTAATGGCCTAATACCCTAATGATAAGTAGGCCTATTAGCCTAATTACCAATTTTCCAAATGGCCTAATGGCATAAGGCCTATTATATAATAAAAAAATTGGCCTAATGGCCTAATTACCAATTGTCCTAATGGACAAATGGAAATTGGATAATTTTCATATAATGGTGTAATCGCCAATTGTCCTAATATCCTAATATCCAATTGGGATAATTGGATATTGAATGATTAACCTAATGGCCTAATAGCTAATTGGCCTAATGACCAATTGGCAGAATGGACTAATGGCCCATTTGGCCAATTGTCATAATATACTAATGGACTAAGGTCCAATTGTCTATATATCATAATGTCCTAATGTAAAATTTTCCAATAGGCCAATTGAACTATTTGGACAATTGTCCTAATGGCCTACTGGCCTAATTTCCTAATGGCCTAATGTTCTAATTATAAGAACCCAAACTCTTATAAATGGAATTTCGCATTGTATTTAATTAAATGTCTTATTTTATAAAATTGTTATATAAAACACATTTAATTCATTGATTTTATTGATTTAAAATACCATTAATAATGTTTATCATTGTCAATATATCCATTGAGAGGTGATAAAATAGTTATTATAAATATAGGGCTTTAACAAATCCAATTGACTCAGAAAAAGGATGTGATGGCCTCAGAAAGTATAATCACTCCCTATTAAGTCCATTTATCAAATATTTCAAGGGAGATAGAGTCTCTAGTATTTTCCCATGACCAAGCCCATGATTAGATCAATCAACTTAATCATGGAAAAACCATTTATTAGAGAAGTTAAATATCATCGAGATCACGTCACAAACCATGTTCGCCAAATGATCCCATGATAATCTCATCATCACACACCATACTCTTAGAGAGTATGTTGTTGTAATAAATGGATATGTATTAAGACCTTAATAATGTGAATATATTATATAACAATACATATATTTTCATTTTAATTGTTTCTTTTGAATGATTTGTTTTTTGATTCAATTTAATAGAAATTGAATTTTTGGGTAATATTCAAATTCAATTAAGGGGTTTATTTTTATGAATTAATGAATTTTTGATATAACTAGTATTTTGATAAAATATAAGGTAATTATTATTAATTATAAATGGTCATGTATTTTTTATAAAGTGAAATGTACTTTTTATAAGTGTTTAAGAACTGTTATTGTTAAAAAAACCCATCATTTTACAATAAATGTTGAACCTTATTTTAAAAGTGAAAATTAATATATTTAGAAAATTATTTAGATAATGTGAATATTATTTTTTTAATCATAACTTCAAAATTATCCAATGGTGAATTTTTCATATTTTTCAGAGATAGTTGAATTTTCAGGTAAAAAATAAATACCGTATAAATATAATGTGTGTTTTATGACATCATAATGACCACAAAAGGATATAATAAAAACTATAATTGATATTAAATTCTATATATATGAATTATAATTAATATAATGTGATTTTATGATAATTTTTTATTTTTTATAACTATCTTATGAATCCGCCAAAATGTATAATATATGTTTTGATTTAAAATTCATTTCTTGAATAATGTGACTCACCTATACATACGCAAGGATTATATTTTCATATATTAGGAAATTTTAATAATATAATAACTAAATTATACCATATTTGGTAGAAACCATGGTAAAAACAATGGGAAGGTATTTTGTTTAGAATATTTAATTATATTGATTCCAAAACCTATGATTGTGAAATATTAAAGAATTCCCCTCTCATTTCCAGTATAATCCCACCCAATATCTCCCTTATTTTTAATAAAAATACGTGAATCATGTAATTAATCTACACTCACCTATCTATAATTCTCTTAAGGTTCCCCAATCACTCATGAATCCCCTCTTCATGCTTCTGGAGTCACATGCTCAAGTAAGGGTTCTTTCTTTTCTCATTTTTTTATCCAAGTGTCCATATATTGATAAACCATTTTATTTTAATTAATATTTATGGGGTATGTTTTATAACCTCCCCCATACATAAATTATTATGTTTGAATGATGATAGACCCCTTTATATCTCATTCATTTCTCCCATATACTTCTGTTACCATGCTGAAATTTTATAAGAGTTATTTCATTCCTCCAATTTTTTCAAGTTTCTTTATTATGTTACGACTTATATTTAAAAAGTCCTTATATTGGGAAATTTATTTATATTAGACTCTTACTTTCCATTTATTTTATATAAGATGAAAACCCCCTTTCACTTTCATTCAACATTTTCATGAATTTTTATGTCACATTGTTAGGCAATCAAAATTGCACTGCGAATTTCCATTCCACAACTATTGTGTAGTGAATACCATACCCATTACCTATCATGGGTGTTAACTTTTATGAACATTTAAATTTTTATTTACTAGATAAATTTATTTATTACACAATCCTTGATCCTGGTATAAATTATGATGATGAATGAATCCATGTTTTATGATCTATGTGGCACACTTAAGACTGAGAATAAACTTAAAGTGACTGGTACACCTAGAATTATATAGCACTCCAATGTTTGGGTAATGTCTAGTATCATGATACGTCATATTATGACATGTGTTTTCATTATTAATTTATTTAAATGTTTCCACTATGATGTTGTTGAATTTTAGCCTTGACCTATGATGCAGTGTTTTATGTTATTACCACATTTCCATTTTTATAATATCAGGATATATCATGATTTATGATTAATCTTCTTTTATGACTAATTGATATGAATGACCTAACATGAATTTTTATATTCATGTTATTACATGTTTACTCCCTTACTGGGCTTTATACCTCACCCCTTTATTATTATTTTCCTCTAGATATCCCTTGCAGTTTTAAGCTCAAGCATGTTAGAGAAGTTATTAATAAAGATGTTGTTTTCTATGTTTAAAGTTGCAATGAAATGTACCTAATTCCAAAATACAGTAGAATTCTCAATATTTCGGGTTGTAATAAGTGTAATTTTATGTTGTTAAATCATGTAACAATGTAATAAAAATAACATGGTTGTTATACTAATGGTTTAATGTCCAATTGGACTAATGGACTAATGGAAAAATGAAAAATTTACCTAATGGTCTAATTGGAAAATTGGACTAATGTCCTAATAGTCTAAAAGACAAAGTTCCTAATTTACTAATGTCTAAATGAATTTTTGGAAAAATTTTCAATTAACCTAATGACCTAATTATACCATTGGCCTAATATCCAAATAACCTAAGGTCCAATTGTCCTTATGACCTAATTGACCAATTATCCTAATGGACTAATGGTCTAATGGATAATTGGCCTAACAGCCTAATGTCATAATGGACTCAGGTCCTAATGGTCTCATAGAATAATGGTCTAGTGGCCTAATGGGCTAATTTCATAATGGACTAATGGTATAATTATCCAACTGGACTAATTGATTTTTGGACTAATGTACTAATGGCCCAATGGACTAGTGGTCAAATGGCTTAATGGCCAACTAACCTAATGGCCAAATTGGCCTAATGTCCAATTGTAAAATTTTATTAATGGACTAATGGACTAATTGGGGAATTGGCCTAATGGTCTGTTAGCCTAATGGACAATTGTCCAATTGACATAATTAGTCAAATGGAATGCTGGCCTAATTGGACAATTGGGCAATTTTGAATGATGGTTGAATTGTACAATTGGACTAACAACCCAATGGCCTGGTGTCCAATTGGCCTCACGGCATATTGGAATAATAGCCTAATTTACCAATTTTCCTAATGGTATAATTGCCTAATGAACAATTATCCTAATAAACTAATGTCTAACTGGACTAATTGGCCTAATGGACAAATGGATAATTTTCCTAATTATCCTAATGACCAAATGTCTAATTAGCATAATGAAAAATTTTCCGAATAGACAAATAGAAAAATTTCCAATTGGATGGATGGCCTAATGGACTAATGACCAATCGTCCTAATGGAAAATTGGCCAATTGACATAATGTACCAATGGAATAATGACCAATTGGTCAAATGTACCATTGGACTAATGTTCTAATGAAATAATCTCAAATTTTCATAATGTCTTAATTGGCCAATTGGCCTAATATCCTAATGGCATAATAGACAATTGGAATAATGACGTAATGGACTAATGGCCTAATGGACTGAATGGATAATGACCTAATGGGATAATAGTATATTGTATAAAAAACCTATTAAACTAATGGACTAATGGTCAATTGGAATAATATCCTATTTGGGAAATTAGCATATTGGCATATTGGCCTAGTGGCCAATTCTCCTAAGGTCGTAATAGCCAATTAGCCAATTTCCAATTAGCCTAATGGCCTAATGGATAATTGGAATAATGGACTAATATCCATTTGGCATAATAACCTAATACACTAACGGACTAATGGCCTAATGGCCTAATGTCCTAATTGCCTAATGGCCTAACGACCTAATGGCCTGATTGGCCAAATTGGCCAAATTGGCATAATTAGACTAAATATCATAAATGGAATGAATAACCTAATTCATATAAATCTCCTAAATTTCCAAATTTCATTATTTTTCCTAAATGTTCTATTTATCTAAATTCTCTTAAATGTCCTAATTGGCCTGAATTGGCATGAATGGACTAATTGGATTAAATTTGATAAATAAATTTCCTTACTGGCCTAAATTGGACAAATAAATTGCCTAATTGGCTTAAATTGGACTAAATAGACTAAATGGAATAAATTTCCAAATTGGAGTCAATGAATTAATATGCAGAAATGGCATAATTAAATTAATTGGTAAAAAATGGATTAATTGACCTAATTTGGAAAAATAAATTTCCTTATTGGATTATTTGGATTAAATAGATTAATGGGCCTAAAATTATGAATTGGACTAAATGATATAAATGGGATATTGGGAATTAATTTCCTAAATAACCTAATAATCTTAATTAGCCTAAATGGATTAATTTACATAATTAGTAAAAATGACAGAATTGGAAAAAATACTAGGTCTCCAAATGGCTAATTTACCAAACAACCTAAACTAAAAACGAACCAAGTGACCAAATGATCAAAATTACCAAGTGAAAAATTAACCAAATAATTTAACTCAAATAGAATTGGAATTAAATGAACATATATCATATCCATGTTTATCATACTAATTAGTATGTATTGTTTATGTTATGTCGCTATTATTAAATTTCTAATCACATGTATATTTAGATGATTATTCATATTATTGATTTCTTCAATAGCTATAATTTTAATTAATTATTTGTTTATCACATTCAAATTATTCAATAGTGTAGTATTATACTAATCAATGTCATTTGGAGCAAGAAAAATTGGGTATCAAAGGTTATGTGCCTCAAGAAAAATTATTTTTCTTATGTAGGAAGAAAAAGGGTGGATGTTCAGTTAAGACATAAACATAAGAAAATCCTGTAAACTTTTTATTGATATTTATAATATTTATATATAATTTATAAATAAATATATATTTTATAATTTCAATAATGTTTTATTGAGTCCCTCAATGATAAAGAAGATGAAAACTTTGGGACAAATGATTATTTGTGTCAGGTATTATGTGAGGAGCACTAGGGGGAGTCTAATGTAAAGCCAAGAAAAACATAATCCCTAATAGGTATTGGACCTCATCAGACACCTCTCAAACCTTTCATACCACTGAGCTACAAAACACTCATGAAGAAGTAGTTGATGCCAAAAAAATAACTTCACAGGAGCATAAAAGAAGTAAAATGATCATCAAACACTTCTTGAAACATATGTCAGTTATAATTCTGTCACTTAAATCATAAGATTATACTAATTTTGATTCATTTATGAATCAACACACTCTTTATATGATGCCTCAAGTGATTTCAATGAGGGTCTTAGTGGCAGAAAAGCTGATGGTGGGGCCAATGGTAGTGATTCTGATGATATTGATGATGATGATGTTAATGTTTGAGATGATATTATTGGTGATGAGGATATTTATGATGGTGATGAGGATGAGAGTGTTGGGGATGGGGAATAAATTCATCCCCTCTATTTTTTGGGTTTGTTGTAAAGATACATGTTGATGTTTTTTAATGACTTGAATTTATTGGTTTTATGGATGTATATGTATGTCATTGTGTTTTAAATGGTTTCAAAATTATTATAATAGGTTGGTTGAATTATAAATATAAAATATATGTATTGTATTGAATTTCTAATTTGGTTTTTATTTTATTTACATGTTTTAGATGCACTAGAAGGGTTGCTACTACCAAATGGGGACATGTATCTATACCTACTATTCAATGAACTATGGGTATATGGTTTCTACTAGTAACATATTTACACACAGTTATCCTAACTATGGGTACAGATATAAACCCACGGTTAAACCAAAACTCTGGTATGATAGAATACCATAGGTTATACATACGTCTCCTATAGGAACCATGGGTATAGCTCAATACTGATGGATCTATCAGCCACAATTTAAAAAACCATGGGTATATGCTATACCCATGGTTTTATAGGATTTACCCACAATTCTAAACCATGTGTATAGGCTATGTTTCTAGTATTTAAGAAAATTACTACAATTATGTGTCATTTTCTAGGTAAATTTATAATTTTATTGAGTTATAATAAAAAAAATTCTTTAGATTTATCAATATATGATGCTTAATATGTTTTTTCTTCTAGTTGTTGTTCACAGATCTTATGGATTAAAACATATATATGATTTTAATATTTTTTTATAAAAATTTACAATTTTCTATGACAACTGAAGTGTCATTTCTATGTATAAAAATCCTCTTCAACACTCTAGAAAAATACACATAGATGTTAGATTCTATTTTCTTAAGGACCATGTAAATAAAGGCGATACATGTTTAGAATTTTTTTCATGCGAAGAAATGATTAACTAATATATTCACCAAACCATTATATTCGGTTAAATTTAAGAAAATAATTTCTGAATTGGGAATTATTGATGCCCAAATTTTCTATTTAACTATAATAAATTTTTTGGTAAATATATTCTATGTTATTAAATATCTTGGTACATGTGTTCTAAAATTGAAATTTTTTTATTATACTCCGATTAATGCTAATTAGATAACACTATTTACCTGAATACTATAAATATCTATTAACATTTATGACATTGCTCTACTATGGTACATTAAAGTAGTTTTTTTTAAGAAAAAGGAAAACTAGTTTAACTATTGATTACTAATGTACCATTTGATAAATTTCAAAAGGCTTGGTTTTTTTTGTAAAATAAATAAATTTTTGGTAATTATATTTATAAATTTAATAAATTTAATGATTTTTAATTTTGAAAAAAGGGATGATTGTTTCTAATTGGGTATGAATACTTTAATACATTTTTTGGTCTTAATAAATTAATCTTTCGTCACATTTTATTAAATTAAATATTATCTTAAAAACAGTCTTCTTTTTTACATGTTTAAGGATTATATTGTTTTTTTTTGAATATTATATTTTTATTTTAACTTAATGTTGATAATTTTTGTGGGTATTTTATTAATAAAAAAATTCATCCAGCCTTATGAGCCACCAAGGTGAGACCTCAACCACCCTTAAAGGACCCAATGGGTCAACCCCATGGGATGGCCTTCTATAGGTAGTCTACTGGGGGTTTGAGATCTTGTTTATAGTGTAAAGATTATGTGTATCATCCCATGTATAAGACCTGTGTGTGTTAGTAGTGTGGTGTGGTTTTTGATCCCTACCTAACAACTCATGGTGAGGTAGGTGCGACTTGTTTGTTATAATAGTGGAACACCACACCACAGATTTGATGTTGAATTGCGGGTTTTCTTTACTATTCATCTATTCTTTACAAAATTGTACTCGATTTCAGCTGTATGATCAATCTAATTAAAAATATAATATTTTTTCTTGATATAAAATGTATATTTTAATCTCCCACACTTCTAGAGTTTGAAATTATACATTTTCTTCTTCGTAGTCCTTCCACCTATGTCCAGAACGACAATGATTGTCAGAGAAACTCTGAACAATATAATTGGGCTTCTAAATTCATGCCATGTTTTTGGAACTTTTTCGACCTCTATTATACATCCACAGTAGTTCACAGGTTTTTTATAGGTGGTTTTGTGCATAAAAAATGGTGGATCACTATTCCACCATTTGATTATTCTTCTCTAAAAGAACTTCCTTTAACATAAGAACCTCTTCTTATGTGTTGCACATCACCAAGGTCATCTATACACTGTAGTTTCCTCAACATGATCTTATATAGTTGTTTCTCCTATTATATAAGTCTCCACCACGTGATGGAAGTTTAGTTACTCAACAGTGGAATAAGAACCTCCATTACATCCCGCAATGGAATTACCACTTGGTAACTAGTAGATCACCTCAACAGAAGCATCGTTGGATCACTGGTATGTCAATACAATGGTTGACCATGGAACATCCACCAAATCTCTACACTCTAATATTTTAGTCATTATTTCATGAAATGGTGGATTTATATGTCCATCGATAAATCACTTCAAGTTGTAGAAGAATGGACATACCATTATCTATTTTCAGTGGTAGATCATCTTCACTAGAAGATCCCCTCCCCATAGCATGGAACTAACTTCCTTAAACTAGTGTGGAATATTTCTCTCTTTGTTTCTCAGGATATTATTATAATAATGGTTAGTTCCAAAACAATTCATGGAAGTATCTTGGTAATTTATTTAACTTTTTTTAGTCTCTTTACACCAATGGTAGTTTATTGTACACCATCATTATATAAATCTACCATTGGACCTCTTAAATGGAAGATACTCTTTTTTTTATACCATTGAACTTTTCTTTTCAAAATCAGTAATAGAAGAGTAAAATAAAACTATATCCATAGTTCCATTAATATAATGAAAAAAATCATTTTAAAAATATTTATATGTGGATATAATTGACTCCCTATCACGACCAATGTTTACAAGAGACCTATGGATTTCTATAGCTGGATAAATAAACACATTATTTATCAAATAATATGAACTTTTAATATTTAATTTGTATTAATTTTTTTTATTAATACTAACACTTATCATTTATAATTAATTTGTAAACTATAAGTATAATTCATGTAACATTATCTACCACTGATCATCCTCCTTAGTAGGATCAACCCTATGGTGATCAACCAGACCACCTGAAAATGAAAGTGACAGAGCAGGTTTTGAGAAAAATCATGGACCACTATTATTTATAAGTCATGTTGCACATCATATTCACATGGCATGTAACACTTACCACCACAATAAGATATTTCCTACTTTGGGTTCCCTAGACTCACCTATGCAACATAAAACCATGAAAAATTTGAATTATTATTGATGAGGGTGGAACATGGATTTTCATGAGATGTGGTTTAGTGTGTTTTGATAGTGATTTTTGAATATCAATATAAATAAATTATTAATATGATATAATTACATGGATCCAAGGAATGTTTTGAAAATAAAATGAATAATCACTAATAGTATGATAACTAAATTAACTAATGGATATCATTTTAATTATGATATGATATATAATTTATCTATTATATTTATTAGTATTTGATGGGAACCATTTTTTAAAATTTGGATCCAGTAGATCACCACAGACTAGAGGTTGAAAACTATAAGTGAAGTCATGTTTCATTCACATGATACATATACCATCAAGAACATTCACAATATGGTTTAAAAATACAAGTATATGTGTATATTATTACAAAAAATTCATGATTCCTTCTTCTATAAACTTCTCCAAATGTTCTATAACAATATTAACATGATGTAATAAATAAATAGGAAGTATCCCAAAAATATATAGTATATGTAAGGGAGATATAAAAATTAAATAAGCGGAAAATGTCCATAGATATTTTTTTGTAATTAAGAATTGACGAAATGCATTTCAGATTTACCGTTTTCTTGGGATTTCTGAAAGTAATGCTTTAAAGGTGAAGATTCCAGTTGGATGGATCTGGTTTACACAATTTTTCATTCATATTTTTTATGGTATTCTCTCGTTGGGCCTTGCACATTTGATACATATTCAAAGATGATTCTTACAGATGATAATATGGAATTGGGAATAATCCTTGATTAAAAATATGGACATAGGAGTAAAACATGACTACCAAATGATTTGAATTTCTTTGGAAGTCTACTTTATTGCTACCTAGTACATCACTAATCAATCCTTCAATGAGTTTCACTTATACCTCTTTCATTGGGTCTAGTAGGGAGACAATCTCTCATTGAGACATTCTTTCAGCGAGACATTATGGCGGTGACTCATTTGAACTAACCGTAACAACCCAATATCAAATTTAGTATAAAATTTTTATATGATGATAAAATCAATAAGAAGTTTTGATAGGGGTTTCAGTTTGGGCTATAACACATGTCAAATTGATTTTTTTTACAAGCACTATCATTTCTTCATATTTGAGTAGAACATATATATGAGCCATGTTATGTTCGTCATCTAAAATCCATTGTCCATGAACACCACCAAAGAACCATAGTGCTTGGTTATTTTCCCTACACCAAACTCGACAATAACACTACTAGTTTATATTATATTTTCTCTTAACAATTATGATTCATTTGATGATATATCTCAATGACAAAAAATTCATTAAATCCTTCCACAATAGAGAAAACAATTATGTTATCTAGACATGACCATGGGAATTTATAAAATTGTCTCCATATATTAAAAAAATCAATCCATAACCATTTTAAATTAGTTAGAGAAATATTATATTATAATATTTCTTGTATTTTCAAAAGTTTCCTTCCCCTATCTATTAATTAGTAATGATTAAGGTCCCTTACTCGCTATATGTTCTATGATAGATTGGTTTATATTACCTGATGTATGATACATATTATATGGGATGTGGCGTTATAATGAAAAGCTGGAAAAAATTAAGTGTGTTATTCATGATATGTTTCATGGTAATTATATGAAATCGGTGAGCTTGATAAAGCCTATACTAATAATTTTGACATTGAATGTGGCATGTTTATAGTGTTTTGATTATAGTCATAAGACATATTTTATGGTTGAAGACTTTTGAGACATATTCTGGATGGGAAGTTAATACTATTCATAATTTCCAATTTAATGGCTAGGTTATATTAGTCATGTTTAAATAAAAATATTTTAATATTATATCACCTTATTTTAGACTCAGTGTTGGAAGCCTCGAAGTCCAATCACTCACGAGAATGATCTATTTCGAACAAACCATCCCAACTCAAACAAATGAATCCACCTGTATAAGAAATCAATCCAAAATTATGTGAGTAATACTACAAAGAAGTAGCCTACTTTTGGAAATGGTTCCTTGGATGAATATTCAGTACCCCCAGGATATGAGATATTAATCTAAAATTTCTCATTCGATGATATTCCCCACTTTTAATAAAATAAATTACTATGAATAAAATTAATTGATAGATAATATCTAATTGTAGGTAGATCTACCACTGATAGTAACCTTTCTATATAGCTAAAAACCATTCCTCCAAAGGATAACACAAAACTCATCATACTTACTCCAACATTAGGTACCCTACATTACTACTGTTGGACACTAATGGTATATGTTCTATTCCAATGGAAAATACAATTTTTAATCCACCATTATTTCGAAAATAATTTTTTCCAAAATTTTATTTCATCTTTTAATTAGTGTTATTAAAAAAATTACTTTATTATTGTTTTTATTTCTTTTCAATAGAAATATTATTTCATGTTGGTTATAAATATTTTTACGCATTTGTGTTTTTCATACTAACATGAAGTTAAAACTATTTATGAAGCTCTATTGTATTAAGATTTTATTGTCTTACAAACTAGAATATTTTTACTTGTTGATTCAACTAAATTATGAACATGAATTATATACCTTTTTGTGACTAACATGTTGGATGTTTGGTTCTAATATTTCATGAAGAAATAAAGAGTGTAAAATATTTATGTTTATTATTGTGGATTTTACAATCAGGTAAAAATAATATTAATTTTTTATTATTTACTAACATGTGGTATGCATCTATTGGACATATAGATTCTCCTAGGATATATTTTAATTAATGAGCACAAATTAATCAGTTAAAAAAGTGATCAAGGTGATAAATCGACTTGTGATAAAATGATTCAAAAGACAAATATGATATAATTTTTAATGGTTTGAGTTGATCAATAAATTTCTTATACATATATTTTTTCACTATGATCACTAAATATATTCATAGTTTTCATCTTCTAATACTGATGTTATTAAATAATTTTAGTTGCACTAAATTTATACATCATCTGCTCAACAGTTTTTTAAAAACATTTCTGTTATTTCTCCATTGTAATTTTTTCAACCTTATATTTGTCCCCTATAATAGGTTTATGATTTTCCCATCCAAAATAAATGAAATTGGGCTATTAATACCATCTAAAAAGAAGGATGGGTTATTCTTCCCATAAAAAAAAGAAATGTAGGTTGGGACCCCTTCAAATGTCCGGGGTTATACCACCAAGTGTAAAAAATGTATGCCTTATCTGTTTGTCATCAGGTTATCACTCCCTTTAAAAAGTGAAAATCTATTTAATACCTATATCCTCCCATATTAGAGGATATTTATGAGATTATAAGGATCCTGGTGATCCAAAACTCTATAAAACCATGCTGTGTTACCTATTTTTATTACCACTTCAAATTTGACACTTTCCTTACTCTAATATAATTGTATTTGTTTAAATATTCAAAAAGAACTATTCTTCCACCTCTAGTCGCTATTACTATAAAAAGGGAGTTAAAAAGTTTATCTTGATAGATCCATGATGTATTACCTAACTTGTATAGTCAAAATATTTTAAAATATCACTCTTGATATTTATAAGTACATTCATTTGTCCTCTAAAATAAAGGAACAAATCCACTCCAACTGACCATCTCATGATAGTCTCACCCCCATAAATAGAATCTTGTATCCTCCTATAATATTGTTTAAACAACTTCATGTATTTCATCTTCTCAAATCACATATACACAACCTCTAGGATATGGAAAATCATGGAATCTATCACCTCTTTCACCTCAAGGAGAAATTATACTAATAAACCCATCAACTACAACATTTATCAATCTTCCACCAGTTATTAAGTTGAATATTTTATATTTAAGGTATAATCCACCAAATTTTCTTTTCTTATTGTATAAATGATTTTAAAATCAAATGTTTTAAGGAATTATATGGACTCATGTTTTCATATATAGAGGATTCTCTAAGAGAAAATATACTTCAAAATCATGTGTTTAGTTTTTTCCATGATTGTTTCACCGAAAATTTATTGCCTATAATTTTTAAAAGAATAAATAATAAGATATATTTCTAAGTCATTGGTATGGAAATTATTCTTATTGGATATTAGCTACCAAGATCCATATATGAGGAAATTATTTCTTTTCATCAATACAGATCCCATTCCTATTCCTAATTCATTGTATTAGACCTCATACCCAACTCTTGATTTAGGTAAAATCAAAATAATTGTATAAGTGAGCCACCTATTAAACCCCTCAAGCACCTCTTGGAATTTTCTATTCCACTCAAAATTAAATATCTTTAGGTGAAGGACTTCGTAGGAGAATCTAATTTCTAAATATTGATAATATCCATCCAAATCTAAAAAACTCTATATACCAAATATGTTCTTCAATATTTTTCAAATCATTATCACCTTGAACTTATCATGATCAACATAAATTCATTTGTTCAAAAGTAATATGATTTTTTATCTTCACCTCCTAAATCTAGAAATGGAAATTAGAGAGTTTAACAAAGATCCTTTACCCATTTAAAATATCTAAAATAGTCTCCATTTCTTCTCAGTATCTTTATCTAACCTTGAATATATAAGAATATCATAGTTGAACACTAATAATAAGTTATCATGGAACCTATTTAAAGTATATTTTATTAAATTCATAAAATATATATATATATATATATTAATAACCCTAAAAGGTAAGACCGAAAAATCATAATGGATATATCAACATTAGTTATAGACATTTATGTAATATATACTTCACTCACCTTTAAATAATGTTAACCAAACAGAGGGATAATATTAAAAAATCAATGATCTCCCTAGATCTAGTAAAAATGATTATGAATGGTATAGGTACCTTGTAATAAAGAGTAATTTCATTGTGTAATAGACATATAATTGAATGTAATTTAATAAATGCTTAATTAACAGAAATCATGTTTCATTCACATGATACTTATACCATCAAGAACATTCACAATATGGTTTGAAAATACAAGTAGATGTGTATATTATTACAAAAAAAATTCATGATTACTTATTCTAAAAAGTCCTCCAAATGTACTATAACCATATTAACATGATGTAATAAAAAAATGCAATAGCCCTAAAATATATTGTTTATGTGAGGGAGATATAAAAATGAAATAAGAGGTAAATGTCCATAGATATTATTTTGTAATTAAGAATGGACGAAATGAATTTCAAGGTTAAGGTTTTCTAGGGATTTTTGAAAGTAATTCTTAAAAGGTTAGGATTCCAGTGGGATGGATCTAGTTTACACCCTTGTTCATTCATATTTTTTATGGAATTACCTCGTTGGGCCTTACACTTTTGATACATATTCAAGGATGATTCTTACAAATGATAATATGGAATTGTGAGTAATCCTTGACTAAAAATATGGACATTGGAGTAAAACATGACTACCAAAAGATTTCATTTTCATTGGAAGTCGACCTGATTACTACCTGGTCCCTCACTAATCAATCCTTGAATGATTTCCACTTCTACCTCTTTCATTGGATCTAGTAGGGAGACAATCTCGCATTTAGACATTCTTTCAGCTAGACATTATGTCGATGACTCATTTGAACTAACCATAGCAACCCAATATCAAATTTAGTATAATATTTTTATATGATGATAAAATCAATAAGAAGTTTTGATCGGGGTGTCAGTTTAGGCTATAACACATGTCAATTTTAATTTTTTGATAACCTCTATCATTTCTTCAGAGTTGAGTAGAACATATATATTAGCCTTGTTATGTTCGTCTTCTAAAATCCATTGTCCATGAACACCACCAAAGAACCATAGTGCTTGGTTATTTTTCCTCCACCAAACTCGACACTAACACTACTAGTTTATATAAAATGTTCTCTTAACAACTGTGATTCATTTGATGATATCTATCAATGATAAACAATGCATTAAATCCTTCCATAATAGAGAAAACAATTGTGTTATCTAGATATGACTATGGGAATTTATAAAATTGTCTTATTATATTAAAAAAAATCATTCTATACCACTTTTAAATTAGTTAGATAAATATTATATTATTATATTTCATGTATTTTCAAAAGTTTCCTTCCCCTCTCTATTGATTAGTAATGATTGAGGTTCCTTACTCGCTATATGTTCTTTGATGGATTGGGGTATATTACCTGATGTATGATACATGTTATATGGGATGTGGTGTTATAATGAAAAGGTGAAAAAAATAAAGTGTGCTACTCATGATACGTTACATGGTAATTATATGAAATGGGTGATCTTGATAAAGCCTATACTAATAATTTTGACATTGAATGTGGCATGTTGATAGTGTTTTGATTATAATCATAGGGAATTTTTCATTGTTGAAATACTTTTGAGACATATTCTGGATGAGATGTTAATACTATTCATAATTTCCAATTTAATGGCAAGGTTATATTAGTCATGTTTAAATCAAAATATTTTAATATTATATCACCTTAGTTTAGACTCAGTTTTGGAAACCTTGAAGTCCAATCTCTCATGAGAATGATCTATTTCGAACAAACCATCCAATAACAAACAAATTAATCCACCTATATAAGAAAACAATTCTTAATTATGTGAGTAATACTACAAAGAAGTAGCCTACTTTTGGAAATGGTTCCTTGGATGAACTGTCGGTACCCCTGGATATGAGACATTGTTCTTAAATTTCTCATTCGATGATATTCCTCACTTTCAATATAATAAATTACTATGAATAAAATTAATTGATAGATAATATCTCATTATAGGTAGATCTACCACTAATTTCTACCTTTCTATATAGCTTAAAACCATTCCTCCAAAGGATAACACAAAAATCATCATACTTACTCCAACTTAAGATACCCTGCTTTACTACTATTGGACACTAATGGTATATGTCATATTCCAATGGAAAATAATATTTTTAATACACCATTATTTCAAAAATATTTAGTTCCAATATTTTATTTCATTTTTTAATTAGTGTTATTAAAAATATTACATTCATATTATTTTTATTTCTTTTTAATAGAAATATTATTTCTTGTTGGTTATAAATATTTTTACGCATTTGTGTTGTTTATACTGACATAAATTTAAAACCATTTATGATGCTCTATTGTATTACAATTTTATTATCTTACAAAATAGAATCTTTTTACTCGTTGATTCAACTAAATTATGAACATGAATTATATACATTTTTGTGACAAACATGTTGGATGTTTGGATCTAATATTTCATGAAGAAAAAAAGAGTGTAAAATATTTATTTTTATTAGTGTGGATTTTACAATCAGGTAAAAATAATATTAATTTGTTATTATTTTCAAACTTGTTGTATGTATCTATTGGACATATAGACTCTCCCAGGAGATATTTTAATTAATGATCCCAGATTAATCTGTTAAAAAATTGATCAAGGTGATAAATCCACTTGGGATAAAATGATTCAAAAGACAACTATGATATAATTTTTAATGGTTTGAATTGATCAATAAATTTCTTATATATCTATTATTTCACTATGATCACTAAATATATTCATTGTTTTCATCTTCCACTACTGATGTCATTAAATAATTTTAGTTTCACTAAATTTATACATCATCTTCTCAATAGTTTTTTTTAAAACAATTCTGTTATTTCTCTGTTTTAATTCTTTCAACCTTATATTTATCCCCTATAATAGGTTTTAGATTTTCCCATCCAAAAGAAATGACATTGGGTTACTAATCCCATATAAAAATAAGGATGGGTTATTCTTCCAATAAAAAAGGAATGCAGGTTGGGACTCCTTCAAAAGTTAGGGGTTATACCGCCAGGAGTAAATAATGTATGTCTTATCTTTATGTAATCAGGTTATCACTTCCTTTAAAAAGTGAATATCTATTTAATACCTATATCCTCCCATATTAGAAGATATATATGATATTATAAGGATCCTGGTGACCCAAACCTCTATAAAACCATCATGTGTTACCTATTTTTATTTCCACTTCAAATTTGACACTTTACTTACTCTAATATAATTGTATGTGTTTAAATATTTAAAAAGCACTATTCTTCCACCTCTAGTCACTACTACTATATCAAGGGACCTATAAAGTTTATATTGATAGATCCATGATGTATTTATTAACATGGATAGTCAAAATATTTTATAATATCACTCCCGACATTTATAAGTACCTTCATTTATCCTCTAAAATAAAGGAACAAATCCACTCCAACTGACCATCTCATGATAATATCACCCCCCATAAATAGAATCTAATATCCTCCAATAGTATTCTTTAAACAACTTTCTATATTTCACCCTCCCAATCACATAAACACAACCTTTGGGATAGGGAAAATCAAGGAATCTATCACCTCTTTCGCCTCAAGGTGAAATTATACTAATAAACCCATCAACTACAACATTTATCAATCTTAAACCACTTATTATGTTGAATATTTTATATTTATGGTATAATCCACCACATTTTCTTTTTTTATTGTATAAATGATTTTAAAATCAAATGTTTTAAGGTATTCTACTGACTCTCTACAATAAAATATACTTCAAAATCATGTGTTCAGTTTTTTTCATGATTTTTTGACTGAAAATTTATTGCCTATAATTTTTAAAATAATAAATAATAAGATATTTTTCCAAATCATTGGTATGGAAATTATTCTTATTGGATATTATCTACCAAGATCCATATATAAAGAAATTATTTCTTTTCATTAATACAGATCCCATTCCTATTCATAATTCATTGTAATAGACCTCATACCAAACTCTTGATTTAGGTAAAATCAAAATGTTTGTATATGTGAGGCACCTATTAAACCCATCAAGAACCTATTTGAATTTTCTAGTCCACTAAAACTTCAGTATCATTAGGTGAAAGAATTAATAGGAGAATCTAATTTCTAAATATTGATAATATCCATCCAAATCTAAAAAACTCTATATCCCAAATATGTTCTTCAATGTTTTTCAAATCATTATCACCTTAAACTTATCATGATCAACATAAATTAATTTTTTCTAAAGTAATATGATTTTTTATCTTTACCTATTGAATCTATAAATGGAATTTAGAGAGTTTAAAAAATATCCTTTACCCATTTAAAATATCTAAAATTGTCTCCATTTCTTCTCATTATCTTTCTCTAACCTTGAATATATAATAATATCATAGATGAACACTAATAGTAAGTTATCATGGAACCTATGTAAATTATATTTTATTAAATTCATACAAAATATATGTGTATAAATAACCCAAAAAGGTAATAATAAAAACTCTTAATAGATATATCAATATTATTTATCCATTTTTGTAATATCCACTTCACTCACCCTTAAATAATGTTAACCAAACAGAGGGGTAATCTTAAAAAATCAATGATCTCTCTCAAGCTAGTCAAAATTATTATTAATTTAAGGTTAAGGGATATAATATTTTATATAAACATGGTTAAAATTTCAATAGTCAATACAAAACCAATAATTACCATATGTTTTCTTGGAAAACAACATTATTATTCCCTATAGTGAAACACTCAGTTGAATGAATCATTTTGTTTAGACTTGTGAATCTACACAATTAATTCAAAAAACTTCATTCATGGAATGAGATAATATAAAAATTAAATTGGATTAATTCTAGGGACATAGTAAATATTGAATTAAATATTACTCCAAGGTGGTAAACCAAATAAATCTTCTAGAATGGCATATAGATATCGATCCACTATCCTATGAAGAAGAGTTGGATTATTTCCCTATATCGATCCAAGAACTAAACATTCCAATGAAAATGATATGGATCCTATTACACTTTCCATTGGACATACTGTATACTCATTAATATACAACTCTCATCTAAAAGTGTGGATAATACATCTTTGTTTTTAAAGAGAAATCATTGGTCAAAGTAATTTATTTTAACTCTAAATTGAATTAACTAAACCATACCAATGATCAAGTCATACATTTTCAACTCAATAACAATAACATTCCAAGAAATTTTCATACTTCAAATCATCATTTAAAAGGATGGGAACTTAAGTTATTGTTTAATTATTTAACCATGTTGAGTGTATATTCTCATTGAATGTGGATATAGATTCACATGTAACCCTAAATTATTTACCACTAATGATTTGATAAATGAATTTGATACTGAAATATAAAACAATTAAAAAATAATCATATAACACATCATAATGATACCTCTCACCATAGATGGACATGAATTATTCTGATCCTACTATAATTCCTTCTCAATAATGAATATTTACTATTAAATATTCTGAGGTGTTTCCCTTTTCTCATGGTCAATAATTCCCACTCTTCCATAATCCCATGAATGATCCCACCCTAGTGAAATTACATGTATCCCCAATCCCTAAACTTTTATAGATGTTCCACCATTTCTCATGATAACCAATAACAAAACTTCCCCAAATATCCCACCTTCACACACTAGAAGAATATGAAATGAGGAGATAAACACTTTGACCTCAGGTGTCTCACTTCAACACACTAGAATCATTCTAGAAAAACTTTCCCTGGAAAAACATTCCCTAGAAAAACATAGGTGTACATATTAGTTTTTTTCCTTAAAATACTATCATATTATACTTATTTCCACTATATAAATTATTTCCTCAACCAATTCAAGGTAAAAATGAACACACCTTTTATGTTCCTTCTATATCCATCTCTGTTGATGTTTTCTTATATAAGAATGCAGCACAGGTAGAAATCTAAATCAAAAATAACATTGATCATATTTATGGTCAAAATAAGATATCAAACTATTATTCCTTGATGTTCTTATTCGTTAGAAATTAAAAAAACATATATCACAAGATTAGTGAATCTTAATTAATACTCTATAAATTTTTTTATACTTTTTAAAGTCTAAGAACTCCTGATATCTCTCCATCCTCAAATATTCTCTATAATACTATTCATTAAAGATATCATAGAAGATATTCCAGTCCAAATATTTATATTTACCTGATTAATTGAAAAATTTACAATACTTTCTAGAAATTCCCTCCAGTATATAAGTCTCATAATCAAACCATTAGGCTTCCAACATCTACAAAAATTGGAATATAATATAAATCTTCTCCAGTCACCCCTCCGCCTACTTTGACCCAAAAATAACCCTTGAGTGTATGAGGAATTTTATTATAAAACTCTACATATATATCTACCTCTCTTCACATATACTAGTTAGTATCCCAACAAATACCCCAGATATCCTATATAATAACACTCTCTAGTTGATGTTCTATTGGATCATATTTCACAAATCCTTTCCATTGGCTATAGATAATTTCACACATAATTTAAAATTATTTCTACCTCTTTTAGAACATTTATAGGATAAAATGAAATTAATTTTATAAATAATAATATAAAAATCATCTTAGGATGAATTTTTGTGATTTTTTTGAAATGTTTCTTTTTTTGATGAATATTGAAAAATACGAAATTTTAATTGAAATTTTCCTTTTATTTTTAATTAATTATAAACATAAAATAAATTTTAAATTGAATTTAATGTAAAATTAGTTTCATTATATATCTATTAATTTAATTTTGGTCATTATAATGATTTTCAAATTGAATTTTGATATAATAAACACTTGTAAACTTTAGAACATTTTCTCTTAGAAAACCAGCTTTCTCATCTCATCTCCGGGATTAATTTTAAATTATATTTTTTCACTTATATAGGTAAAATATTGAAAAAGGATAAAATATTTTGAATAATAATCATTTATATTATCTAATAAGGTAAAATTTAATTTTTACAAATTTTTTTTGTGAAAATGGTAAAAACTAAATACCACGGTTAATGAAAAAATGGGTTTACCATGGGGGTAGACTAAAAAAATATGGATTAAAATGATCTATAAATTATTTAAAATATATTTTACCAAAATATTTAGACAATATAATTTATAAGTATCTAAAATAATCAATTTTTTTACTTTTTTCATGAGAAAAACGTGGGAATACCTTTTTCTTTTCAAAAATTATAAGTATGGCACACACCTCACTATTAAAAGGTCACCCTCTATTCTATCTTATTCACACCTTAAAATCATTTTTTCAAAAAATAAATACACAAATAACTTCAAAATTTAAATCAACTCATCCTATAATATTTTTTTTAAATAAATTCTAGGAATACTTTAGATATAATCATAAAGAGGTGGTCCGAGAAGAGGTAAAATTATTTAATATTAATTTTTGTATTATTCCTTCCTACGCCCCATTAAAATAATCTTAATTTATGATTGAATAATAAAAAATATGTATACCATGTACTGATATGTTTTTATGTTAGATTAATGACATATATTCAACATTTCTTCACTCAAATGGGAACCAATAAGGTCGTTTGTATGTACGTCAGACTACTACCTCACAAAATGATGTGACATGGTTTCAATCAACACCTCTCATGATTTGGAATGATGATGTATATAATCTATATATATATATATATATATTATATTTAAAACATAATTATACTTATGATTAATTATATCATATTTACATTTTTTACTTTTAATTTTGTAGGGGATATGATAATGTCACTCGTGTGCATAGCGAATTATCGCCTCACGAAGCAATGCAATTTATTTTTCAATAAACTTTTACATGGAACATAATACCGATAAATTGAATTAATATATGTGATATAAATTAAATAAATATTATATTCATGACATATATATCATTCTGAAAATATAATTTATCATTTTCTTTATTACCTTTTCACCCACTGAAAGATGATAACACCATTCATGTACGTGGTGACTACCGCCTCCATGAAGTGGTATGACTCTATTGTCATTAACAAACCACATGGATGACATATATAAGTATATTTAAAGAAATATTAGGTTATATATGGTATTTTAATCATTCTATAATTATAAAATATGACTTACCACCTTTCCAAAATGATCATTGGAAAATGGAAATAGTACTCATGTGTATGTACGATATACCATCTCTATAATTGTAACATACCTCGTTCATAAAAACAAAAATTAAGTATTTGTTTTAAAATTAAAATTTATGTATAAATATGATAATTATTTCATTATTATTATTATTATTTATATGTTTAGATACTGGCCTCTTTGATCACAGTCAACCTACTAAATTCATTTTTTAAACATAAGCCAAATATCATCGAGTCATATGATGTAAATTTAATTGATTAATTAATCATATATAACATGGTAATTAGTGAAATAAAAAAATATTTAACATTAAAATTTTTATTAACAAAGTAAATAATTAAATTATGTTTATTATTCATGAAAATAAAAAATATATGTGGCTAGTCAGACTCAAGGTAATGGACTCCATCATAATTTTCATTAATTGGGGCATATTATTTTTTTGTGCACATGATTTACTTTATATGGTTTACATAATACCCATTTGACATGTAATATAATGATTAAATAACAATTTATAGTATTTTATGTTTCAATTTGAATTATTTAATCCAATGGTATTTTACATAAATGTTACTAAGTTGTAAATAATTTGATAAATCTATTTATTTTCATTTGGGTTAAATTACTTCTTAACTGTATTTTATAATCTAATATTTTTTGTTTAATGAATTTTGATAATATTATTTTGTATTTACACTTTTTTATGTGTATTTAAGGTTGAAACACATAATTTATTCATTTAATAATTATTACTTCAATGTTATGAACATTGTAAGGGTTTATTTCACTATAAAATTTTAATTGAGATTATTTATTATTGAATTTGTGTTAAAAAAATTTATTAGATCCTTTTATAATAAAATAATTTAATATTATTATCCTCTGTTTATTCGTGATATTTTTGATTAATAGTAATATTTGTTCTACTCTTTGTTACTTAAAATAATTGAGAATTGTTTTTAAGAAATTCTGACTTCAATTCTCTCTTCAATTGGAAATATGTTTTACTATAAAAAAATATTTTTTCTAAAACCATTTTTTTCCTTTTTCAACGGATTTATTAAATAATTTTTTACCAATTTTATAATTTTAATTTTTTTAAATGATCCTTCATTTCATTTTAAAAATAAGTCATTTTTGACCATTAGTGTAAATTTGAATGTAATATTTGTTTTAACATATTCACCATTTATGGAATTTCCTAGGGTCTTGATCACTCCATGTTTTAAAACCTACTTTATAAGATTCAAAGGTTGTATTAAAATAAATTTATTTTCAATTTTTGTTTTTTTATTTTTTTTAAAGGTGATATTATAAATGTAAATATATTTTCTCCAAGATTTTTTAATGAAATATTGTGTTATTTCTACTCATACAAAACAAAAAAACCTTTAATTTACATATACTACACAAGGGATATGTTGTATTGTTATGATACATATTCTTTATCAAGATTGTTTATTATTATTTTTGAGAAAGTAAAGTATTAATATTCAATTTATTAATTTATTTTTTTAGACTTTAACTATTACTTGAGATATTCAATTTCTTATGATCATTGGACATTAAATTTCACCTAATTATAAATATTATTTATTAGGGATATATTTATTTCAAAAAATGTATAGACTTTTTACATATGATATTATTAATGGAATGTTAATTGTTTATATGGAGAATTATTGAAAAATCCATATTATTTTCTAAAAATATATATTTGATAATGAGATATATTTTTCTGGAATTAAATTGATTATTTGATATATGAGGAAATATTTGGACATGTAGTGATTGATGGGGATGAAAATTATACATCCCATTGATGCATCGATAGTATCATGAAGGTGTGTCAATAAGTTATATTTAAATAGTTTTCTACCTATACTTTTAAATTATCTTCTAAAAGGTCTTGATGGTAGAGGTATCATGATGCCCGAGATCCTGACATTAACTAATTAAGCACTTATGTCATTGCAAATTAATTTATTTTATTATAAATAATATTTTCACAATGATATTATCTTTATATGAATTTCATTCTCATGTTATTTATTAAATGGAATGTGTCTTCCATTATTTACATTTCCATATTTATTATGCCTTATCCAGCTATGATAGTAATGATGTTGGTTAAATGGCATGTGTTTTTAGTTAATTATCTTTCTTTATGGATTTTGGATTACCCAGTTATTATAGTCATTATATTGATTAATTTGAATGTATTTTCAGTTATTTACCTTTGAAAATTTATTATTCCTTATCTTATCATGATATTAAAGTAATTAAAATGGTATTTGTGTCTATTTATTTACATTTCTATGTTCACTATTGTTATTTATTAATGATAAATTCTAATGTACATAACCCTTACTGAATATGTGAGCTCACCCATATTTTTTTCTTTCCCTAGGATATAAAGAATAAATCACTAAATGAGTTTTCAATGATGAAATTTATTTATTTTTATTTATTATGTTTTATTTCCAATTCCAAATATAAAATCAGTATCATTCTACTATCTAGTTCTCGAAAACTATTAAACTGATTTTTCCTTTTGGAGTTGACCATTTGTATCCATGCCAATGTAATAAAGAAGACACTAACTATGGAATACTAGGTTCGGAGTCCTTAGAGAGTGTATAATAATAATTTCAGTATAAACCTTTAGAATTAGATTTAGATAAACATGTATTAGGGAACATAACCCTATGATAGACTTTGAGGATAAATATAGAAGTACATCCTAAAGTTTGGGTATGGTAAATATTAAGTGGTTTTTCCTTATAATGCATCTCTATATTGATACTAAGAGTGGACATGGTTCTAGAATAGAGGTACCGAGGGGTAATAACCCCGAAAAGAGAGCCTTGGGACTGACTCAGTCAACATATGGTTCATGAAAATAGGCCTTACTACACAACTATTTTGACAGGATCGTGGGATATGATTTAGATAATTCACATTTTCATTATAACCCATTATGAAGTATTTAAATTGTTGATGATAATTAATGACCTATGATAAACCTAATGTGTCATAAGTTTAAAATAAGTTGTATCAATGGAACGGTAAAATGTTTTATTTGTGAAAAAATAAGGTTATAAAGATATGAATTATTGAGAAAAAATATTGATTTTGATGGAAGGAAATAAATCTCATCATAGGTATCCATTTATAGTTTATTATCATAAATGTGAGAAACCTATGAATTATATGGGTCAATTAACTCATATAAAGGATAACACCTATGCTAATGAAGGACCTATGTTGAAATAAAACTAATTAATTATTTATGTATTGTGATTCATGAATTAAATTGAAGAAGTATTTTATTAATGGTATTTATTTATAGTAACCATAAATCATCTTAGGATTGTGTTAAATTTTAGAAGCATGTTTGTCTTAATTAAATTAGGTTTATAGTTACCATCATAGATTTAATGATTGATCATAAGTTAAAATTCATAAACACCCATTTTTATATTTTATGTTATTGGAGTCAACAAATATTTGGGATATTTTGGGAGAAATGTATGGAAATTATATGTTTTAGTGGAAAAGTTATTTGAAGGAAGAGTGACCTTAACTTTTTTGGGAATAAGATTAAAGTTTTTGGTAACATTTAGATTTTATATTATATTGATGTTTAAATAATTATGGTTCATCACAATTTGGGAACATGATTGGAATTATATTACTATAGTTTTGGAAAATGGACATCCCATTGAATTTGGTGAATATTGAGATGCTTGAAACCATACCCAAAAGAAGATAAGGGTTTAGAATCTACCACTATCATACATAATGACTCAATTAATATGTCATCTTTTTAGTAAAATGATTTGATGAATAAATATTAATGATCAACTAGTGGTGTTTTGGTTTTGGTTTATAGATTAAGGTATTATATTAGGTAATATATGTAACTATATCTATTTTAGAAAATAGTTATATAAAGCTAGGAAAACATTTAACTATTTTAGGGATCCTACAATCCATTAGAAGTTAATTCTATTACTTTAGGAATAATAACATACTTTTTGGATGTTCATTTCTTGGAGTAGGCAATGAATTGGAAATTGATCAAAGCACAACAAAAGGATGAAATTGTTCTTATGAAATAGTAATGTATCATATAAGTATATTTACTTATATCCTTAGACAATAAAATAATTATTCATATTTAATTAAAGGATATTTATAAAATAATTTTATCATATTACCTTCATATCCATGGAATCAAAAGATCTTTTAAATCATTATCTATTTTTGGTTTTGAAGTCCTTAAATTTTCATTTATCATAACTTTCTTATAATCCATGATCTCAGTCAACATCTATAATTATTTACTCTTCTATTACATGTCCATATCTTCACATAACACCAATTTCTCCTACTTAGAAACCTAGTTTTTTTATTCTATATTACCTTTATACGTCCCTTTATCTCTTATTAAGGGGATGGTTTATTAACTCTTTTTACGATGTGGGTTTTCCACAATATAATTTTCAAATATCAAACCCTTGACTACTGAGATCAATTTTAAGTTACGAGGGCACAATTTACTTAATTTGGGTATAATGTAACAAACCGATACATTATAATATATTTCTTTTAGGGTAAATTTAATTTCATCGATAACTTGCGATGCATGCATCATTGTTTTTAAACAAAATATGATACACTATAAAAATATTATTTAAATATGATCATCTTTACCTAGAAATTAAATTAAAGGTTTTTAATTAGAATAAATAAATTATAAAATATATATATATTACACATTTACATATTTTAACTATTTATTATAAATTGAAATAAGATTAATTGAAAAGAAAAAAGAAATGTTTTTTTGAAAAAACTGTATTTTTTCTGAAAGGTGGTTTAGTCAAGCTTTGAAAATGTAATTTAAAATTAAAATTTTTAAATTTAAGAAAATTTATTTTATAAAATTAAAATATTTTAAAAATCATCATATAAAAATTATCTTAGAGTATATTTTTGGTATTTTTCTGAAATGTTTCATTTTTCAATGAATAGTGAAAATAGGGAAATTTAAATGAAAACAACCTTTTCATTTTAATTATTTATAATTTAAAATTATATTTTAAATTGGTTTTAAAGTAAAATCAGTATAATTATAAATATATTAATCCAATTTATTTCATTTTAATTATTTTCATATAGAATTTTGATATAAAATCTTTGTAAACTTTTGAACATTTTCAGTTTGAAAACTCGATTTCTTGTCGAATCTGTAGGATTAGTTTAAATTATATTTTACCACTTTTGTGAAGATAATTTAGAAAAAATGATTCTATATTTTTAATAAGAATAATTTTTATTTTCTAATAATTTTAGAAAAAAAATTACATAAAATTAATAGTGAAAACAATAAAAATTAATTATTACGGTAATATAAAAATGGGTTTAGAGTGGGTAAACTAAAAAGATAATGTTTAAAATGATCTAAAACCATATAGAATCTATTTTAGGTCTATATTTATAGCCTATAATTTATAAGTCTCTATAATACTCCATATTTTACCCTTTGAATCTAAAAAGTGTGGGTACACCTTTTTCTATTTAAATATTATACGAGTGCCACTAACCTCAATCATAAAAGTTCACCCACTATTATCTCATATTAACACATTAAAAACATTTTTTTGGACTATAACTACCCAAATCACATATAAAATTCTATAACCTATTAATGAAATCATTGTTTTATATATTCATTCTTGTAAAATATTATCTATAATCCCAAATAAGTTGTATAAGAAGAGTTAAATTCATAATTATGTATTTTTGTTTTATTCCTTCCTCCAACTCCTTCAAATCATATTAATTTATGATTGTATAATGAAAACATTATATAACACAAAATAAGATTTTATTATTTTAATTTCATGACCTATATAAATATCATCTTCCCTGAAATGGGAAACTATAAAGTAACTGGTATGTAAGGAGGACTACCATGTCACGAACTGAAGTGACACATTTTCCATAAAAACCTCTCATGGTTAAGTATGATGATATATATAAGTTATATATATATATATATTATAATTATAAATATGGATTAATTATATAATATATAACCTTTTTAGTTTCCATTCCATAGGTTATACGATAACGTCACTCTTATGTATGACAAACTACGACCTCGCAAAGTGATGTGATTCGTTTTTTACTAATGCGTTACATGGAAGATGATAAGGATAAATTTAATGAATATAGGTGATATTAAATAAATAATAATGATATTAATGAAATATTTATAATTATTATAATATTTTATTTTATTTTATTTATTACCCTTTCACTCACTGATAGATGATAACCTCATTCGTGTACGTGTGGACTACCGCCTCCACAAAGTGATTAGATTCTATTTTCAACACCAAAAAACCTGGATCATACATACAAACATATATATATAAATATTTTCAAGGATATAATATATTATTTATGATATTATTATCATTTTTTAAAGATAAAATATTACTTGCCACCTTTCTATAATTATTGTTGAAAAAATTGAAACATTACTCATGTGTACGTACGACCTACCATCTCCATTATCATAACAGATTTCATTTGTGAAAAACACAATAATTTATTTGTATTAAAATTATAATTGATATATAAATACGATAATTATTTTCCAATTATTATTCTGTATATGTTTAAATAATGATTTCTTTTACCATAGTTAACCTACCAAAATCAATTTTCACACATAAGCCAAATATCCTTGAATCAATCGACATAAACATAATTGATTAAGTAATCATATATAACATGGTAATTAGTGAAATTTAAAGTGTAATAAACTTCTAAATGGTTATTAAAAATTTAAATAATTAACTAAAGTTTGTTATTTAGAATGATAAATAATTCACACGATGAGTCAGACTCAAGGTAAAAGACTTCATATCAATTTCCATGCATTATGGAAGATTTTTTTGTGAGCATGATTTATTTTATATGGTGTACATTATTCCACTTTAACATCTAATATCATTATTAATTAATAATTCATGTTGTTTTAAATATCTATTTTAATTATTTCACCCAATTATATTTTACAGAAAAGTTACCGAGTGATAAAATATTTCATAACTCAATTTGTTTTCATTGGTTTATATTACTTCTTCATCATCATTGATATTATAAGATTATGTTTGTAATTAATTTTTATTATATTATGTTTTATTTCAACTTATTTAATTTGGATTTACATTTGATACACAAAATAAATTCATTCATTAATTCTTAATTCAACGTTATGATCATTGTAAGGGTTTATTTCACACTCTCATTATAATAATGATTATTTATTCTGGAATTTTAATTGAAGGGAATTACATGATAATTTTTTAATAAACCCATTCAATTTTCTTATCATCTGGTTATATATGACATATTTATGTAACAGTTCCATTTTTCACTCATTTGTACTTAAAATAATTGATAAAGGTTTTTAAGAAAATCCAAATTCAATTCAATATTCATTTAGATATTTGTTTTATTCCAAAACCGTGTTTTATAAAAATGTTTTAAAAAATGTTTTGAACATCTTCTAAAGGATTTATTACAGACATTTTTACACATTTTTTAATTTTTTTAAAATATAAAATAATTTAATCTTTATTTCATTTTCAAAACAAGGCCCATTTAAATTTTATCGATAATGTGAAAGGAATAATTGTTTTATTATACTCGTTATATATAGAATTTCCATCCATCATAACCATTCAATGTTTTAAAAATTCCTTTATAAGTTTCAAATTTTATTTTCAAGGAAATTAATTTTCAATTTTTTTTTGAAGTTTTAGTTTGAAATGATTATTTTCAAAATTATAAGGGTATTTTCCTAGAAAATATTTTTAAATATATTTTATGATTTTTCAATTTGTTAATGAAAAAAACCACTTATTTTACATATATTTCACTGGGGATATGTTATATTGGTACTATAGTAATCATTCTTTTGGAATTTTTATGATTATTTTTACCAAGGAAAATATTGACATTCACTTTCATGATTTATTTTTGTAGTCATCCACCTCATGAAATATTCACTTTCTTATGATCATTAGACATTAAATTTTCCATAAATAACCGTATTATTTATTATGTTTATGTTTATTTCATAAAGCATATATCATTTTTACATATGGTGTTATATATTGAAAGTTATTTTAATATCCTGGGAAATGTTGATAAATATTTCTTTTTTACACAATATATATATTTGATGATAAGCCACATTATTCATGAATTAAATTGATTATTAGATATATGAGGAATTATTTGGACATGAAGTGACAAGAAGGGCTCAAAATTATATATCTTGTCGATGAATCAGTATTATCATGAGGTGAATCAGAAAACTAGAATTAAATGGGTTTCTACCAATAGATTTAAATAATCTTGTGAAAGGTCTTGATGGTAGATGTATCATGATGTCTGATATCATGACATCTAATAGTTAATCATTTCATTCATTGATAATTCAGTTGTTCTAATTATCCATAATATCTTCACAATGATATAATATATCAATTAATTTCAATATCAAATTATTGATTAAATGAAATGTGTGTTCAGTTATTTACCTTTCCATATTGATTAAGGCTTATCTGGTTATGATAGTCATGATAGTCATGACATTGATTAAATTGAATGTGTTTTAATTTATTTGACTTACTTTTTCGATTATAAATTATCATGTCATAATATTCATGATATTGATTAAATCACATGTATTTTTAGTTATTTACATTTTCATATTGATTTTTCCTAAAATTATCATGATCATTAAGTTATTTAAATGGCATGTGAGTTAGGTTATTCAACATTCCATGTTGAAAATACTTATTAATTCATGATATAATCCACTTTACATAATCATTAATAATCATTTTATATCACTATTATTTTATTTCATTTCCCCAAGATTTAAACAATAAATCATTGAGTGAGTTTTCAAGGGTGAGGTTCAATTCATTTTGTTATGTATTATGTATTATTTTCTATTCCCATTGTAAAATGGGTATCATGTATGTATCTGGTTATCCAAAATTGCTAAACAGGTTGGTCCTTATGGATTTGTCCCTTTGTATCTATGCTAATGTAATAAATCATAAACCGTCTCTATATTACTAAGGTTAGATTTATTACATCCAAGCACCAGATCCAACATGCTATTAGGCCTGAAAGGAATTACTAATACTTCTAGTTTGGAGAAAAGCATCATGGTAGTTAAATATAGAATGTTTGAAATGATTTTTCAAGAAGGATTAATAAAATGATAATAAATTATAATTATAAGTCTGGCATGAACATTATATGTATTAGAGTACCATGTCCCATAAATAGGTTGTAAAAAACTAAAATAAAAAACCAAACCAGCTTATTGAAGTAAATAAAAATGAAAATAATAATAAACCTCAACAAATAAAACTACACATGCCTGGATGGAATCCTTTAATTGATAAAACACACTGAGTTAAAGTAGAAATCCATAAATTTTGATATATAAATATTTCTATAAATGAATAAAAAGACCAAATACCTGACTATTATCCCCGTGCACTGAAAAAACACACTCACTAACTGCCACCATGTACCTGAACATGAATCCAAAGTTCATCCACTAGAACTAAATGAAACATGATAACCTATAATGATAATATTCTTGGGCTATAAATAATAGTAGCAAAACACCTGATGATCTAATCATACCCTTTAAAAGTAAAACTAATTCATGCTCGTTTTAATGTAGATATATATACATATATAAAATAGTTTTTATATTTCTATAGAAAAAAAACATGATTTAAACATTTAATACAATGATTTTTGGAAGGAAAATGATTTAAAAAATATATTTTCTTCTTATATATTTACAGGTAAGAAACCAATGACTTTTATTTAAAAAGGAAACATTTATACCTCCACTATAAAAAAATTCAATATTGAGAGTCTGAAAATACCATATCATTGGAATGACATATCTCTTGGGATAGTCTAGAACAAGGCTATGTAACTATTAAACAAGACCTACATTGGTAAAAAACAACATTACCTAACACCATATATCAATATAATCAGTTTAATTGAGGAGAAAGTCCCATAATCATAATAAAATATATCTCATGGCCACTATCCAGATGATGATTCTAAACTAGTGCGTCATGTGTAACGATCCATCCCACCTAGACACACGTGGTTTATAACAACCATGGTATTTATTACATATTTAAAAATGATTTATTATATAAATTTTAAAATAATACTACCAAGAGGATCTATATGTTTATTTTATTTGTGGTTTAGAAACATTACATAACAGGTTAAAATATAAAATACATCATATTTATTGAAAACTTATTTTAAATGACCACAACATTCTTTCGTACTTAACACTGCATGGGATAGCCTAAAAACATATATAAGAAAAGGGTGAGATATAAAGTCTAGTAGAGGAATAAATATGGAATAACATTAGGAATACAATTCATGTTAGAAAATTGGCATATCAATGGAGTATAAAATTAATATTTATATAATGGAATGATAAACCATGATAATCATAACATGGAAATATGGAACCAACATAAAACATTGCATCATAAACAAAACAAGAATCAGGTAAAACCCTATCCGAACATGGTGAAAAAAATCCATATAAAATAATCTGGTAAACCCCTATCCCAACATGGCATATCATGGTACTATAAATTACTCAATGCATTAGAGAAATATCAGGGCACACCCTTCATAATATTTTCAATATCATGATTAAGTGTGACACATAGATCATATAACAGAGATTCATTCCATGTCATAATTTATTCCAAAATCAATGAATTTTGAACACATACATGTAGCTACCTGATTAGTAGGTATATTTTTATAAAGGTGAATACCCTTGATAGAGGAATAGGTATGGTATTCACTACACGATGATTTTGGCATGGAAAATCATGGTGCAATTTTGGCAGCATAATAAAGATATATGAAAATTCATAAACTAGCTTGATGAGAGTGCAACGTGTCTTCAATTATTTATACATGAAATTTAAATTAAGGAGATCATGTAACTTGATATCCAAACATATGAAATTGAACTAATATGCATAATATAAAAGAATTTCTTGAATGGAAATGAGAAGGGAGAGATCCCTTATTGAATTTTAGCATAGTAATGGCTCGGGTAAGGGTCCAAATGGGGGAGGTTAAATGACCCATCATTGAAATAACATCAATTGGATATTAATTAGATTATTTCAAAGTAATTTAAATACAACCAGTTGAAATTAAATGAACTTATATTGATGAAGGTTCTTGAATTCAAAGGTGAGGAGAGGAATCCCTTATGGAATTTTGGCATGGTAACTGGTGTATATAAAGGATCAATGATGGATTAATGATAGGGTAAGGAATATCTCATTATTTATAAATAAAATTGAAAGTGATGGGAGTATTTATCAACACATCCCAAAATATGAAATTTTAAATTAAAAGGCATACCTCAAAGGGAGTGTTTGATAAAAGAGATGAGTGGAAGATCCCTTACATGGATATGTGAATCCAAATGCTTGGGAGAGGATTATTAGAAGCCTTGGGGCGCCTTGGGAGGACTCTAGGGAGAAGGGTTCATAGGTTGGTCAACATTAAAAGAGTTTTATTGAAGTGAAATGGGATCTTGGGTGGGTTTATATAGGAAATGAGGGGGATTTCCTTATTATTTTGGTTTTGGACACTACACAATAAATTATTAAAAACCACTAACCATACAATGGTTTTTCCCATTTTTAATAGAAAATATAACTGGAATAAATTATTTTATGAGAGAAAGGGCTGAGTATATTAAAATATTTCCTTTTCTTATAAGGAGGTGATTCATACTTTCAAGAAAATAATTTTAAATTTTTAAAATATTTTATATGTCTTGGAGGATTCACTAAGGATTTATAAAATAAATCCAATTAATCTAAAATAACATTATTTTAATATTAAAACATTTATTTGGAATAATATAGCTTTTATATTATTTATTACATCATTATTGGTCCACTATTATGTCATAAAACACAATGTATGTTTATACGATATTTATTTTTTACCCAAAAATTCGATTGTTTTAGAAAATTAAGAAAAATTCACCACTGGATAATTTCAACATCCTGATTCCAAAAATAATATTAATTTCACCTAAATAATTTTATAAATATATTAATTTTCAATTTTAAATTAAAAACCAATATTTATTGAAAATTGATGGGTTTTAACAAAAACAGTTTTTAAACCTTAGTAAAATTTACATTTGACTTCATAAAAAATGTATGATGATTTATAATTAATAAAAGTAATTTAATAACAATATTTTATTAGAATATCAAAATTTTAAAAAATACATTAATTCATATAAATATATTTCTTAATTGAATTTAAATATTAACCAAAAATACAATTTGTTCTTTAAAAAAATTTATAATGTAACAATAATTGGATAAATATATTCATTATTATATAAAAATAATCTACATATCTCTAATGCTAGAGTATTTTTACATATCCTTTTGTTACAGTATAATATTCGCTTAGAGTGTCATGCTTGATGGTGTGGCCTTCCTGGGGTTGTTCGGTGAACGTGGTTTGGGTCGTGATCTCGAAAATCGTAAAATACTCCTGTAAATAGTTTTTTTCATACTTAAGTTGTTGGATATTAGTTTGGGATTGGTCTAGGGAGAAGCCTAGAAATTCTACCTCCCTTGTAAGCTTCAAAAAATGGGATTTGTAGGGTATGATCCTATTGGTTTATGTCATCATTTAATTTTAATGTGACAAAATGATTTTTTAAAGCCCTATATTTATACTAGTCATTTGATAATTTTTCAATGGAAATATAATCAATGGTAATGAATCATAATGGTAATTTAAATTTAATTGGATAAAAAGGAGTTCAATTTTTTCTATATCCATAAGACATTTAAAATAAATGTGATTTTATTCATAACTTTTCAGGTCATTACAACCCTACACTAGTAAGAAATTTCACCATCAAAATTTCTTTTTTCCAATTCTAAAATAGATGAGGGTAACTATGCTTCATCACATCCTTGGGTTCCCATGTTTTTTCTTCAAACTTCTGCTTTATCTACAACACCTTTATGGGGGCATCATCTTATTTCATAGGACTTTTTCTCTAGGATCTAAGATCTTCACCGACCGTTCCTCATAGGAAAGGTTATTCTCCAATGACATCACCTATAGATTGAGTACATGTGATGGCTCTGGTAAGTACTTTCTTAAGAGGGATACATGGAATAAATTTTTTACTTGAGAAAAGTTCAGTGGGAGTTCTAGTCGATAGGCCACTTCTTCTATTCCATCAAGAATCTAAAAAAGTCTGATGTACCTTGGACTAAGCTTTCCCTTCTTCCCAAATCTCATCACTCTCTTCCATGGAGATATGAATATGAATATGATGTCTCCAAAATCAAAATATAGTTCTCTTCAATGATTTTAAATTTATCCCTTTTGTCAACTCTGAGTATATTTGATGTTCTTTTGGATGGTCTTAACCTTCTCCACCATTTCATCGATAATTTTCAGACCTATAGGTTTTTTTTCTCTACATCAACCCAACCTATCGATTTTCTTCACTACTTCCCATAAAAGGTTTCATAAGCAGACATTTGGATTCTTAGGTGTAAACTATTGTTGTAAGATAACTCCACCAAAGAAATTTGTTAGTCCAATCCACATTCTAATTCCATTGAGAAATCTCTAAACATGTCCTCATGTGTTTTGATATTTTCTCATTTTGGAAATCAGTTTTAGGGTGATAAGATGCCCTGAAGTTCAGCTCCATGTTTAAAGCGTACAATAGACTTTTCCAAAACATAGAGTTGAATATCTGATCTCAATCAGGTACGATAAATATTGGTAATCCATGAATCCCTACCACTTTTCTGATATATATTTGTTCCAGTTGATCTAGTGAGAAATCCCCTCAAATCATAATAAAGTGTGTAGTCATTGTAAGATTGTCCTCAACAACCCATATATCATGGTTTCCTTTGTTTGTCTTCAGAAGTTGGGTGATGAATTCCATGGTGATGTTTTCCCATCTCCATGTTAGTTTGGGTAATTGTTTCATCATCCCATTAGACATCAAAATATGATGTCTCCAACATCAAAATATAGTCCATGGTGATGTTTTTCCCATCTCTATGTATATTTTTCAATCTCCTTCTCCATGTTATCCCACCAAGAGTTCTCCCAGAGATCTCGAAACATCTTTGTGTTTCCTGGGTGAATGGATAAATTTGAACTATTTGCATCATCCAAAAGTTCGTTCTTTAACTCAATACTTGATGGAACACATATTCTTGCTCCAAATCCTACAATTCCTTCTTCATTAACACTGAAATTCAAGGATTTCACTTTTTTGATAGTTTCCACATTCTTCTTAATTTACTCATCATCTTTTTTAGTGTCCTTTAACTTTCCAAAATAGACATTTGAGAAATAATTTATGAAAGGAATGATTATTTTCCATTCATTATGATTCGCATTTATATATTCATAAAATATAAGAAGATTTTATCCTTTTAGATTCTCAGTAATGACAGAATTTTTGGGTCATTTCTACTTAGAGAATCATATACCTTTTTATCTTTCCCAGGATGGTTATGGATTTAGGATTCATGATCCTTGATGATATCAAACCATATTAATTTTTCGTATTCATCTATCTCTATGTGAATATATATTTGAGACTTTTGTGATTTGTATATATTTCACACTACTCCCCAAACAGATAATGCCTCTAGATTTTCAATACAAAGATCACATCTTCCAACTCTATATCTTTCATGGGATTTTTTTGATAATTAATTTTCAACTTCCTTGAGGAATAGGAAATTAATGATTCATTTTTCATCGACACATATCCTAATCCTTTCTCTAAACCATCACTAAAGATTATGAAAATCTCTAAACTTGTGGTTAGTGTGAGCACATGGGATGTGATAAGACTTTTTCAAATCCATGAATCCTTATTCACATCCATCATTCCAAGAAAACTTGACTCCTTTTGAGTTATCTTTGTTGTAGGGTTTGATAATCCTGATAAATTTATCACAAATCAGTGATAATATCCAGCTAACCCAAGGAATCTATAGATATCCATCATAGATATTGGGCTCAACCATCCCTCAATTACTTTTTTCTCATAAGGATCCACATATACCCCATTACTTGTGATGAAATACCCCAATAATGAGACTTATTTCAACTAGAACTCATACTTGTTTTACTTTTTATTTATATTCTACTTTCTAAAGGTCTTTATAATAGTGATCAGATGCTCCTCGTGCTCCTCTTTGGTTTTGGAGTATGTTAGAATATTATCTATGAAGACTATGAGAAGTTTGTTGAGGTAATCTCTAAAGACTCTATTCATCATGTCCGTGAAGATTTAAATATAATTAGTGAGTATTAATGGCATCACTATGAACTCATAATGTTTATACATTGTACGGAAAGCAGTCTTGGGGATAACCTCCTTCTTCACCCTTACTTTGTAATATCCTGACCGCAGATCCACTGTAGAGAAGTATTGTCCTCCACATAGCTAATCAAAAAACATAGGAATTCGAGGCAAAGGATACTTTTTATTTATCATGATCTTTTTGAGCTTGTGATAATAAATGCAAGGGCACATTGACCCATCCTTCTTGTTGATGAAGAAGACTAGTGATCTCCACGGTGAAGCACTTGGGCGTATACACCCTTTATCCAGATTCTCTTATTGTTGTTTCCTCAGTCCTTCATGTTCCACAAATTCCATCCTATAAGGAGGCCTGAATATTAGAAAATCCCCAGGTATAATCTCGATATCAAATTTGACCTCTCGGCTATGAGTAAGACCACAAAATTCCTTAGGAAATACATCACTGAATTCCCTCACAATAGGATTGTCTTTGAGATGTTTTTCCTTAGACTCAATAATTTTAGCTAGATTTACTTGGTTGTAGGAAAATAATATCCATTCTTGGGATGATGGTTCTGATGAAGATTCTTCCTCCTTGTCTTACTTGTATAGAATAAGGGGTTGATTCTCTATATGGAGAGTGATTTCCCTCTCATGTAAATTTATGTTGGATCTATATAGGGAAATCCAACCCATGCCCATAATTTCATAAAATTCCACCAAGGGAATTTTGAAAAGGTTTTTTGGGAAGTTAAATCCATAAATTGTGACAGGGGAGGAACTATATTCTTTGGATTCATTAATTTCCCCATTTGAAAATTTCACTGATATCTCTACTTCAATCCTTCATGGTGGGGTTTGGGTTATTCTACTAATCATTCTGGATATAAAAGAATGTGTAGAACTATGGACTATTACCCTAAATTTCACTTATTTATTCTAGTTATACATTATCTAATATAGACATAGGATGTGTACTTTAAACTATTAAACATATAAAGAGGAATCCAATGACATTAAATTAATAACTTATAAATACTTTTATCTTCTTAACATATGAGTTTATAGGATTCAATCTATGTTATCCATGAACTATTTTCTAACATATATTCATATGATACTTTTTTCATTTTTTCCCTTAATAATGATTTGTAATGAGTTTATGAATTTACCCAATCATATCCCCTAGTAGTGTTAAACTAGGTGCTCAGTAAGGCATGCTGTCATGCACCAATGTTACCCTGAGTCAAGCCTGGAACACCTTATCATAGTTATTACTCCTAGGTACATTGTGCTAGAACCACATCCACTTGTAGTATCTCTTAAGGGATGTATTTTACTGATAAACCACATACCCTATAATTAACAAAATTTTGGGATGTTTTATTACATTTAATCTTATCCCTATGGGTTTTCACTAAGGTTTTATAATGCTGATCCAAAAAATAACTAAACCTATACTCTTATATTAACTATAACAACCCTGATATTTTTTAGATATTTAAACATGATTTATTATATAATTTGCACACAATACAACCCAGAATATTGATTGGTTTAGTGTATTTGGAGCTTAAGAACATTATGTAACAAAATAAATCAAAAAAGACAACATTTTTATTGAAAACAAATTTTACATGACCCCAGAATTCCTTCGTACTTAACACTACATGGGATAACTTGAGGTCATACATAAGAAAACAGTGAGCTCTAAAGCCCGGTAAGGTAATAAACATGAAATAACATGAGGAAGATAATAAATTTTAGACAATAGGAATATAAATGGATCATAAAAGGAACAAGGATATAAAGGCATGATAAAACATGATAATTATAACATTGAAATGTGGCAACCACTAAAACAATACATCATAAAAAAAGTAATCTGGTAAACTTCCATCCCAACATGGTGGAAAAAAGTCTTATTGAGGCATCAAGTAAACCCCTAACCCAACATGATGTATCGTGATACTAATCATTTCCCAATGAATTGGAGTGCTATCTGATCACACCCTTCATAACCATTTCAATCTCATGATTAAGTGTGACACTTAGATAATATAATAGGGATTCAATCAGGAGCATCATTTATTACATGATTAAGGAATGGGTAACACATACATGTAAGTCCCAAATCAATAATTATATGTTCATAATGGTGAATACCCTTGGTAGAGGAATGGGCATGGTATTTACTAAACTATGATATTGGCATGGAAAATTGCAGCACAATTTTGGCAGCATAACAACATCACATGGAATTTCATAAAATGGGTTAATGATAGGGAAAAGAAATCTAATAATTTATACAAGAAATGGAAATTAATGCGATCATGTAACATGATAACCAAATATATCACATGTAATTTAGATGCATAATATAAAATAAATTCTTGAATAATAATAAGAAGGGAGAAATACCTTAGGAAATTTCATCATATTAACAACTTAGGTAAGGGTCCAAATTGTAGGATTGAAATAGTATATGTAGATGATCAAATATAAGAGGGGTTGAATTTTATCTTTAAGACCTATTATTTTTATCCTTAAGGAAATATATGTTTAACAATATTAAATAAGGTAAACTGAGAAACCCAAAAGTAGTTCTATGAGACAAACTTGCAAAGGTTTCAGAAATATGGTTCCAGAAGTCAAAAATAAGAAAAGTTAAATTAAGAAATGATTCTAACTTAAAGAATATAGAATATTACTTATTAGTGTAAATATAAGTATATGAATTTATAAGAAGGTTATATTATCTTCCTTTATCAAAATAATGCGGAAATAAAAGTTGAAACAAAACATGTAACAAGTAAGAAATATTTTCACCCAAAGAGTAGGGTATCCAACAACCTTGGATAAAGGTCTATTGATTTATACATTCAAGGATGTCTATATTACCCACACCAGGGTAATACCATTATTGGAATATCAAAATCTGTCTTGTTATCCCCGCAATCCCTTGATCTTTAAGGTTGTCAAAAAAATGTCTTCATTTACCTGTAAGTCCTATAACTTTAAGGAAGTCAGGACCTTCTTCTTCCTATCCCCATATGTCCTCAAACATTAAGGTAGTTGAAACCTCTGAATTCCAATCCGTGGAAGCCCTCGATGGTACTCAGCAACAATCGGAGTTCCACACAGCAAGTTGAACAATGTGTTCAGAGCACACAAAGCATGATAGTCTCTATCTCTAGAAATCAATTCATAGAATGTAATCTATAGATTAATGAACAATTATGAGCTCATTCAAATGAGATCCTATTAATAGAAAAAACTCAAACGGTCGAATCCCTCATCTGAAGGTCAAATTTTCCCTTGAATTTTAGAGGGACCTGTACATGTGTCACTCAACCAACAGTTAGTTAGAAAATGATTTCACAAAATTGTTTCATAATAATAACATGTGTAAGGAAAATGGATTGCCTTAACCAAATATAAATATTCAGAGTCTAAGGGAATATAAAATTTAGAGTCTAACCATATAATAAATATTATTCTAAAAACCATGGATATTCAGATTCTGGTTTACAAAGACTTTGGAATATAAATTATATAGATTCCGGGGTCTGAATTACAAGGAATTAGGTTTCTAAATTATGGAGAATTTGGAGTCATAATTAGAGAAATTCGAAGTATTAATTATGAGGAATTCAGATTTTGAATTCTAAGTCAAATTTCTGAGGAATTTGGAGTCTGAATTCTAAGGAATTTGGAGTTTAATATCAAAGTCTGAATTTTGAGTCCGATTTCTGAGGAATTCAGAGTCTGAATTTTGTGGAATTTGGAGTCTGAATTTTAGATAATTTGAAGTCTGAATTTCAGATAATTTAGAGTCTTCATTTCAAGGAATTCATAGACTCTATTTAAATAATTAAGAGTCGGAATTTCATAAAATTCATATTATGAATTTCAATGAATTTGGAGTCTGAATTTCAGAGAATTCGGAGTCTGGATTTCAGAGAATTCAGAGTCTAAATTTCAGATAATTCGAAGTCTAAATTTCAGATAATTTAGAGTCTGAATTTCAGAGAATTCAGATTTTAAAAACATATCACTCTATATCCAAGAAACTATAAGATTCTGAGGTTTTGGATATGAATCCTAATTTTTGACTTAATATTAAAATGTGTTTTATTATGAGAAATTATAAAATGGGACAATGAAAACAAATGTAAGGATAAAAAATGAGAGTGAAAGATCCCTTACTTGGATGTGAGATTCCAATGGATTGGGAGAGGCTTTATTGGAGCCTTAGGGTACAATTAGAGGACTCTTGGGAGAAGGGTTCCAAGGATGGTTGAGTTTCAAAGAGATTTAGTGAAGAGAAATGGGATCATGGGTGGGTTTTTATAGGAAAGGAGGGGGTTTCTTTATTTTTTTTGGAAACTACAAAATCAAATATTCCAAACCACAAACCATACCATGATTTTCCCATGTTTTCTGGAAAAAAGGAGTGGAATACATTATTTTATAAGGTAAAAGGCTAAAAATATTAAAATATTTCCCTTCATTATGTGGAGGTGAGTCATACTTTCATGGAAATGATTTAAAAATCTTAAAATATTTTATATATGTTGGAGGATTCACTAAGGGTTTAAGAAATAAATAAAATAAATCTAAAATCACATTATTTTAAAGGTAAAACATGTATTTTAATGAATCTAAGTTTTAAATTATTTATTAAATCAATATTGGACCATTATGATGTCATAAAACACACCATGAATTTATAAGGTACTTAATGTTTACCAAAAAATTAGACTGTTTCAAGAAATTATGAAACATTCACTTTTGGAAAATTTCGACATCCTGATTAAAAAAATAATATTCATTTTAACTATATAATTTTATAAATATGCGAATTTTTACTATTAAAATAAAAACAAACATTTATTAAAAATTTATAGGTTTTGAAAAAAACTGTTTTTGAACATTAATAAATATTAAATTTGACTTCATAAAAATTATATGATCATTTATAATTAATAAAAATAATTTAATAATAATATTTAATTAGAATATTTTTTATTTTTGAAATAAATTAATTCATCAAAATATATTTCTTAGTTGAATTTGAATATTAACTTAAAATAATACTTGTGCTTTAAAAATAATTTACGAAGTAAAAATAATAGAAAAAATATTTTCATTATTCTATAAAAACATAATTTACATATCTCTAATTCTAGGTTCTTGTTACATATCCCTTTATTTCACCATTATGCGGCTTAAAAGTTAGGTGCACGATATAAGGTCTTTTATTGGGTCGTTCGGTGAACATGGTTTCGGTCGTGATCTCTATGAGCATGAACATCTCCTATAAACGGTTTCACTCATGCTTAAGTGGTTGAATCTCAGCTTAGGTTTGGTCTAGGGTGAAGCCCAGAAATTCAATCTCCCTTGGAAGATCTAATAAATTGGCCTCATAGGGTATGATCCTACTGGTTGAGGCCATCACTTCCTTTTTCTATGCCAAAAGGATTTGTAAAAAACCTATATTTATACTAATCATGTGATCACAATGTCTGGAATATTAACGATAATGATACTTAATGGTCCTTTAAATTTAATAAGATAAAAATGAGTAAATGTTTTTTCTATATACACAAGACTTTTAAAATAAAGGGAATTTTATTCATAAATGTTTAGGCCATTACATTACCCATGAATCATAAAAATAATTTAGTATGTTAAGAAATAAACACATAAAAATATCTGTAATGAAGAAAATAAAAATTTAAACCCCTTACTCCGGCTCCCTGATAAGAAAATGCCTCAATTTCAACAAGATTGCACATAAAAACACATAATTACTTTCATTAGGCACCATTACATTCATAGAATTGTCACAATTTATTTTCTATAATACAAGGGGATATTTTATGGGTTTTTTATTTTTAGAAGAAATCACTTGGAAAGATCAATTTAGGCCTCATGAGAACCATTTATAAAATCCAATTGCAAAATATGATTTTGAAACAAAATATTTAAATGTTATTGAAAAATTCAAACACTTTATGGATTTACCCACCTTTTTAAAATCCAATAACACGTATATCTTTTAAATTAACATATATTATTTAGTTTATGAGCCAAAATATACCTTGTAATCCAAAATAAAAAGTAAAAATTCCATCTAGGAATTTATAAAAATGCTTGGAGTGTATGGATTTCCAAAATATCCTTTATAATTTTAAAATAAGTTGAATTACCATACACATTTAATGAAACTCAAAATTATCAAGATCATTTTATCAAATCTTGTTATATACAATTGATAACGATTTTAGAATACATATAACATGGATTTAAAAATCAATAAATCATATTTCTTAGTTTAGAGATCTGTGAAAGGGACCACCTGCCTTGAAATTCATATCCTTCATGAACAATGGTGATTTTCTACGTCAATGGGAACAAATAATAATTAAAACCCCATGAAGATACCTAAAATACCAAAAATCCCCCTGATAAAATCTAGCATCACATAACATTATATCCTCATATCCTTTATAGGGAAAGATAAGAATGATAATAAAAAGGGAAATGGATAAGAAGGATACTTATAGGAGATTCCCATGAAGAAAAAACATTGAATATTGAATAGAACTAATAATCCAACATGAGGGGAGGTGAAATTGATAGAGAGAGGTCTTGGGGTTGTGGATGATAAATGATAAAGTAGAGGGTGTGATTTGGGATAAAAATAAAAGTGGGGGAAATTGATAAAATCCAATTTTTAATGATTTGGGCACTCTACACAATAGGTCTGACCATGCTCCAACTCTTCAAGCCTTACAAGAGTCCCTAGAGTATGGCTCACATGTATTCTGCATGATTGGATTAAAATGTCACCAATAGTCTGGTTGGGTTTATTATAAATAGATTTCATATTGTATGATCATCACATGTTTGGTAGTCACTATGCTCTAAACTATGTGACACATTGTACTCCCAAAACATCCAAATTTCAATGAAAATTCACCCAATATGAGATAGAAACAGTGTAGACTTGTAAATAATTAAAATTATAGAAAATATATGGGTTGGGGAATTAATATTAACCCTACCATACATTTGTATCTCCCAGAAAGGATGATAAGTACATATTGATCAATACAAGTATTAAAGGTTCAACTATCAAAACAAAGACAAAATTCAAGAGATGAGAACAAACTAAAGAAAGAGGAACATCTTTAAGAAACAAGGTTATTTTCCATTAAGTGTAAATTTAGCATCCCATACATACCCAATATCTAACATAAAAAATTATCCTAAAAGGAAAAGTAATCATAAAACTAAGGTCTCATAACTAAAAAAATGGATTGTAATAGAGAAAGGCTAACTCCCTTAAAAGAGATCCCAAAAAAAGTATCACCCTAAGCCAATCATAAACTATACCAAAAGTGGTCTACTAAGGAATGTCCAAAATCACTAAGAGTATTCATAGCACAGTCCAAAATCTAAAACTAGACTTAATGGATAAAACTAGCTTTAGGTTGGGTATGGAAAATGTATTATATCAATAATAAAATTCCACTGATCAGAAGAAAAGACAAGTAGATACACCAATAGGGTTCAGAAAGTCGTCCTTCTATAGTGGTATCCCTAATATTTGAGAACCCTCATCGAAACCTGACATTTGAAACTGACATAGGTCAACAAATCCTATTGAAACCCAAGAACTCAAAATAAAATATGCACGACATAATACTTTCCACACAATGCATCTAAAATTCAGAAATAACCCACATATCAATTCATAATTCACTATAATAAATTTTCATTAACAAAATATTTCTATAAATCCACAAACATAATAATCCTAAAACATCACACTACATAAAAAATATATGCTACAATACATGACTAGAGAGGCTAAATTGAAAAAGAAATAGGATATGATGTAAAAAAACTTAAATAGAGAGTGCTTCAACACTAGGTTCAGTGTTTTGAACTTAAGGATCTTCTGTATGTGAAGATCAAGTCATACCTCTCTTATAAGAAATTCCATGGTAGGACATTCACAATTTCCTAATACCAACATAGGTATGATAAGTATTGGGAGTTTCTAGATACATTGTATTCTTATTCCAGACCTTCTTGCACTAGTGGAACACCCAATACATGATTCCAGAATATCCTGAAATGAATAATATGAATTTTCATTTGATTTTTTTACAAGAATTCCTAGACATGGCTTATATCCCCTCCCCTCACTCTACTAGATATTCCTCCACTATTAATAAGGGAGAGTAAAAATTAAATTTTTCTAACATTCTTTCCAAGGAAGATTTGATACTTATGGCCTACTTCACTAAAGATTAATATGTATTAATTCCAAATGAAAAAAAGCATGACAAAAGATTTTTTTGAACCCCCTTTTCAAAATATCAAGCCTTTAAGGATTTATCTATGTTCATGTTTGAAAGTTATGGCACCTGCATAGTGAATCAATAGGAATATTTCAACATGGATTTATCAGTTTTTTAAATGGGAAAAACTCTATAATCTTTGATATTTTCATGGCTTTAGGGAGGTATTTCTAGATGAATAGTTACTTAAATCCTTCCCACAAGTGGTTGTATCATGTTTTAGTACAAATAGTGTATTTTTACCACTACCAATATGGACCCCCTATCATAAAGGATGAAAACTTCAGTTTAAGATATTTAGGAAGTTCATGATTGAAAATATATCCTTAATAATCCAAAACTAATACTCTACTTTATAATAATATGGAGGATGAATCTAACTTTTTAACTATCAAATGGAATCCTTTTGTTAAGTAATGAGAGGAAGGCCTCTATGATTCATGACCAGAACAAATGGAGAAACAAACATTGATGGGTCTTGATTAACTAAAGGGTATACTTACGATAAAACACCCACATATCCATATTAATAAACCATCAGGACTTAATGGGTCCATACTATAAAAGTAAACAATTAAAACACACTAAAAATTAAAACTCCCCAATCCTAAAGATAACTTAATAAATAAATCTCAAAATACCTTTTAAAAAACTCTCAAATCCCATCATATCAGAAAAACAAATACAAAAATTGGGTGATCGTTGAAACATAAAATGAAGCATTAAACTATTACTCATCCATAAAAACATAAATACAAAAGAAAATATCTTGGATTTCATAGAAAATATATCTGACCATTCCCCATGTCTTTTACAATAGAACCCAGCACACATCATCCCCCTACCCCCATCACACCCATACCCCCCTTGAACACCCCCTACACACCCCCTTACATTCCCCTTTCACCACTTGAACCCTCCTCGTACCCCTTGCAATAAAACCAAGCACACCCCCTCCACTACACACCCCTTGCATCCTCTTTCACCCTCCCGTTTCCCTTGAAACAAGACCAATCACACCCCTCCCCTTGCCCTCAACACCCCCTTCCCCCTTCCCCCCGGCACACCCCCTACACTCCACATACACTTCCATGTACCATACATCTGCCGCTTGAAACAGAACCCAGCACACCCCCTCCCCACCCCTCCCTACACACCCCCTCCCACCCCATGCACCCCCTTCACACCCCATTCACCCCCTCCCCTCCCCCCTCACACCCATTCACCCCTTGCACCCCCTACACCCTCTTATACACACCCTTTACCCCCTACACCATAGACCTATTTCTAGTTGTCCACAAACTATGATCTATTATGGTTACTTATTAGAAGAATTATTATCATCACTGACTAACTTAACAATAGGTTGATAGATAAATTTTTTATGGTAACTATTGGTGTTGTGGATCCTTTGGACACATAGCCTAAAATTTAAAGTTTAACATGTCACTACAACAGAATTATGTTGATGTGATGGGGGTCTTATAAATAAAAGAATAAGTAAGTGTGTTATATATAACAATAATTATTTGTTGAAAAAACTAGAAAATATGAAATTAGAAAATAATACTCCATGGATTACTAAATAAGAGTAAGATCAAATAAAAAGATTGAATTCTGGAAAAAAAATCTAGTTAATATTGAATGATGAAGGAGGCATAAAATTTTTCTCATGATTGAAGCATAAGAAGAAAAATGGATCATTAAAAGGAGTTGTATGGGAGATGCAAGGTCGTTGGTCATGTTGCAAAGAAAAATATTACATTCCTTCCTAAGAAAATGGAAAATACGATGATGAAGAATCTATCTTCTAAGGATTCATGTGCCATTATTTCTCATGAAATCCAATAGGTCTCATACAATAAGCCTATTGATAAGAGAGAGTCCACAAATGTCTCAAAAAAGACAAATGATAATAAAATTGGGGGGAAATAATGGAGAATATCCTAAATGATATAGTTGGGAAGTATAGATGATCCTAATTGATAAGAATCCCCCAACCATCCTACTCCAACCAAAGGGAGAGGTTACCAATCATTATTCCCATTATTTTATTTATAATAACTTGAAAGTAATTGAAAGAAATAAAATAAAGGAGTGTCTATACGAGGCTATAAAAACTATACAATAAGATAAAGTATAAATCATGAAACATGATTATTTTCATGATGAAGACAAGGTAGGTTCATACTTTAGTGGGAGAAAAACATGATGAAATGGTGTTAATGTTAGTAACGTCATAAAATATATGATTTTTTGGGGAACCTTGTGAATATAAATATTGAGGTATTTCATTCATACTTTCTACCACAGTTTTGACTATAAATATTTTTTTACAAAGGGGGTTCTTCGTTGATGTGTCTGATAAGGGAAAGGGGGATTTGTATGTATTTCACATAAACCTTTTAATTTTTTGTTGATATGTGTGTAGGTTATAGATTATAACTTTATAAATCATCTTTAATATCCCCAAAATTATATAATTTGGGATTGTGACACATGCATTAATTTACAGACAACTTTAATAACCTTAGTTATTTACTCTTTTCTTTATATCATGGTATTCCATGTTGACGTAGAGTTTATTATCTAGAAGTTCGTTGATATGAAATCATATAGATTCATTATTCTCTCTCATAAGTGAATTAGGATAAAATTAAAATTTTAATAGGGAGATGGGAAGGCTATGGAAACCCTTTTCATAAAGAAGAATGAGGAGATAATAAGTGATGTATAACCCCTCATATTCCCTTTATATTTATTTTCAATAATGGGGACATAAATTTCCTTGAATTTGGATAAGTTTAAAAGGGTATAAATTAAAAAATACAAAGGGGTATATTTAAGTTCCTAAATCAAGAAAGTTTATTTATTTTCAACAAGGTTTTGTAGAAGTATATTTAAAGTAGTATGGGTCTTAAGGATACAACTTGAAGACATGAAGTAAAGAGATTATGAAAACGTTCAAAATTTAATTATGATGATTGTTTGAGTGATATTAAATAAAATTAAACGTTTTTATGTCTGAAAAAACCATTTCTATATCATTTGATAGATGTTTTATGTTTTTAAGATTGATTGAGAATTGTATGAATTCATTCTGAGTTGAAATTGTTACCTTTGTAAAGTTAAAATGGGATTTATATGGACTAAATAATGTTAATAATTGATGTTAAATACTTGTATAAAATTTGTATGAATCTTGTATAAAGGTAATTTTGGAATTTTTTAGCATTAAAAATGTAATTGATGCTCTATATAATTGTTTTCTAATATTAGGTAGATGTATAGAGGTAATTAGATACATATGTAAATGTGAACTCACATTTCATAAAGGACATTTAGGGATTAAACTACCTGCATAAAGGTATTATAAGAACTATATAAAGGTAAGGAAAAAATATATGGGCTTGTTATGGTGATACTATGCAACATAAAGGTCATTTACAACCTACATAAAGGTCACACTAATGAAAAGGAGGCTATATCAAGGAAATCTATTACCTATGTAAAGGTCATCTGAGGAAGATGAGGTCTGTGTAAGGGTCATCTATGATTATAAATAACAACATAAAGTTAAAATTGGGATTATAAAAGATGATTAAATTTAATTGTGATCCATTATGAATATATGGAAACCATTTAATAGAGTTTTGTGAAATGAAAACACAGCCATACCATAGTTAATTACTAAGGGGTGTTTTAGTGACTGTGGTGAGATTATAATTTGTCAATAAGAAACTGTGAGTCAAAAATTTCATTAAATATGCTCATGGTTTTTCAAATGAGATAAGAAGGGGTAAGGATTAAAATTTAATGGAAAACATCATAACTCATTCATGGTGTATGTTTGGAGATGTAATTGATAATAAAAGAACAACACAAGGAGTGTTACACTAGAAGTTATTCCATGGTGCTGAATGCATTAATATATTCATAGAGTAATATTTCAATATATTTAAAGGAATGGAATTTTTGGGGATATTGAGTCTGAAATTATTCATATTCCATGTGAAGAATAAATTTTGAGCCTTTATGGGTTTTCAAGGGAGATATGATCTCAATTTTAATTGAGATTGAAGACTGTATTTATTAAATATGTCACTACTACCAAAATAATAGAAATAATATTCATGATATTATTATATGAATATATATAGGATAAATATGATAAATAAATTAGATAACACAACAATACTTTCAAATAAATCATTTTCTATGTACTGAATAGGATAATTCCACTTCAACTAAGAGAGGATATGTGTTTAGATCACCCTGAAAGAATTAATGTAACTCCCAAATGCAAAGAATATGATCTTAAAAAAAGGATAATTCATGAGGCCTCAGACTAAGAAAACTAATGCAAAGTTATAAAAATGTATTCTGGACTGAATCTATCACCTTAGAAAACATCCTCAACCATAAGATGCTACCAGGAAAAGCTCATTAGCCTATGAATGTTGGTGGTCTGATCAATAAAACAACCCCTCATCCCACCCTTATGATAATTACTAATCCATTTATACAATGACACTAAAGGATTACCCTAACAAGTTATGACTTGAGAATGATTTTATCTTTATAAATTTAGATCTCATCTATTAGGAATCTCATTATTTCAAGATGATATTATTTATTCAAGAAGAACATTAAATTTCATGAATTTAGAGGATAGACGGTGAGGAAACAACATAGTTAATTTTATTTCTTACTGAATTCTAAAACCTTTGAACCCTATTACCCAATCACTTGAAAATTGAACCTTCAACCGAGTGTGGAAATAAAATTGAAAAAATGATGGTGCTTCAAGAAATTCAAATAAAACTAATTAAGTACTAAGCGGTGAATTCTTCTAGGTAAGGTAGTCAATTTTTTCTAGTTAAATATTATAGTCATGTTACTAAAGAAAGTTTCAATTTTTCAAGGATTGTTGTTTTTGTTTTATGAAAAGAAAAATATATATTTTCCTTAAGTTATAGCTTTTTATGAGAATGCTCAGTTCAGGTTTTCTCAAAATGAGGATATTATCATATTTAAAGTGAAGGAATTTTCATATTGACTTGGCTGAAATTTTCTATTGACAACATGAAGTTAGATTAATGTTAATCCCTATAAATAAAAACTATTTTTAAAAACAATCAAGTAATTAAGGAATTCAAATTAAAGGGTTAAGCATAGGGAACATGCCTTAACCTCAAGGTGCACTACTTTTGAGGACGATAACTCGGATCTTCCTTTTTTTATTCTTACCTATATATGAACCTTCACACACACACACATATATATATATAAAGAAAACTAACCAATATTTACATATTTTTATGGCCAAATATGCACAATTAGTTCCTTATATATATGTTTACACTTTTATATACCGCTTTTCAATTACACACACATTCATTTTTCATATCTATATATTTTTATACCACTCCCCAATATATATATTCATACTACCATGATTGAATATATATAAAGGGGAAACTTATATATGTATATGGATTCCTATTCATACACATGTAAGTCACCTTTTCCAATGGTAGCTTGAATCCACCAAAAAATATCTAAAATGAACTCCAAAAAATATAGGGAACCCAAAAATTAAAAAATCCCTAATTACAATTGGGCCAAAGAATAAAAATGGAAGAAAACATACCTAAATTTGATGTCTAACCCACTAACTTTGACGGTGGTGGATAGAACCGACTACATCATATGAAATCACCTATTAGTAAATAATGGTAAAAGAAGTGAGATATAATTAATTCTTATATATATGTTATCAGTGTGACAACTGTACATGATATCTGATACATGAATCAATAACCAACAATGAACAAAGAACATTCAGATTAATATGTAATTGCAATTGACTATTTTTATTCACAACAATTTTTTTGAGATGTTATAATGCATTTATTAGTCTATATCTTAAATTACATATGTTTTTATAGTAACATAAAACTCTTATATTAATAGCACAAAGTTGATCCAATAACAAAGATAACATAAAAAATGAAAAAAAATATTATATTTGAAAACAAAAAATCAATATATATTTTTCATATTAGTAATATTGATGTTTTTATGTTTATATTCTTCCTATAGTCCTCATCAGTTATTGAATTTAATATCATCACAATGAAATTATAAAATTTCACAAAGGTTCACAGGCTATATAGCTTATAATCCTGTGAATCAGATGTCATATATCCTATTACCCGACAACACTAGGATTTTTTTTATAACAAATATCAAATTGGATGTTATCATGGGTTACTCTATAATTGACATACCATGCATTTCAGTGAACCAACCAAGGAATCTCATTTAGTACATTCTCATCTAATCGATAGGGTATGCACATAAAGAAGATAAATTAAATATAACTTATTTTGGTTATATGGCATGATGTGTCGTGGTAATACACACCTTATTAGTCTAAAGGTCCAATAAAGATTACTTAGGGGTTTTCCATGTGAGAGTATTAGTACTTTATATGTTTTATGGGTTTGACAAGCACTAAAGGCATGGTCACATGGGTAATTCGGATGAGATTAATATTGGTTCAATTTTTTCTTTATGTAGATGTTTCTAAATATGGGATGATGGTTGGGTGGCACAACTAGATCTATTTTCCATAAATAGGCTTATAGGGTGACATGTTTTTTCACATATTGGTGGTCATATATTGCATCTCTTTAATTCATTTGGGTTGTTTTTTATAGTAAATATTACTGTAGAATAAAATATTAGGAAAAAATATCAGAATCAAAAATCCAAATATTATCAAAAAAGTAATAATTAAAATTTCATTGGGGTATGAGTTTAACATTGGTTGTTAGTTCTTAAGTATGATGAAGGTATCTCATGGGGTTTTAGTGATTAAGTGGCATGAGGATATTTGATAATTGCATGGTTTAAGCTAGGGGTGGCACTCCTATCTGATATCCCATGACCTAAAACAACAATAACTAATTTAAAATAGAATCACTAAAACAACACTAACTAAATATAAATATATTGTGAAAGACACCACTTAGAATAAATTTATATGGTAGAAGTAAATGATAGATGTTACTTACCATTAGAAACAATTTTCACTCTTACAAGTAGATACTCATTCTTATACTAGTGAATGGAAGCAATTTATCCTCAATCATACACTGAAATTAAGAAAAAGATGAATATAATTTAAAAAAGGAATATTTTATATTAATTAAAACTAATATTATGAAATATAGACCAACCTCTAGTTTAACATCTAATGTTAATATAAATACTCTTCCTCTATCCCCAACTTCTCCCGCCTCCAAAATAGAAAAAAAATGAGGAAAAAACATATAAATATTTCATCAACAAGCCTTGAAATAAATAAATTTCATCAATGAACCTCCAGTGGTTCTTTAATTTTATAAATTTTATTAAACTTATCTTTCATCAATTCTTCATGGAAGATAAAAGGGGGAATAACTTAAACACCATGAATATGCCTACATAATTTTAGGAAAGTAGTATTATGGGAGGGATCACTAACCATGGATATTTGAAGATCACATTATATTTTTCAAATTTTAACCCTCTAGTCAACATTAATATTTTTTAGCTACAAATAAAAAATAAAACAATTCAATAGAAAGGAAAAATATCACTTGTGAAATCATTAGATATAGAAAGAAACAACATATTTTAAACCCAAAACTGAAAATAATTACCAATACAGAGCTGACAGATACATCAAAAATAAATTAATGTGATTGATACTTGAAAATAAACCAAGAACTAAATAAAACAGGTGGCAACAGAAGCATGTGGATGAAGAAGACTGGTTGTGAGCAGGTGGATTATGTTCTGAAGAAATGGTAGGAGTTGTATTGTATGGGTCCCACTTTTGGTAATTAACTCACACTATGATATATAATTCATTGTTAATCATATTTATAGTTTTACACTTTTTGAAAATGTAAGATTTCATACGAATAATATATTCTAAGGAAACTTACTTCTGGTGATATATGAACTAATCAAAATTGTTTCATATATCAAAAATGAGTTTGGATAACTAAGAGTGTATTTTATATGATCAATATGAATGATCAATGGTTGATTCGATATTTTTTGGGTCATATTCTTCACCACATATGTTTTTCACTACAAATTTTTATTGTTTAGGTAGGATTACATCCATAAGAAAAAATGGGTTAATCATTCATGCAAGATCGACGAAAGTATTATAACGTGAAGGAACATAAATGAAGATCTGATTGTCACATGATTTTTTTAAGAAAAAAATAATGTTATGAAATGAACTATAAGTCAATTAATATGCATTATGCAGCAATGAAAATAAAGTATGTATTGTTTTGTTTACAAAGTAAATATGTGATGTGAAAATTTGGTACATGTAAATCTCCATGATAACATGTATCATGTGGTGCAACTATGCGTTCAATATTTTCTATAAAAACAACCTAAAAATATTTTTATATTATGGATTGATATTGGGTAGATATTAATGAATGTGAATATAATTTTCATTGATCTTTCATTAAGGAAGTGTCATTATGTAAAGCATCTATTTGAAAAGTACCCAATGAAAAAAAAATTAAGGTAACCCAGTTCACAAATTACATGAATGAAGGATTATATTATAAAAATAAATGAATATGAAGTGTTTTTCAGGCACCATGAAGTATATTATACTTTAATGAAGATAGTGTTGCAAATTAGAGATTTCAAAAAATATAAGCGAGATGGTTTTCTATAAGTAGAAGAGTATTAGTGTGACACACATTGAAAAAGCAATAAGTTTCACATAATATTTGAAAATAGCTATATTAAAAAATGGGACAATATAAATTATGGAATCTCTATTTGATAAACATAATTATTCTTTATGATAAAAATGGAAAGATTCTATCCACTATATATAAGATTTTTATTATGCAATCCAAGGTTTTATATTAATATCCAAGAATTTCACAAATCATATAACATTCAAAATTCTTATAACTTACACTGAATGACTAAAAGTAAATATATAATTGTTGAACAATAATTGTAATATGTTTATAATCCTTTAAATGTCATCAAATGGTAGTTTTTGAGCATTTTATAGTATAATATGGAAGAGATAGGTTAAAAATAGAGTATATCACATATCATATGCAAATCACAAATAATGGAGTGTCTCGTATGGTTCCCATGATTATCATAATGCAATGCCCCATGTTACATCATAACATGGAAAGTGATATGATAATATCACTACATTTTTTATAAGATTTGATTACACACTATCTTTTACTATTAACGACGCATTATAATTTGGATAAAAGCAACTCGAAAATATTAAATGAAATTTTAAATAAAATAATGTAATAAAAACCAATCATTACTTGGGTTGTAATTATAAATCATTTTCACCATTTCCCAAAACATTAACCTATCCTTCCTTCAAATGGATTTATTTAAAAAGAACCAAATATATCTTTAAATCAAAAGATAACAAATTAACATGTATCCCCAAAAAATAAACCCAAACCAAACATGGTTTAATAATAACATAAGTGGAAGATAGATATACCTACATTTAGGTTTTGTTATAAATTCCATCATTGATAATGGTGATCATAGATTCATTCACTATCATATAATAAATATAAAAATTTTAATTTTATAATTTGAAACCTCAAAATAAATGTGTATATTATTCTTAAGATAATGAAAAATAATCAAGTACCTATATAAATACAATACACATTCTCACTGATTGTGTTCAAATAGAATCAGAATCCTTGGTATAATATTTTAAAAATACCAATTGGAATAGAGGGTTTCCTACAGATGTGATGAAATAACCAATACCCAAACCACTAACCAACAAAAAACAACTCATGAAAAATAATGAGGACAATAATGAGTGAAGAGATATTGATACACCAACCATCTTATCATGCCGATGATGGTTCTGAGGATGATGATGAGGACGACTCTGAGGAGGAAGACTCATAGGACAACGAAGATGCACTGAAGAAGGTGGAAGCAGGAAAGAGGGCCCTTTGGGAGTCTGTTTTTCTTTGTCATTTACTTGTATCCTCTTTAATTCCCCACTGGTGTAAATTCATTACACCTCGAGTCTGTACTGCATACATTTTGTTTTTAATAAATTCCTTTGGGTGGTATGAACTGGGAAACCAGTTCATGTCATCAACCAATTTCAAAAAAATGGAACAGTTTTTCTGAGGCTGGATTAGATGGTGTACTAGAGAATGAGGTGGGGAGGCCACCTAGGAGAAAAGTTAGTGGTGAGGTGGGGTGGTCATGTTGGATGGAAGGATCGGGAGCTTAAGGTTGCAGAGAGGTCATGAGGGTAGAGGAGAGCTCTCACCGAGAGGCCGCCGCCAAGAGGAGAGGTCTCAAGGGTGGAGGAGGGCCTCTGAGAGGAGAAGTCTCCGACGAGAGGATAGTTCACATCGAGAGGAGGAAGGCCACCGAGAGGAGAGGCCTCCTCTGATGGGATAGGGACATCGAGATGAGTTGTAGTTAGGGTAATGGGTGGGGTTCATTAGGGTAATAGATTTAGTAGTGCTAGGGATTTAATTCCACTACCTCTGAAAAACCATAAAGCCACAATAGTAAATAAATCCATGGATATAAACTAATATATAGACCGATACTTATAAAATTGTGGCTATAGGTCTAGGTCTATATATCATTTTTCTATTAGTGAAATACATGACTATTATCTCCATATTCCAATTAAAACATGTTTATTATCACCCACTATGTTCACAAGCCTTCCAACGTGCCGTAGAAGAACCAAATAACCTGTAATGATGATAGGTTATAAATATACAACCATGTAAGATGTCGCCCCCTTTTTATTCATACCATTAAAATAAAAACTGCTTCATGTTTTTTAATGTATATATACATACAAATACATATAAAAACATACATACATACATATATATATATATATATAATAGACATTCATTTTTCCAATGAAAAAAACATTATGTAAAATATTAAAACCCATATTTTTATAAGGGAAGGGAGTTAAAGAGACCATATTTTATTTCTGTATTAATATTTATGAAATATATAAAATTTATTTAAAAACTAAACATTTACACTTCCTCTATTAAAAATATCCAACATAGATATTTTTTAAATACCATATCATGGGAAACTATGATCTATCAAAATATTCAAAGAAAAGGATATAAAACTAATAAAAAAGAATGATTTCAGATAAGAATAGAATTCTCGAATAGTTGGTATCACCCTCACTAGTGAAGATGAGGGCCATAATCCCATAATAAGAATAAAATTTATCTTAGGGCCACTGAACATATCATGATTCTAAACTCGTGCACCATACGTACATAGACTTCCCACCTAAACACTTGTGGTTTCCCCTAAATCAAAAATAGAGGTTATTATTTCAAGAAATAAACACATAGGAATACACATAATGAAAATCATAAAAAATCACACCTTTTAAATATACCTAATTCTATTAAGAGAACACATAAAAATACATAATCCCTTCACCAAGTTCTATCACATACCTAGCATCATAAACATTTATTTTTCAAAATAAATTATACATGTTTCAAAGGGTTGTAATATTCAAAAAATACATTTAGAAATTTTTATTCAGGCCTCATGGTCGTCCCTTATAAAATAAAATTATAAAAAATTATTTTAAAACAAAATATATAAATGTTATTAAATAATTATGAACCTTGGGGTATTTACATTCCTTTATAAAATACCTACCTCCATTAATATCATTTAAGAACCAAAATAACAATTCTGATATTAAATATAAATTAAAAACTTTAACTGAGAATTTATATAAATTTTTGGTGTGCAAGGACTTCCAAAATAGGCTATGTGCTTAAAAAATAAAGTGAAATCCCATAACAATTTGATGAAACACATAATAAGGAGTCTATTATAATAAAATTTCTGTAGATATGATTGTTAAATTTTAAGAACACATAAAACATATATTTAAAACATCATGAAATCATAGAATAAAATTTAAAGATCTAATCAAGCAACAAAGTACATTTAAAATAAGTTCCCTCCAAAAAGATAGTAATTTCAAACCTCAAAGTTACCAAATAATCTTCAAAAATCAAAGTGGGACCCTAAAATACCAAAAAACCCATGAGAAAATTTAGTGACATGGAACCCTAGGTCCCCATTTCCTTTATAAGGAAACATAAGATAGAGAATGAGAAATGAAATTAAGGGTAAGAGACGTAGAGGTAATTACTTTGAAGAAACAACATTGAATCTTTAAGAGCACCAATAAGACCCTTAGTGGAGGTGAAATCCAGTGGGAGAAGTCCTAGGGATTGCATGATCCAAATGATAAAGGATAGGGTTTAGTTTAGGGCTAAAAATAATGAAGGTAAATGTGATAAAAACAATTTTCAATGTCCTAGATTATATTTATGTTTTAGACACATGTTTGTCCAATACATTCTCTAATTGTATGAGTCTCACTAGAGGTCCCAGAGTATAGCACATGGGAAGGAAAAATTACTAGAATAACCAAGTTCTAACTATGTGATTGGATATACTAAAAACTATATAACTACAAAATATTTTCAATACGGTTATTATTAACTGTGCTCCAAACTGTGCAACATGAAATTCATTCCCAAAACATCCAAATTTCACAGAAATATAACTTAGGAAGAGAGGGAAACAAAGGGGACTCATAAATAAATAATATAATGGAGAATATTATGATCACAGTTTAGAGCTTAATCATTATGGTCTAATAAAAATGTTGAGGGTAAAATTAAACCACTTAGGGAATGATTTTCCCTAAAATAAATAAAATAAAATAGTATATGGTGTGGGAAAATACAATAAATAAAAAATAATTAAAAAAAATTTAGAAGTAGAAATAAACATGTTTTACAAATCTATCATTTTAAAAGGAACCACATGGTTCACATTCAAGTAAAACAATAAGTATAAGTTTCATCGACCAACACCACTATGACACACCCTAACCTTGATACAAGATTACACATAACCCCCAAGATCACCTCCAATTGACAATGGATTAGGAACTAGCACTGAGAGTATCAACCACTCACAATATCAGATGAATTACCCTCTATAGATGAATAAAAAATAAAAAAATTAAATAAAAATGATTTAAAATGAAATTTATTTAACAAAATTCATGAATGTAAAAATCAAATAATGAAACAGTGGTAATGAAGTCGTATAACAACCCAATGATACCTTAATGAAGAATGATACAAAATATATTAAACTCTTCCTAATATCCAATGTCCAAGATGTTGACCACCACCACTGCCAACACAATTATAGAAATCTGAAAAATTATATTTATAGAATAAGAATGGGAATAATGATACTTAGAAGTTTCCTCACCTAGAACAAAATGTGTAAATGGGAATAGAATTTTCTAATGTATATATAAGATGATGAGATGAACAAAATAAACACTGGTAAATTTCCCAGGACCTAAATATTTCCCACCATACAAATAATAATATATAAATATATAACTTATATTAAGAAAAATCTGTAACAAAAGGAATGATTCTCATATACCAACTTCAAACTGTTATCTCATTATAGCTCCCAATATAAAATATCATGTCCTCAGATCCCAAAGTTGATCATGGGTGATTATTAGTGGAAAATAAATTTTCTATTAATATGGTAACCTATATCTCCAATTACCTTTTAGATATTCTTGGCAACAAATCGTAGGTAGTCATATCATATCGATGATGAGTGTTCATCACTACTCAAATAGTATAAATGTACAAGGTATTCACATAATTCCAATCATATGAATATATAGAAAATATAAGTCTACTCTCTATTATAGATCTATTTGGTGGTTATAACTACCTATAATTAATATTATTATTAATTACCTATAAGATTAATTGGTCAATAATTTCATTAGTAAGCATCATTGATATTTATATAGAGGTATGATTTCCAAATATCTTGAATTTTACCACAAATAACTATTGTTAGTCACTTGGAGTATTGTTTATTGTTAACTATAATTAATCACCTATAATAGTTGATAATTAACCAAAAAACCATTATTAATTACCCGGTAAGTACCATTATGAATTACCTAGTAAAAATCATTGTTAATTTCATAAAAGTACCACTAGAAATTAATTTACACCACTATGAATAACACAACCATTATACCATTGAAAACTAACTTAATGTGTCATTGTCAATTATCTAAAATTAAGCTCATTCACACTCCCCACATAAATTCCCCATCAAACATCCACATCCAATTCCATGAATTTTTTTTAATTAACACCATTATCATAACCACATTTAAATTAATAACTATAATTGTAACCTTTATTATATTCATAAAAACAATTGACACAACATTCACCCAATAAATTTAAAATCACCATCATTAAGACTCTGATAATAATTAACCAGAATCATATAAATATCAAAAAAAAATTGACCCCTTATATAAACCAAACATTTAACTGGCACAATTGAAAGATACATTCTAGAAGTCAATAAAAACTTAAAAACACTTCAACTTTTTTAATAGATTCTCTAATCTAAATTATATCACATCATCAATGTTGATAGAACGATATAGGAAACCAATAAGTTTAAAAACCCCCATATAAGATTTATTATGGATCATTACAAAGTGGCATGGCCATATATATTCTAATCCACCTCATGTAACACACTTCTAGAAGTCCCATCAACTCAAGAATATGGCTCGTTCCCATTTCAAGGTGGAACAACCCCCATGTAACTCACTAATACTTCATCCAACACTTCCATGAATACTTTGGTATGTTTTTTCAAAGAGTGTCATGGCCCCAATCCAAGGTGGAATGACCCCCCATGTAACTCCCTACCGTTGGATAACACATGCAAAGATCTAGATCCATCAACCAGATTTCTTTCATATTCATTTCAATTCACTTGTAGACATCAAGATCAGCTTTATGAACTCTTTTATGTGTTAGGGAATTAATTCTCTAAAAAACCTGTGTTGCGCCTTCTTGTAAATTTTCATGAATTTTCTCTTAACTTTATCAAAAAAACTACCAAAATTTCAATCAATATTCATGTGTCAATATCTTCACTCTTCCTTGATTTGTGTCACCATTATGATTCCTACAGGGTTGAGTCCATAACAATATTACAAGAATCACCACTTCAACATCCATTCATCCACCTCCACAAGTATTGTAAATAAACATATATGTGGCCTCTGTACATAGGTATTTTCAACAAATACATCACACCATTGGGAAACAATATTAAATTTTCAAAACTTAGTCAAACATAAAAGTCACATATATTATAATCAAGTACTGTAATAATTATATTATCTTATACATTTTAATCATTCCAAATTTACTCCCATTAAAAAATATACAACTCATTTATATTGTAATTTTAAATAGATTAGTATTAAAATTAGTGAAATGTACAATATGAAAATATCTTTAATAGAGATGGTGAGGTTAACATAGGATAAAAAATTTATAAATAGTCTAGTTGGTTAATTCCATATTTATATTTTATGATAATTTTTATTTTTAAAAGGGTTGAGAGGGTACATTTATATAGACTGAAGGCCTATAGACACAAAGGAAATAGAATTTCTTGTCCCATAGGCCCATATAAAAAAATATCTTACAAGTTTATTAGACCCAACTACATTGAAACAAACCCTCCCAAACAGATTCTTCAATTTTGTACCAATATTACCACCTAGCATTGTTATAAAATTTAAATTTCTTATGTAGAGATGCATGGTCCAATATAATTCCTACTACATCCATCCATTAATCTTAGGTCTGGTTAGCTCTTCCTAGTAACTTATATTTCTCAGATCCATCATTATAAGGTTACTCCAAATAGTCAAACCTGATATGATCCATGGCATGGAGGCCCTATGTCCTGAATTCCTTTGATTCCTCAAATGGAATATGGATTAAAGGCACATTTTTGTGGCATGAAATCCCATTTTATATAAATATTAATAATTCTACAATACCCCAACTACATTACCTATAAGAGTTATTATGGAAATTCACTCTCACCCAAGTACCAAACAGTATGAAGGGGTGTGTTCACCACTCATGTAAGCCACCAAATACCTTTTTAAATAGTGTCACAACTCTAAAAGACATCAAAAAAATGAATGGTATATTAATTATCCAATAACTTACTAGAAAAATATAGTAATGATTGTACTAATTTATTTATTTAATTCGTTATAAATAAAGGTAGATTAAAACAAAAAAATATCACTTGAACTATAGCGGTAATCTAATCTTTTTAAATTTTGTTCTCTAACTCAATCTTCAAATTCAACTAATTTTTTCTTTTATTCCAATTGAAATGAATATTTCTCCACTTAACAGTGATAAATGGTTAAAATAAACTCTTAAGACATCTCACACTAAATTTTTATACATATTTATGTCAAAAAATATTGAGTTTCATTATTTTGTAAAGTATATACGTTCTATACCATTAAAAATTATGAAATACAACAAATTTAATTTAAAATTTTTATTATAAATATTATTTTCATTTTTAATCAATATATAGTACCCATAATTCACCTTATCCTTTTTCAAACTATGAATATTTAAATCAAGGAAAATTGATACCATCAAATAGGCCAGTAAGAGGTTAAAAATATTATGTGGTTAGTATATCAAGAACTATTTTAAATAAAAAAACATATTTTTTATCATAAAAATCATGAAATAATATATGGTTTTATTGAAATTATATAAATAAAATATAAATTAAAAATAAAAAAAATACTTGAATTAGGATAATGTAAAAGAAAAGTAAAATATCGAGTCATTAAATATTTAAAATTAACATATATGATATTATATTATATTTTTCAACATTATAGGTCATGAAATTTTACTTTTATGGAAAAGGAAATATTTTTTCAACTCTTAACATAAGTCATCAACCCTTTTTAATTTTCACATTAAAAAAGGAAAATATATGGATTTAAAGAGGGAAACCAAAGGAATTCAAAATATGAGAGTGGTGAAAAATTAGTGTGGGAGTTAGAATAATAGGTAAGGATAAAGAATAAATTTTTAATTTCTAATAATGAATAGTAGACCAACATGTGATCCAAATAGTAGCATTAATTGTGAAATGAATAGTAAATTAACAAGTGGCCCAAAAAAACATGTCATTTCTGGTAACAATATAAGACTTATATTACTTATAATTTTATTTTTATATTATATATTACATTAAATTTTATTTTATTATCAATTCCATATTTTTTAATTGATAAAATTTAAAATTTCACTATTTATAAAATTTTAACATTATAAATCCAATTTTTCAATCATCTTTCTCAAATTAAATTTTCAATAAATACAATTCATCATTAATTCTAAACCCAGAATATAATAAAAATAATATATTAAGATAAAAAACATTCTATGACCTATAAATGAAACCTTTATTAGTATTAGTAAAACACATGAAATATTATTTGATTTTCCAAGTTCTATATCATTTTATAACATTGAATTATGACATTAGTGTGTAGTATGAATTTTTAATAATATAATTCCTTTTCTACCAACACTGAATTTTTAGTTATAAAACCATTATCTAGGGGACCTAATATCATAAATCTATTACTAACTATAGTTCCATGTTTTGAAAGAATTCGTCACCCCTTTAAATATCCAAATCCACACCATTGTGGGTGTTTACTTTCAACCTTTGTTATCCCAACTGCATCTTATCTTAAAATTCACTATACAAGTCTTCGATTTTCCATGGATAAATATTAGATGTTTTAAAAATAATTTCACACAAAAACTACTTTACTCACAGGCTCACATAGTTTGAAAAATTCAAATCAACCTCTTAAATAAATTCAAAATCAAACCCCTTCATAGGGTTTTATCAAATAATTTTGTTTACCATAAAAAGAATTTTAAAACAAAATATTAATTAAAAAAATAATTTGAACATCTCAAATTCAAAAAACAAAATAAAATGCATAAAAAAACTCATTTTTAATTTCTAGATTTATTTCAAAACACAAAAATAAATAAACTCGCAAATTTCAAAAAAAACATCCAATTTCCCTTGAAATCCCATTTTTATTAAAATCGTGAATTTTCATACAAATCATGCATATAAATCAACGATAATTCATAATCATTCAAAAACTAGTATATTAAAATATTCAATCCCAAAAAAAGGATTGGATATACCAACATAAACATGTTGATTAAAAAACCCTTAATTTGGGAAGTCAAAGATAACACCATGGAATTAGATACTTCAAATACCTAATAAGATGAATGAAAATTCTAAATCTTAATACCTAGATACATGAATTTAAGATCATTTATTTTGTATCTAAAATTTATTAAGAGATTAAAATAGTGAGAGATTATATACTTTGGTCTAACCTCAATTCAAATGTCCAAACCATGATTAGTTCTCATGATCCATTATAAACATGAGTGGAGATGACTAAAATTGAACAATAATGAACATTGAATCTTTCAAATACACAGAGGAAAAAATTGGAGTCCCTGAGAAATTGGGATTTTAAAATAATAATTTCGATAATAATCCCTAACACACATGGATAGTATTCACAATTAGTAAAACTATTTTCATAAACATTCCAATATTCTTGAGATAAAATTACATGCTATATTGTTTGATTTCATTATTCCCTTACCATGTTCCTAACTAAAAAAACTATGAGATGGTTTTTATCGGTTAACAGTTATCTTGAACATTGTAACTAATCATCCACCTCTACCTATGACTCTATGATCTCTAAATTCTGACCTAAAACCCCATATAGATCAAAATATGATATACCTAACATATTTTTGGGAATTAAAAGTAAACATTCTATAGGAATTTCCATTAATAAAAATCCATTTGGATTCACTAACCATGAACTACTCCATCCATTTCTACTACATCTCAACATCTCTCTTCCAAACTACTTCCTAGATCATCATGTTCTACCACAACAGCCACACCAATGCAATTATATATTTCCATGGAATATTCTCTTCATAATCCATAACTAGAATAGGTCTCTACACATAAGAATAGTTAAACTCAAAATAAATTGTAACAGACCTTATGACATGAGTTGAGTCTAATTAATACTTCATTAGGTGTGAAATAATGAATATGTTATGAATCACAAATTTATGTTTTAGAAACATCAACTATAATGTACTACAACAATCTTATCAATGATTTAAAATGGTCTCATCTATCATGAATACAATTTCACTTATTTTCCAAGTCATTAGTGACCCAATATAGTATCACTTTCAAAAACACATGATCTCCATCCTCAATTCTCAAAAGTCATTATTAAAGATTAATGCAATACTTTTGTTGGACTTGTGATGAAATCATACACTAATGAATTAATATAATCTAATACATTATATCTACCAATACATTGGGTTCCAAAAAATTCATCTCACCCATTTTACCCTTTCAAAAAGATGACCCATATGTTCAACCACATAATCCTTCCAATGGGGCCATATAAATCAATGAATAGTAACTGTTAATGGACTAAAAATCCACCAATAGAAGGAAATATTCCAAGTACTTATTAAATAAATTATTCATGTCCAAATATTATCTTCTCAAAATTGAATAAATTATTATTTATATACATTTATCTAAGGATGATGCATCTTACTCATCTTTAACAATATATATAGAATTATGAATTTTACTCCAACATCAATATTTAAATATGGGATCTATATCAGAAATGATATACTAATAAAATTCATTATGTCTAATAATACCCTTCACATAAATATTACTAAGATAATTCATCGAACAGTGTTTATTATGTAGAAAAGAAGTGCATAATTTTCATGAGTTGATTCACCACTGCCCAAACATCATTATTTTTCTATAGTTTTTATAGAAATATGATCGCAAAATCCCATGTAATATACTCCCATTTCAATATAAAAATTATTATAGTTTCTAACAACCCTATTATTAGTTAATACATTACCTTTAACTATTGGAAAATCAAACAATGAGAAAACCATTTTCTAGTATACTACTTCTTTATTGTCCACTGGATTAATTGTCAGATGTCCAATTATATATTTATAGATTTAAGATGTATATCGTAACATTAATTAGAAAATATTCTAGAATATCACTCTTAATGTTTATAATAACAACTGTTTATCCTCTAAAATAAAGGAAAAAATCCACCATAACTAATCATATCATTATAGCCTCCCCACCATAAATAGAATCACATAACCTTCAATAGTGTTATTCAAATAAATACCCATATTTAAACTACTCTACTAACATATAAACAACCTCCAGGATATAAATAATCATGGAATATACCAGCTCTTTCACCTCAAGGAGAAATTATACTAATAAACCCATCAACTACAATTGATATACATCTTCCTTCACTTCCTAAATCGAATATTTTCTATTTAAGGTATAATCCACCACATTTCCTATTCCGATTTTATACATGATTTCAAAATCAATGTTTTTAAGGTATTTTAAGGACTCATGTTTCCTTATATTGGGATTACACAAAGAGAAAATATACTTCAAATTATTGGGATCAATACATTCCATGAATTTTTCAATCAAAATGTAATGTTTCTAAATTTTCAAATCATAACAATTAAAAAAAATAAAAGTCATGGGTACGGTAATTATTCTCATGGGGTATCACCTACCTATATCCATATGCTTAAAAATTATTTCATTTCATTTAGACACATCACAATCTCAGTCTGAATTCATTATAACATATCTTATACCTAACTCTTGATTTAGGTAAAATCAAAATTGTATATGGATTGGGTCTCCTATTCAACTCCTAAAACAGCTCTTGGAATTTTCTATTACACTCAAACTTTACTTCCTTTTAAGAGAATGACTTTATAAGAGAATTTAATTTCAAAAAATTTGTAATATCAATAAAATTATAAAAAACTCTATATCCCAAATATTTAATTCTTCATTCAATGAAACATTTTCTTCTTAAACTTATCAAGATGAAAATAAATTAATTTTAACAAACTAATCATTGAACATTACCTCTTGAATATATAAATGTAATTTTAAGAGTTTATCATATATCCTTTACTCGTGTAAAATATCTAAATCAGACTCCATTGCTTCTCATGATCTTCTCTAACCTTTAAAATATGAGGATTTCATACATGAACACTACCAAAAAGGTGTCATGGTACATTCAAAAAATCTATTTCATCAAATCCATATAAATTATAAGTGTATTAATAACCCTAAAAGGTATGTCGGAAAAAATCACAATGGCTATATGAACATTAGAAATCCAATTTTGTAATAGCTACTTCAGTCACCCATAACTAATGTCATCCAAACTGAATGAAGATATTATAAAATCAATAATATCCCTTTATCTGGTCAACGGATTCATTAATTTAGTGTTAGGGGATATATTTTTTTATAGGCACTTATTTTAGATTTCAATAATCCCAACAGAGCATCTAATTGCAATTGGTTTTCTTGGAAAACAAAATCAATATCACCTATAGTAAAACACTTGGTTAAATGAAAATTTTTCCAACCTCATTCAGCTACAAAAAATAATACCACAAATCCATTCAGGGTATTGATAATAAAAAAGGATATATGATTCATTCTTGGCATAAATTCAATATATAATTACATATCACTCCTACATGGTAATAAAAATAATTTTTCTAAAAAATATATGAAGATATAGATTAACTCACCTTTGAAGAAGAGGTGGATTATTTCCCTCTATATATCCAAGAAATAACCTTCACAATTAACATAATATAGATCCCATTAATCTATCTATCGGCATTTTCCTACACTCTTAAATATCACACTCATATATGAAATTTTGGATAGTTACATCTTGTGTTCCAAATAGAACTCATTAGTTATAGTAATTTATTTTAACTCAAAAATCAATCAACTAATCCATACCATTGATCAAGTTATAAATTTTCATCCCATGGTACCAAATTTCCATTGAAATTTGCACACTAAAAATCAAGACTAATTGTCAAGGGAATTTAAATCCTTGCTCTCTTATTTCCCCAAGTAGAGTGTCTATTATCATCAAATATGGGATTAATATCACATTTCACCCAAAATTATATACCAATAAAGTTTAGATAAATGAATGTGATACTATAATATAAAATATTGAAAAAAATAAAATAAGGTATAAAAATGGTACCCCTCACCATAAATGGATATTAATTATCCTCATCCTACTATAATACCTTCTAAATAATAAAGAGTTTCCCTTGAAAAGTTTGAGGTACTTACCTCTTCTCTTAATGAGGAATTCCCACTCTTCCACAATCCATTGACTCATCAGATCTTGATGCGACGCCCAATATCCATGATCCCTACGCGTGGTTGGGTTTTCCACTATTGATCATGGTAACCAATAAAAAAACTTCTCCAAATATCCCACATTCCCACACTAAAAGCATATATGAGGATGATCTGAAAACTTTGATCTCTGGTGTACCACTTAACGACACAAGAATTATTCTATAAAACCTTTCCCTAGAAAAAAATAGGGGTACATCTTAGTTTTCTTGTATGAAAAGTATTTTAGCTTCCACTTCTATCAACTAAATAAATTATTTACTCAACCGATTTATGGTTGAAAAGAACTCACCTTCCATATTCCTACTATATCTATATCTCTTGATGTTTTAATGTGATAAAATTCATAATTGGTAGGTATCTAAATCAAAATGAACATTGATCATATTTATGTCAATAATAACATATGAAATCATGGTTCTATGATTTTAATATTAATTACCAATTATAGAACATATATCACAATCTCAACGAATATTAATGAATACTCTTTAAAAGTTATATTATCCTTCTTGATGTCTAAGAAATCTTGATACCTTTACAATATCAAATCTTCAATATAGTATTATTCATTAAATCTATCATGGAAACTATTCTGGTAAACAAATTAATATTTCCCTGATTACTCGACCGATTTCAACTATCTCCTAGATAGTCCCTCTAGCAAAGAAGTCCTAGACTCAACCATTGAGGCATCTAATATCTAAAAAATAAAATATATGATATTTCTTATGAATTCACCTATTTTATTACCTTGACCCAATATTAACATTGAATGTTGGAGGATTTTTTTTAAAAAACTTTAAATCTATATCCACCTTACTTATCATATCATAGAATGTATCCTAACCAATACTTTAGATAGAATGTATAAAATCACACACTAGTAGATGGAAAATTGGATCATATTGCACTAATACTTTCCATTGTTTATAGATCATTGGATCTCACTTAGGTGACATATTCTATGTCATAAAAAAAGATCCCATTAAAACAATATAATATCTTTATTATTCAACAGTATAAAAATTCAAAATTTTAACTATGCCAAGGTAGATTCTTATTCCCTTAGATAATCTCATTCCCAACGATTTTTTTAGAAAACATGGTTTTAAATATTCATTTTTTTCACAAAAACACATTTGAAAGGCCAAGATAATTGATTCATTGGAAATCAATTTCATACAGGGAAATCATTTTTCTTTAAAATCATGTCATGTGATAAACCACTTATCTTTCCTAGAATTATTCATGATCTATTACTTATTTTGACCCATTGGGGGATAAAATAGTACTAATAAAAATCCCACGAGGTTATAGACAACCTCCCATTTACTTATAATTTCACGTAACTCAAATTTCATCATAAAGAATATTTCTATAATTGTATTGGGTAAATTTCAAGCCACAACGATAATATTATACAAGAATACTATACTTATCAAGACTAAACTCAAATACCAATATATAATACCATTTTATACCTCCCAATATCAGGATCCTAAAATTCAATAACTACGTCAGGATGGATCATGAATTCAAGAATATTTATTAATTTCAAGAACCATCCTGAGACACCCCTGATCTAAGAACTATATTCCACATGTGATAAGTTAGGAGAGGCATTACTAATCCTTCTATGTTGTCAACAACTATCAAGGGAATCAAAAAGATATCACTGGGAATGATTTCACCATAAGTATTACTAAAAAGATATGTAATTATAGCTATAATTATGGCATGAACATTCCATACATTGGATTTCTATGTCAAAGAAATAAGTAGTAAAAAATTAAAATAAAAAAAATCAAGCATAGTAAAGTATAAAAAAAATAAAGAAATAATGAAAATGAACAAAAAAAACTACCCAAACCATGACATAAACATTAAAATGATAAAAGGCACAATGTTAATGTATAAATACAGAAAAATTAATACATCAATGGTTCCATAAATAAATAAAAAGACTAAATCCATGGCCATTATCTCTATGTACTGACTGAAACAAGCTCACTAGCATCCTCTGTATACCTAAAAATGAATGCAAAGGTCATCAACTACGACCTAGAGAAACATGATAGCATGTAACAGTGATAAGAAGAAGCTATACAACCTAGTAGATAACCACCCTCTAGTCCATCCATGTCCTTGGAAAATAAAATTACTTCATGATAATTTTAAAATAAATATACATATATATAATAGTTTTTTATTATTATAGTGAAAAAAAACTATATTTGCACATATAAACCCAATATTTTGGGAAGGTAAAGTATTTAAAGAAACTATATTTTCATTATATATTAATATGTAATAAACCATGAATTTTATTTAAAAAGAAAAAAAATACACTTCCACTATTAAAAACATTCAATATAGAATGTTTTTAAATACAATATGATGGTAACCCAGGAGCTCCCGAAATAGTCTAGGATAAGGCTTAAAAATTCTAAATAAGAATTATTATGGATAAAATCAACATTAACCAACACCTGATATCACTCTTATTAGTCTAATGAGGATCACAATCCTATAATCTGAATAAAATATATCTCAAGACCACTATCTATAGATTGATTCTAAAATAGTTCACCATGTGTACCTAGATGTCACACCTAGACACTCATTCCACCCATGAATCAGAAAAATAGGTGATTATGTTAGGAAATAAAAACATATAAATATACATAACAAAAAGAATAAAAATTCACACCCTCACCTCTAACTCCCTTATAAAAAAACTACCTAAATTCCATAATGTGTGCATATAAAAACACATAATCCCCTTCATCAGCCATCATCACATACATAGAATCATCACCACTTATTTTCAAAAATATAAGGGGCAGGTTTCAAGGTATTTTTATTTTTATAATAAATAATTTTGAAAGTTCCATTCAGGCCTCATGACAAACCCTTGTAAAATACAATTATAAATATGGTATTAAAACAAAATATGTAAATATTATTGAAAACTTCAATCAGATGATGGATTTACCCACCTCTAAAAATCTAATCATGCCCAACTGTTTTTAAGAAACTCCTTTGATTTATTTTTTCAACAAAAATACCCATTCCAATATAAAATAAAAACAAAAAAGGCTAACTGAAAATTTATACAAATTCTTGGGGTGTAATGATTTCCAAAATTGACGTTGTATTTTGAAAATATGGTGAATTATCATACAAATTTGATGAAACTCAAATTGAAAAAGTTCATTTTATAAAATATTATTATATTTTATTGATAAAAAAATTATAACACATAAAAATGAATTTAAAACATCAATAAATCATAGTTGTATGTTTTTAGAGACATGAATAGTACCACCAACCTTGAAACTTATCACCTTCATAAATAATGTTGTTTTTTCCCATCAAATATACCAAATAATCAATAAACACCAAATAGGAAACATTAAATAATAAATCCACCATGATAAAATTCAGTATCACATAACCCTGGGTCCCCATAACCGTTCTAGAAAAATAGAAGAAGGAGAATAAGAATTGAAATGGAGGAGGATGATAATTAGATGTGATTATCATGAAGAAACAACCTTGAATCGTGAAGATAACCAAGAATCCACCTAGAGGGGAGGGAAAATTGAGAGTTAGAGGGATTGGGAGTCATGAAAGATAAATGACAAAGGAGATGGTGTGATTTGGGGTAAAACCCAAATAGGGTGATTGTGGTAAAATCCACTTTTTAATGACATGGGTGCTCTACGTGATTGTCTAGACTGTGATCCAAATGTGTGATCCAAAATAGAGGTCCTAGACTATGATTCATATGTATTATACATGATTTTATTAATAATTAAACAATAGTGTGGTGGGATATATTAAGAATAGTGGGCATATCACACAGTCATTGCATGATTAGTACTAAGTATGTGTTAGACCATGTGACATGCACTGCATGGCAAAAACATAAAATTTGCAAAGAAATTCCATCTGATAAGAGAGAGTAATAAAGAAGACTCACAACTAAATAAAATAATAGAGAATTTCATAGTTGGGGTGTAAAAATCCTCCCTACCATGACCCTTTCTTCCCCTAAAAAGCTTGAGAAAGACATATTGGTCAATACAAATAATAAAGGTTCAACTATCCTAAAAAATAAATAATTCATGAGATTATAAACTATTGAAGAAAAATGATCATCATTAGAAAATTAGATTAATTTAAATTAAGAAAAAATTGAGCATCCAACACATACCCAGTATCTACCATAAAAATCATCCTGAAAGACTAAAGACCCATACACCAAGGTCTCACGACTATAAAAACTACACCTATTATGGGGAAAGGATGAATCCCTTACAATAGATCCTAAAAAAAGTAGAAAACTGATCCAAACATAAGCTATACCAAAAAGGATCTTCTACAACATGACCAAAATCTCTAAGAGAATTCAAATAAAAATTTGTAATCTAAAACCAGCCCAAATAGCTAAAATTAGGTCCAAGTTGGGCATGAAAAAAGGGGTATCTCAATAACTGGATTATGTCAATCAGAAGAAAATATATGGAGACACACCCATAGGATTTAGGAATAGTTCCTTCTATGGTGGTATCTACATCATATTAGAACTTGTATCTAACCCTAACCTTTAAAACTGAAAGAGACCAATGAATCCTATTAAAACCCAATAATTCAAAAAAATGCATGACACAAGACTCACCACACAAAACATATGGAATTTACAAATAACAAACAATGCAATTCATAATTCACCATAAGAAATTTCAATTAAGAATATATTTCCATAAATTCAAAAATATAATCATCCTAAGACATTACACTACTTAAAAAATAAGCTACAATACATGGTAAAATGGATCAATGGGAAAAGATAGACGACCATATGGTAAAACATTGACTAGAAATTGCTTAAAAATGAGCTTCAGTAGGGTAAATACAAGGATATTATGAATGGGAATATTGAGTCATTCCTCTCTTCTGGGAAATTCCAATATATAATATTCAAAAATTACCTACATAATCCTAGTTACAAAAAGTTTTGGGAATTTCTAGACACTAAGGATTATAATTCCCTACCTTCTAGCACTAGTGTCACACCCAAAAATATTTATAAAAGATACCATCATGATGAAACTAAATTTCCACATGTTGTCACATACAGAAGACCTAGTCATTTCTTGTTTCCTCTCCCCTCTTCTGGAGCTTCCTATACTACTCTTAAAAATTGTTGAAACTTCAATTTCATATAGCATCTATTCCATATAATCTTTGATCCTAATGGCCTACATCACTACACATTTATAATTTTTAATTCCAATCGGAGTCACTACTGATAAAAAAAATATTTAGTTGAAAACCCTTTTCAAAATATCAAGCTTTTTAGGATTTATCAATGGCTATGTCAAGAAGTTATGACCCTGGCTTAGTGAATCGATAGGAATATGGAAACACTTATTTGTCATTTAATTTTTGAGAAAAAACTACATCACCTTCAATATTTTCTAGTATTTCGGTGAGTATTTTTGGAAAAACAACTCCATAAATCCTTCACATTAGTTGTTCTTATATGGTTTAATCATAAAACTGGACTTTCACCACTGCCAAATTAGACCCCCTGAGTATAAATGTTTCAAAATTGAGCTTAACATACTTTTAAATTTCAAGATAATAAAACATATCCCGAATATTACATAACACATACTATAATTTCTGAGAATCTAGTTGTCCATGTAATTGAAGAGGATTATATCTTTAGAACTCTTAAATGAAATCATGATGTTGAGGAAGTAGAGGAAACCACTAGGATCCTTGACTGGAATGGATGGTGAAACCAACTCTAATTTGATTTGATTATCCAAAGATAATACTTGTAGTGAACCAAAAATATATCCCCCTTGAGAATCCATTAAGACTTGATAGAGGCATGCTCTAAAAGAAAATAGTCAAATAACACTATAGTTTCACACTCCCCAAACCCAAAAATGACTTAATAAATCATTCTCATAATACTATTTCAACATCTATCATATCCCATAATATCCTAAAACCAAATACAACTATATGGTTAATCTTGCTACATAAAATTAAGTATAAAACTAATACTCTTCCATAAAAATTTAAATGAATGGGAAAAACTGTTAGATTTATTAGAAAATCTATCTGACTATTCCTTTAAAAAAATTAATTTAAAACATCAAATGCCTTTTCAATCCTTTTTATTAAATTTTACTCTACTCATTCTTAAAAAAATGCATTTCATGGATTCTTAAAAACATTAGGAAATAATATCCTATAAAATTTTATAGAAATGCTCTTTAAATATTCTAACCAATTTAATGATACTTTTTTTATCAAATAACACCATTTATAAACCCACATTTCATTTTAATTATCAAAATAATTAACAAAATATTCTAATATTTGGTAAATTCTTAATCATTTTTGAAACATCGCATGTTTTTTATTTTGTAAATCAAATTTAAATAAACCAAAATATTATTTATAATTCATAATAAATATAAAAAATTTCCATAAAACAATAGGGAGAATTATTAAGGGAACCCTAAATCCTAAATAATAAAAATTAAAATAACTCAAAAGATTATGATAATAGTTCATGGTTTGACCCCATAGTTGCAAAAACTGTGTGCTAACCATGTGAATATCATTATAGGGTATCCATATTGAATTACATAATCAGTACATGGTTTTCTAAACAATGCACAGATTTCATGAAACCAGAAATTTTAATCCAAAATCCATTTTAGAAATAAAAATTTCTCAAAAAATTCAAAAATTCTCAATACCAAATAGAAAAACCCAAATAAAGAAAAATAATCTTAAAAAATATATAATCAAAGCTTAAATTAAATACATAAAAATCCCATAAAACCTTGGTAACTCAAGGATCACCATGTAATGTGGTGATTAGGAACCTACCCAAAAAAACACTTGAATTCTGAAAATCATGCCACCATCTATTGGGTATCCCCAAATATAATGGGAAACATTGAAACCTAGGCCCCAAAAGAACCTGGATATGATTCAGTTTTTTCGTCAACCAACTTAGGAAAACCCTTATTTGGGCACCCAATATATTCCATGACAAGGCTTGAGTGGTGTTTCTAATCCTTTTGGGTTAGAAAAAAAGCACCAAGGGAATTAAATAGTGCATGTCAATAATTGTTTCACCAAAAGGATATATATAAATTCAAGGGATTCCGATCAAAAGTCTAGAATGAATATTTTATACATTGTAGTTCCATGTCATAAAAATAAGAATTTATTAAATAAAATAAAACACTAAAAAAGAGTATCGATGTAAATATAAAGCATAACAATAACCAATATCAACAAAAAACTACACAATCCAAGATAGAATCACTAAAACAATACAAGTTATAGATTAAAAAAGAAAATATTAACGGGATGATATATCAATGGTGGTAGAAATAAATAAAAAAAACCAATTACATGACCATTACCTTTGTTTTGTAATTAAAAATTTGTTTACTAGTCACCTCTATTTACATGAACCAGAACCCAAAGGTCACCACCTTGACACAGTGGTAGTTGATAACAAGTAATGATGATAAGTATAAGATATAAAGCTCCGTATGAAACAACCTATTTTTCCATACATACCCTTAAATGTAACATGACTTCATTCTAGTTTTTAATTAGATATATATAGGTTGTTCCCTAATGGGATCGAGACCATTGATAGGGGTGAATTAGAGGTTCCATTATCTTTTATAAGAAAGTTTATTAATTTTTTTAGTTAACATTATTATCTTTTAAAAAAATTTAAAGTTACAATACACTCAAAAAAATGTATCAACCTCACTTTTCATATGAAAAAAATATAAATAGAAGTAATCTCACAATATTTCCAAGGTTTCGAACAATGACATACTCTTTAACATGTTTGATAGTTCCAATAACATAGATTCTTTCACAATATTATTTCAAGAATACAGAGTAAAAAATCACTGAAAAATCAAATAATCCCAGTAGAAACATTCCTGTTATAGTTGGTTATACCCCCCAACAATCCTTTTTATTATCCTCTTTCCCAAAACTCTTTATACACCCAAAAAAACAATCAATACTGTTGAGAAAATAGTAAGTTTCCATAGTTTAAAGATTAAATTTACTTCTTCTTTTCTGATTCACTTAAAAAAAATTGATTCCTCCATAAGTAAGATGAATCAAACACTACCAATGTGTAATATTCAATATCTAAAAAAATTATCAAAGGATATTTTTGGTCATAATTCTTCTTACAGAAACTCTATTCGTAAAACTACCTTCAAAAAATTCAATCTGATCTTCTTGAGTCTAGTAACTGTTGTTCTATTTGATTTTTCCAATTTTCCTTGATTCCATTCTCTTTATTCTCTTCCTTATTAAATTGAGTAGAAAATTGATTTAATTCTCAAAATTCCTCCATACGATGTAAATCGATCAAATGAACCTTGGTTTTATGGATGTCACTATAATGGGCTCACTCCTATGGACATTCTCTAGTGGAATGTAATCCATATAACTTTCACCAACGATCAGATTAAACCTCGGTCTGATTGATCTTGTTCCTATGGAAGTTCCTCAACATTATCCTGAAGAAAATGTCTGGCTAGAAACTCAATACCTATTCCACAATTATTGGAGCTCTAGAACACACAAATAGTTCATGTTACAAATGTACAAATGTATTATTTTTTCCATTAACAGACTCTCCAAAATGGAAAAGGAAGGAAAATAATTCTTATCACCACTTAATGAGATTCATAATTCTAAGATTTATTGTTCATTTAAGTCTCCATATTTTACTTCTTCAAATATTCTAAATAATTATGGGATCTTCTTAAATTATATCAAATCTACTCAAATGTCAAATTTATTCAAGTTTATTAATATTCCTTCAGTCTGATTCTTATGTATGACTTGTCATTATGATAGAAGAATATGAATAATTGAATAAGGTTCATTATGATGTCCTCTTGTAAACACTGAATGTCTTATCATAAAAATTCCTCATATCAAATGAAAAGAACTTGTTAAAGCATTGAAATTATTATTCCAAAACCTTGTCGATTTTCTTTTGTTATAAACATGGTTTCTACTTCTAAGGATTCAGTAGTCCTTGGAAATTCTCTAAGAATAGCTTCCAACTCCCTTGACAATATGTTGTCAACATTTAACAATTTCTTTTTATTCCTCATACCGATGATCCCATATCCAATGATGTTCAGTATCTGACGACTTTATTAGTTTCAACATCCATCTAATGGATCGGACTTTATTCAGACTAATAAAAAATTTCAATTTTAGTCTGATGAGTCATCACTACTTCTTTGAGATACGATCAATAATTTTTTTTATTTTTCTCGTAACTCAGTCAAAATATAATTCAAGCTTATAGAAATGAGTGACTACTGTTTTTATCATCGTTCGATTGAACGGTCCCTAAATCCTTCAGATGGATTATAATTTCCAATAATTCAATCTTTCTTAATCATTATTCATGTGATATAACTTGAAATATGATATAAAAAGGTTACAAAAAATATAAAATAAATTAGTGTCAGAATCCATTATAATGGATCAGTGTCAGTTATGACTTCTTTTCTTCATTATGATCAATCTTCCAGCATTTGGATATTCTTACACCAATGATTTTCATTCCAATTATTAGTATCCATAATACTAAAAAAATTATTCTCCTCCTTACTAAAATAATTATCTCATATCATGACTTCTTCATGATTTATGAAAACTCCATGACCAAAAATGCATCATCGGATTTAAATCAGAGCTATTTAGAATCTGTTATAGCTACTCATTACAATTAAACCTTTCTTTATATCCATCATAGGATTTTCAGTAGCTTCTAAATTTCTATCAAAACCCCAATATTATCAATATTATTCAATGAATCATGCTGATTTCATAGATCTGATTCACATTCTGATTGTCTGGATCCAATTCACAACTTCACACACACACCCTTCTTCAATATGAATTTCCATTAACTTCTCAACATACATTCCTTATTAAACATAACTAGAACCTTGATATATTAACAAAAACTACAACCAAAACACAACTTGATCCTAACAACCTCCCCCTTTCTATTTTTTCAATAAAAACATCAAAATTAATACCACCTATTTTTTTCTCACATTTTCTTCTCAACATTTCTTCCTTGATCCCCTATTTCTTTTCTCTCCCTAATTCCTTTTCTCTCCCTTATATTTAACATCAAATTCAAAGGGTCCATCATGACAAGTTTCCACCTTATTGATGAATGATATCATTTCCAAGGGTTGAATGTTTTCATCTCAAAATCATGAAAGTATTCATAAAGAGAATAGAAGTATCACATAAGTTTCTTAAAAGAGAGCCTTTAACTAATAAACTATAATTCTACATGGGTGAACCCGATGTAAAAAACAATGGTGGATAATATAATTTATCAATATTTTCAATAAAAACCCTTCATATAATACCTTTTCACGTTTCATTCAATACTGTTATTTCATGGGAAATCATGAAGGTATTTTTTCAAGAAATAAAACAACACCCATCTCAACCTACATATCAGAAAGTTCATGTGAAGAAACAAAACATTCTAAAAAACACATATTTGGTAACCACAATACTTTCTTATTCAATAATAGTAAGAGACTCATATATCTGATTTAATTCATCAACTTCTACAATTTCCTTCAACTTAGTATAAATAAAAATATTTTTGGAATAAGTAATAACTTCATTATATTTTTATAATCATTTTTGTACTAGTATTCCTCTCTCACTCTTTCCCTTTTCTTCTTCTTAGTGGATTTTTCTTTAGATGCATTATCTTCTTTTTTTATCCTTCTAGGATTTTATGACATGTTTATTTTTATCTATATAATATTCTGATAAGGCTGCTAATTTCATTTTCCATTTAGTAACCATTTTTAACCATGAGTTGGTAATAATTATTTCCTGCCTTCCTCTGGTTTTGGTAGGATAGTCAAACAACATTTATTAATATTCCCTTCTTACTCATATCACTTGCATCTTTTCTGAATTTTCAAACCACAGTATATTGATATCATTTAAAAAAATCTTACATCCTCAGAAACATTTTTATTTCCTTTGTCTTAATAAAATTTTTGTGTTTATTCTAACATTATAGTCATATCAACTTGTTTTAGAAAAATAACTAAGAACTCTTTATTTTTAGACTCATCATCTTTTTTTTCTCCTCTTTCTTTACATACTCAAATTTCTACATCTTATGATATTACCTTTTTGATCCAAATAATTTCTAGGAAAATTTGATCTTAATTACTTATCATAGATCCCCTTCGGTTCATACTTTTTTCATTGTAGAGACATGTTAAACCAAGATGAATAAGTTATGTTTCAAAAAATTCAACAACACACACAATGACCACTGAATCTTGATTTTTCATACTAATAGTGAACTTATTCAGAACATTGTCATTTAGTTTCTTCAAAAATCATGGACCACTTTTCCTATGATGACACTTTCTTGAATAATTCCAATCATTCTTGTTAAAATATTTTTTTCTCAAAAAATTTCAATTGTAAGCCTTTATTTTCACCTTCTTTAAAAGTTTTTACTTTAACATCAGCTACCTTGGTAAAGTTTTCTCTCATATTTATTATCTCACATTATGTTGTAATAAGAATTGATTGTGTTTCTAACAACTCCTCTTCTTTCTCAGTCAGACTAACTTTTATTACATCCATCGTCTTTTCGAATTCTTTTATCTTTAACTTGTTCTAATTATTTTCTTAAACCACTATAGATTCTTTCATGTTGAGGTTATCATTTCCTTCTTATCTTTATTCATATATTTTATGTTCTCTTTCAAGCTCACAAATCTTCACATTATGAAATATAATAAAATTGGGATCTGTCTCTTCATTCTTCATTCAGTTAGTATTCTAAAAATTTATTCTTTAAACATCATTATTCAACTTTTTCTTTATTTCTTGTGTTGATTATTTTACTCAATTTATTTGTCTAAATTCCCTTTGACAATCTCTTCCATTAATTTCATTTCTTCATCAATATGATCATTGTCTAACGAATGACTTCAATTTATAACTTGAGAAATAAATTTGAGTTGCTGATCTGATTCATTACTAGATAAGGATTCATTATTTTTTCTTCTACTCATATAACTTTTATTCTTCTTTTCATAAACAAATATATTCTTTTGTTTCTTACACTTTTATTTCTATATTTTCTCATCATTGTCCTCATACTCGTATTCATTAAATTTTATTATAGAAAAATTATATGAAAAATTTCATTTCCCTTAATAGTTCCAACATTTGTGGGTTTTTATTTTCCATTTCCCATTATTGTACTTCATATAAAAGAAGTAAAATATTGTATTAAAATCGTCAGGTTATTCCTTTCATTCTGAATGACTTGAATATTCTATAATTTCTTTAACTTTTTTTTTAGATTTTAACAAAAATTTGAAGTCCATTTATTTATCAACCTTTTCTTTAAATTTCATAACCTTCTCTATTCTCATTTCATATGTATCTAGAGTAATATGTAGATCATAAAAATATAGAGTTTCAATATATCTATCTTCCAAAAATAAAACTTTGGCATCAAACTTATCAGGAATAATTATTAATATATTTTCTACAATAGCTGAGTCTTCCAATTTCCCACCAAGAAACCTTATGGTGATAACAATATCATATACCCTTGTAAATAATTCGCAAACATATTCATAATCAGTCATTTTTAGATATTCATAATTCATCCTCCATAGTTGTAACTTTTCTTTATTTAATTTTGTATTCACTTCATAAATGTCTTTCAACTTTTCCCATATACCTTTGGTGGTTCTTACTCCCTTCAATATAATAAACTCACTTTCATATTCTCAAGATTTTTCCTATCATCGGTTTTAATGGGATCATTCTCAATATGAGGATAAAATAAATTTTTAGTTTCTTTGAAAACATTATACCCAAGACATATAAGATATGGCATCATTCTATCTTTCTAGACATGATAGTTCTTATCATTAAAAATCAGGATCCCAATATAGTTCACTGAATTGAAATTTTCCATTTACATGGATGGATATTTCAGAGGTATACTTCTTTGATACCAATTTTCTCCCCAAAAAGTAATGAGACCACTGAGATAGGGTAAATAATTACTGCATTTTCCTTTGATAAGAAATTTTCTGAACTTCTTTAGTAAAATTTCTTAACCTATGAAACTTGTAAAAGTTATTACTTACTCATGTAAAACTTCTCAACCTAACCTTCCATATGAAAAAAATATAAATAGAAGGAAGGAAACAATATTAAAATTTGTTTGGTACGAATACCTACCCCATTCTATGTTAGATAGTCCCACCAGTATGGATTCTTTCTCTATCTTCCTTCCAGAATAAAAAGTCACAAGTACTGAAAATTTCTACAATCCTAGTAGAAGCATTCCTATTATAGTTGGTTATATAACCCCAACTATACTTTTTAGTATACAATTTCCCACATTTATATAACCCAGTAAACAATCAATCCTTTTTGGAAACTTGTATATATCCACAGTTACCAGTTATTATTTACTTTTTCTTTTCCAGTTCACATACCAAAGTCATCACTTCCTATATAAGTAATCTGAATTATGCATTACCTATGTAAAATAATTAAGAACTACAAAAACTTTCTAAATAATTTTTTTCTTTTGAAACTTATTCAAGAAAATCTATCTTGAAAACATCCTTATCATGTGTCAGTCTGATCTGACTGAGACTGGTAACCTTTCTTGGATGGTCTTTATTAGATTGGCCTCAATTCGATTATCCTTCTATTATTCCTTCTTCAATTGAATAAAAACTTGATTTTCATTTCACAATCCCTCTGTATGATGGAACGTAGTCTGATGAGCCTCACTCTAATGGATTTTACTCAGATGGGATAACTCTGGTGGAATTTCAACGATGGAAAATCATCCTTGGAACATTCTCTGATGATCGAACTGAACCTCACTCTGATTGATCTCATTACTATAGAACTTCCTCAACATTAATGAGAAAAAAAAAGTCTGGATAGAAACATAATACATGTTCCACAATTATCAGATATCTGGGGAATGTGAATATTTCAAGTTGAAAAAGTAAAAAAGCATCCTTCTATTATTTTATAGGTTCCCTATAATAAAAAAGTCAGGAAAATTAATTCCTTCTCCTACTTAACAAAATTCATTATTACTAGATTTAATTTTCATTTAATTATTCATCTCTGAATTATAAAATTATTCTTAATACATTAGTTAGCTTCTTAAATATTCTAAAATCAACTCAAAACATCAAACTTCTTCATGTTTAAAAACAGTTCGTCAGTCCAATTCCTCAGTTTGACTAGTCATTACCATAAAGGCATATGAGAAACTGAAGATGACACATTATGATGACCTCTTGTAAACACTAAAATTACTCTCAAAGAAATGATTCGGATCAGCTGAAAATATCTTATTAAAACATTCAAAGCATTCATCCAAAACCTCGTGTATTTTATTTTTATATACACATAGTTTCCACATCTAAAGATTCAGTACTCCTAGGAAATTATCTGAGAATAGGTTCCAACTCCCTTGACAATAGTTTTTAAATATTTCACCTTTTCTTCTTCTTCCTCGGACTGATGATCCCACATTCGGTGAAGTTCAACATCCCACGACTTTATTAGTGTCAACATCTATCTGATGGACGAGTATCAATTTAACCCCAATGATCATTTTCAGTTAGAGTCTGATGAGTCATCACCACTTCTTTGATGAATAGTCAATACTTTTGTTCTTTTAAATGTGACTAAATCATAATAAAATTCCACCTTAGGACAATTATTGACTACATTATTGATCATCATTCGATTGATCAGTCTCTGAATCATTTAGATTGACTATCATTTCAAAAAATTCAAACCTTGTTAATCATTCTACCTATGATAAAACATAGCATTGATATATCTGGGACACCAATAATATAAAATGAATCAGTTTCATAATCCAATATAATGGATAGGTGTTGGTAGTGACTTATTATCTTCATTATGATAAAACTTTTAGCCTTCTGATATTATTACACAGATGATTCTCATATCGATGATTAGTAGCTAGAATACTTCACATCATATTCTCCACTCTTCTACAAACATTAGCTCATATCCTTACTTCTTCATAATTTACGAGAACTTCATGATCATAAAAGTATCATAATATTTACATTGCATCCATTCAATCTTTTTTATAGATTCTCATTATGATCATCCATTTATTACATATTTTATATGATTTTTAGAAGCTTATGACTTTCTATCAAATCCCCAATATGATGAATTATATTCAATTACTCAGGTTTATTTCATGGATATAATTATCATGTTAATAGTCTAGATCTGATTTAAAACTTTACAAACACACACCCTTCATCATTCAATATTTTCATTACCTTCTCAACATACTTTCTTTCTTCAAAATAATCAACATATTTATCTACTGACAATAAATACCACCAAAACATAACTTGTACCTAATAATATATATTTCTATATAACGAATTTTCAATTTTCAATAGAAAAAGATCATGATTTACAACTATAAAACCAATATTCTGAAACGTTAAAGTTGTTTAAGAAACTATATCTTCTTTCTATATCAATAGGTAATAAATATATGAAATTTATTTTAAAATGTACCATTTACACTTAAAATACCAAAAATATTGAACAAAAATATTTTATAAATACCATATCATGGAAACATCAGATCCATCATGGTAGTATAAGATAAGGCTATACAACTACTAAAAAAGACTAATGTTAGATAACAACAACATTCCCCAACAAATGGTATCTCCCTTATCATTCTAACGGAGGGGAACAATCCCATAAGAATAATTAAATCTATCTTAGGGATGCTATCTAGAGCGTAAATCTAAACTTGTACAGCATGTGTACCTAGAATTTCCACTTAAACACTCATGGTTACCCATAAATTAAAAATCGAGGTGAATATTTACATAAATAATCATATAGGAATATATATCATTAAAATCATAACAATCAACACCCTCACCTCTGATATCATCATAAGAAATATCCCCAATTACATTAAGAGAACATATAAAAATACATAATCCCCTTCACCGAGAACCATAACATACATAACATCACAACCCTTTATTTTTTAAAATAAATTGGGGATATTTCAAAGGGTTTTCATTTTCTAAAAAATCATTTGGAAAGTTTCATTTAGGCCTCATAACCTATAAAAACCCGGATCTTTATTACATATTTAAACATGATTTATTACATAAATATTCAGAAAATACAACCCAGGATATATATAGGTTTAGTGTATTTGGTGTATTTGGAACATTACATAAGAAATTATAACATAAAATACAACATCTTTATTGAAAACAACTTTTAAATGACCACAACATTCCATCGTACTTAACACTACATGTGATAACCTAAGGGTATACATAAAATAAGGTAGAACAATAAAGCCCAATAAGGGAATAAACATGGCATATCAAGTTAAATAATAGACATATCAATGGATCATAAAAGTAAATTGAATATAAAGGTATGATAAATAATGATAATCATAACATGGAAATGTGGAAACAACTTAAGACACTGCACTATAAAAAAAGAATCAGGTAAACCCCAATCCCAACATGGTGGAAAAAATCCTATAAACGAATCAGGTACACCCCTATCCCAATATAACATATCATGATACTAAACATTACCCAATTCATTGGAACGCTATCAGGGTTCACCCTACATAATCATTTCAATCTCACATATAAGTGTGTCACATAGATCATATAGCATTGATTCATTCAACATCCTCATTTATTCCACAATCAAGGAATGTGGAATAATTACATGTAATTCCCCAATCAATAATTATATTTAAATAAAGGTGAATACCATCGATAGAGGAATGTGCATGGAATTCACTACACTATGATTTTGGCATGGAAAATCACGGTGCATTTTCGGTAGCATGACAACGTCATATGGAAATTAATTAAGTGGGTTTATGAGAGAGAAAGTGGTATATAATGATTTATACAAAAAACGTACAGTAAGGGGATCATAGAACATAATATCCCAACATATGTAATGAAATTTAATATGTATAATATAAAATTAGTGCTTGAATGAAAGAGAAATCCCTTACGGAATATTGGCATGGTAACAGGTGTATATAATGGATCGTGAATGGATTAATGAGAGTGTAAGAAAGATATCATTGTTTATAAATCAAAAATAATATAATGGGAGAATTTATGAACATATCCCAACATATTCCAATTGAAATTAAAAGGAATATCACAAAAGGATTGCTTGATAAAAGAGTAAAGTGAAAGATCCCTTACTTGGATGTGTGACCCCAAAAGATTAGGGGACGCTTATTGGGATCATGGGGTGCATTGGGAGGACTATAGGGAGTATAAGGAAGATTATGGATGAGATTAAAGGAGTTTTAGGGAATAATAATACGATATTAGGTGGGTTCATATAGAAATAGAGGGGAATTTCTTTATTATTTTGGTTTTGGACACTACATAATAAAATATTCAAAACCACAAACCATCCCATGGTTTTTCCCATGGTTTCTAGAAAATGGGTGTGTCATACATTAATTTATATATATAAGGTCCTAATATATTAAAATATTTCCCTTTCTTATGTGGAGGTGAGTGACACTCTCGAGGAAATTATTTTAATATCTTAAAATATTTTAGAAGTCTTGGAGGATTCACTAAGGCTTTATAAAATAAATAAAACAAACCTAAAATTTTATTATTTTAAAGGAAAAACATAAATTGTCCCAAATAACTTTTTTATAGTATTTATTACTTCATTATTGGTCCATTATGATTATATAAAAGACACTGTGTATTTATTCGGTATTTAATTTTCACCCAACATTTGACTATCTAAAAAAATTATGAAAACATCGCCATTGGATAATTTCAGCATCCTGATTCTAAAAATAATATTAATTTAATCTAAATAATTTTCTAAATATGTGATTTTTATCATTATAAATAAAAACCAATATTTATTAAAAATTGATGAGTTTTGACAAAAACAGTTTTTAAACCTTAATAAAAATTACTTTTGACTTCATAAAAATTACATGATCATTTATATAAAATAAAATTAATTTAATAATAATATTTTATTATAATATTATATATTTAAAAAATAAATTAATTTATCAAAAAATATTTCTTAATTGAATTTTAATATTAACCAAAAATACTATTTGTTCTTTAAATATCATTTTCAAATTAAAAATAAGAATAGAAATATATTCATTATTATATACATAAATAATTTACAAATCCATAATTCTAGGTTTTGTTACATATCCCTTTATTACACCAGAAAATGGCCTAAGAGTAAGGTGCATGATGGTGGGGATTTCACATGGTTGTTCGGTGAAAGCTATCAACATATACTCAAGTTTTTGGATAGTCCACTCATATTGGATATTAGTAATAGGTTGATAAGCTATACTGAAATTTAGCTCAGTGTTTAGATCATACTAGAGTCTTTTCCCAAACATAGAGGTGAATCTTAGTTCTCGATCGAATAAAATCGATAGTGGTACTACTTATAACCTTAGGACTTCTCTAATGTGTATTTGTGTCAGTTGACCCAGTGAAAAATCCTACCGAATTGAAATAAAGTGTGCAGTCTTTGTAAGACGATCTGAAATAACATAGATTTCATTATTTCCTTTGGATTTATTTAGAAGTCTGATGATAAAATCCATGGTGATGTCTTCCAATTTCCATGTTGGTATGGGTAATGGTTTCATCATCCCATTAGAGGTATATATCTTATCCTTCACTTACTGACCTACCAGGCACTTTGAGGTACATTTAGAAATCTCTTTCTTCATGTTATCCCAACAATAGTGCCTCTAGAGATCTTGATGTATCTTTTCATTTCCTGGTTGAATGGAGATATTCAAAACTATGTGCATCATCCAAATGTTCTTTCTTTAACTATGGATTTGATGGAACACATAGTCTCAACCCAAATATCATATCTCCTTATTCATTAACACTAAACTTCAGGGATTTCCCTGTTCTGATATTTTCCTCATTATTCTAAATTCCCTAGTCATCTTTTTGAGAATCCTTAACCTTTAAAAAATAGACGGTTGGAACTTTTTTTGGAATAGATTGATAAAGTTCCTTTATTTATGATTCCCATGTCCATATTCATCAAATCTAAGAAGATTGGATACTTTTAAATTCTCATCAATGATAGAATTGTTGGGTCATTTCTACTTAGAGAATCCACCACCATGTTAGCTTTCCTAGGATGGTAGTGGGTTGAGAAATTGTAATCCTTAATAATCTCTAACCATCTTCATTGGCACATATTCAACTCTTTCTATGTGAATATATATTTGAATCTTTTTTATCCATATATATTTCACACTTCTCCCTAAAGAGATAATGATGCTAAATTTTCAACACAAATATCACAGCTTCCAACTCCAAATCATTCATGGGATATTATTTTATCATGAATTTTCAATAGTATTAAGGCATAGGCAATGAATCTTTCATTTTGAATCAACACACATCCCAATCCCTTATTTGAAACATCACTGAAGATTATGAAAATCTTCCCACTTATGGTTAGTGTGAGAAAAGCGGTAGTGATAAGCCTATTTTTTTAACTCCATGAAGCTATCTCAAAATTCATCATTCCAAGAAATCTGGACTCCCTTCCGATTTAGATTAGTAATAGGGTTTGAAAATCATGACTAATTTCTCAAAAATCAGTGATAATATCTAGACAATCCAAGTAATCTATGGATATTAATCACGAATATTGGCCTTGGACATCCCTCAATTTCATATGTCTTAGAAGGATCCATAGATATCACATTGGTTGTGATGATATTCCCTAAGAATTAGACTACCTTTAACCATAAATCACACTTGTTGTGTTCTCATATAGAAACTTCTTTCTCAAGGTATCTATCATAGTGTTTAGATGCTCCACAAGATCTTCCTTGGTTTTAGAGAATATTATAATTTCATCTATATAGACAACCAAAAATTTGATGAGATAATCTCTATAGACTCTAATCATCAATTCCATGAATATTTCTAGAGAATTAGTGAGTCTTAATGGAATCACTATGAACTCATAATTCACATACCTTGTATAAAAAGTAGTCTTGAGAATATCCTCCTTCTTTAGCCTGACTTGGTAATATACTAACTGTAGATCCACCTTGGAAAATTTTTGTTCTCAACAAAGTTGATAAAAAATTTCATAAATTCGTGGAAAATGATACTTGTTTTTTATTTTGGTTTTATTGAGCACATGATAATCAATATAAAGGTGCACTAACCCACCATTCTTCTTGATTAATAGGACTGGTGCACCCCATGGTTAAGCAATTGGGCATATAAACCCTTTATCCAGATTCTCCTATAATTGTTTCTTCAGTTTCAAAAGCTCCACCAAAACCATTCTATATGGAGTCTTGGATATTAAAAATTCCCTAGTTATAAGATTGATCAAAAACTCAACCTCTATTTTAGGAGGAAGACTAGAAAATTCCTCAGGAAACACATCAGCGAATTCCCTTACAATAGGCACGTCTTCGAGAATAGTTCTTTACATAGACTCAATAATTTGAGATAGATACTCTTTCTTGTAGGAAAATAATATAATTTCTTGAGATGATGGTTCTAAAGAAGTCTCATCCTACAACTTAAACTTCTATAGTATGGTGGGACAATTTTCTATATGGAGGGTGATTTCCCTCTAAGGGAAATTTATGTTGGCTCTATATAGGGAAAGAGAATCGAAGCCATAATTACAAAAATTATACTAAGGGAAGAGTGAAAGGGTTTAAAAATAAGTTAAATTCACTAATTGTGATAGTGGAGGAGTTATATACATGGGATATAATAATTTCCCCATTTCTGTTTTCACTGACATCTCTACCTTCAGGCGTTTTGGTAGTGTTTGAATAGTTCTACTAATCTTTAAGGATATAAGGGAATGTGTTGAATAATAGATGATAACCCTACCATTAACTTTTTTATTATAGTTATACTCTATACAATATAGACTTAGGTATGAGTATTTAAAACTATTAAAAATATGAAGGTTAATCCAATGAAATTAAAGGGATACCTTATAAATTATATTTATATTCTTAACTTATGAGTTTCTAGGCTTCAATCTATGTTGTCCATGATATACTTCCAAACATATATTGTTGTGGGATTTTTTTGTTCCCTTAATGATGGTTTGTAATGAGCTTATTAATTTAGCAAATAATATCCCCAGGGTTGCCGAACTAGGATTGCCGCAAGGCCCATTGGCATGCACCAGTTCCCATTCAAGTCTAGCCCAAAGCAGTGTTTTCGAGTTTTACCTATAGATACATCTATGCCAGAGCCACATCCACTTGTTCATATTTATACAGGAATTTATTTTCTTGATAAACCACTTGATTTATACACGCCAAAATTTAGGTATTTGTTTTACACTTATTCTTATCTGTAAGGGTTTTCACAAGGGGTTTTTAATCCTAATCCCCAAAAATAACTAAACTTATCCTATGATACCAACTATAACAACCCTGATATTAATTACATATTAAAATATGATTTATTACAAAAAGTTTCAAAAAAACATATAATAATGAGATTGTTAGTTTATTTTGGGATTAGGAACATTACTTAACAACTTAAATCATAAAATACAACATCTTCTTTTAAAAATTCTTTTACATGACCATAACATTTCTTCATACTTAACATTTCATTGAATAAACTATGGAAATACATAAGAAAGGTTGATATATAAAGACTATTAAGTAAATAAATATGGAATAACATGAGGAAGATAATACATGTTAGGCAATAGGCATATCAATGGAGTATACAAGAAACATGAATATAAAGGCATGATAAAACATGATAATCATAACATTGAAATGTGGCAACAACTTAAAACACAACCTCATAAGAAAAAAGAATCAAGTAAACCCCTATAACAACATGGCGGAAAAAGGTCCAAAAATGAATCAGGTAAAACCCTATCCAAACATGAAGTATCATGATACTAAACATTACCCAATGCATTGGACCACTATCAGGGCACACCCTTCATAGTCATTTCAATATCATGCTTAATTGTGCCACATAAATCATATAACATTGATTCATTCAAAATCATAATTTATTCCCCAATAAAGGAATTTTTAATACATACATGTAAGTCCTCAATAAATAATTATATTTTCCTAAAGGTAAATAACATTGATAGAGTAATTGGATGGTATTCACTATACTATGATTTTGGCATGGAAAATCACGGTGCAATTTTAGCAGCATAACAATGTCATATAAAAATGTATAAAATGGGTTGATGAGAGAGAAATGAGTATCTAATAAATTTTTAAATGAAATATAAATTAAGTGGACCATGGAACATTATATTCCAATTTATGATATGTAATTTAAGATTCATAATATAAAATAATAGCTTGAATGTGAGAGAAATTCCTTTTGGGATTTCGGCATGGTAACAAGTTTATATAATGGATCATGAATGGACTAACAGGAGTAGAAAGTATGATCTCATTATTTATAAATAAAAATTAAATTATGGTTAGTTTTTGTGAACATATCCATCATATGAAAATCGAAATTAAATGGAATATCACAAAAGGAGTGCTTAATAAACGGGGAAAGTGAAAGATCCCTTACATGAATGTGTGAACCCAAAGGCTTACGGGAGGCTTCTTGGGATATTAGGGCTCCTTGGGAGGACTCTTGGGAGTAGATAGTAGATTTTGGATGAGATTAAAGTATTTTTAGGGAAGATTAATGGGTTCTTAGGTGGGTTTTTATAGAAATAGAGGGGGATTTCTCTATTATTTTGGTTTTGGACACTACATAATAAAATATTAAAAACCAAAAACCAACCCATGGTTTTTCCAATGGTTTCTAGAAAAGGGGAGTAGTATATATTATTTTATATTTATATATTATAATTATATTAAAATATTTCCCTGGATTGTGTATAGGTGAGTCACACTATAAATGAAATTATATTAAATTCATAATATATTTTATAAGTTTTTGAGGATTTACTAAGGCTTTATAAAATATATCAAAAAAACTAAAAATTGCGTTATTTTAAATTAAAAAAAATATATTTGGTCGAATAAAAATTACCTATTAGATAATTTCAACATCCTGATTCCAAAAATAATATCAATTTTATCTAAATAATTTTATGAATATATGAATTTTTACTTTTAAAATAAAAACTAACATTTATAAAAAAATTGATGGGATTGAAAAAAATAGGTTTTAAACTTTAATAAAAATTAATTTTGACTTCCTTAAAATTCTATGATCACTTATATTTAATAAAATTTATTTAATAATAATATTTTATTAAAATAATATTTATTTCAAAAATCCATTAATTAATCAAAATATATTTCTAAATTTAATTTGAATATTAACCAAGAATATAATTTGTACATTAAAAATAATTTACAAAGTAACAGTAATAGGAAAAATATATTCATTATTCAATAAAAAATAGTTTGCAAATCACTAATTCTAAGTTATTGTTACTTATCCCATTGCTACACCAGAATATTCCCTAAGAGTAAGGTATATGATGTTGGGGCTTTCATGGGGTTGTTCAGTGAACATGGTTTGTGTTATGATCTCAATGAGCTTGAACTTATTTTGTAAATAGTTTTTCCCATGATTAAGTTGATGGATCTCTTCTTGGACTTGGTCTAGGGAAATCCCATAAATTATATATCCTATGAATCTCTAAAAAATGGGCTTTATAGGGAATGATCCTACTATTTGAGGTCATCACTTCCTTTTTCATTGACAAAAGGATTTTCTAAAACCCTATATTTATAATAGTCATGTGATCATTGTTCAATGACTATATTATTAGTGGTAAATACACATAACAGTCATTGAAATCCAATTTGATATAATAATAAAAATAATTTCATGTGTTTTCTGTATCTATTAGATCTTTAAAATAAAGGGAATTTTATTCATAAATGTTTTGGTCGTTACATGATATTCCCTTATAAAATCCAATTTTAAAACATAATTTTAAAACAAAATTTGAAATTTAATTGAAAAATTCAAACACTTGATGGATTTTCCCTCCATTATAATATCTTATGAAACACATATCTTTTTATGTAATACCTTTATTTTTTTAGGAACTAAAATATTGTTTTCGATATTAAATAAAAAATAAAAAATTCCAACCAAGAATTTATCTGAATTATTGGTGTGAAATGACTTCCAAAATAGTCTTTATGCTTTGAAAATAGGGTAAAATCCCATACACATTTTATGTAACTCAAAATGATAAATATGTTTTATTAAATCCTACTAGATATAATTGATAGTTTTTTATAAAACATAAAACATGTATTTCAATCAACAATAAATCATATAACTTAATCTAAAGATCCATTAATGGGGAAACCTACCTTGAAACTCATTACATTCAAAAATTATTGTGATTTCTCATCTAAATGTTACCAAAGAATCATTATATACCTAATAAGAAAACCAAAATACCCAAAAAAAATCATGAGAAAATAGATTATCAGGGAACCATAGGTCCCTATGACCTTTCTAAGGTAAGTTAAGAAGGAGAATGGGATGAGAAATTAAGGGGGAAGAGAATTAAGAGTGATTACCTTGAACAAAGAGCATTGAATCTTGAAGATCACCAATAATCCACCAAGGGGAGGTGAAATCAAGTCAGAGAGGGATTGGTGGTTGTGCAAGACAAATGAGAAGTAATACGGTGTTAATTGGAGGTAAAAATAAAATAATGGGAAAGTAATACAATCCAATTTCTAATGGCATAGGCACTCTATATGGTTTCGCCACATGTTTGGTCAAACAATTCTCTTACTATGTGAGTATCATTATAGGTCCTTGAGTATAGAACACAGAAAATCCGTATGAATTTAATAAAAAAAATTAAACATATGATTATCTATATTAACCACTATAGTCCTATCAAATTATCACTACATGGTTATTACTAGTTGTGTGATAAATCATGTGGCGAGCTCTGCATACATAAAACATCCAAAATTTAAAAAAAATCACCTGATAAGAGAGATAAACAAAGAGGAATCATAATTAAATAAAATAAAACATAATATCAGGTTCATGGTGTCAAACTATATTATTAATAAAGACCAGAAATGGTGAGGGGTAAAGTAATCTAATTGGGGAAGGATTTTCCATTTAAGAGAGAAAATAAAATAATGCATAGTAGTAGAAAAATACTATAAATGAAAACTATTTGAAAAAATTTAAGGAGCATAAATAAATTTTTCATATAAGTATAAAATTCAAATTGAACCAAATGAGACACATTAAAAAATAAGTATAATTTTCGTGACCCAACCCCAAAAGGACTCCCCCATATCCAAATATATATATATTGCACATAACCCCCAATACTAACCTCTAATGGACAATGTATTGGTGACTAGAATTGAGAGTATAAATCACTCACAATATGGTATTTATTACCCTATATAAATGAATAAAAAACCAAAAAATAGGCAAATATTATTTAAAATTAAATGTATTTAACCAAACACATGAATAAAAAATTTTATCAAAGAAACAATGGTGAGGAAATATCAAAACAACCCAATTATACTTTAAGGAAAAAAATTAAAAATGCTATAGAACTCCTCCAAATATCATGTGTCAATGTTATTGACCACCATCACCATAACCCCCAACCCCAATCAATAAATATTAAAAAAATTATTTATATAATAATGGTGGGAATAAAGATTCATAGTTTTTTCCTCACCTAGAACAAAATGTGTCATTGTGAATAGACCATAAGAATGCAGTTTTGAGATTTTGAGACAAAAATAACCATAGATAATGTTATTAAGGTATACCCATATCTCAATATGAAAAAATAATATATAAACATATATAACTCATGTCATAAACATCCAAAACATAAATTAATTGTGTTATAGAAAAACTCTAAACAATTATCTCACCGTAGCTCCCAACATCAAATATCTTGTCTTCAAAGCTCGAATTCGATCATGGATAATGAGAAGTGGAAATAGATTATAGTTCCATCTATTAACCAATATCTAACATTAGTTATTAATCATTCCTAGCCAAAACTCGTAGTCAGTGGTTTCATAATTGATGATGAGTGTGCATCACTACTCAAATATTATAAATATACAAGGTATTCCAATAATTCCTAACATATGAATCTCTAAAAAATATAAGACTACTAGACATTATAGATCATCATTGGTAGTAATAACTACACATAATTATCACCATTATTAATTACTTGGAGGAACTATTGGTCTAGAATTTGACTGGTTAGTATCATTGGTATTTATATAGAGGTACAGTTTCCAAATATCCATAATTTTACCCCCATGGACTATTAATAGAGACTTGGAGCTCCATTTATGATTACCTAGAATTAATCACCGAGAATGGTTGATAAATACCCAGAAGCACCATTATTAATTACCAAGTAAGTACCATTATGAATAGCAAAATAAACACCATTTTTAATTTTTATAAAGTACCATTGGAAATTAATTTAGACCACCATCAATAAATTAACTAGTATACCATTGATAACTAACTGAAATTATCATTGGTAGTTATATAATTTTTAACTCCATCACACTACCCTCATTATTTCCCCATCATACACCCACATCCATATCTATGAAAAAACGTTTTCTCATAACCATCATTATAACCACATTTGAACTAATAACCATTGTTAGAACCTCTAATATAATCATAACAACAGTTGAAAACTAATTCATCACCTCATCCCAAAGTCAATGTTAATAAATATCTCATAATAATTAAATAGAATCACATAACTATCAAAAAAATATAACCCCTTGTGTAAACCTAAAATTTGACTATCACTATTAAAAAATAAACCCTAGTAGTTAATCAAAACCTTAAAATAATGAAAACTCTTTTAAAAATCCTCTAAACTAAACTATATCACATCATCAATGTTGAGGGAAATATATAGTAAACTACTAAGTTTCCAAAACCTTATATAGTATTTGGTATGGACCATTTGAAATTTGTATGACCGTTAAATTTCTACACCACCTCTTGTAACACACTTTTAGAGTTACCCTTAACTATTGAATATATTATGTTCTCGTGCGTATTTGGATTGACCCCATATATCTTATTACCACATAATCCCACACATCCATGAATACTTTGGTGGGTTTTTTTAAAATAGATTCATGGATTCATGCTGAATTTATATAGCCATGTATTGTATTGGTACGCATAAGGACCTAATTAATGTACATAGACATTACATCATTTTTGCGGAATATTTAATACATTACACAAACACACATCAAAATACTGTATTATCTTAGTGCCTTTAGATACCTGGAAGCATAAACTACTAGTTCATAAGATATCTACATCATGTATTGATTATACCTTCATAACTAGAACCCTTTTTGACATATCATACTTAATACCTTTCCACATTTCCGAGGGAATATAAAAATAATGGAGAGCTCAGATGCATAGTAAGGGTAACAAGGGAGATATCAATCATAATATAATCATAAGGGAAAAATAACAAGAACATAACATTTTAAAATTATACCATGTATATCAAAGATCATAATCATGAGTCATGTCATAAAATTTGGAAGTTCATAAGACATGAATCATAAGTATATCAAAGAACATAAATTGTAATAGAAAAAAATTGGCATAATACATATACTTCAATAATATTCATTAGCTTATAAGATTGTGAACATGTGTATAAAAGGACAAGCTCACTCATTATGGTAAGGACATGAAATCAATCCCTCGTATAAACTTATGGATATGCAACCAAGTCCACAAATAACATTTTGAACATGTAATCTGGTTCATTCATATCATTGTGAATATATAATCAGGCTCACACATAAACTTTTTAACATGTAATTATGTTCATGCACAACATTGTAAACATGTAATCAGGTCCACACATTACATGTATACTCATGAGTTACTATCATTACCCAATTAATTAGAGGGAGATATAGGTCCCAACCATCACATAATTAAAACCATACATATGTGCGCTACTAGTACATAATTGATTCATCATATCAGAACCCATGTAAGGAAATACATTTCATAAACATTTCATTATAACATAAATCATGGAAAATAAATGGGTTTCATAAAAATCATTCCATCAAAACATAAACCAGTCAGGGAAATAAGATGAATGGTACCCTTGAATAATATACCCATTATTGCATTAGTAACATCAATGGATTTCATCTTAGATGAAAAATATTTCTAAACGATAATTTAAAAACATTTCTTTCTAAAATTATATTTCCACTTTAAAAAATTATTTTAAAATCATAAAACATTTTTAAAATCATTTTCTTCGAAAATAACAATGAAAATTTATTAATGAATCTTTTAAAACCATTTTAAATAATTTTAAAAACGTAGAATATCTTTGAAATACTTTTCTAACAAAATGACCTTAAAATATCATTTAAAAATATTTTTGAAATTTTTTTTATAAAAAATGGTTTTTGAATTAAAAAAATCTGACCAAAGTGATAAATAATGAAAAATTTTCTTAAAAACACATTCTAAATTATATTAACTACCAAAGAGTGGGGAAATGGTATCATTACATGAATAAATAATGAATAACTAGAGGAGAAGAAATTTTTTGAGAATTATTGATAGATAGATCATCAGATTTCATTAATTAAAGAATAAATATAAAAAATCTTGATAAATGATGAGATTATAGAAATAAACTCTTAACAAATTGGTAACTTTGAATCATAAACACCAAGAAAGAGGGATAATCACATGGATACCTAAATACCCCTAAATGTATGGATAAGGATCATAGAAGACATTAATGGGAAGTGTATGCACCATACAAAAGAAACTATTGGTTAATATAGAATAATTCTAACATAAATACAAGTGAGGTTATAAATACCCTTAACTTAAGTCTTGACTTCCTTTTTACATGCTCAAACCTCCTTTTCTAAGGGTATTTCCTTTTCGTTTTCACCAATGTACTTCCTTGGTAATATTTATTCTAAAAGTAAGGCTTCTATGATGAAGGTAAAAAATTTGGAAGGATATTTGGACACGATTTGGATGAATCAGAAAGGTTTTAAGTGTTTTGAAAAGAGAATAAGAGGTTCCCTTTTAAATGGGAGGGGGCCGACCCCTTGAAATTTCTCAAAATATTAAATTAGATAAATTAATTTCCAATTTAAAATTACTTCAAACAAATTTTTTTTCAAATATAAGATGATTATGGGTTTCAATAAATTAATCCAATGAAAATTATAAATAATTTGACTATTTTTTAATCCTTTTCTTTTTTAACCCTTATTTATCAACATTAATTATTACCATGACAACAGTGAATTTTATACTTTAATTGTTAATATAGTTACTGTAAAATGACAAATGAAACATAAATGGATAATGGATGGAATTTTAAACCTTATATAAATCATTTGGTTGAATTTAATATTTCAAGAATTGTAAATCATTTAATAAAATATTATTTACTTTAAAACATCATTAATATTAATTTCGACACTATTCATTACATTTACTTTTAAAAATATCAAAAAAACAATATATCTTTGAACTAAATATTTTAATACATCTCTAATATCTCAATTTAATCTAAAAAAATTTTCTATGAGAATAATTTTCCCAAATTATATTTATTTTTAAATGTTTAATATCATTTATTAGATATTTTCATTAGTAAAATAATTACAGCATCATTGTTGTGCAAGCATTTTCGATGTTTTTTTACTAAAATTTAAAAATAAATTTATATGATGAAGTTAAATATTTTATATTTTTAAATACTATTTATTTTTTAATATATCTTCAGTATTACATCATATTAAATATGGTATACTTATAAAAAACATTAGCGTGACAAGTTTGACTTTTCTTAAAGTAAAATATAATAAGGGGATTAAAGCCATACAAGTGGATCAAATAGGTCATAAATTAAAATCTAGGATCATTTTATTCGACTATCACTCATAAAAAATTAGGATAATTCATAACATAATTTTCTGATATTTTTAATATATTTTTTTACCCTTAATTACTCAATTTACCCTTAATCTCGAAAACAAAATTACCAAGATTACAATCCATATTTTCCAAAAATAAAATTGAAATATTAACTAAATTTATACCTTATGATTCCAAATATGGAAACCATTTTTTGAAATTAAAAATAAATAAGTGGCTAAAATTAATTTTATATTAATCCTATAGACGGGGAGAGAAAGCGTGTTTTTAAAGTGAAAATGCTCAAAAGTTTGAAATGTTTTTATATCCAAATTTCATATGAAAAATATTCTAATTACCTAAAATAGATAAATAGCTATATAATTTATCTAATTTTACTTTAAAACAAATTTAAAATATAATTTATCATTGCAAATTATTTAGATGAAAAGTCAATTTCCAATGAAAATGTAGTATTTTTCATTATTCATCAAAAAAATGAAACATATCAGAATTGAATTAAAAATAAAAATATGATAATAAAGTTTAAAAAAATGAAGCTTATGTTTTAATATAAAATTTATAAAATCATCAAAATTTAGTTTTAAAAAAAGTGCAGCATTAAAAGTTGGAAAACCCCCTTTTTAGAAAAATGCATTCTTTATGTGTAAAATTGAATTTATTTTTATACCATATATATAAAACATATAAGATAAATTTTAAATATTATATTGAATATTATATATATAATATTAATATAATCCATCAAGTGTGATTTTTTATTTAATCGGTATAAAACACACTTGTGTGCATTTAAATAGTTTTTCCGAAAAATATTTTCTTTTCTCAAAAGGGTTTCATTTTCATTTATAATTAATTGGTCTCCAAATAATTATTTATATATCCATGTGTAAACCACATTTTCATAATTCAGTTAATCATGTTCATTCCCACCATTATAATAGCTATCTTATAATTGTCTTGTTGAAATAATTATAATAATAAAAAGTTATTTTTTAGAAACTCATTATTGTGTTTAATTAAATATAATATGGTTTTTCATGCATCACAAGCTTAACTTAGTGTATCATGCAACACAATACATAAAATAAAATTTATTTATTTAAAAATACAAAAAACTCTAAAAAATCAGGGTGTTACATTCTACATTATGTAAAATTAATTTCACCATTGAAATTAGTCACTCGAGTACAAAAAAATGGTGCTTATTCTACCTCAAAATATCCATATGTAATCACATAGCTTTTTAAAATTGTATTTTTCACCTAAAAACATTAACCAGGAGAGTGGTTATGTTTCATAAAACTTTGTATGTATGATCCAGATTTTCCACTAGTTGTTCCTCATAAAAAGGTTCATGCTACAATGGTAAGACCTCCATGTTTATTAAATGTGAAGGGTAAGGTATGTACTTCCTCAGGAGAGATAAATTTAACACATCATGAAATGAATATATATTCATTGGAATCATTAGTCGATAAGATACTATCCTGGTATGATAAATAATTTCAAAAAATTGCCTCCTCAAAATTTTAAATTGAACATTAAAAACAAAATGAGTTTATTTGAGAATTCCTTTATGAAAACCCAAGATCATAAAATGGTTCAATAAAACATCAACTTAAAAATATTTAAATTAAATGGAAGATATCACCACCAAACTAGGATTCTGGTTAAAAGATCATTAGCTTAAAGTTAAAACTTGGATGTTGAATAGTGAAATGCACTGTGTTGCATTTTTTGTCAATGAGGCATGATGTTGTCATGGAATGAATGGATGTCAAGGGATGTCAAGAAGGTTCAATATGTGAATGACAAATGATTTGATGGTGTTGGTGATGAATGGAGAATGGCCATGGTACTTAGAGACATGTCACTTAGGAGATTCACTAAGTGACATAGGATGTTGTGGTTGAAACATTCTCTATGTATATCTGACGATTGTTGAGCTGTTCTTAAAGTTCCAAGAACTTGTATCAACTGGATACAATGTCACAACATGATTAGAAGACCATGCATTGTATTGACAATGCATGAGGAGATGAAGATGATCCATCCACAACTACTGAGTGGATGAAGTTGATTAAAGATGTCCATGCACTATCTCCTAGTGCATGTGAATGTGAAGAAGATCCAACTTGATCTCTGATTAGATCAATGAAGAACATTTAAGAATTATGTGATTCAGGAGTTCGGTTGATGAAGAAGAAACCTTGGGAATTCACTCCTAAGTAATGAATATATGTTGAGGAGATTTGAGGAATTCTAATGAAGAAGAGAAGGGAAGAAATGAAGAAGAAGAGTTGTGGCACTTGGCATTTGGCATGTTTCATATGGAGAACTTTGTTTTTAATAGTGTTTAATTCAACACTTTGCCAAAAATATGGCCACCGAGGAGGCCAGCCGAGGGATCACCCAAGGCACATATGGGCCTAAGGCGCCACGCCCAGGGGGAACCCTCAAGGCCAAGGCGCTCCCTGAGGCAGAAGGGCGGGGCCGTGTATAAGCCCCGAGCTACGCGGTGGTGAAGTCCGCGCAGCGCGCACGCCCGAAGGCACGCATAGTGGGCGCCAGTGGCGCGCCCGAGTTGCAGGAGTGGGTGCAGAGCGCGCCCGCAGAAGAACTCGGTGCGGGGCGGCACCGAGAGGGGAGGAGATTCAATTGAGGAGTAGCGGAGAGCACTAGGTTGATAAAGTGCGAGAGTCCCGCGCACGGTTTCGATGTGGGACGCGGAAAAAATTCCAGGAGCAAATCCTGGCCGTCCGAGTGATCGCGCGGCAGATCTCGGCCGCCCGATGCATCGCACCATTCCCGTTCAAATCACGGCCGTCCAAAGATCTGATCCAACGGCCTGCGGTCCGTCTCCTTCCTTGAGCTCAGCCGAAGGCCACCCGAGCATTCCCGCAGCCACCAACGAACCAGGCGCCCTCCGGGCAAGCCAAATCGAGTTTCCGGCCACCTCCGAACAAACCGAAGGCTCCATTGAGATCGTCTCGCCCTTACGAACACGACCATGCATAAAAAGTGGCTTGCATGGAATATATGGAGAAATTGGAGTTCGGCTGAAGCAACCGGAGGTGCGAGGCCCATGTGTTTGTGCTCAAATGTTTAAACAGAGGCCATGCATGCGTATGCATGCTCTTGCACGTGAAGGAAACCGATGAAGAAAGAATCCCGCGGAGAACAGAAAAGAAAAACGTGATTTGCGGCTTGTGTTCAAAGATTTCTAAAGAACTGAAAATCTCGGTGATTTGAGATTTATCCCATGGAAGATTGGGCATTCCTTTGCCTATAAAAATGAGGCCTAGCCCTCGAGGAGAGTTTTCTGAAAAACTTGGAAGACCCGCGAGAGCTCCTGTGCCTCGTGAAGTAGAAGCCCCGCGCAAATTACTTGCGCGGCTGAAGCCCCGGTGCCACCCGAGGCCCGAAGGAGTTCCCTGTGCGCATCACTTGCGCGACAGGAAGAGCTCTCCCTGCCCGCATACTTGCGCGGCAGGAGAAGCTTGCTTACCCAAGGTGCTCTTGCACTCTTGAGGCTTGCACAACCCGAGCCGCATCTTTTCCGCGCCCAAGGTTGGTTGAGGCTTGCGCGGCCCTTGCGGCTTGGTACCTTGTGCGGCTGTTGGAGAAGGAGTTGGGCGCGGCTCAAGCATACCCTTGCGCGCCTCCTTTGAGATCAAGTGAAGAAGACCACCTACGGACAGTGGGTGTGTGCCAAGTAGAGAAGAGGACCCGAGGCTTTCATGCCTTGTGTGTGCACCAAGTGAAGACACATTTTGTGTGTGCAAAATTGAAGAACAACCTACGGGTTAAGGGTGTGCAACAAGAAGTGGGAAGAGGCCCATGTCAAGTGTGTTCAAATCAAAGAAACTAGTTGGCCGAACCTAGAGTGTGCACTAAGAAGTGTGTATACACTTAGAAGAAGAAAAGGGAGGACTCACACTAGAGTATAACACACTTCTAAGTGTGTAACCAAATTGAATAAAGTGTGTGAAGTTCAAGGAGAAGGTGTGTGCTTAAAGTATTACACCCTTTGTGGGACTACTGCACCAAGAAGAGGAAAGGGGAAGTGCATGCATGCATGCATGCACATGCACACGTGAACAAAGCCAAATATGGTTGTGTGCATTTGAGTTGTCCAAGACCAGGAGTTCTTGAAGAGATTTGAGAAGGCCATGCAGTCAGTGCATGAGGAAGGAGAGATGCCATGCACTTAGTGCATGAAGTTGATGTGAACTGAGACTGGACCAGACTGAAGTGAATGATATTGTTTGTCTGAGTTTTCAGTAATTGAGAAGACCCTGATCAACAGAAGTGATCAGAAGCTGTGAGCAAGACCAGCAGACCTTATCAGAGGCTGTTGAAGATTCTTGAAGAGAGAAGCCGGGTCATCCTTAGAAGAAGGTGATAAGGCCTGAGCAAGACAATAAGACCTGATCATCAAAAGTGATCAGAGGTACAGAGCAAGGCCAGCAGTCTTTATCCCAGACTGCTGAAGATACTTGAAGAGCTGAACAAGAAGAAGAGCTACTCGTGTGACTCGAGGAGCCAGGAGAAGCCCCCTGTGAGACTCAGGGCGGAAGAATTCTTCAGTGGGATTCTGGAGCAGGCCAGTGGGACTCTGGTAACACTGTGGGACGCAGTATAAAGACCCTCATGTGGGACTCAGGAGAGATACAGTGGGACTCTGTATCGACCATTATAATTTTAACAGGTTATAATGGAGAAACCATGTTGGGGCGTATAACCAACATGGAAAGGACGTAGGCCTTTGGTGCCGAACCTTGTAAATCCTTGTTTCCAGTGCCTTTACATTTACTGCATCATTCGAGGAAAGGTGAGAGATACAAGAAGAGTGGATCGAGGCTTTAACCAGCCATAGAGGATTAATTGATTAAGAATCAATTAGTAAAAAGTTTTAAAGGATCACTGATTCACCCCCTCCCCCTCTCAGTGATTCACACTGATCTGGGCACTTCAATTGGTATCAGAGCGAAGGTTACCTCTAAAATATCCAAGGGAGTCTTTATGAAGTGCAGATTTGAGGAAATGAGCGACCAGCCTCAAATGGAGATATCTGCCAAGACTCAGAAAAATAGAAAGAAGAAACAGGCCAAGAAGGTGAAGAAAGCCTGTCCTAACTGTGATGAAGTTGGAATAATGAATGATCTTCAAAATTCAATCGAATATCTTCAGAATACAGTCCCCAAGGAAGTGGCAATGTGTATAGCTATAGGCATCCTTGATCTTCAAGAAGAAAAATCACAGTTAGAAGAAGAAGCCAATGCAATGGAAGATCAATTGGCAAAAAGGGTTGGCATAACCAACACTCTCAGAAAGCTGGTGAAGGCTAAAGATGAAACCGTTTCTCTTTGCAATGAAAGATATGAAGACACTGCTGAAGAATTGCAAAGAATCCTTTCTGAGAAAGAATTCTTTAAAGTAATAATCAAAGAAGTTTTCCATGCACTGAAAAAATTGCACAGAGTGTCAATGAATGTCAGAGATGCTCAAATTGAAGACAAAGTCAAAATGGTGAAGGAGCTTGACAACTCATTGCATGAAATAAAGAAGGTGCATGATGACCAGATGGAACAGCTGAAACAGAATTGGGAAGGTAGGCTAAGATTGGTTGAGGATGAGAAGAACTCCCTCAACATGAAATGCTTTGAACTGGAGGTGATATTGAAAAATCTGCAATCACCCAAAGCTGAAGCCTCCCAGTCAGCTGAAAGAAGAAATGTTGCTACTCAAGTGAGATTTGAGAAGGATGATTCTAAAAGAAAGACATCCTCTAATAAAAGGGAAACATCTTCTAAAAAGAAGGTACCATCCATACCATCTTGTACTAATGCTTCTAATTGTGTTTCCACAAAAAGTGCAGGATGGAAAAATAATTCCAAACAAGTATGGATGAAGAAAATGAAGAAGCAGAGCTCTCCTGAAACAACACAGCAGCTCCAGAAAAGTACCCTAAAATCAGAAGGACTGAAGAGGTCAATATTTGTGGGTCAATGTTGGTGTTGTAATAAGTATGGGCACTGTGCAAAGGATTGTTGGTACAATCCACTGAATATAAAAGCACAATGGAAGCCCATGCTAAGGGGGAGCAAGCCAGAAGAAAAGAAGAAGCATCCACAGGTCCAGAGACATCTGTTTACTGCAAATAGATTTGGATTACTTGACAACATCTGGGATGATTGCAAAAGTGGTCAAAAAGATACATTTCAATCTCCAACTGTATCCGGAGCTAAAAAAAAGAGAAGATCACTGAACCTGGCCAAAATGGAAACCTTGGGAAGCAAGCAGAAGAAAGTTGAAGATGCTCCCAAGAAGATTTTGTCAAAGGAAGAGAAGTCCTTGGATTTGAAATCCAAGAAGGGTGATGCATCCAGAAGGACCACCAAGAAAACATGCTTCTACTGTGGAAAGAAAGGACACATCATGGATCTTTGTGAACAAGCCATGGAACTGAATAGAGGCAGACTGGACTCAAACAGAAAATCAATCCAGAAGAAGCAGAAGGGATTGGTTGAAAATAAGTTGCCTAAGAAAGGTGGCTTAACAGTATCAAAATAACCATGTGGAATTTCCAAAACTGAGGCCTCACTTCCAAATGACTTGTTAGTCATATGGCCTAATCAGTTGCAACTTTCCAGAGAACTGAAAAGTGCTGAAGATGAAGCACTGGAAATTGCTAAGGAAAAAAGGAAACAAAAGATTTCACATGAAGATGTGTTGAGATCCACACCAGCACAAACATCATTGAAGATCAAATGTGCAAGTGTGAAGAATGGTGAAAATGGGACATCTCGGTTGAGAGAATCTTCTCAACCTTGTTGTTCACATTGATGAACCAAGGAGGTTCCATCTTATTCCCTTATACTTCTGGTATTTACATGTGCTAACATTGCAGGGAATTGAAGATGATGATCATTCTCATCTAGAGAGTGGTTTGGACAAAATGGAGTGCACCCCTTGAGGGGGAGCCAATCTGGAGAAGATGGTATTCTAAGATTTAATATCATCTTGAGGAAAGCTGAAGGTATTCCAATCATACTTTCATCCCTTGTTTCTTAATTGTATTTATCATGACAATTAAGGGGGAGTATTGATTGAAGTCAAATGGATGAAAGGGGGAGCTTTATCTGTGCACCTGAACTTTCTAATGAGTTTTGTGAAGTTGTGCAGGATTTAGCAAATTCATTGTTATATCTGAAAAATTTCAAGCCCCTTGAAGCATGATCTCACATGTACAGTGAATTTTGGACACCATTGAGTTCCTTGGTTATATCACTCTTGTTTTCTACACTGGGTTAGCCCAAGTAGACTTAGAGATGATTTACTAAAGGTTCTTTGCTAAAGAGAACATGTGACATCATCCCTCTCTTAGTGCTTTTTCAAGAAGATGCTATTCGAAGGGAGGAAGTGATTTTTTTTAAGAGAACCACACCACACCTTTACATTTGATTGCCAATAAGGGGGAGAAATATTGGCACACATATTGACCCATTCATATGTGCTGAAGAAGTGTATTGACAACAAATACAAAGGGGGAGATTGAAATGCACTGTGTTGCATTTGTTGTCAATGAGGCATGATGTTGTCATGGAATGAATGGATGTCAAGGGATGTCAAGAAGGTTCAATATGTGAATGACAAAGGATGTGAGGGTGTTGGTGATGAATGGAGAATGGCCATGGTACTTAGAGACATGTCAATTAGGAGATTCACTAAGTGACATAGGATTTTGTGGTTGAAACATTCTCTATGTATATCTGACGATTGTTGAGCTGTTCTTAAAGATCCAAGAACTTGTATCAACTGGATACAATGTCACAACATGATTAGAAGACCATGCATTGTATTGACAATTCATGAGGAGATGAAGATGATCTGTCCACAACTACTGAGTGGATGAAGTTGATTAAAGATGTCCATGCACTATCTCCTAGTGCATGTGAATGTGAAGAAGATCCAACTTGATCTCTAATTAGATCAATGAAGAACATTGAAGAATTATGTGATTCAGGAGTTCGGTTGATGAAGAAGAAACCTTGGGAATTCACTCCTAAGTAATGAATATATGTTGAGGAGATTTGAGGAATTCTAATGAAGAAGAGAAGGGAAGAAATGAAGAAGAAGAGTTGTGGCACTTGGCATTTGGCATGTTTCATATGGAGAACTTTGTTTTTAATAGTGTTTAATTCAACACTTTGCCAAAAATATGGCCACCAAGGAGGCCAGCCGAGGGATCACCCAAGGCACATATGGGCCTAAGGCGCCACGCCCATGGGGAACCCTCAAGGCCAAGGCGCTCCCTGAGGAAGAAGGGCGGGGCCGTGTATAAGCCCCGAGCTACGCAGTGGTGAAGTCCGCGCAGCGCGCGCGCCCGAAGGCACGCATAGTGGGCGCCAGTGGCGCGCCCGAGTGGCAGGAGTGGGCGCAGAGCGCGCCCGCAGAAGAACTCGGTGCGGGGCGGCACCGAGAGGGGAGGAGATTCAATTGAGGAGTAGCGGAGAGCGCTAGGTTGATAAAGCACGAGAGTCCCGCGTGCGGTTTCGATGTGGGACGCGGAAAAAATTCTAGGAGCAAATCCTGGCCGTCCGAGTGATCGCGCGGCAGATATCGGCCGCCCGATGCATCGCGCCATTCCCGTTCAAATCACGGCCATCCAAAGATCTGATCCAACGGCCTGCGGTCCGTCTCCTTCCTCGAGCTCAGCCGAAGGCCACCCGAGCATTCCTGCAGCCACCAACGAACCAGGCTCCCTCCGAGCAAGCCAAATCAAGTTTCCGGCCACCTCCGAACAAACCGAAGGCTCCATTGAGATCGTCTCTCCCTTACGAACACGACCATGCATAAACAGTGGCTTGCATGCAATATATGGAGAAATTGGAGTTCGGCCGAAGCAACCGGAGGTGCGAGGCCCATGTGTTTGTGCTCAAATGTTTAAATAGAGGCCATGCATGCGTATGCATGCTCTTGCACGTGAAGGAAACCGAAGAATAAGGAATCCCGCGGAGAACAGAAAAGAAAAACGTGATTTGCGGCTTGTGTTCAAAGATTTTTAAAGAACCGAAAATCTCGGTGATTTGAGATTTATCCCGCGGAAGATTGGGCATTCCTTTACCTATAAAAATGAGGCCTAGCCCTCGAGGAGAGTTTGCTGAAAAACATGGAAGACCCGCGACAGCTCCTGTGCCTCGTGAAGTAGAAGCCCCGCGCAAATTACTTGCGCGGCTGAAGTCCCGGTGCCACCCGAGGCCCGAAGGAGTTCCCTGTGCGCATCACTTGCGCGACAGGAAGAGCTCTCCCTTCCCGCATACTTGCGCGGCAGGAGAAGCTTGCGCACCCAAGGTGCTCTTTCACTCTTGAGGCTTGCACAACCCGAGCCGCATCTTTTGCGTGCTCAAGGTTGGTTGAGGCTTGCGCGGCCCTTGCGGCTTGGTACCTTGTGCGGCTGTTGGAGAATGAGTTGGGCACGGCTCAAGCATACCCTTGCGCGCCTCCTTTGAGATCACGTGAAGAAGACCACCTACGGACAGTGGGTGTGTGCCAAGTGGAGAAGAGGACCCGAGGCTTTCATGCCTTGTGTTTGCACCAAGTGAAGACACATTTTGTGTGTGAAAAATTGAAGAACAACCTACGGGTTAAGGGTGTGCAACAAGAAGTGGGAAGAGGCCCAAGTCAAGTGTGTGCAAATCAAAGAAACTAGTTGGCCGAACCTAGTGTGTGCACTAAGAAGTGTGTATACACTTAGAAGAAGAAAAGGGAGGACTCACACTAGAGTATAACACACTTCTAAGTGTGTAACCAAATTGAATAAAGTGTGTGAAGTTCAAGGAGAAGGTGTGTGATTAAAGTATTACACCCTTTGTGGGACTACTGCACCAAGAAGAGGAAAGGGGAAGTGCATGCATGCATGCATGCACATGCACACGTGAACAAAGCCAAATCTGGTTGTGTGCATTTGAGTTGTCCAAGACCAGGAGTTCTTGAAGAGATTTGAGAAGGCCATGCAGTCAGTGCATGAGGAAGGAGAGATGCCATGCACTTAGTGCATGAAGTTGATGTGAACTGAGACTGGACCAGACTGAAGTGAATGATATTGTTTGTCTGAATTTTCAGTAATTGAGAAGACCCTGATCAACAGAAGTGATCAGAAACTGTGAGCAAGACCATCAGACCTTATCAGAGGCTGTTGAAGATTCTTGAAGAGAGAAGCCAGGTCATCCTTAGAAGAAGGTGATAAAGCCTGAGCAAGACGAGAAGACCTGATCATCACAAGTGATCAGAGGTACAGAGCAAGGCCAGCAGTCTTTATCCCAGACTGCTGAAGATACTTGAAGAGCTGAACAAGAAGAAGAGCTACTCATGTGACTCGAGGAGCCAGGAGAAGCCCCCTGTGAGACTCAGGGCGGAAGAAGTCTTCAGTGGGATTCTGGTGCAGGCCAGTGGGACTCTGGTAACACTGTGGGACGCAGTATAAAGACCCTCCTGTGGGACTCAGGAGAGATACAGTGGGACTCTGTATCGACCATTGTAATTTTAACAGGTTATAATAGAGAAACCATGTTGGGGCGTATAACCAACATGGCAAGGACGTAGGCCTTTGGTGCCGAACCTTGTAAATCCTTGTGTCCAGTGCCTTTACATTTACTGCATCATTCGAGGAAAGGTGAGAGATACAAGAAGAGTGGATCGAGGCTTTAACCAGCCATAGAGGTTTAATTGATTAAGAATCAATTAGTAAAAAGTTTTAAAGGATCACTGATTCACCCCCTCCCCCTCTCAGTGATTCACACTGATCTGGGCACTTCAAATAGAATTCTAAATATCATGTTCTAATAGAGAATGATACAGATTATAGTCTTTATAAGGTTAATGTCCAAAGAACCATAGACCAAGTTGGTATTAAAAAGGTCATTTATATCATCATAAATGATGATAATCAGATAAATTTTTATTCCGAAATCATTTGAGAAGATATAAATACATGATTTCATTTCATAAGTATAATATCACTCTTTTGTTATGTATTGATCAGTTTTTTCTTCATCTCATCCTCCATGAAATGATGTTTAAATTCTAATTATTAAATAACAATTGTATAATAAGATCCATAATGGAATGAGAGTTATTCATTTTTTCACTACATATCGTCATAAAAAAATGTTCATTATGGGTTATCCAATATGTATAAATATTTATATGGTTAATTAAAACATTAATCTCTAAACCCTCATCCAAAATTCAATATAAAAAATTTCATTCATAGTTATCCTTATAGACTATCCAAAATATTAAAATTCAAAACATTTGAAATAAGGTCTTGAAATTTACAAAATAAACTTATCATATATTCTTTAAAAATCAGGATGTAGCTTTTAATTCTCACGTATCAAACATGTTAAGACCATTATCATGCATTATCTTGAAACGTGGTAATAACGTGAATTACCATAAAACCTTAGTGAAAACACGCATGCTTTCAAAAAATAACTCTTTCATTAAACCATAAATCCAATAAATTCTATAAACTCAATCCATAAACCACCTTGTCATCACATTACTACTCAGTTCCAAGGTCATCAGTACTATCCCACAGACAAACATATATTTACCTTAATATTATCCCAACATCATACACATATTAAGAGTTATATTTCCCTAAATTATGTGTTCTAAAAAAATACCTCCTTACCATTAAATGAATTTTCCATCCCATCATCTTCATTCAAAATATCCTTTAAAATATTTAATTAAAAACTTATAATAAAAAATACATTTATATTTCATGATTTTTATAAAAAATATTTGAAATCTAGTACATAAATACTTCATCCATCCCACTTCCATCTCAAAAAAATAACTAAGACTCAACATATTATTCCATAACACTTATTTTCTTTCACCAATCATTTATAGTCTCAATATAACCATTATTCAAACCACCGTTCTAATTTTCATTACAAACATTCCCCAAAGGACATATATTTTCATAGTTCTCATAATTTCCACATTTAAAGCATTAATTTATTGATAATACCTTATGGAGACCAATATTCCCATATATTTCATTAACTTAACTATTCATTTTTCCTTTATATTTACTTATTTTGTGTTCTTCATTTCCACAGTCAAGAAATATTTCTATTCTTATAAGGAATCCACTTTATTTTTTCTTCCCACATTCTCAACATGCAAGAAACTGAATCTTTATTTACATCATGATCTCTAATACATGAACACTCATATAAATCTTTACTAATATTATTTTGTGTGTATGAGAGTTTTTTAGGTATATAGTGTTAATCATGTTTTTTAAATACTGATTAGGAATAATAACAACATCCTTATCCCTAATAATTATCCAATTTCATTTCTCATTAGGATATTTTCTACCACATTCAATGTTAACCCAGTTCTTTCTAGTTCCCTCCATTGACTAAAAATAGAAATCATAGTGCGAGCAACACAAACCATAGAGAAAAACCACATAATCAAGAGAAATTACTTATAAAATTTCAAACTATTAAACCATATGTTTAATCCTAGGTTATTGATGATCAATACCAAAACTACAGGATTGTAACCTAGACATATAGTTAGGGTTCTCACTAAGGTTTTCTCATCCTAGTTTCCAATGTTTAAATAAAAAATTTTATGATATAATCTATATCAACCCTAGATTAACATAGGTATACATTACATTATTTTTTAAAATATCTAATACATTACAAAAACACATGTTCAAAGTCAATCTTAGTTTAGTGACTATAGAAACATGGAAACATAAGGAACTGGTATTTAAAGCATCTTCATTGCCTCTTGGTTATTACTGAATAACTATAACCCTTTTTGACATATCATACTTGATACCTTTCTTCATATCCTAAGGAAAATAAACATAATAAAAGGGTGATCTCAGATACTCAGTAAGGGAAACGAGATAGATATCAATCATAATGTAAACATGAGGTAAAAAGAACATGAACATAGAATTTTAAAATTATACCCTAAATATCAAATTTCAAAATCTTAAGTCATTGAATAAATTTTACCTATTCATAAGATTACATTCATAAAGAAAGAAACTAACATTATTCGTGAGATAATATCATTGGAATAAGACATTGACTTGTGGCATATGCATCAGCATATAACATTGTGAACATGTGTAAAAATAGATAGGTTCAATCATTAATTTAAGGACATAGAATCATACCCTTGCATAAACGTATTTACATAAAACCAGTTCCATGAATAACATTATGAATGTTTTATAAGGTTCATGCATTACATTGTCAACATGTAATAAGGTTAATTCCTAACATTGTGAACATGAATTTAGGTCTACGCATAACATATATATTCATGATTTATCCATAATTACCCAATGCATTGAATGGAGATATAGGTCCCACCCATTACATAATGGAAACCATACATATTTGTTCCACAAGAACATAATTCATTCACCATATCAAGACCCATGTCAGTAAATTAGTTTCATATACATTTCATCATATCATAAATCGTGGAAAAGAAATGGGTTTCATAAACATCATTACATCAAAAAATAAACTACTTATAGAAAGATGATGAATGTAACCCTTGGATCATATTCCAAGTAAGGCATGAGTGACGCCAAAAGATTTCATCTTAGATGAAAAATAATTTTTAAAGGTCTTTTAAAAACATTACATGAGGAAAATATCATTCCTATTCAAAAAAAAAAATTTAATCATAAAACATTTAGAAAACGTTTTTCATTGAATATAACCATGAAGACTTGTAAAGGAATCTGTGAAAACCATTTTAAACTCTTTTTAAAAATAGAAAATAATTAAAAAAATTCCTTGCAAGTGAACTCAAAATAACATTTATAAACATTTTCAATTTTTTTTAAATCATGGTTTTTAATTAAAAAAATTAGCCAAAGAGATAAATAAGGTCATATTTTCTTTAAAACACTTTCTTAATTATATTAAGTTCAAAAGAGTGGGAAAATTGAACTATTTCTTAAATATATCATGAATAACCAGAGAGGAAAAGAATTCATGAGAAATTTTGAGTTATGGATCATAATATTTCATCAATGAAATAATAAACATAAAAACCATAATAAAAATATGATTATTTTAATAAACTCTTACCAATTTGGTAACATTGAATCATAAACCCCATGAAAGAGAGACAATTAAAAGGATATGAAAATACCCATAAATTTAAGGATAACGATCAGAGAATAAATTAATGGGTACTATAAACATACTAAAAATTTAAAGTATTTTGAATATGGAATAAGTCTCATAGAAATAAATGTGATTATAGAAATCCCATTACCATAAGTCTTGATATCGATTGTACATGTCCAAACCTCCTCTTCTTCTTGTATGTCCTTTTTGGTTTCCACCAAAGGACTTACTTGACTGAATTTGTTATAAAATGAAGGCTTATAAGATGAATGTATGGAGTTTGGTAGTAGATTTGGAAAATGTTTGGCTAAAACAAATAGGTTTTGAAGTGTGTTGAAAAGAGAAGAAGAGTCCCCCCTTTATAAGTGAGGGGATGAGCATTCCTGGAATTTCTCACAATATTAAATTAAGGTAAATTACTTTTCTATTCCAAATAAAACCAAAATGATTTATTTCCAATATAGGATGGAGATAAGTCAAGATCCATATATCCAATGAAAAGTAGACATATTTTGACTATTTTTTAAATTTTTATCTTTTGTTTTCACCCTAATTTAACTCCTTTAACTCTTACCTTGACGACATGGATTTTTACTCTTTGAGGGTTAATATAGTAACTATAAAATTTAAAACGAACCATAAATGGATCATAGATGACATTTTAAACCTTATCCAAATTATTTTACTGGATTTCAGATTTTTAATATTTTATATCATTTTATGAACTATTATTTATTTTAAATTGTCATTAATTTCAACTTTGACACTATTCATTACTTTTAATTATCAAAATATTAAAAAATTAAGATATCTTTAAAAAACACTTATATTACATCTCTAATATTTCAAGGTCACATATAAAATTATTTTATGATATTATGTATCACAAATTATATTTATTTTAGAATTTTATTATCATTTACTTGATATTTCCATTAGTAAAATAATTATTACCTCACTATTGAACAAAGACTTTTTTGTGATAATTTTTTAATAAAAATTAAAAATAAATTTCCATGATGAATATAAATGTTAAATATTTAAAAATAATATTAATGGTGGAATATATATTCTAGATGACCACATGTAAAATATGTTATATTTATAAAAAACATTAGTGTGACACCTTTGACTTTTCTTAAAATAAAATACTATAAGGGGATTAAAGTCATCCAAGTTTCTTCAATAGGTCTTAAATTTAGTATAAGGATGTTTTTGGTTGAAAATCACTCATAAAAAATTAGTACATGTTTTACGATAATTTTATAATATTTTAGATTTTATTGTTACACTTAATTATATGATTTTCACTTAACCGTGGTAATAAAATTACTAAGTTTAATATTCATATTGTACAAAAATAAAAGGGACCCATTATCTAAATTTTTAAATTATGATTAAAAATATGGAATAATGTTTTAAAAATTAAAAATACATAAGTGTCTAATATTAATTTAAAATATATCCTTTGTATAGCTCGGGAAATTTGGTTTTTAAAGTGAAAATGTAAAAACGTTTCAAATGTTTTTATTTCCAAATTTCATATGTAAAATATTTTAATTACATAAATTTTATTAATAAATTTATTATTGAAATTATTTTACTTTAAAACAAATTTAAAATATAATTTAAAATTATAAATTATTTAGATGAAAAATCAATTTTCAATTAGAATGTTGTATGTTTCACTATTCATCAAAAAAAATGAAACTTATCAGAAAAATACCAAAACTTCAACCAAAGTAAATTTCAATATTACCTTTTGAAAAATAATAATTAATTTTCTATATAAAATCTATAAATGTCTAAAAAATAGTTTTAAAATAAGTGATCTATTAAAAGTTTTCAAAACTACTTTTTAGAAATATACATCTTTTAAACCTAAAATTAGATTTATTTTTATATCATGTCTATAAAACACATAAAACGAGTGTTAAACATTATATTTAATTTATTGTGTATATATATAATTTATATAATCCAGCATGAGTGATTTGGTTATTTTATTGGTATAAAACACAATTTTGGGCATTTAAATAGTTGTTGAGATAAAAGTACTTTCTTTTCATTAAAAGGGTTTCATTTTCATTTATAATTAATTTTTCACCAAATAATTCATTATATATACATGTTTCAACCATATTTTTATAATTAATTTAATCATGTTCATTCATTAAATTCTAACAGCTAGATTATACTAATCTTTTTTAAATAATTATAACAACAAAATGTTATTTTATAAAAAAATCAGTGTTTCATGTAATGGAAGATAAGACGGTGTTTCATGTTCTAAAAATTTAACTTAGTGTAGCATCCAACTAAATACATCAATGAATTTTAATTTATTCAAATAGAAAAAAATCATAAAAACATAGGGTGTTATAGTTCATCTCATTGCAAAACTCACAAATCATCACTTTTATCCACAGAGAGTATGTTTTTCTTAATATAATTATTCTCGACTAACTTATATAAAAAAGAATTAAAATTAATTTAATTAATAAAAATAAATTATATTTTTTAATTAATCCATCATATTAATTTATCAAGAAGATATTTTCATTTCTTGGGTTTTATGAATCAAATAAATATTCTATAGACATAGATTTTTATTTTTGAATCAATTGATGAATTCAACTTTTCCACCACTGTCATTTTTTAAAAATTGTAAGCATAAAAACAATAAATCAAATATGAGACCCTTAATTTCTCAGAAAATATTTCCCCATAATATTTTTTCTATTCCACAAATAAAAAATAAAAAATTATTTAGTCACATAGAATCTCCATGTCAATACCACGATGATCAAAATTCTTGAGTCCACTAATGATGGGAATTGTCTACTTGTCTAATTCAGTTATGCTATTATATATATTCTTCAATCAATTATGTCACCAATTATCTAGTTTTTTCCTCATTAAGAGAATATATATAACATAATTATATAGAGAAAATATAGGAGAATATCATTAGCGGTTAAATTAATTATAAATGATAATAAACATCGTAACGCCCCGACCCTAGTTACCCAAAGTCAGTGCATTATTATAATACATTAGTTTGATTACAAGGAATCAAGTCCCGAAGGAACGATCAGTTTATCAGTCTTGTAAAATACACTACATACATGAACAATACATTATAAATTGAAAAAAAATGACAACAACATTGTCTCCATTGACTATATTCATATCCCTTAAACAATCCCTGCAGGTTAGTCATAATATAATTCTTTGCATCCAAGGAAAAATAAAACATAAAAAGTCTTGATCTCAAACACTAAGTATGGGTAAGAAATACAGTAGAAGATACCATAAACCTTAGTCATGGTGAATAATTGAAAACCCATTCCTTTACAAATAATAAACATGAACACTTTATGGAAGGAATTATAAGCTGAGTAAATAATGCCATAATAAAACATAGTCATGGGTATTCTACTAGTCGAATAACCACATGAATCCTGTATAATAATTTCATAATGAGGGAATTTATAATGCCGGAAATTATAAATCATTTGGTCAAGGCCTTGGTCAAGACATCTAAAAATTATTAAGGCCTCAGCCAAAACTATATATAAAAATTGGGAAATGCCTCGGACAATTCCACATCTAATTGTATAATGAGACCTACCGATGCACCGAGGTGCTATAACAGAATCCACCTGTCACTTACTAAGTCCAATACATTCCTCATATGAAAAGGATGAAACACAACATAAACATTTGTATTAAAACTAGCATAAGAAATGTAAATACTTTAACCATAAACCATGAATAGTATAAAAGTAACACATCCATAGTCAAACATATCACAAAACCTTCAATAAAATATATAATATTTGTATCATAATAAATCCACCTCGATCAAGAATAATATCATGTAAAGGATGTTGACATAGTTGAAAATGATCAGTAAAAATCTTTGACAGAAATATCAATTTTTCATGAAATCATTTAAAAGTAACATAATTTATAAAGGAATTATTTTAAAAGATACTTTTGAATAAAATTTTCCCATACCACTTTGAAACTTTTGAAATGAATTAACATTTTAAAACATTCATGTTAATATAAATAAATCATTAAAACCATTTTGAAAACATGGACATTAATGAGAATGATTTAGAAGAATAAATATTTAAACCATTTAAAATAATGTTTTAGTTAAAGAGTATCTCAAATGAATCCCTTTTAGGACTCTTTTATGAAACATTTAAATGGATAATAAATATTTCCCAGTAGATACTCATTTAAAAACAACCTCAGATAATAAGGATATTGTGAAATTAACTCTTACCATGCACTTTCCTTTGGTCGATGATATGTTTAACCGCATGTATAATGACCATAGTATGTTATTAAATTATAAAAAAACTATATTTTTATTTATTATATCATATATGATTCTTTTAGGACTTTATACTACCCATTTAACAATGTTTTCCATGTTAAATTACCATTTTGGGTAATAATCGGTTTCTTTATCGTATGTGTTTTAACTTTTTGTTCTTGATCGTCTCATTTAGATCATGATTTAAATACTTCCCGAATATAAACCTTGATTTATATATCATATATATTTAGAATATAAATATTCATAATATATTGATATATGAAATAGAAGTCACCGTTTATGGAGATGTTAGGTCTTACGTACACATAAATATTGTTTCCATTTTCATATCGTATTGAATAGAAGTAAGTGAATAATAAATATGTAAGTAAATACATATATATATATATCACCAGTATAATCATTATGATATATATTATATACTTATTAATAATATCAATTTTTATAATCATCGATGAATAGTGAACGTGGGAATGAATCTCATCGCGTTGTGGAGACGATAATCCGTACGTACGCATGAGAGACAATATCATTATATTGATGCTGAAATAATATGTAATTGGATGGTATATCATATATACAGAATAATTAACATGTTATATTTATTACTTACATCATTTATACTCATTATTATACCCATCCAAATAATATAGTTCTTGAATAACAAACTACACCACGACGTGGAGACGGTAAGCCGTACGTACGCACGTATGGTGAATTTGTAATTTATAGGATGGATAGAATAACGAATATGGTTGTACCATATTTATAATAACATCACAGTATGTAGGAGGTACTAGAGTTATTATTTTTTTATGGCAAAAATAAAGAAAGTGGAAGTGGAAGAAGAAAATAACTTGAAAGAGGGTGGTGAAATTATTACCTCTTCTTCGAGTGTTTCCTTTTGAGTTGATCAAAATGGCTCCATAGGTTGGATTTATGATAAAATTAAGGACTCTATGTTGATTTGATAGAAGTTGGGAGGATATTTTGGCAGGGTTTGGATGATCCAAGTGGCTTTGGAGGTGTTATTTTGAGAGAAGAGGAAGTACCCTTTTATAAGAGAGGTGAGGGTCACTTTAGGAAAATCTTAAAACATTGTTTTATTATAAAATTATTTTCGGTTTATAATGGATCCAATTTGATTTATTTATAAGATAAGGTGGTTATGGGTCGAACAAAACTCAACCAATAGGTTTTACATAGGTTTTGTTCATCATATTAACCTTATCATTTAGATTTAACTCTTAGTTAAATAGTTTAACTTTTACAGTGTCTACTTGTATTCTTACGCTATATGTTTAATAAACATACTCTGAACATCCAAGAGAACCTCAAGTGGTTCATTAATGACATATATAATATTATTTAATCGCTTTTGCATAACCTTATATTTTTAGGAATATTATTTCAACCAATAATAAAAATGTTTTAAAAAAATTAATTTATGTCAATTTTGACAGTATTTAGTATTTGGTTTTTGAGAAACTCATCGAAACTTGATTACTTCGAACAAGATACATTGAATAAATACTAACATGTCATATTAACGTATTAAATTCTTTAATGTCATAAAAACAATGAAATGGTTTTGATTTTAAAATTTATGATACCATTTATTTGATCCATTCATTAATAAGGTAATTACTATATCATCATTGTGACATAAATAAATTTAATTATTTAATGTCTAAAAATTATAAATAAAATACCATTATGTAGGAAATAGTTTTATCTTTGTAATTAATATTTATAGTCTAATTTATCTTATGTGTAACCTTATATTAAAAAGGGTTTATTTATTAAACATTGAATTTAACACATTTAACTCTTCTTTAACTAAAATAATAATAAATGGCCTAATCTAATCCATGTGGACCTCAAGGATCATATTTTATTCCTAATATTTTTTTTCATCTAAAAACACTTATCTAATAGAATTATGACAAGTGTTAGGAAAATTATAATATCATTTTTACCTTTAATTACCTTATTTACTTTTAACTGTGGTAAATAAAAGTCAACAGTTACTATTCGCCAAAAATTATTTTCATTTCATTGAACAAAATTTTACATACTGATATAAACTGTTTCTCTCATATATTTTTAATTCAACTCATAGAAGTAGTAAAATTAAATTTAATTTATATATTTGCAAATGCTCCTAGATGGAGGGTAAAAGACGGTAAAAAGTTTGATAAAAATTTATACATCTAATTTTATTATAAAATTAATCCAATTAATTACATTGTACTTATAAAGGTATTATATGCCAATTTTTAATTAAAATAATTTTAAATAAAATAAATAATTATTTAAATAAAAAGTCAATTTTAAAAGATAACGTAGTGTTTTTTACTATTCATAAAAAATTGAATGTAATCAGAAAAATACTAAAAATTCACCCTAAGATAATTTTGATATTCAGAATTCAAAAATGAATTCTATTTTTCCAAATTCAAAACATTGAAGTTTCATTAAATAATTTAAAATTAATATCCTTTGTCAAAACCAAAAAGCAGGTTTTTTAAAAAGTAAAAACTATCAAAAGATTGACATGTGTTTATGTCAAATATAAATGTGAAATTACTTATAATGACCTACATTATATGGAATGATAAAAAATATAGTCTAATTATACTTAAAACCCATTAAAATGCAAATGTTAACACTATAAATTATTTCGATTAAAAAAGTTGTTTTCAATTAAAACATAATATTTTTCACTAATCATCAAAATATGAAAGTTATCATAAAAGTACAAAAAATTTATCAAAACGAAATTTTTATGTCCCACATATAAATAAGAATTTAATTTTATAAAAAGAAATATATAAAAGTGTGGAATATTGGTTTTAAAAAGGGTTCGCCATTAAAAAGTGGTAAAATTGCATTTTTTTGAAGAATATTTCTTTTATCTGAAAATAATAATTTGTTATTATATTATGTCTAAGAAACACAGAATATGGATTTTAAAATTATATAGAATATATAATATTCAAAATATAGTTAATACTATTCATAACTGCTTTTTGAACGGCTAGTTTGGTAAGTTGGTGTGCGCTCGAACTCAGTGTTGCATTTAGCGCAAGCCATTGAATTACTTTAATGAGATAACGTACAATGAAATCACGGGGTGTTACATTCTCCCCTCATTCAATAAATTTCATCCTCTCAATTTGAAATTGTTCTTCGAAAATAAATGTTTAATAATAGAAAAAATACATTTTTGGAAAACCCACATCAAAAATTGGGTTTATAAAATTTAGTCATAATAAGAGGCAAAGGGAAATTAAAAATTCACCATCGAATTATGGTCTCGTTTAAGAGAACATTGGTGGAAATTAGAGAAACATAATTGTAAGAAAACGTAAATATTTATAGGTAGTGATTGAGGGCATCAATCACAAACAAGTTTACAATTGAGGGCCTCCAAGCCATCGATCTATGATTATTTAGAATATCATCAGTTCAACAAAACATAAGGTATTTGGATAACACATTTTTGGTTTTAAGATCTCTTCCTTAAAGTTTAATAATTAATTTATTCAAAGAATAAGAGAAAAAATATATATATACTTGACATGTAGAGTTTCATCCTTCGACTAATTCCTAACACAAATTCATCTTTCACTCCAAAAGATAATAGAATTCCAAAATATTCTATTTATCCTAATCATATTGGGTTCCAAAAATAATGAATTTATAATTCATTTGTGAGACTATTTAAAAAAATATATTATACAATCCATGATATCACATATTCTAGTGGTAGGTGATCGACCCTTATCACCCTTTGGTTGCGGTTTCAAGTCTCATAGCCTTGAAGTACGTGACGGGTTATCGACTGGCCTCAGAGTTATCCTTTTTATCACAATCCAAAAATAATCTTAGGAAATGATTTAACCTTAATAATATTATCCAATGTCAAACTTAATCTATTTTAATTTTTAGACTTATCAAAAATACTTCGGTCCAAACTCATTTGTCCAAAATTTATAAGGTAAACAAAATGAAGATCTATTTCTCCATGTAATAACTTATGAATACATTCATCATGTATTCCTTTAAAACATGTTAACACCCTCAATTACCATAAAAAATTATTGATTATATTAATGCTCCCTTATTTCTTATTAAATACTAGATATATTCCTTATATACAAAATAATTTAATATTCCAACAATGATGGAATAAAAAAACCATTAATCAGTTCCAATGTAGTCCAGAATATCCAATATAATTTATCAATGTCAACCATCACTTATTCCAATATCACTACATCAGTATCGGGACCATATTATGGTTTACCTTTCCTTTAAGCATGTATTTTCCTAAATGTTTAACCAAAAACAGTTTCACTTTACTTGGAACCATACAATATCCAATCCTTAATGAAATATTATTGACGTACAATCCTTGTTTAATTCCATAATTAATATAACCATACATCATTGATACAACACTCAAATGAAATAATTATTTAATAACAACATAATAACACTATTCATTTTTCTTCATCTGTGGTAATATCATGACTTTATTGTTATCCAATAGCATCATTTGAGGCATACTCTGATGATTTGGACATTGATTCGCATAGTGTCCCAACTCCTTGCAAATGAAGCATTGTACATTTGAAACCTTTTTCTTACCCATGAAATCACGTACTCGGTGTCCTTTTTCTCTAAACATATAACAAAATCACATTCCCTTCAAGCATTTACCAAGGTTATTCTTTCCACAGTTATCACAAATATGAAAATCCTTCTTTCCCCTCTTCCTTTTTTCCCATATTTCTCTCTACCATCCTTTTTTTCTCTTGCTTCCCATTGCAGCCATAGGAATTAGAGAATTTTTTTATTATCTTATTAACACATGATACTATTTATTCATATGATAATAATAAATGGGAGACTATTTTCGTTTTTAATGTTGGCTTAATACCATGAAATATATGATCCTTCTTAATCTTTTGATCATGCATATTGCCGAAATTCTCATTCTTTCTACTATGTGCCATTTCTAAACAATGGCATACACCAAGATAGTTTATGAATCACAATGCATAATTCCAAACTTGTAAAATACCTTAGTTAAATTGAATATACTATGAATATAATATATAATCATAAAATGTTTTCTTTGAGGAAGTATTTCCTCTTATATCCTTCATAATGGCTTGTAATGAAAATGTAAATTATCCTAAGCATATCCCTCGAGAGTGTCATAATCAAGAGTGTAGCAATGCCCTTTGTCTTGTACCAAGATACCCCAGGTCAAGCTCAAAATATCTTATCAGAGTTTTCCCTCCTAGGTACATTTTTACTAGAGCTGCCTCTACCTTCTCATATCCAGATAGGGATGTATCTCTTGGAAAATACACAAAATTTCTACATTACCAAAATTCTAGGTAGTTCTTCTATACTAATCCTCAAAGTATATCTTAGGGTAATTTTCATTTATAAAAGTGTATCTAAATCTATTTCCAAGGTTGTTGCTAAACTTCCTCTGATACCAACTGTAATTCCCCGACCCCAGTTACCCAAAGTCAGTGCAGTATTTTAATACATTGGCCTGATTACAAGGAATCAAGTCCCCAAGGACTAATCACTTTATAAGTCTTGTAAAATATATTATATACATTAAAGTTACAATATAAAATGAAAAACAACAACAACATTATCTCCATTGACCATAGTCATATCCCTTACTCTTTCCCTACAGGTTAGTCATAATATACATCTTCGCATCCTGGAAAAAATAAAACATCGAAAGGGGTGAGCTCAAATGCTTAGTAAGGTTAATAAATATAGCAGAAGATAACATAAACATTTGGCATGGTGAATAATTGAAAACACATGCCTTTAAAAATAATTAATATGATCACTTTATGGAAGGAATTATAAACTGAGTAAATAATGCCATAATAAAACATAGTCATGAGTATTCTACGATTTGTATAACCACATGAACCATCTATAATATTTTCATAATGAGGGAATGTATAATGTTGACCATTCTAAATAATTTTTTCAAGGCCTCGACCATGATGTCTAAAAATGATTAAGGCCTCGGAAAACACTATATATCAAAATTGGGAAAGGCCTCATCCAATTACACATCTAATTGTCTCATGAGACCTATTGATGCACCGCGAAGCTATAGCGGGCTCCACCTGTCACTTACTAAGTCCAATACATTCCTCATATGAAAAAGTTGAAACATAACATTAAAATTCATATTAAAACTAGCATAGGAAATGTAAATACTTTAACCATTAACCATTAATGGTATAAAAATAACACATCCATAGTCAAACATATCACAAAACCTTCAATAAAATATAGATGATTTGTATCATAATAAATCAACCTCGATCAAGAATAATATCCCGTAAAGGATGTTGACATAGTTGAAAATGATGAGTACAAAACCTTGAGAGAAATATCTATTTTTCATGAAATCATTTAAAAGTCACATAATTTATAAATTAATTCATTTAAAAGATAGTTTTGAATCAAATTATCCCATACCACTTTGAAACTTTTGAAGGGAATTAACATTTTAAAGCATTCATGTCCATATATATAAATCCATAAGCCCATTTTGAAAACATGGACAATATTGAGAATGATTTAGAGGAATAAATATTTAAACAATTTAAAATTATGTTTTAGTTAAAGAGTATCTCAAAATAATCCCTTTGAAAACGCTTTTATGAAACATGTACATGGATAATAAATATTTCCTAGTAGATACTCACATAAAAACCACCTCGGATAATAAAGGGATTGTGAACTTAACCCTCACCTTTCACTTTCCTTTGGTTGATGGTACGTTTAACCTCTTGTATAATGACCATAGTATGTTATTAAATTATACAAGAACCATATTCATATTTATTATATCATACATGATTCATTTATGACTTTATAATACCCATTTAATAATGATTTCCATGTTAAATTAACAATTTGGATAATAATCGCTTTCTTTATCATATGTTATATAACTTGTTATTCTTGATCATATCATTTAGATCATGATTTAAAAACTTTTAAAATATGACAATTGATTCATATATCATATATATTTATAATATAAATATTCATAATAGATAGATTCATGAAATGGAAGGCACCGTTTATAAAGACGGTAGGTCATACGTACACATAAACGTTGTTTCTGTTTTCATATCATATTGAACTGAATTAAATGAATAAATTATATGTAAGTACATGCATATATATATATAGTAGAATTATTATGTAAAATATTAAATACTTATTAATAATATATATTTTATAATCATTGATAAATGGTGAACATGGGAATGAATCTCATCACGTCATGGAGATGGTAATCCATACGTACGCACGAGCGACAATATCATTATATTGATGGTGAAATTGTATGTAATTTTATGGTATATCATATATACAGAATCATTAAAATGTTATATTTATTACTTACATTAGTTATACTCATTTTTATACCCATCCAAATAATGAAGTGTTTGAATAAAAAACTACACCACGATGTGGAGAGGGTAATTCGTACGTACGCACGTATGGTGACTTAGTCATTTATATGATGGATAGAATAACTAATATGGTTGTACCATATTTATAATAAAATCATAGTATTTAGGAGGTACTGGAGTTATTATTTTTAATGTAAACAATAAAGAAAGAGGAAGTGGAAGAAGAAAATAACTTGAAAGATGGTGGTGCAATTATTACCTGTTTTCGGGTGTTTCCATTGGAGTTGATCAAAATGGATCCTTAGGTTGGCTTTATGATCAAATTAAGGAATCTAGGATTATGTGAGGGAAGTTGGGAGGATATTTGTTTTAGGTTTTGGCCGAGCCAAATGGCATTGGAGGTGTGATTTTGAGTGAAGGGGAAGTACCCTTTTATAAGAGAGGTGAGGGTCACTTTATGAAAAGTTTAAATTATTGTTTTATTATAAAATCATTTTCTATTTATAATGGATAAAAATTGATTTATTTAAAATATAAGGTGGGTATGGGTCGAAAACCACTAATCCAATAAGTTTTAGATATGTTTAGGTCACCATATTAACCTTATCTTTTAGATTTAACTCTTAGTAAAATAGTTTAACTTTTTCTGTGTCTTCTTGTATTATTAAACTATATGGTTAATAAACATACTCTAAACTTCCAAGAAAACCAAAACTGGTCCACTAATGACATATATAATATTATTTAATCCCTTTTTAAAAACCTTATATTTTTAGGAATATTATATCAACCAATAATATAGTATTTGTTTTAAAAATTAATTATTGTCAATTTTGACATTATTTGATATTTGGTTTTTGATAAAGTCTTCACAACTTGATTACATCAAAAAAAATACATTTAATCAACCCTAACATGTCATATTCACCTATAAAATTCTGGGATGTCATAAAAACTTTGAAATTATATTTATTTTAAAATTTATAATACCATTTATTTGATACTTTCATTAATAATATAATTACTACATCATCATTGTGTCATAAATAAATTTAATTATTTAATGTCTTAAAATTATAAATAAAATACCATTATTTAGGAAATATTTCTTTCTTTCAAATGAATATTTATAGTTTAATTTAACTTCTGTGTAACTCTATATTAAAAATGGTTTAGTTATTAAACATTGAAGTTAACATTTTTATCTCTTCTTTAAATAAAATAATAATAAATGTCCTAATCTAATCCAAGTGGACCTAAAGAATCATATTTTCTTCCTAAGATTTTTGAGGGTCGAAATACACTTATCCAATAGAATTAAGACCTGTGTTTGGGTAATTATAATATCATTTTTACCTTTATTTATCCTATTTACTTTTAACCATGGTGAATAAAAGTCAAAAGTTACTATTCACCAAAAATTATTTTCATCTAATTGAACCATATTTTACTTACTGATATATACCGTTTCTCTTGGATTTTTGAAATTCAACTCACAGAAGTGGTAAAATTATGTTTTATGCAAATTTGGAAATTTTCCTAGAGTATGGGTAAAAGATGGTAAAAGGATCAATAAAACTTTATACATATAATTTTATTATAAAATGACTCCAATGACTTAAATTGAAAATATATAGTTATTATATATCTATTTTTAATTAAAATAAATTTAAATAAATAAATAAATATTTAAATAAAAAGTCGGTTTTAAATAATAACGCGATTTATTCACTATTCATAAAAAATATATTGTTTTCAGAAAAATACACAAAAATATCCCTAAGATTATTTTGATATTAATAATTCAAAAATTAATTCTATTTTACCAAATTAAAAACATAGAAGTTACATTAATTAATTTAAAATTAATTCCCATTATCAAAACCAGAAAAGCGTGTTTTTTAAAAAGTAAAAACTATCAAAAGATTGACATGTGTTTATGTCAAATTTAAATGTGAAATTACGTATAATGACCTAAATTGTATTAAATGATAAAAATATAATTTAATTATACTTCAAAACCATTCAAAGTAATAATTTAACACTATAAACTTTTTTGATTAAATTTTTTTTTCAATTAAAACATAGTATTTTTCACTATTCATTAAAATATGAAAGTTATCAGAAAAGTACCAAAAATTTATCCAAACTAAATTTTTATGTCCCTATTCTAAAGAGGAATTTAATTTCATTAAAATAAATTTACAAAAGTGTCAAATGTTGGTTTTAAAAAGGGTTCTCCATTAAAACGTGGTAAAATTTCATTTTTAAAAAAATACTTCTTTTATCTGAAAAATGAATTTGTTTCTATATTATGTCTAAGAAAAACATAATATATATTTTAAAATTATATAGAATATATAAAATTCAAAATGTAGTTAATACTATTCATATCTTCTTTTTGAATGACTAGTTTGGTAAGTTGTGGTGTGCTCAAACTCGGTGTTGCGTGTATCGCAAGCCATTGAATTACTTTAATGAGATAACATACTATGAAATCTTGGGGTGTTACGAACACTCTAATTTCAATCATAAGTCCATGTCATGACTCCTTCTATTTATTTTGTCTCTCCATCTCTTTTTATTTATTCCCTCATTAAAAACCCACATTAAATATATCAGTTAGAAATAATAAAATATTTCCCCGGAATTATAATACTATTTCAAGTCGTTACAACTATATATATATATCAATCTTTTACATTCAAAAAAATTATTTATAAAAATAACCATTAAAAATTATATTACACAAATAATTAATTTAATTAAATTTATTTCCACCAACACATGAAATTTACTAAAATTCTTAACTCCTCAGAAAATTTTAAAAAATCAGATCAGTGATAAATATCTCATCATAACTCTAATGGAATGTCCAAAATTTTATTATGAAAATATAAAAATTAATATTTTACCCTTCATACCCAACAATTGTTATAAAAATTCTAAATATCAAACTTTATATTTCTAAGTCTCTACATTGCATACCCTTTTAAATATTTTCATCCTAAAAAATCTTTAAGCATAATATTAAAAATAAAAAAAAACCACAAAAACACTTTTCTCACAAAAAATATATCATTTTAGAAAAAAAAAAAGTTAAAACAATTTAGGATATTAAAACATCATTTAGGATTCCTGCTCCATGGTACATTCTACCATTTTTCTATTCTTCCATAAAACTTACACCAAAGGAATATTATGTTTATTAAATTTTTCTCAAAATTTACAAAAATCTAAATAAGAATCTATATAAATAGTCACATATTCTCTAATTTAACATCTCCCAAATCGATCATATGATATGGGTCATGAATATGATTTATACATTGTTATATAGGGAATACATATTGAATATGAGTCAAATTAAAAGGAAGAATGTTAGAAAAAACCATCAAAGTGATTTTGGGTTGTATTTGTTGATAGGTATCTTCCAAAAGACATGATAAATGTTTTTATATTTATGTTTTAGAGTCATGAGAATTTTGGATATGGTTAAAAAGTTTATTCATTTAAAATTAAAAATAACATCATAATTCACATGGAATTACATCGTAAAACTTTTTGTGTGGGGCTATGAATTCTTTGATGAGTATTGAATTGTGGTTGTGAGCATCAATATGTAATGGGTATTGGTTGAGTTTCAAATAATTGAAAAATTATATAATATGATGTTATAGAATTATATTACACTATAATTGTTGTTTAAGAGTAAATATTGAACATGTTAGTGTTTTATATTATGCAGATAGTATTAAATCACAAAAGGAGGCAATGAAATTTAAGATATACAATAATGATTTGGGTTATTCCATAATTGTTGTGATATAAAATATTTTTACATGTTTAGTCATGATGTAAAATAAATAGTATTAATTGGATTCATGTAGTGATATTTGAAGGTGTATGAGTTTTAAAGGTATTATCATGTGACGTATGCAATTATGATATAATTATGTTATATAGTATTTTTTCCTAATTTTTAATTTCTTATCAAATGTTTAATGATTTGATATTTGAAATGGAATTTATTAATTTATATTTCTCAACATGCGTGAAATGATTTTCCTATGATTATTAAATAATATATATGTATTTAATAATGGGAAACATATAGATTTTATCTTAAATTAGAGAAATAACTTCTCACATATAAAAGAATCTAAAAGAGAAATATTGAACAGAAGATAGATATGAGATATATTAACTCAAGAGTGAGGGAACTCTAATAGAGTTTTCTTCTAATAAATAACATAAGATCATATTTTTTAGTAATAAGTAGTGTATTTCTACACTGATAGAGGTATAATTTAATAAATTGGGGTGTATAGATCAAATCTATTCACTTTAGAGAGAAAATAGTTATATTTTAGTTAGAGAGTAATAGGTTATCATTATTGAGACTACTTTAGGGAATATAGGGACATTGATTCAACTCAAAATATGTAAAATAAGTTGTGTTCTTATACTATATATTACTACATCGACATATCATTGAGTGTATGCTCTCTGGATATATCCCAATGAAGGTGAACTAAGTAATTTTATTATGTATACTTTTTATTTATCGATTATATATTAATTATGGTATATAGTTGAGTTGTGATTAATTATGAAACAAGATCATTAGAAAGGATTGTTTTTAATAAATATTCCTTATTTCAGACCCCCACCACACCTTTTCATGGTATCCTTCCTAGTGTGAGAGTAATAAGTTTTATTATATTTTAAGTATTAGTATGAATGTGGTTTATCTCTTTGAAAAAAATCACATTGGTAGTTATTCACAAGATAATTATGATTTCTGATGGTAATAACCTTAAACTATAGAATAATAAAAAGATGGATTAGATTTCATCATTAGGTATGGATGTGTATACAGTTATCATTCATGGAATTATTCTCAATATACAAAGTTGATCCCGATTGGAATTATTTTCTAAGGAACTATATATTGATTCTAAAGGAATATATTCTCTATGAGGAGTGTTTTCCAATGAATCTATACCTATAATATGTTTTTTAAATCATCAAACCTCATATAAGAATTTTTTTGTGATATTTATAAAGTAAGATCAAGTGTTTAAGAATAAAAAATGAATGTTATTATGGGGACTTCAGGATAATCCCAAATGAATCCATTGAATCATTCTTCAATCAAGTGAATTTGATTGTGGAGGACATGCGTAGACTTAGATAAACCCAAAAAGATGTAAATGTTATGAATAGAATATTTAGAATATTTCCACTTAATTTTAATCTAAAGGCTTTAGATATTAAGTTAGAGTCTCCAAATAATATATTTTTGGATTATTTTTACAACATACTTGTATTATATGAGATAAGGAACAATTTTTAAAATCTTATATAAAATGAGAAATCTTGAGAAGTGGTGTTTAAGGAAATACAAAAACTCACTTTTGGGAAATAATTGAAGAAAAAAAGTGGATTGTGAGTTTATTTCATTACTTTTATCAAATATAAAATAGGGGGAAAAGAAGTTTAAATGAGAAGATTCCAATGGAATGTTTTTATTGTGGAAATGTTGGAAACCTTATTATTAAGTGTCCTATGAGGTTTTTTAAATGATGAAAATGATGATGTACCGATTAATAAATATTCAATATATGTAAAATTTAAAAACAAAATTAAGAAAAAAATATTTAAGAAAAAAATATGTTTCATAAGAGATCATGAAATTAGAGGAATCGTAAGTGTATAATATTAAGAATTATAATTACCTAGGTTGGGAAGTCCTTGAGGTAGTCAGTGAAAAAACACAAATTTATGAGAATGTTGATGCAGATGATGCTGAAATTTATGGATTTGAGAACCTCAAGGTTATTTTGGAATCTTTTCTTGAATAAATGGATGTTTATAGAGCTAAAAAATAATAAAAACATAATGGTATGTAATTATAAGATCTTTATGTAGTTTAAACAAGAATAAGATGATTATATAATGTTAGAGATTGAAAATATTAAATCCAACGAGCTAGAATGTTTATAGAATTTTATTAATCCAAGATAATAGTAAAGAAATATACTAGAATAATTAATTTATTGATCTAAATTGTGATATATGTGGTCAAAACGATTGAGTATCTTTAAGAATAATTTTTTGAAATAAGAAGAAATATCAAAGACAAAGAAAGAGAAATAAACTTTAAAATAATGGTATGAATATAGATTAAATGGTTTTGGGAGATATTCAATGAGAGGAATGGAGATTTTATAAAAACTTTAGTGAATCAAATATAATAATATAGGTCTTAACATGAATGTAAAATAGGATTGGGGATTGATATTATGAAATATTCCATCATAATTAATGAAAATCCATATGTTTTTACTCTTCCAAGGAAGATTAAATTAGGTGACCCAAAATAATACTAGTGTAGCTGTGAAATCACAAAATAATAAAACAAAAATTAAGCATTGTTTTTTTTAAATACTGAGCATATAAAAAACATGTGTTTCATAGATATTAGTAACTTCAAGGAACAATAGTGAAAAAAATAGATAAGAAAAAATAATAACTATTAATTTTTTTTATTTATTGTTCTTTACTTAAATGTATCAAGATACCTACGTATTCTACTATAAAGGTCATCACATAACAAAATTAGTTAGTATCAAGTCATCACCATATGTACATGATTTGACTATAAGTGTTTTTGGTTGTTTTTATATCAATATCAACAAAAAGGTGTATTTTAAATAAAATATGGGTGGATAAGAAAAAATAAAAAACCATCCCAAGATTCGATAACTATTTAGTTTACCATTATAATAACTCATATTTTTTCATTTATTACTTTAGAATATTAAATGGATTATTTACAGAGCTTGGCATTCAGACAACATGATATTTCAAGGACCAATGTTCCCAAAAATAATTTTTAAAATATATTAAATATCATATGTGTGTATTTTTCGTGAAAATGTGGAATACCTATTAAAAAGAGGCTCAAACCCGAAATATGAGGCCTTTTATGAGTTCAAAGCAAGGTTTTGTTTCCTAAACATGATATAACCTTTGTCAGTGTCGGTAGATTCAACAAAGTGCAGTCCCAGGTGAATAAATAAAACAAAATAATTAAATTATTTATTTTATTTTATAAGATGGAGCCACATAATACCTCTATTTAAACCATATTATGACCAATTATCATAGTTAGATCTATAACATTGTGAATTGAGAGAGAGAATTGGAGAGATCATTTTTGAACAATGACGATGGATCGAGGATTCTCTACGCCAACAAAAATTGAGGATCTTGATAATGAAAATGATACAAAATCATTAATCCTCAGAAATAGATCCACATTGAGGTAGGAAATTTTTATTATGTTTTAAACATTTTTTCTTATCCTATGAGGAATGTGAATTAATCAACCAGTGGATTGATTTGAGGTTCGATCATATTTTGAGTTTGGGTTTATTTTGCAGGGATTATTGGGAGAAATTTTTTAATTTGTTATGTATATTCATTCATCATTCTACTAGAAATGTATTGAGGCCAACCTGAATATTCCCGAGTTTAGTTCCACTTTTGTATGTTTCATGTTTTTATCCCACTAATATCCGCTCATTCACCATTGGGATTTTATTTGACCATTTTTTTCTATAAATACTAAAGAAATAAACCATCGTGCACTCGTTTCTTTGCACGATGGATTGATACCATAGATATAGATATGGTTTGATAATGTAATTGAGAAAAGATGACTAAGGATCATTCAGGGATGGATTAGGGGATACTTGTTTTTCACATTCTTAATGTATGAGGATGGTACGACTCGAGGACTGATTTCCGAGAAGATTGAGGCATGGTTTCTAGTGAGAAGATAAGGGGGAGGATTAGTTGGACCAGATATTCCATCTACGAGAAAGATCGATAGTGGAACTATAGGCAGTGGTAGTATGAGCATACACAGAGGATGAACATAGGATTTTGTGAAATCCTTCATTACAAGGAGTGTATTCTAGAGTTACAAACCATGTGGGACCCCCTGTGTAGTTCTAGTGTTTTCATGAGAATATTAATATCACATGATGTGTGAAATATAACACATCGTGTGTGACCCTTACCTAGAAACTCAGTGTATACCCAAGGAGGTACGTGGAAATGGACAAGAGTATATGGGCTTGGAAATTCTATTTAATCAGGCATGGACATGTTGTGTACTCGGACACGGAAATAACCATGGGTCATGATACATGGGATGGACCCCATGATGGAGGGACATGTCATGTACTACTAGTACACGTTGTGTACTCCTTCATGGATGGCATGAATACCTTGTCCTCATCAGCTTGGAAAAGATTCATCACAGTACATTACTTTAATCCATTCCTTGAAGGTTTTGTAAGGAGTCATATCCTATGCAAAGGCTGGTGATCCCCTATAAGTAACTTCTATCTTTGAGGGTATTGTGGAATCGCTTTTTGAGTCCCAATGTGAGATCCTCTATAATCATCATTTCCTTATGTGGGGTTCTTTGTATCATCATGACCAATAATAAGCATGCGACCATCCCTTACATAGTGGGTTAATCCATATTGGGTTGTTGGAATACCCCATGGTTCTGGGAGTGATCCACTTTATTTGTATTGATATATTTAGACTTATAGAGTGAACTTATTAAATAAATGCCTGATGGGCATGAAATCTCATACAGACATAGTTAGTGTTATTTGACTCATGCGGTTATTTCTCCCGGATGAGTTCTTTATGGAACATTTGAGCAAGAATCCTAGGCTGGCATTATAGTTTTGAACATAACTTGATACTATGTGTCTATTTTTAGTATATCTAGTAATTTTTGTTATATGTTTTGATGACATATACCTATGATGAGATTACAGTTATTCTTGATGTTATATGTTTAGTGATTTTGGGGTTAATGAGTATTTTTATACCCACCCATGCATGGGCTTTCCCCAAACGTGGCATGACTTGTGTAAAAGATTGACCATTTGATAGAGTCCTAGAGAAACTTGGAATAAGAAGAGATTAGTGAGATGGAAAGAACATGGTGTGTTACTATGGTTACATTGATATTAGTCCCCAACCACATTATAGGTTGGACTTGTTTTCAATATATTTTTTTGGGATTGTATTTGGACCTTTTTCTTTCTTGTAATTGTTTTCATACTCTAGTGGTATGATTTTATAATTCTGCATTCACGGTTATCAGTTTTATTACATTTCATCATTTTATGGTCATGGAGTTCTGTGACTATGTAGAAGTACATTAGGATAAGGCCTCCCATGTGTGTGATATTCCAAATCAGCACTGCTTGCTATCCCCCATCTTATTGGATACGGGCTTGGGATAGTCATGAAATTGGACATGTTTGGATGATTCATGATAGAGTGGTATCAATGGAGTCATTTCTACCTTATGAAATGAGTTTGTGAGATAGTTGTAGGGAAACATTGTTAAGTTTTTGGATTTCTGGACATAGACTCTAGTGTTGGTGTGATAGTTGACATATCCATACACCAAGACTCTAATCACCTACCTTTATACTCATTACATATAGTCATTGGTTATAGGAAAAATATTTTTACATGCATCATATATGAATGGGTTTTGGTTTCCATGTCCTTCTTAAGTCATCTCTCCAGATATAATTATTAACCTTGGTACATATTTTTTATTTCGAGATGTATCAATGATGTTTTCAATCTAGGATTTTTTATTTAGGATCATGGGGATGATCTACTGAGTGATGAGTCTTTGATACAAGGACATGTTTATGAGGTGTTACCTCCAAATGGTTCTCCAGTTTTACCACAACCTGTCGAGTAGAAGATAGTGCCAATAGTACTAGAAGATGAGGAGTATAGGTTGAGCGTTCTTTAGGAGTTCCAATGATGTTGAACCCTTAGGTTATGAGGAATTATAGACCTCTAAACATCTTATTACTGATGGTTGTACCAGAATCAATCCTTCTTTATGTCTCTGTAAGATGATGGTGGGGCTTACAGACCCAGTTGTATGATGAGGTGACTCAAGCATGGTCAGAGTTCGAGAACCTTTTCAGATAGTATTTTTCTAAACCTAAATTTATAGTTGTTCACATTAAATAGCTTCTATAGCTTCAAAATTTCAGTAAAATTATGGTTGATTATTCATCTAGGTTCACCAATATCTCATGTTACTCAATGGATATGGTGTGTGATCAGTTATTTTAGGCTCAAACCATTGATTGAGGACTATAATGCGACATATAATCAATTGTGATACATCTATTCATTCTTACCTATGATGGGGTGCTGGAGTGTGATTTTTGTGGTTTAGATGTTCTTGGTTGATCCAATTCAAATAGTTTGTATCGACAGTGGGAACACAAGAGTTTAGATTTTGGTGGTAGGGTGATGACAATAGTCACAGGTACATGGACATGTGAGACATTTTAGGAGGAAATCCTGTGATATATGGTCTATAGTTTAGGTATAACATGATGGATCTATTCATCCTAGAGAGAGGCGGTTCAACTCTTCTGATGGTCATGGACATATTCCACAAGATTATCTGACTTATAGTGTAGATGATAGAGAGATAGTTGATGGTCTTCCTAGAAAGATGAAGCGATGGGAGAAAGAAATTCCATAGGATAGTTGATATGGAAGATGTTCTATGAGAGTATCTGGGGTTGGAAGATGTTATGACTCATTGCCACCACAACCCGCAGGTTGTCCATGCCAGGCTCAGGGAGCTAGGGGATATGGGTGAGGGAAGCTACATGCAGTCATGTCTTATGAACAATAGTCTCCTTGGATGATACTTGTTATGACCTATGTCTTTTATACCTTATTTGTAGTGTTGTTGGACACAAGTGTGAGTTATTCCTTTATTTCCACTTATCTAGTTTGAGACTTATAAATTATGGTAGATAATTTGGCTTGACCCTTTCACTTAGATACTCGTAATATATGCATCTCAGTAATCACATATTTATTCCAATGGTGTAACTTAATACATGGATGTGGGAGTTTCATTTGTGAACTCTTTGTATCAGAAATGAGGCCTTACAACATTATCTTAGTTGTGGACCAGTTATATATAGTTCATGCCCAAATAAACTATTTTAGATGGAGGATTTTGTGTGTCTGCAGGGATGGGATGAGTATTTCCTTTATGGGGGAAAAGGAAACCCAATAATGTTAGGATGGACCTATGTATAGGAGGGTGCAACCTATTACTCATCATTTAGATAGAATAACCCTTGGTGTAAAAGATTCTATAAGTTTTTAGGTTCCTATAGTGGTGGAGGAGTATGAGGATGTATTTCACAAGGACGTGTCCGGATTATCTACCCTACATGAGATAGAACTGTTAATTAATATACACCCTTGTATAACCCTGATATCTACACCAACAAATCAGATACGTCCCACAGAGATTCACAGGTTGGGGGTATAGTTGGAGGATGTACAAAGGAAGGTTTTAGACCTATTATCTCACCCTGGGCATCCCCAGTTTTGTTCACCAAGAATTATGATAGGATATTGATTTTTTGTATGTATTACCATCTCCAAAATCAGGTGGCTATAATGTAGAAATATCCACGACCAAGGATCAATGAAATCATAAATTAGTTGATAGGGTCAAGATAGTTCTGTAAGATTTTCCTCAAGTCAGGCTATCACCAACTACAAGTACAATATGAGGATATACCAAAGATGAAATTGAGATGTCATTATAGTCACAATTTGTAATTGGTGATGTCGTTAGGTATGAATAATTCCCCAACAAGGTTCATGGGACTCATGATCCCAATATTACATACTTTCATAGAGTGGTTTATGGTGGTCTTCAATAACGATGTCCTAGTTTACTCATCATCAAAGTAGGACCACATAAGACACTTGAGGATAGTTCTACATATACTTTTATATCACAATCTTTACAAAAATCTCCCGAATATATAGTTCTAGATTTAGGAGGTCCACGTTGAAAGACATGTTATCTCAGAAGATGGTGCAACAGTGGGCTTGGAAAAGCCTAATAATGTGTTAGATTGAGAGACTCTCTAGAGTGTTATGGAGGTGTGAAGATTCCTTAGGTTAGCAGGATACTATCATAGTTTCATACGTGATTTCTCTAGTACATAATCTCCCTTGATAGCATTGAACTGAAATGGGGATCATTTCATTTGGAAAGAGAGGTTCCACTAGGATTTCATGGAGTTGAGGAAGAGATTTAAGAGCACTCACATCTGGACATTTAATGTGGAGGGTATTGAGTACATAATACTATATGATAAATCCGGGATCAGGTTGGGTTGTGTTTTAATTCAAAGGTAGGTGGCGATTTCTTATTGTTCACATTAGTTGAAACCACATGATTAGAACTACATAAACCAATATATTGTGATAGAAGTGGTTTTCTTCGCACTGAAGATGTAGCGATACTACCTGATGATAAAAAGCTATAAAATCAATTATGACCATTGGAGTCTCAAGTATATTTTGTCTAATAAGGATCCTAACTTGAGACATAGTTGATGGATCGAGTTTTTCTCATATTATGAGTTTATATCCTCTATAATCGTGGTAAATGGAACTCGGTAGCATATTATCTCAGAATGAGATCTTGTACACAGTTTCTAAGAGATCCGTCCGAGAAGTTTTCCTCATTATAGTTATCCTTTGTAGATGGGGATGTAGAATCTTATCTCTATTTTATGGTTATTACCCCTACTCATTTATAACATGTCAGGGTGGAATTACTTGGGGATACCGAATGTGAGACCCTACATACTCATATATCCCCTAGACATATTGTTGGTGTATTTTATGATGGTGGGGATCATGTCATTTTTTCAGAGGAATCATGATGGTAGCAGTGATGTTACTTGAATTGTTTCAGAGGTAGTTTCGTAAATATACTTTGGTGGAACATCCAGGTGTGGATAATATGTATCAGGACCTCTAACATCAGTTCTAGTGTCCATGTATGAAGAAAGTAGTTACAAATTTTATCTCTTCATTCCTTAATTTTTAGTAAGTTAATGTTGAGCACCAATTTCTAGTCGGTTAATCACAAACCATTTAGGTTCCAAAGAGTAAGTGGTTTGAGATATCCAAGGATTTCATGTTGGGGTTACCATGTACATCTAGTAGAAATGATTCCATTTGGGTGATCTTAGACCGAGTCACCTATTCATCACACTTATTAGCTTTTCGAGAGAAGAGTTTAGTTGAGAGATTAGGAAACTTGTATGTAGGATAGAGTATGACTCTATAGAGTTCCATCAATGGTCATTTATAACTGTGATTATCACTTCAAATCTCAATTATGAAAGGGATTTTAGGAGTAATTTGGGACTCAATTACATTTGAAAATGACATTTCACCCCTAGACAGATGGTCAGAAAGAGAGGACCATTTATGTCTTGTAGGACATGTTGTGATATTTCATGTTAGACATTGGCTATATTTGAGAGGATCACCTACTATTGGTCGAGTCTTAATATAACAACCACTATAATTCCACCATTGATACAACATCATTGAAGGCCTTATATGGGTGACACACCAGGTCTCCACTATGTTGGACCAATTTAAGAGAGTCATAAATTATGGGGACAATGATGGTGTGAGCTAGTACAGAGAAGGGGAATATCATCTATGAGTGGATGAGGGATCCATAGAGCCATCATAAGTCCAATGCAGACCCACAATGGAGGCCTTTGGAGTTCGGATATGGAGACCATGTGTTCTTGAGGGTCTCATCTTGATGTGGGTTGTGGAGGTTTGGATGGGGTGTCATGCTATCTCTAAGATTCATTGGCCCTTTCCTTATACTATATAGATTTGGAAAGGAGTATTAACTATTATCTCTACCACCATAGTTAGACCGAGTACATGATTTCTTCCGTATATCACATTAGAGATGGTATGTGCATGACCTGTCACATGTTATCAATTGGGTAGATCTGGACATAGAGGATGAAAATATTTCTACTGAGTACTCGATAGAGATTGAGGATCCCTAGGAGAGGATCCTTTGTGGGTGAGAGATTCCTTTAGTTTGTGACTGGTGGTTTTATAAGAATCTACAGGAGAGTACCTAGAAGTGGGAGACCCAGATGCGTGCTTAGTACCCACATATCTTCGTGTAGCCATTTGTTTTGGATTTATGGGAAGTAAATCCCCAATGTGGGAAGAATGTAACAACTCTAATTTTTCTAATTATTACTTTAGTATATTAAATGGATTATTTATGGATCTAGGAAATGATATATCATGAGATTCCAAAGCACGGTGTTCCTAGAATTAATTTTTAAAATATATTAAATATATTAAATATCATGCATGCACGATTTTCCTAAAAAAGTGGAAAATCTCTTAATTATAGGACTAGATGAGAAATCAGATGCCATCATTTAGTACAAAGAATGGTTTTTACCCCAGGAATGACATAACCTTTACTGGACTATGGAGTTTTCATAATGTACCATCACAGACGAATAAATAAAATAAAGAAATAAAATTAATTATTTTATTTAACAAGATATAGCAACATAATACCTCCCTATTTATACACACTGATGATAAATTTTCTGGTTTGGCCACATAAACCTATGAAATAAGAGAGATCATTTGAGAGGGACTTGGAGAGTGATGATGATGGAGTAAGGATCGTCTACAATAATAAAATTAGAGTATATCACCAACAATGATGATTCATATTCATTATTCATCAGTTATTGATCCACCTTGGGGTGGTACATTTTTATTACGTTCATTTATCCCCATTTTCATATCCAATGATGAATGAAAATAAATTTACTAATCTATTGATTCATCTTTTGATCGTATTGTGGGTGTGTGATTTTTTTGAGGGGATTATTGGGAGAAATTTTTTATTTTTTTATGAATCTTTATTCATTTTTCTAATGGAAATGGATTAAGGTCAACCTGTATATAGGTGAGTTTCATTACTCTCTTTCATATATTTTTTTTATCCCACTATTCTTTGTTCATTCATCGACTATTTTTTTACTGGTGGTTCAATGAATACCTAATAAATAAATCATTTTTCACATGTTTCTAAACACAAAAAATTGATACTATTGATCTAGGTATGATATGATGATGTAATTAAGATACGATGATGACATATTGGTTATAGATGGATTTGAGGATACCCATTCTTCATGTTTCCAATATACGATGATGGTGTGGATCCACTTCTGGAAATCCCACTTTTACCAACGCTTATATCCAAATAGTTTAGATAAAACATTGGGAATGGCTATAAATAACAATGTTTTGCTTAAAACTGTTAGCATAGGAGATTTTGTAAAGACTTTTTCCAACGGTTTGTAAAACCGTTGGTATATCACTTAGCATAGGCACTTTTACCAATGGTTATCAAAAACCATTGGTATATATTTGCTTTTAACCAAGAGTTTTTATGAACGGTTGGTATAGGCTTCACATTTTTCCTCCTTTTACCAACAGTTTATACAAATCATTAGTATATGCCTTTCTATACATACATTCCCAATGGTTTTTAAAAACGGTTGGGAAAGTTTTCCCCTAAATGTAGATCGGTCATCCAGTTCCCCCCCCCCACTTGATTGGTGCCCTAAATCAAATCGCCCTTTTCCCCAGCCTTCAAAACCTCTTCCACTGATCTATCCATCTTTAATCCATGAAATTTTTTCTTCTACACTTCAAATACATAAGTGATACCTTGGTTTTATTATTCTGCAACTATTTTATATACCTTGGTTTTGTTGTTCTGTAACAATTTTTTTTCTCTTTTCATTTGGTCGAAAGGAGAGCATTGTGGACATTAATCATATTTGTGGGTGGTCATTCATGATGTAAGATAGTATGCCTTCATTTTACTTGATATATCCAATAGTATTAATGATTTTTGTTCAATTTGATTATCTTTAACAAATTATGTTGTTTAATAAGTTGTTTTTAATGGTTGTAAAAATGACTATATGGTATAAGGGTTCACATGGATTGTATAAGGGTTCACATGGTGTATAAAATAATCTAGTGTCCTGGGAATGTACATAAGGTACATGACTTGGATGGCCATGTAAATATACATGGCCAATCCCTTGTGGTGAAAAGTATGTTTGGCCAAATGGGGTGATGAAAACGTCCCATTTAAACATGCCTTTGTTTCATGGGAATACCCAAATGATGTGATGGACATACTATAGAGTGGGTAGTAATTAGATCATCCAAAACATTTTCATCCCTGAAATCCAAAACTATGTGGTTAAATGGAAGAACCCATGTTCTAATGACATGTCTAACCTGGTTTCTAACTCACCTCACCTAAACATAAACTAGAACACTTGTTAAATGCAAGAACTCATCCTAAACATACACTATAACATTGGTTAAATGGAATAACCCATCCTCGTTACTTAATTCCATACACATATGGACAAAAAAATCCATCATTCATGAACATCTCTTTAATGCATAGGATTTTCACGAAACACATATTCCTTATATGTCATGAAATTCTAGTAGGCAAGAATATAAAGTTGGTATGTCTACAGGTGGAAGCTTTATAACTTTGGATAATATATTCTCAGAACTATAGAGTGGAACCCCATTTGGTGTTTTGAGGTCAACCCAACTCCACACATGAAAAAGAAGATCATTATCCATCAATAAAACCAATGTAAATATATAAATGGTGATTCATATCAGTATCATTAATAGATTTCCTTTGGAATTCTTAATCCATTAGGGTGTTCTCCCAATACCTCCCTTGTTGGATTTAAAATTCAATTATCCTCATTTAACACCACTTTGAGGAATCTCTTCCTTTAAAATTATGTGTTGGTTATAGGATATTCTAAAATATTTATCTTCTATATGAGTTGGAGTTATTTAATTAGAAATTTCAAAACCCTGCATAAAAATCCTACTTCTAACACTTTAATTTTATTTTATAAACCCAGCTATTTAATTTTAGAACACTCCGAAGAGTCTTATTACACAGGAAAACTTGATTTTCTTCATCCCTGAAGCCCGTGAACAACTTTAAAATCGGCAAAAATATGTCATCATTTTTATCATTTGTAGTAGAGTCATAATATTTGCGTTTGTTTGAAGAAAAAAATCATATTTAAGGTATTTTTAATTTCAATTTCATGTTTTTAGGGTGGGGAGGGGGAGTCTGCATGTGGGGTGGGGGATGGGGTGGGGGATAGGGTGGGGTGGGGGGGCCGTCCAGGTGGGTAGGGGGGTGGCCTGTCCAAGTGGTTTCATAGTTGGCAAAGTTTCACAACCATTATTTAATTATGAGCAAATTTTTATATTTTTTTGGTATTTTATTTTCCCCTTGTATTTACTTCAGTGTTTTTAGAGAAAATATAGCATTTTTACCCAAAAATATGTGGTTTATGGTTGGAACAAAGTTTAGTAAAACTATGCCACATCCCAAGTCGAACTGGGTACCCAGGAAAACATTTTTGATGTGTACGAGTCAACCCCACCTCAATCTGATGCACAGTGTGGCTGGTATCACTTAAAGTGTCTCACTTTTATTTGAAATGGAAAACATTTTAAGTGAATACAACTGAAATATGGAAAACCTATAAAACACTTTTGGATTGTGTTGATAATTTTAGACAACAATCCATGGGTCATTTTTGATGTGTACAAGTCAACCCCACCTCAATCCGATGCACGGTGTGGCCGGTACCACTCAAAGTGTCTCACTTTTATTTTAAATGGACATGATTTTATGTGAAAACAACAATTAGCCTACGAAAAATTGACCAAACGCATTTGGATTGTGTTGATATTTTATCACAACGATCCATGGATCATTTTTTATAGGTATGAGTCAACCCCACCCCAATTCGAGGCACAATGTGATCGGTATCACTCAAACTGTCTCACTTTTGATTGAAATGGACCAAATTTTAAGTGAAAAAAATAACTGGTATACGGAAAATAGACCAACTGCATTCCAAATGTGTTGATAATTTATCACAAGAATCCATGGGTAATTTGTGATGTGTAATAGTCTACCCCGCCTCAATCTGAGGCACGGTGTGACCGGTATCACTCAAAGTGTCTCCCTTTTATTTGAAATGGACAACATTTTTAGTGAAAACAACTGGCATATAGAAAACTGATCAAACACATTAGGATTGTGTTGATAATTTAGGACAATAGTCCATGGGTCATTTTTTATGTGTAAAATTCAACCCCGCCTCAATCTGATATACGGTGTGGCCAGTACCACTCAAAGTGTCTCACTTTTATTTGAAATGGACTGGATTTTACGTGAAAACAACAATTGGCATACAGAAAACCAACCAAACGCATTCAGATTGTGTTGATACTTTAGCACAAAAATTCATGGATCACTTGTGATAGGTACGAATCAACCCCGCCTCAATTCGAGGCACGGTGTGACCAGTATCACTCAAATTGTCTCACTTTTGTTTGAAATGGACAACATTTTATATGAAAACAACAACTGGCATTCGGAAAACTGATCAAACGCATTTCGATTGTGTTGATACATTAGAAAAATGATCCATTGGTCATTTTTGACGTGTACGAGTCAACGTTTCCTCAATAAGAGGCATGGTGTGACCGGTATCCCTCAAATTGTCTCTCTTTTATTTAAAATGGACATGATTTTAAGTGAAAACAACAACTTACATACAGAAAACTGACCAAACGATTTCATATTGTATTGATACTTTAGGAAAATAAAACATTTGTCATTTGTGACATGTACGTGTCAAACCCGCCACCATCTGAGGCAAAGTGTAGCCGATATCACTCTAAGTGTGTCACTTTTTTTCTGAAATGAACAACATTTTATGTGAAAACAAAAACTAAAATAAGGAAAACTGACCAAATGTATTTGGATTGTATTGATACTTTAGGACAATGATACATTGGTCAGTTTTTATGTGTACAAGTCAACCCACCTCAATCCGAGGCACGATGTGGAGGGCACCATTAGCGGTTGAGGGTGTCGCAGATGCAGGGAATAAACCTGCAAATCTGAATCGTCATAGGAAGTTGAATGATGATCATCGTCGACAGAGCTCCAAGGTCCTTTCCAGTCCACAAAACCAGAGAGAGGTTGACCCACTGATCCATGCACAACCCAACCATCGACCGCGTCGAGCCCAGGCACATCCATATTCGCCCGAGAATCCTTCAAACCAGACATGGAGAAGAATACCGAAACACCACCGGGCCAGACTGGCGATCCGTGCGACCACGTCTAACCCGAAGAAAACAACAGAAAATCAACAAAACAACCTACAACTCTAAAACAAACAAGGGACCGCCGCATTCCCGGAGCGTTCCTGACGTCTACCTCTATGACATCATAGTGACTCGGGAGGAAGACGATTCCTTCATAGAGAATTTTTCCAAAAACTAAATGTAATCATACATAGTAGAATGAAAAAAATGATCAACTAAAGGCCTTAATTATCCATACTATCATTACATATATTTTCATTAAATATCATTCATAACAATTTAATTTTACATACCTCTAAACAAATTTGTTCATAGCCTTTTACAAAGTGTTTTGTCTTCTAGTACTCAACTATACTTCCTAAAATGAAATTATGATTTTAGTTCTCAAACATGATTAGGTCGGGAATTATCAGATCACAAAACTATAAGAACCCACATCTTTCTAATAATTTTATGTTTTATGGTTTCACGATATCTAGAAATAAAATCCTATGTATTTTTGAAGGATTGAATCTTGTTCATGGAGAATCTCTTTTTCTAGTTACCTTCTCTCTAACATTTATTCAAAAAGGTTAAATATTCAGAATAAAATAGTTTGATTGAAAATTTTAATTTTGGAAGGTGAATAACCATCTATGGTTAAAGAATTATATCGTTTTATTAATTCCAAAGGTTTTTCAATGTTTTATCCATAGGAAGTTAAATTAGATAGTATCTTATTTAAATGTTCAACATCATATTATAGTTTTATAACTCTATCCTTATTTTTAATAGGTAATGAAATGGAAATATATTTATCTTTCTACTAAAAATTTTTCCTATAAATACTCTTATTATCCATAGAATTTTTTACCTTATCTTGTGAATATTTCTTCAAAAGATTTAATATATACTTTTAAAGAAAATATAATAATATTTTTATTTTGATGGTGATAGAGAACATTCATCTTCATCATCCCAAGAATAAATAAAATAAGTATATGAATATATATTAGTATTTTTGAAACCCATAATATTAAGTAATCCTATTTTAAAATTTAACATAGCTTTTGAGAACATTTTAAGGTAGTTTAATGTCAGTTAAAGGTGTTTAAGAGGTTGGAAAAGGGAGAGGGATAGACTATAGAGCTTATTATAGCTTGAAAGAGATACAAAATCACCACCAGCTCACTAGTAGGCTCCACCAACCAACTAGTGGGGATCCTAGAATGAATGGGTTCTACCCAACTACAACCAGCTAGATGGTGGGGTCGTGTGGATCCTAGTGAGGATTCTATATTTGTAGTAAATTTTTTAAAAACATGACCTTCCTAACTCTTTTTAAATCACACTGTTCTACATCAACCCCTACTCAATTAGGGACTCCTCTTTAGTGATTTTGGAACCTTCTCCTCCCTTCTAACTCTTTTGTTCAACAACCAAATGACCTATCAATACTGAGTTATTCAACCGATACATTCTTATTTATTCTAGATCATTTACCTTCTATTATATGTGATCAAAAACAATTATATCCATGATGTTTTATTTAAAAATAAATGGTTTGTATTGGTTTAACAAGAGAGTTTAGTATTATTGATAGAATCAGCACCTGAATTCAAGGAATTGGAATTTATGCGTCAATCCGAAAAGGATATTTGTTAGCAGTGAATCCTATTTGGAATGTTTGACATTGACTTACCACTAAAGTGTGGTTCCTTCTCAAACATGATCCTAGGATTATGAATCATTTTTAATCAATATTTGTCTCTAGGTTTTGGTGGTGCATTTAGACTCCGACAGTGACCCTTTCCATCGATCATCATTACACCTAAAGTAAGAATCCATTGACATTAGTGAATCTTTATATGGGTTCTTGGAATTATTTTTGAAATGTGTGTGTAGTCCCATAAGACTTATATATGATGATTGAACACATGATATTTTCATGTTTAGACCTTTGGAATATTATTTTTTTATTTCATATGGATTGTGATTAATATTGTACTTTCTTTATTTCACATTATGTTTCATATATCATTAATATCATGTATCATATTTTATTCTTATGTATTCTATATTTTACTGTGCAGGTGAACCTATTGGACTATCCCCTAGGTGGTGTGTCAGATGATTGGTTGGAATTCATTGGACTATCACATCAATGGGTATGTGTCATGCATGTTTTAGACTATCCCACAAACAGGTATGCGTTTGGTTTTCATTTGATATTCCTTATGGCTTGGTGCTAAAGCAGGTAGATAAGGTCTCTGAGGATCTGTGTTGTGTATTTTTTCTTGATTGAAATAATTTTTTTTACATATTTTCTATTTTATTTCATGTCATACACTGATATATATGTTATGCAGTAGTATTAATGATCATTGGTGGTGTCCTACTGGGTTTTGTACTCACAACCTAATTTTGAATTTTGTCGTGCTTGTAGATTTCATGACTAGGGATCCAAAAAAGGAAAAGGGACCTATGTTTGATCACTGAGAAGGTTGGAAAGAAGGTTATATATGTTTTTGAATGTATTTTAGGATATATGGATTCTATTTGTATTACAATATTACCCCATACATTGGATCCTTTATTAGTTTTATTTTATTTACTTAAAATGTCATATTTACACTCCAGGGGATGTTATTGATTTTCTATGTTGTTACTCCTCTACGGATTATTCATTTATACATTGGTTTTTTATTAGCTCTATTGTTCCATTATTATACATTAATGTTACCCGGTACTGAAGGAATAGTCTCCCCATGCTTTTATTTAGTCCCCCGCTGCTAGTCGAAACCTATTGAATATGGGGAGGTGTGTATGATCGTCCATAATTTCCTTCTCACAAGTTGATTGTATATTGTTCACTACTATGAAAAACTTCTAATGAATTTATGAAATAATTTATCTTGGTATAAATTTAAATGATTTATAATATTCATGAAACATATATATTCTAATCTCTAATACTTTAGAATTTCTAAAAAAAATAATTTATAATTTCTTCAAAATTCATTTACCAGTCACATAAGAAGATGTATGAAAATATATGTTCTAAGTCATAGAATATAAAAATAGTATTATATACATCATAATTCTATTGATATTTAGTTTTCAGTTATCTAGTAAAATTTAGAATTTATTTCTTCGGTATTATATAGTTACCAACCGCTATAAAGAAATTATCCATACCAATGTTGATCAAAAAATTATTTTTTAATTATCTATAATATTCATAATCATCTCTATAAAAATGATGGCTCAATTAGTATTAATATTTTTAAAAGTTTTAACTAGAAAAACTTCTATAGAAAAATGAATATTTTGTATTCTATATGTTTGCATAATGAAAAAGTGAATAAATCTAATAACAAATGTTATCCTAGTATAACATCTTCATGAGGGGAGTAAATTGAAGTTTTTATAAATAAATTTTTATCTTCTATAATAAATTGAAGTTCAGAACATACGTTTCTAAAAACATCAGAGTAATAAAAACTATTAAATGCAACAGAATTTAAAGGATTCAAAAGGTACAACTTAATTGAATCAAATAAGTTAATGTAAAATGAATTAAAAGTATAAGAAGTAATGTAAATGGTATAATTGAGTTCCATATAATAGTATATAAACTCCTAAAAAAATTATTAATGGATATATTGGATCATATCCTCATAACTCTTATATTTTTATCAAATGTATAAAGAGTATAAATACACAGATTCAATGTATACATAGGTCCTAGAATGAAAACTAGTTTCATCAAAGGATCAAAAGAATAATATTTTACCCCAAATATTGTACTTTATTTTTTACAATAAGCCTTATTCCCAGAATTCTTCAAACAAAGGTAAAAAATAGAAATATCTTACCTCAAATACCCTCTTAAATTAGAAGATCAAAATCAACCAATTTCTTATCCCCATGACTTTTTTTAACACAAAATTTTACAATCAATAGTTTCTATCTTTGTAAAACCTCAATCACAGGCTGATCAGAATCAATATATTATAATTAGAAACTTAGGGAATTTAAAATAAAACCCTCAAAATATTAAACTCTAAGATTACATTGACAACTAAACTATTGTAAACTATTTAGTCACTAAGGGAGTAATTAATTTTCTCTAATCACTGTGGTAGTGAATAGATCTTGAAAAGTCATGTTCAAGTTTTTGGTCCTTGAAGACTTGATCTCCTATTTATAGGTGATGAGTGTAACAAACTATAACTAAAATAACAGATTTCTTAGAGCACAACTATCACTTATAACAAACAGGTATTCTTGAACATGATCTCCCACTTATAATAATTAGGCTCACCTCATGGTGTTTTTGAATAAAAAATGTTCAAAATCAACTCATCCAGACAATGTGATTTTAAAGATTGAATTTCATAAAAAAACATAAAAATATATTTAACTTAATAGAACATTAAGTGCACTATGATTTTAAAAATAGTGATACTGAAGAATTTATTTTAGGAAATTGACTCAAAAACATTGTTTACTCATTTATAGTTACTATTTTCTCATTGATGATAAAAATAAATTAGTAGATTTATTACTCAAGAATATCAATCAATGAATATTAATGTATACCTAAATGTATATTTTAATGAAAAAATAACATCACCATTTATGGTATTCTCGCTAAAGAATTTGTTAGAGTAATCTCCATTAGTTCAATAAACTGATATACTCAAAAGGATAATCATTTTCTTAGAACTCTATCACCATATCGTTGTGTGTATATATATATATATCACTTCAATCTTCCCCATATATCTCCTTGTTTCCATCCCTCCCTCTTATGTAAATTTTTATACAATAATAATATGATCACTTCAAAAAATATTATTGAATATTTTTTTATGTATATTCCCACCAATCAATTCTTTGACACAGAATACTTTCCAATATGTTCTGTTTAAAATGAATATGAAATATAAACAATAAATAATATTCTTAAGCCTAACTCCAATAAATTTTAATTTAATTATCATGAGATTAATCTTCATCTATAAAATATTATACACTATGAATTATTTTGTTTCCTTAAAATGAGCACAACATGTTCTAAATGTGTATTTACCTTACCTGTAACTTAAATGTATCCATAAAATTCAATTTTTATTTATTTTGGTCACTTAATTATCCATATTCAATAATAACCTTTCTTATATCTTTGTAGGTGATCACTTTTCAAATTTTACTTATAATGTTTCATCATTCATAAATCAATTGAAATTAATTCACCGTATAATACTCACATTAAGTTATTTTACAAACCATAACACACTAAATATTGGTTCAATTCCTATGGATTAGTTATAGTGGATTCACCATTTGTGTCCACTGGTTATGTCTCACCTTTTGTGTATTTACATTCTATAATTACAATTTGTGGCTTCATCTTATATGTTTATTTTTCATGTTTCACTTTTCATACCAAGTATTCATCAATTGTTTAACATTGTATATCTATTATTCAATTATTATCTATCATTCTTAAACCTTCCATGTATATTAGTCATAAATAGACTTATTAAAAAAACTATTTCATTAGACACCTTTAGTAAACCCACCTATGGTACCAACCTTTAAAATTCAATTTAAAATAAATAACTTAACTATTTTTCTCAATTATAGAGATTTACATACCTTTCCAAGATTATAATTTAATCACCTAACTGATAAAAAATGTATTTTTAAAAACTAAAATATCAAATTGATTATAAGGATTATTATGATTGAGAATTTTCCTATTGTGTTCCATTTACATATTATTTTAAAAGCCACGGTATTTTTATTATGTTACATTTATCTTCAATAATAAATATTATTGAATAGTCAGTTGGGTTAGTTAGGATATTTTTTCTTCCCTTGGATGTCTCATTTTCATCCTCACAAAATAATTATAATTTTTTAATGTGTATATCTAGTAACATTAAGTTAGTTATTTTATGATGGAAAATACACATGTTGTGTATTTATCTTGATTTTTTTCATGTTTCCACTACTTGTTTTTCCTTCATATTACTTGTAAGTCCCCTCAAGGGACTTATGTGACAATAACCAAATAGGGGGTATGAATCATGGTATGTAATCATTTCTCCAGATTAAACACTTTTGTCTAAAACCTCACACTACCCTATTCTAATCTTGACCTCAAGGTTATTAACATCACTATTTTACTCTTGGTTTAACTTGTTGATCTTATTATTCCCTCACTTGAGAATCCTCTACAAATTATTATTATTATTCCTCATCCCAGTTTATGTATTTTATAAATGTAAACACACATTCACAAAAACATACGGATTTTACTTGTTTCATCCAAAATAGAAAAATCCAAGGGTATGCAAAGAAAATTTGTTGTGAACCATACTCTACTAAAAATATTGTTTTTTATGAATAAAATGAGGTTTTTGTTTCTCTATGGATAGTCTTAATGTCTAAAAATCATTCAAGGATAATATCTCTCCTATCCTAAGGTCCAATTCCATTCACCCACCTTCTCTCACTACTCTAGGTTTGGACTCTCACAATTAGGGACATGTTGTTCTATCCTTTGGAATCACTTTCATTAATGGGTGAATCTTCAGTCTATATAGATACACTATTAAAAACCATGGATACTCTTTCATAGTTAATGTTTTGAACTCTCACTCATGCACCTTTTTCTTCAATCCAAAATAAATATGTAACTCCTTCACCTTTCTAGTATTATTACTACAACAACTTCACTTTACTACTTTATACAACCCCTTCAATTTGAAATCCTCTCTCTCATGACAAAAATATTTCTTATTAACATAATACAAGGTCTTCTTGATGGAACCACGTCCATTTCTTATCATTCATTATTAAACTCCTCTAACTCCTTGTACCATTTTATTTTTCAAAAATCATGGAAAACCCTCTTTTAACAGATTACTGTCAAAATTGTGTATTTAAAAATACACACATTCAAGATATAGAGAACTTCCACATCTCCATATTCATATAATTCTTTTAAATGTATCATAGATGACATCAAAACCATTTAAGCCATGTTTTACTTTAATAATGATACCTTGCTAAATTTTGTTAGTAATTAACCATGCACACATTGATGTATCCTGGCTCATCATGCGACATAAACATTTCATTTTCCTCATGAATCAATTTTCTTTTTATTCCACTGAAAATATAAAATAATTTAATCTTTTTTCGAGCATCAATCATAGATTCCAGTGAAGTTCCATGATATTTTAATCACTAAATAACATGTATTGCATCATATTATTTCAATGAATTTACCTCTACAAAATCATAGATAATATTTCTAACTAATCTATAATTATTTCCATGATTAAATGCTTTGGGTCAATGTTTTGGAATATTTCTATGTTTTATATGACAGCTATGCAGCCTAAAAAATACCTATTCATTGAAAAAGACGCATACACAGTCGGATGATCACACATACATAGTTCTAAACACACTTATTTTCAGTCCCAATGACAATCATTCTCATTCCTTTAGTGTTTTTTAATTCCCTCTTGGTTATCACACATATTCTAGAATCCAAACACATATGTATGATCATATCAATGAAACTTATGCCTATTATGATCACACATATTCTATGAAAGAAAAATATTTATGTTGGACTATAATGAAAATTACTCTCACTACCTTTTCAATGTTTGTATATCTTGTTATAATGATACTTTAATACATGTCCAATAAACCATATGAAGATCTCATGTCTTTACAAAATTCATATATATCTTTGAAAAATTACAAAAATGTCATTGTTAGATGAAATATGTTTAGATCTAGACCCTTTAATTATATTTCTTCTAAATTAAATCCAATTCACTTCAAGCCTTCAAGATTACCTTTATGAACTCCTTTAAGTACCGTTACATGGATTTTCAATACATATGATCGTCATTACTTCATTTTAATCTCTATAATTATTCTCTTTCCTTTGTCAATAAATATAAGCATAATATCAATGAATATTCAACTGTCAATAACTTCATTCATCCCTGACTTTCATCACCCTAGTGATTCCTGTAAGGATGAGTCCATAACAATTTTCCAATAATCGATACTTAGAAATATATTCAACCACACCTATAAGTATTTTCAAAAAAATACATACATAGATTTTATCCATATGTATAGTAAATATATCCAACAGAAAAATCTAAAGGGAAAAAATATCCAATTTGGATTTTCCTTTAAATAAAATACCTTATCCTCCCTAAAATATATCTCCATTTTTTAATTAAATACAAAGAGGATAAACATAAGAAGAGTTATTTTATATTCTCCCTCCAGTTCAGGTGTCTCCAAATATATTCCCCTTTCATTATTTGGATCTCCCTTTTAATCTCACACACCCCTATGAATGGGGAAAACTTCAACCTCATATTGAATTCAACTTTTCTCTCCCTAGATTTTTTAGTTCCATGAGATGATATTACAAAAAACATCACTACCTCTCTATATTTATAGTCCTTGACTGTCTTATTAATTTTATTCCTCTCTTCCTCCATGAAAATTTTCATTTCACCCTTTGTGAATGGGACCAACACCTATCCCCATTTTTTATAGGTAATAAAATCTACTTGGGTCACCTTTTAGGCCCCCATGTCGACACTCTTCATTTGATGGTAGGTAAAATTACATCATCCATTTTGAAAACGATTAGATCTTTACCCAATTTTTACTAATTTACAATTTTATTTTCCAAATCCATAATTACTCTAAGAAATTTACAACTCACTTCCTCAATTTTAGATATATAAACTCAAATTTTCCAAGTAAGTTAATTTATAACTTTGTATTTGAGTAGTCAAAAAAATATCTAAGATTATTGTGTCAGTGAATATTTTACAAAAAAAATATTTTTTGAAAGCAACCATAAATATTTCTATGTCACTCAATGGTTTTTTATTAAATCATTTGTATCAAAAAACCATTCAATATCTCTAACTTAAAGAAACCTATGATCTCAACACACGTCACAACAAGTTTTTAGTAGATAAGAATGAAACAACATGATTGTGATAACATACCACTTCAATTCATTGATACCAATTATTATTTGTGATACCAATTAAACTTTATTATTTCCAAATCTTCATAGGATTCAGAATCACTAGATAAGTCTGAGGATCCTTTAAAATGTTGTATCAACTCCCCTTGAATTTCAAATTGAAACTAATAAATTTTTCAAAATTTTGGGATACAATTTTTTGGTAATAACACCTCTAATTCAACATATTTTAGTATCCATTACATTTTAGAAAAAATATAACAATTTTAATCACATAAAATAATTACAAATTTAATTATTAATGTTATTGTTCTTTCTCCTACTCAATATGATTAAAATTATTGGTCGAGTTCAACTAATTTAATGGCCTTATTCCAGTTATTTTAACTTCTATTTATCATGATTAAAATATAAACTTGAAATATGTATTTGATACCTATTTTTGATCATATTTAGGATCTTCAAACACCTCTAGATTAATTAGGGAATTAAATTCCTACATGCCTTTTTCAGATTCCAAATTTGAGAACTCTGGTTTTATGACACCTCAAAAAGAGTCGGGTCTGGCTTGGTTTCTCTCATTTAGACCTGATAACATATAAAATTTAAGTGCTTCTAATTAAACATACTTGATGAACTTTTTATCTCCAATGCCAATTGTATTTTAATCTCAATATCATGTACTTTTCTAGTACAACTACATCATAAATTGCATATCCCCTATGGTCTGCACCTCTTAAAAATAGTTAGTAAAATTTTAAGTACATAAGGACATGGGTACCGACATCTTTCTCAATTTGAGGAATGAGTATGTCCATAATGAATTGATCATTCACCTTCCTTGTTTTCGTTTTCCTTTTTTAGATTATAGGAAAGGAATACCTGAACTTTATAAACTTTATTTTCTTATTGATATTCCAAAATGATGATCCTCTTTAATTTGGAATCCACTTTATGATATCAATTTATTTTAAAAGAGTCCAACTATTTTTTATAATCTTTAGGTTTATTATTTTCATTTCAACCCAAAATAAAATCTTCTCTTCCGAGGATAATAATTCCATTAAATATTTCTTACTTCATTACATATCTATCTTTTATTTTCCAAACCATCTTGATGCCTTGTTTGTTCTTTCATGATTAATTATCTACCTCAATATTTTCCTTTCCTTATTACACTCATTTTACATGATATTGTCTTGTTTTATTAACATATGATTTTTTTCTCCTGCTTCTAAATATTCTTCTTATCTTTATAATACATCCTAGACTCCCCAACATATTTGAGACTCCTTTTCCAGCCACTTTCAGCATGGAATTCTTCAACATGTAACCCATGAAATAAATTTTTTAAGGGAAAAGATTTTTATTTGGACGTAGGAATGTTACCATGTTTATTTCTAGCTATACCCTCATAAAATCCCCACATTGTAACATCCCAAATAATTAAAGAATAATATATTTTCATACCTATGTCTATTTATGAATTAGATAGTGTTTTAGAGACTTAAAATGAGAATAAATCCAATCTTAAGCATAGAATACTCTAATATTTTTAAAAGATTATTTTACCACCTTTTGATGGAAAACCATTTTTAAATATATATATTTACAATATTATAAGCTATATTTGTCAAAATAAACTTATTATTTAGAATTTTGTCATTGAAATATACTTTGGATAAATTTTTGGTATTTTTCTGACAATGTTCATTTTTGAATGAATAGTGAAACATATTCCATTTTACTTCAAATCTGCTTTTTAATATAATTTAATTATATGGTTATATTATCTTTTTAATTTTTTTTAAATTTTAACTAGAATATATTTTTACCATTTTATCCAATAGTGCTCATTATAATTAATTTCACTTTGAAATTGGACATAAACAATTATCAATATTTTGATAGATATTGTTTCTTAAAAACACGCTATTTATTTTGACAACAAGAATTATTTTTAAATTAATTATTACAATTTCTGTGTTTGTAATATGGAAAAATGTATTCCATATTTGGAATCAGAATGTCCAAATTATGTAATCATGACCTTTTTTGGACATTATGAATTGTAATGATGGTAATTATCTTAAATTATCGTGATTAATTAGTAACTGGGTAGTTAAGGGTAATAAAATAACATCATAATATTATAAAATGACCCCAACATGTGTCCAAATATTCTTTTTTGAGTCATGGACGACCATTAGAAGCTTTTTACTGAACTTGAGGGCCCATGGAGTCACATGGATGTAATTGTGACATTTATGACATTATTTTTAAAAAGAAGAGAAATATAAAAAATGTTTGTATATCCTAAGTAAAACAATTTCAATTTTGTTTAATAAATGATCTCTTAGGAAATAAATATTCATTGTAAATCTAAAAATATTTATTACATAATGGTATTTTTTTATAGTTTTTAGACATTAAATAAATGAATGTATTTATGACAACATGATGATGTAGTGATTACATCATTAATGAATGATTTAAATAAAATGAAAAGTTAAGGTAAAATCCAAGACTTAAACATGTAAAAAACCAATTGGATGGTTTTATTGAGAACCCTTATCACCTTATCCTCGAAATATATCATTTTGGGACCTTTAAAATCCAAAAACCATTTTATAATAAAGTAACATTTCAAGACTTTCCAAAAGTGACCCTCCTCCCTATTATAAAAGGCCCCCAGCTCTACCCCTTTACCCACACCTCTCAATCCCTTGGATCTCCAACCTCTGATCATATTATCTCTCCACATCCCTATATTACTCCTAGAAGCCTCACTTTGGAAAGAATTCTTCCCAAGGAAGCCTTTGGCTCAAATCAAAAAGAGTAACCCAATTTAGAGGTAATGTCTTCTCTCGAGTTTCTTCCTTTGATTTTCCATCTCCACTCACCACTATCTTCTTATTATTTGTTCCCATAATAACGCAAGTATCCTAAAAATACTAGGATGTTGTTATGAAAAGTATTCTACCTACACTCACACACACCCCCATCTAATGGTTAAAGAACATACTGTTTCTGTGGTTGGCGAATTACTGCCTCACGAAACGATGATTGTTTAATATTATTTTAACACCTATCATGGTGGACATTAAGATGTCACTGTATTTATATATGATATATATTATTTTTATTTTTTCATTAAGATTCTGTATTTTTATATATATATCAATCCTTTATGGTTTCCATTATGTGTAAACATGATAATTTCATTTGAGGAAGTGCGGACTACCGCCCCCTCAATGTGATATAACTTGTTCATACCATATGTGGTACGTATAAAGGATAGGTTTAATGGTATTATATATATGATACAATACTATAATTATAATACTACTATGTATCATTATTTTTTAATTCCACTAAATATGAAATATAAATAGAAGTAGAGTTCATGCGTATGTAGGGATTACCGTCTCCATGAACGGTGCATTTCATTTCATACCTCTAAATGTTTTGTACTATTATAAATACATGTATATTATGGATATATATGATATATATGATATCCAAATCATGAATATAATTCTGTATATAATGAACCTTTAACCACATGAACAACATGTAATTATAAGAAGTCCATTTTGGACTTAAGTACCAAATATTGACAAAACGAACGTTATTAACTTAAATGATTGCATAATGTTTATAACATGGTAATAAGTTATATAAAAATATTAATAAACCTGAAAAAGGTTCTTATGTAAGTATAAATTATCTTTAGTTTATTATTCAGGAGATTAAATAATGGTCGAGTCAAGTCAGACACGAGGTAAGGGACTTCATCTCAATCTCCTTTCATTAAGGCATATTTTGTTTTAATACAAGAATTTATTTTATACACTATATAAACACCATTGACTTTTCATTTAATTAAAATGGAATCTTTCTCTATGAAGCACTACTGGAAAACTAACCTTTACCAACGGTTTGGAACCGTTGGTATAGGCCTCCAAACCGTTGGTATAGCCTATACCAACGGTTTAGAGAACCGTAGCCAAGTAAGCCGTTGGGATAGTTCTATACCAACGGTTTTACAAAAACCATTGGTATAGGTAAAGTTAAATCTATGCCAACGGTAATGGAACCGTTGGTATATAAATTCCAAAAATAAAACATCTGTTGGGATTTGATCCCAGGACCCCTCGTTTATCATTGAACGACTCAACCACTAACCTAACATGACTTTTGTGATCATAATTATATAAATATATATATTTGTTCTCATAAATATTTTAAATTTTGATTTATATAATGTTCTCAGTATGAAGGTCCGATAAAAAATGAAAGTACATATACCAACGGTTGTTAAAACCGTTGGTATAGGTCTTTGGTTGTGATTTTCATTCTGTGGGGGATGTTGAATTTTGGCCCACTTTTCCCAACGGTTTGGCCAAACCGTTGGGATAGGTCTACCTTTCCCAAAGGTTTGGCCAAACCATTGGGAAAAGTGGCATATTTGGGGACCTTTCCCAACAGTTTGGCCAAACCGTTGGGAATAGTGGTATATTTGGGGACCTTCCCCAACAGTTTGGCCAAACCGTTGGGATAGGTCCACCTTTCTCCACGGTTTGTCCAAACTGTTGGGAAAAGTGTCCAATTTGGGGGCCTTTCCCAATGGTTTGGCCAAACCGTTGGGATAGGTCTACCTTTCCCAACGGTTTGGCCAAACTGTTGGGAAAAGTGGCCAATTTGGGGGCCTTTTCCAATGGTTTGGCCAAACCTTTGGTAAAGGGGACCTATACCAACGGTTTTTGCAAACCGTTGGTATAAAAGAGTTGGGAAAGATCTAATTTCCAGTAGTGAAGCTTTTTACTAAACGAAAAAAACGAATGTTTCTTTTAACGTACTCGGTGACAACAAACTTTCCACTGCCGCGAGTATTATTTGATCTTTGGCTTCCTCAACAAGCCGTAATGTTTTTAAAAAAAATTCCATATACTCTATTATGTATTTTGGTATTGAAAATGGTATTGATAAGGGATTTGTTATGTCAATATATTTAAGTTATATATTGTGATTGAAATGTGGAAATATTTTCTTTCCTTTATATTTGTTTTATTTCTTATGATTTTATAATGATACTTGGGCATTTTACAGGTGGTTACATGATAAACCAAATGACAGGTGGTGTCGTGAATACCAGGATGGGTGGTTACGTTATAACCTCCAATGCATTGGGTATGGAAGTCATCCATATGGATATTCCATTTAGTAAGATATGTGGAAGTAGACCGTATGTTTATTCCATTTAAGTATGTTTATGTTCCAACTTACCTTTATATGTTATGTGTTATTTATATGGGTAATCTTTTGGTTAAAAAGGGTAAGTAGTGATCTTTTATTTAGTGAAGCATATTTACTACTTCATAATGGTGAAACGTATTACTTATGTTAAAGTATTCATGGTTTACTTGTTGCTTTTAAAAACTATTAGTTTCCTTATTTTTGTATTCCTTACTGAGCTTTTTATGATCATCCCAAGTTTTTGAAATGTTTTTCATAGGACATAAAGTGGAATGTGGTCAATGATGGGATCAAGGAAAGTCATGCTATCTAAAACGTGGAACTGGACATGACTTTTTTTATCAAGAGTTTTTATTTTATGAAAAAAATTGGAATCTGAATATAAGTGTCTACTTTGTAACATTTGAGATGTAATAGTTATGGCCTAATTCTCTAAAACTCTAAACCTAAAAAAATCCTAAATTTGAATTATTCATTTAATTCAATATTAAGTAATGTTTAAAGGTTGGGTCTTTATAGTTGGTATCATAGGTCAGTTTAGATAACTTTAGGATTTAGAATTATATTAAATTATTATCCAAAAATATTTTTTTACACATTATGGTCAAACTGAAATGATATAGAATTTGAAGATTACTGTGTTGCTTCATCTAAGACATGTTTGTTCAGAATGGTTTTCCATAGAGGAAACAGGGAAGCAGTGATAGGAAGACATATAGATGGAAATGACCTTCCAAATCCGCATCCTGAGATGCTAAAAATTGGAACTGAATAGTTTGTTGCAGTAATGGCGTATTTGAATCAAGTGATAAATGGTGGTGGTATCCATGCATGAGATCAGCCAGATCAACCGTAGAGGAACATTTCAGTGGTGGAACATTTCATGTGAAAACATCCCCCATCATTCAGAGGATCATCTGACCCTGTGAAATATGAAGGGTGGATTAAAGCACTAGAGATGATTTTCGATGTCATGGGGTGTTCAGAAAATCAAAAGGTTAGTCTCAATGTTTACCATTTGGAGGTTGAAGAAGATCAATGGTGGTCGATGGTTAAAATTATCAGGGACACTGATGAGATTGATGATCTTGATTGGGATAAATTAAATGGTATGTTCCTTGAGAAATATTTTCCTAAGGCTATTCGACTTTGGATGGAAAAATAATTCTTGGAATTGAGGCAAGAGGACGACTCAGTGGCTGCTTATGAAGAGAAGTTCACTCGATTGGCAAGGTATTCTCCAAATTTTATCCAAGACCATGATAGTAAAATCAATAATTTTTACTTAGGATTAAAGACAAAATATCTAAGGGAATTAGCTTCTCGTGAGTTAAAAAGTTATGAAAAGCTTGTTCGATGTGATGAAAATGCGGAAATGGAGTTTTCTGATGATCAGGTGTTCTTTGACTAAGAATAGAATAAGAGTTCTAGTGGGTAGGAAAAGGGAAATAGTTCATCAATGAAGCCCGAAGGTAAGAAAAAAATATCCATCATGTAAGAAGTGTGGTAAAATGAATCATAGATAATGTTTATCCAAGTCTGGAAAGTGCTTTCAGTGTGGTAAGTATGGTCATATTGCTCGTAACTGTAAGGAAAATGGACAAGCAGGCAATAAAAAGCCAGTGGTAAGATGTTTTAAGTGTAATTAAATGATTCATTATGAAAATGATTATATAACGAAGAACTCAATTGAGGGAAAGTATCCAGACTACAAGAAGAAAGGGGTGGTGAAATCCTTTGCAACTACTTTAGTAGATGTTGGTCCATCAAATGAAGTAGTATCAGGTTCACTGTCTGTTTGTTCATATTATGCCAATGTGTTTCTTGATTCAAGGTCTACACATTCTTTCATTTCTGAGAAGTTTTCTAGTAAATTCGGAATTCCATCTCAAGATATGAATCATGAACTTATGGTAAAAACACCAAGGGGAAACTTTGAGACAAAAAAAATTATAAGAACCATCATATCCTTGTGTGTGGAAGGAATCTACCAGCAAACCTTATTGTTTTTCCTTTTGTAGAGTTTGATGTTATTTTGTGCATGGAGTGGATTTCTATTTATCATGTTAAGATTGACTGTAGAGCTAAAGAGGTTTCTTTTTAGAAATATTTTCAGTTTGTGCACAATAATGAACCCTTACTTTTGATAAAATATCCAGAAGCTGAGAAACTAGTAAATGATGGAAATGAATGTTTCCTTGCACATATTGTTGAAAATAAAGGAACTGTTAAGATTAATGATGTGCCAGTGGTAAATGAGTATCATGATGTTTTTCCTAATGAGTTTCCTGGTATTATATGGGATCAGGAAGTTTAATTTACTGTTTACTTAGTTCCTGATTCTATGCCGATTTCAAAACCCCCTTATCAAATAGAACAGGTTGAACTTTTAGAGTTAAAGATGCCATTGCAGGAGTTATTAGATAAATGTTTCATTCGACCTAGCACATCACCATGGGGTGCTCCTATCTTTTTTGTTAAAAATAAATATGGTTTAATGAGACTTTTCATTGATTTTAGAGCATTGAATAACATCACTATTAAGAACAAGTATCCTTTGCCTCATATTGATGATTTGTTTGATCAGCTCTAGGGAGATCAGTATTTTTCAAAGATTTACTTGAGTTCGGGGTACCGTCAGTTGAAAGTAAAATAAGCACACATTCTGAAGACTGCATTTCATACTAGATATGACCATTATGAATTTGTATTTATGAATTTTGGGTTGACCAATGCACCTGCTGTATTCATGGATCTAATGAATAGATATTTCCATAACTTCTTGGATAAGATTGTGGTTTTATTCATTGATGATATTTTAGTTTATTCCAAAAGTGAATAGTAACATGAATGTAATATAAGGGTTGTCTTGAAAACCTTAAAAGAAAATAAACTATATGGAAAATTCAGCAAGTGTGATTTTTGGTTACAAAACATTTCTTTCCTTGGTCACATTGTTTCAAAAAAATGGCATAACTGTTAATCCTGGTAAAGCAAAAGTTGTTGAAGAATTTCCAAGACCCACAAATATAACTGAGATCCATAGTTTTCTTGGTTTGGAATGTTATTACCAGAGGTTTGTTGAAGATTTTTCACAGTTATCTAGTCCAATGACTAAGTTAACTCGAAATGGGAAATGGGAAAATATATCCATGGACTTTGTTGTGGGATTACCAAAGACATCTCGAGGTAATAATGAAATATGAGTTATTAGTGAACGATTGACTAAATCTGATCATTTACTTCCTATTCAAGATACATTATATCTAGATCAACTTTCATGGTTGTATGTTAATGATATAGTCAAGTTACATGGAGTTCCCCTCCCCATTGTATCTGATCGTGATCTCAGGTTTACTTCTAACTTTTGGAGAGGCCTTCAGAAGTCTTTGGGTACCGAATTAAATTTTAGTACATCTTTTCATCCTCAATCAGATGGGAAGTCAGAATGTAAAATTCATACCTTGGAGGATATGTTACATGCTTTCACGATGGATTACCATGTATGTTGGGTCCAACATCTTTCTTTGGTTGAATTTTCACATAATAACATTTTTCATTTCAGTATACAGATGGCACCATTTGTCGCAATATATGGGAAGTGGTTTTGAACTCTAGATTTTTAGGATAAAGTAGGTGAAAGGAAGCTCATGGGACCAGAATTGGTAGAAGAGATGGTAGAAAAATATCAGTTGATTTCGAAGCACATGAGAACATATCAAAGTCGGTAGAGAAGTTATGCGGATAACCAGAGGAATGATCTTTCTTTTTAGGTAGGTGATCATGTTTTTCTCAAAGTTTCTCCATGGAAAAGTGTGATGCGTTTTGGAAAGAAAGGAAAGCTGAGTCCAAGGTTCATTGGACCTTATGAAATCCTAGATAAGGTTGGATCAGTAGCATATAGATTGGAATTACCTCCAAGTTTTTCCCAGGTACACAATGTTTTTCATGTTTCAATTTTGAGAAAGTATATGCCAGATCCATCTCATGTTTTGAGTCTAGAGGTAGTTTAGCTGGAAGAGAATCTATCATATGAGGAACAACCGGTCCAGATTCTTGACCACAGGGAGAATGTGTTTCGGAATAAGGTGATTCATCAAGTAAATGTTTTATGGAAAAACCATATAGTTGAAGAGGAAACATGGGAATCTGAAAATTCAATGAGGGATAAATACCCCAACTTATTTGATAAGTAAATAAATTATGGGGATGCAATTTCCTAAAGTGGGTAAGGATGTAACATTCCAAGGTATTAAAGAATAATATATTTTCATATCTATGTCCATTTATGAATTAGATAGTGTTTTAGAGGCTTAATATGATAATAAATTCAATCTTAAGCATAGAATACTAAAATATTTTTAAAAGATTGTTTTACCACCTATTGATGGCGAACCATTTTTAAATCTATCTTTTGACAATATTATAAGCTCTATTTGTCAAAATAAACCTATTCTTTAGAATTGGGACAATGAAATTTTCATTTCATAAATTTTTGTTATTTTTCTGACAATGTTGATTTTTTAAATGAATGGTGAAAAATAATGCATTTTACTTCAAAACTGCTTTTTCATCTAATTTAATTATATGGTTAGGTTATCTTATTAATTGGTTTTTAAAGTGTAATTATAATATATTTTTACCATTTAATCTAATGGTGGTCATTATAATTAATTTCACTTTGAAATTGGACATAAACAATTATCAATATTTTGATAGGTATTGTTTCTTAAAAACATGCTATATGTTTTGACAACGATAATTATTTTTAAATTAATTACTAAAATTTCTGTGTTTGGAATTTGGTAAAATTGATTCCATATTTGTAATCATAAGTTCCAAATTATGTAATTAAGACCTTTTTTGTTTTTATAAATTATGAATAGTAACAATGATAATTATCTTTAATTGTCATGATTAATTAGTAACCGGGTAATTAAGGGTAATAAAATAATATCATAATAACATAAAATGACCCCAAAATGTGTCAAAATATTTTTTTTGATTCATGGAAGACCATGGGAAGAGTTTTACCGAACTTGAGGTCCCATGGAGTCACATGGATGTAATAGTGACATTTATGACATTATTTTTATAAAGAAGAGAAATATAACAAAGGTTTGTATATCTTAAGTAAAAAAAATTTAATTTTGTTTACATAAATGTTCTCTTAGAATATAAATAGTCATTGAAAATCTAAAAATATTTCATACATCATGGTATTTTTTAATAATTGTTAAACATCAAATAAATAAATGTATTTATAACACCATGATGATGCAGTGATTACCTCATTAATGAACGATCTAAATAAAATGCAAAGATAAAGTAAAATATAAGACTTAAACTTGTCAAAAACCTATTGGATGGGTGTATTTCGAACCCTTATCACCTAATCCTAGAAATATATCATTTTGGGACCTTTAAAATCCAAAAATAATTTTATAATAAAGTAACATTACAAGACTCTCCAAAAGTGACCCTCCTCCCTCTTATAAAAGGCCCCCACCTCTACCTCCTTAATCACACCACTCAAGACCTTGGATCATCCAACCTATACTAATATTATCTCTCCATATACCTATCTTACTACTAGAAGCCTCACATTGGGTAGAAGTCTTCCCAAGGTAGCCTTTCGCTCAAATCAAAAAGAGTTGCCTGATTTAGAGGTAATGTCTTCTCTCGAGTTTCTTCATTTTATTTTCCTTCTTCACCCACCACTATATTCTTATTATTTGATCCCATTATTACACCAGTATCCTAAATATACTAGAGTTTTGTTATGATAAGGATTCTACCTATGCTCACACACACACTCGTCTCATGGTTAAAGAACATACTATTTCTGTGGATGGCGAATTACTGCCTCACGAAACGATGATTGTTCAATCTTCTTTTAACACCTATAATGGTGGCCATTAAGATGTCACTATATTTATATATTATATATATTATGTTTATGTTTTATTTGTGCTTCTTCATTTTTTTATATAGAAAACCTTTACGGTTTCCATTATGTGTAAACACGATAATTTCATTTGAGGAAGTGCGGACTACCACCCCATTAAAGTGATATGAATCATTCATACCATATGTGGTACGTATAAAGGATAGGTTTAATGATATTATATATGATAAACTACTATAATTATAATACTACTATGTATCATTATGTTTTAATTCCATTAAATATTAAATATAAATGGAAGTAGTGTTCATGCGTACGTACGGCTTACCGTCTCCATGAATAGTGCATTTCATTTCTTACCTCTAAATGTTATGTACTATTATAAATACATGTATATGCTGGATATATATGATATATATGATATCCAAATCATGAATATCATTCTTGATATAATGAACCTTTGACTACATGAACAACATGTAATTATAAGAAGTCCATTTTTGACTTAACTACCAAATATCGACAAAACGAATGTTGTTAACATAAATGATTACATAATGTTTCTAACATGGTAATAAGTGATATAAAAGGAATAATAAACTTGAAAAAGGTTCTTAAGCATGTATAAATTAACTTTAGTTTATTATTCAGGAGATTAAAGAACGATTGAGTCAAGTCGGACATGAGGTAAGGGACTTCGTCTCAATCTCCTTTCATTGTGGCATATTTTGTTTTAATACAAGACTTACTTTTATACGCTGTATAAACACCTTTGACTTTTCATTTCATTCAAATGGAATCTTTTTCTATGAAGAGTTTTACTAAAAGACAAAAATTAATGTTTCTTTTAATATACACAGTGACAATGACCTTTCCACCGCCGCGAGTATTATTTGATCTTTGGCTTCCTCAACAAGACGTAATGTTTTTAAAGGAAAATAAATATCATATACTCTATTATGTATTTTGGTATTGAAAATAGTTTTGATAATGGATTTTTTATGTCAATATATTTAAGTGATATATTGTGATTTAAATTTGGAAATGTTTTCTTTCCTTTATATTTGTTTTATGTCTCATGATTTTATAATGGTACTTGGACATTTTATGGGTGGTTACGTGGCATGGAAGGTAATTAAGCAGCATTGATTTTCTACTAATAAAATTCTTGTTTGTTCAAAAGATTGAAATTTTATTTTGGAGGAAAAAAATTGAATTTAATGAATATAAATAATGTAGTACATATCGATGGAAGTAAAATAAAGATGAAACGCCATCTTTTCTTCCACATAAAGTCATGTGGCACTTTCCATTGATTCCTAGGCATCAAAATCTATTCATGTATACAGAAATCTCTGCCAATATGTTATTGTATGATACTGAGATAATTAAAGTTAATGATGATGTGGTTCATCCTACATATGGATTTTCATGGTGGGAAGTTTGATAAACAACATTCTAATTTTTAAATTGAGGTTCATAATATCAAGTTCGGTCTATCTTATGATGGTTTTAATCTGTTTGGTCAGATTATTACATCTCACGGCCCATTTCCATTATTTATTCATTTTTATAATCTTCCACCTAGGATGTGTATGAAAAAACCTTTCACTTTATTGAGTATAATAATATCTCTATCTTACGATCCTGGAAAAGATATAAATTTCCCCTCCCAACTTTTATTAAGAGAGTTGAAGTAGCCTTGGGATATGTGTGTGTACACAATTGATGTTTCTTTAAAAAATTCAGACGTGTGTTACCCTTTTATAGATTATAAATTATTTCCCTACTTTTAAAATGATGTTTTGTTGGAAAAAAGAAGGTAAAACTATCATTCCATATTTGTATGAAGAATAAATGGTCAAGAAGTCTTCAATATCATCACAGTTTCCGTTTTAGGGGCATCAACGATTCTTATCAATGGATCATCAATGCCTAAGGAATCACAGGAGGTTTGATAATACTATTGAAACTGAAAATACACCTCAATTTATGTTAGTAATTTAGGTTCTTAATGAATTTAAATGTTTTAATTTATCATTAGTAAAATGTTAGATGAAATCTAAAAAAAGGAAAAAATTAACACTGAATCCCTTTAAAATTGGAAAAAGAGATGTATATTTTTAAGATTCTATATTGGTCAACCAATTAATTATGTCACTATTTAGATTCAATGAAAACTGAGAAAAATATATGGTAAATGTTCTTTCAACTATTCTAAATATCAAGGAGAAGATCAATGATGAATTTCAACCTCACTGGATCTTGTGGAATCGGGGTATTCGACCATAACTGCATCTTTCTTGTATTAGTGAAAATAAATTAAAATTTTCTTATGATTCTTTTGTGATGATACCTTGAGGGAAAAATTATTTTATGGATGTATTATGTAATATCTAGGTTATGTATTGCTATTCTACTAACATATATAAATGAGATAATATAAGGGATTTGAAACTAAAATCCCTAAAAACTTATGATTATCACATCCTTATTTATTAATTGACTCTAATAGAAATCTATAATTTTCAATCTAATTATGTAAGGGTGAAATTGAATCAATTTTTCTATTTTTAGATAATGTTTTTCTAAAAATGTTACCAAGTATTTCTTGATAAAAATGTATAAATAGGTTCCATTAATTTTGTGTGAGTTGAAAAAACATTCCTCCATCATTTTTACATGCATGGTTTATTTAACAAATCATCTTCCAACTGAAAACTTCTTGGGGGACCCGTTCATTTTTTGTGGATGCATACTTATGAAGGAAATATTTTCAAAATGAAATATTAATCCCAAAATAAGAATCATCCTAAAGGTTCCTTTATGAGTGGTTATCTGGATCAAGAATGTATGTATTTTTGTTCAATGTATTTGGATGATGTGAGCACAAGAAATAACCGGCCAATTATAAATAAAGATTATCAATATGAATAAATTGATCCCTCATTTCCATCTCTTCCCCCAAATAAAAGGAATTATAGATTCATATACATTAGCTACATTGAGCCTTGAAGAGAAGGATATGGCACATCACACAGTCTTGGTTAACTGTGGTTTGTTTAATGACTATATCAAGTAACTAATTCAAATATTTATATTTTATCTCATACTATTTTATTTCACATATGCCTTAGTCATTTATTATCATTTTATATAGGGAACATAAAAATTATAAGTAAATTTAATCAGTCTTTTCCTTTGAGAATGATAAAGGCTTTGCATAGAAATGAGTTTCATGCTTGGTTGAAATCAAAGGTATGAACATTACTCTAATTAACATAAAGTATAGGTGTTAATTTAATTATATTATTCATATATATTTCAGATATTGAGTTTACATTTTGAATCTATTTATCACGAATTAAGAGCATTGGATTTTCGGACCAATTATTTGTATTCTGAATTTTAGATATTTAATAATAAATGTGAATAAATTTTTTACAACTGATTGAGTAGTGAAAATGAGAATACATCCTGATGGAATTATATTAACTTATAAGATATATTGTTATGCCAATGCATCAGATAGTAGGCATCAATATGAAAATGTGTCTTATTATGGACTTTTAGAGAAAATATTGTTATTGGATTATTAATCTCATGGTCGAGTCACTATGATGAAATGTAAATTGTTTGATTCAATGCAATGACATGGTATAATTATTGATGACTATGGATTCATATTTATTGACCTGAGTTGATTATTGGCTACTAATAAACTATACATTTTAGAATCAATTGAAAACAAGTGTTTATATTAATGAACATATTAGACCTGATTACGGTGTAATTAATGAAGTAATCCCAATAAATATTTTCCATGATGGTGGTGAAGAAATAGAAACCATTGATTCCCCAAATGGTGTTGACCAAAATATTGTATTTGATGGATAGAATTTTCTCATTTTGATAGATTAATGTGAACCTAAAGTAGTGGTGGGTAATATATAGAAGCAACCGTATATGTTTATAGTTAATTAATTTTACCTTTATGTGGGTTTCATAGGTTTCTACTACTATAATTACTTTAATTTAGTTTCATTTTAGAATTATATGTTTATTTTAGTATTGTTTATTTTTACTTTTTTTAATTATATATATTTCAATTCAAAAAACCTGGTTTAAAACAGGTTTTTAAAAAATGTATAACTTAGTTTTAAATTATTCTTTCTAAAACTTGTTTTGAGATTGTTTATGAATTTTTGACAATTAAGTTATATGCATTATTTTTTAAAACTATTTTTACAAATATTACATCTCATTCTTATACATAATATAAAAAATATTGAACATGTTCAAATGAAGTGATTATTTTATAATGATTGACGAATGCGCGAGAATGGGTTTCCTTATCTAGTTCCCTTAGTAAGTATAATAATTTTAATATTTTTCTTCTGCATTATATATAATGTCGTATTATTATTATTTATCAAAAATAATTAAGGACATTCATTTGAACTAGAGTTAAATCCTACTCAACCTACTAGTATAGTCCATGGTGGGGTTCTCTTAAAGCTAGATAGGGCACCCATCATACCTATTCCCACCTTGATCCACCAGTGGAAATCCCTTCTACCACACCTTTCCCTCATTCACTTGAGCCTCCAGGGATGTTCCCACTCATTCTTCTATAATCATCTCATTTATCCTCTTATTTCGATACCATGTTTACGCCACATGGATGTTCTTACATTTACCATATCAATATCCTTTAATGTATCCCCAACCTTAATACTTATATCCCACCATGTCTAAACCATCTTTATTTCCTACTATCCATCTAGGATTTGATGATTTTATCCTTTTGATTCCACTCCAATGTATTTATATCACCCCGTGCAAGCATTAGAATAAGAACATCCTTCAAAGGCCACTGATTCTGGACTACCCATGGATCCATAAAAGCCTAATGAGCATCCTGTATCATAGTTTTTTATTATAAGTGTTTCAAATTATATCACATAATTTTTCCTCTTGTACTATGAATTAATTATTATTTTTTCTTTTATCTTATTCAGTGGGATCTTCTAATAGGTGATGTGGGTACACTCGTATGCATGAGGATTGGAATTGCTAATAAAAATAATTATTTTTTATAACGAAGGAAATAATATTATAATTAAAAATTTCATGAATTGTATAATTTTCATGGGAACTTTAGCCAAGTAAAAAAATATAATTTAGGTGAAACCATTATCATAGAGTCATGTTGGTAATTACATCAAGGATAAAATATGGGCAGAGATATGTTTATGAAAATTTGATGAATATGTTTTTTAAACGGTAAAATGAATTGGTCTCCCAATTCATTCCCAAAATGAATTTATTAAAAGAAAGAGAATTAATAAAAAAACAAGGTGTAAATTAATTACACCAGTAGGGGATTAAGGGTATTATAATATGGGATTTTTAGGAAAAAATAAAATGTTAATATTGCAAAAGACATGTTCAAGAAATATTATCCTCAAATAGAGACAACCTCTATAAAGGGAAATGAAAGAAAGAATGAATTGAATAAATATCCCTTAAAGTACACTATATGTGACTCCAGTCAGAGAAATCTAAAGATACCCTATATATGATCCTTCAACCCTCTTAATATCGTACTAAAAAGTCAGTTTGGAAAACCGGTTACAACATGAACCAAAATTCTGCTGCCAAATGTCCTCATCAACACATTTTCCATTTCATGTAGCAATAGGATGATTTTTTATAGGGGTCTACTCCCATATATTTCCATAGAGACTACCAAAACTATCATTTTTTATGAACAGTTGAAAATATAGTCCTTCGGGTCCCTGAAATGAAGAGAATTGGGTTCTCATTGGTGTATCAGTTGCTAAAAGAAGCATATTATAAGTCATCCTTGATAGTACCAACAATAATCCTCATCAACATGTGAAATTATCTTGAGTCACATAAAAATGTCTATTTTACTTCAAGTCTGGATTATTCATGAGGTTTGAAACTCCAAGAAAACATAATAATGATCCAACAACCCCTTGGAAAATAGTACTGGTGGGAAAGTGATGCAAACCAATTTCACAAAAATAAATATTCATGGATGTCAAATTCATTGGAAAAAAACATCAAAAACACCAAACAACTGAGATGAAATCCAGGATTCTAACGAGGTGGTGAAAAAATATTATACAAAAAATATTGAGAGAGGCCCTAATAGGGTTCAAGAAAACCAGAATCCATAACTCATTACCAAGGACTATCTTTGATGTTGATGTTTGGATCCTTCTTAAATTCCTCAAAAACATTAATAAACGTAATTTTTATTATATCAAGATAAATATCAGCAGTCATTTCAATATTTTTATATTTTTAAAAGGGATTTGTTTCATTATCCTTCATTATAATGTCAGTTTAACTTTATCGATTGTGAAGCTTGTAAGGTTTCAATGTTGATATATCTTAGGGATTTCTGGGGATCATATAAGCATGAGTCATATGTTGTTTGGAAGAGTATATTTGGATCTTATTTTGAGGGTGTACCAATATTTCCTAACTATCCAAAAACACAATATCAAGAAGTGATCACATGTTTGAAGACTAGTTAGTTTAAGGTATTACTAATCTTTAATGGTTTTCATATAAAATTTAATTCCTATTAATTTTATAGAATTTTTTTAGGATGTTTTGGGAAAAATAAAAGTAAAAAATATTCACTAATGTATTTTTACACTTTGGGGTGCACTACAACAACCAAGTATGAGAAACCCTAGGTATAATAATATAAATAAAAATAATGTCTAGACATATATTGTTACTTAGTCTTATTCGTATGATTACATTTAAATTTTCTTCATTAATCACTTTAATATAAGTCTATAAATATCCCTTTAAAATTTCCTAATTGTCTAATGGTGTATTTTATAATTCGCCAATTGGAAAAATGACCAAATGAAAAATTGGCCAATTGGCCAAATGGAATAATGGCCTAGTTTCTAAATTTCCTAATAGATTATTGGCTAATTTCATAACGGACTATTGGACTAATGTCATAATATCCAATCATCCTAATGATCTAATGTCTTTATTCCAATTAGACTAATGACCAAATGGCCAATTAGTTAATGTTCTGATGATCAATTGTTTTATTGGCCTAATGGTTAATTCGACTAATTGCCTAATTGGTCAATTGGAGAAATGGCCTAGTGGATTATTGTTGTATTTTACAAATTGGACTACTGACCAATTGGCATAATGGCCTAACTGGCCAATTGGCCGAATATCCTAATATACCAATGTCCTAATGGAAAATTGGGCTAATAGACTAATGGACAATTTTTATAATTTCCTAATGGCCTAATAGCCAATTGTTCTAATAGAAAATTGGACTAATGGCTTAATGGATTAATGTACAAATGGCCTAATGGCCTAATTTCCTAATGGACTAATGTCTAATTGTCTAAATGTCCAATTGGCCTAATGACCTAATGGACTAACTAGCCAATTTTTCTTTTCGCCTTAACTCCTAATGGCCTAATAGCCTATTGGTAAAAAGTTCTATTGGTCTAATTACCAATTTTCCAAACGGCCTAATGGACTAATGGAAAATGTTCCAAATTTATAAATGGATAATTGGCCAATTGGACTAATTTTCTAATGTAAATTTGGCCTAATGGCCTAATGGAAAATTAGGATAATGGGTTATTGACCAATTGGAATAATGCTGTAATGTCTAAACTGCCCAATGGCCTAATGAACAATTGGCCTAATGTCCTTATAGAATATATGTCCAATTGGCCTAATGGACTAATGGACTAAGGAAAAATTGTCCAAATAGACTAATGTCCAATTAATATAATAGACTAATGTATTAATTGTAATTAACCAAACTGTTATAAATGAAATTTCCATTTTTATTTAATTAAATGTCTTATTTTGTAAAATGGTTATATAAAACACAGAAATTTCCATGGTTTTATAGATTTAAAATACTATTAAAAATGTTTATTATTGTTAATAAAGTTGTTGAGCAGTGATCACATGGTTTGTATAAATATAGGTATTTAACGAATCTAATTGACTCATACAAATGAATTGATGGCCTCAATAAGTAGAATCATGCCCAATGAAATCCATTTATTAGAGATTCTTATGGGGATAGTGTCTCTGTGATTTTCACTTGAGCAACCCCATGATAATATCTAGCGACTTAAGCATGAGTGAAACTGTTTACGAGAGAAGTTCAAGCACATCAAGATCACAGCCCAAACCATGTTCGCCTTTTGGCCCCATAATAATCTCACCATCGCACACCTTACTCTTAGGGAGTATGATGGTGTAATAAAGGATGATGTATCAAGACCTTAATAATGTAAATATATTATATAATAATATATTTATTTATTTTAATTGTTTCTTTTAAGAAAATTCCTTTTGATTCAATTAAAAAGAAATTTTATTTTTGGTTAATATTAAAATTAAATTAAGGGGTTTTTTTATGAGTTAATTTATTTTTGAAATAAATAGTATTTTAAAAAAATATTAAGTAGGTATTATTAATTATTAATGGTAATATAATTTTTATGAAGTGAAATGTATTTTTTATAAGGGCTCAAAAACTATTATTGTCAAAAAAAGTATCATTTTACAATAAATGTAGAATATTTTTTTAAAAGTAGAAATAAATATATTTAGAAATTTTTTTAAATAAAATGAATACTATTTTTGGAATATGAAATTCAAAATTATACAACAGTGGATTCTTCATATATTTATGAGACAGTCAAATTTTCTGGTAAAAATTACATACCATATAAATATAATTTGTGTTTTATGACATCATAATGACCCAAAAAATGATTTAATAAATACTATAATAGCTATTACCAGCCGAATATATGTTTTCAAATTAAATTAATGTTATTTTAAGATAATTTGATTATTTTTATAATTCTATTATGAATCCTACCAAATGCATACTATATTTTATGATGTTAAATTCATTTATTGAATAATGTGAATCACCTACACATAAGATAGGATAATATTTTAATTTCTAAGGCCCTTTTCCTAATAAAATAATTAAAATATACCCTCTTTGGAAAAAACCATGGGATGAGTTTTGTTTTTTAATATTTAATTATGTAGATTCCAAATAATATGTTTGTGAAATATTAAATAATTCGCCTCTCATTTCATATATATACCCACACGATCTCTCACTTATATTCACTAAAAATATATTTATAACTTCCTTACTCTTCCCTACTCACTCTATAATCCTCCCAAGGAACCCCAAGATCTGAATAATCTCCTCTTCAAGATTTTGAAGTCACATGCTCAAGTAAGGGTTCCTTTATCATTTTTTATCCAAGTTTCCTTATATTGTTAAACCCATTTATTTTCAATTAAAAATGATAGGGTATGTTTTCTCACCTCCACCATAATTCTTTTATTACGTTTGAATGATGATATACCCCTTTCTCTCTCATTAATCCCTCCCATCTACACATGTTTCCATTCCAAAATTTTATAAGATTTATTTCATTCCTCCTCTTTATTCATGTTTCATTATTATGTTATGCCTTCTATTTCAAAATTAATTATATTGGTACATGTATTTATATGACCCCTTCACATTATATTTCATTTATATCTGATGATATACCCATTTTTCTCTCGTCAACCCTTTTTAGGAATTTTTATGTCACGTCGTTAGGCTTCCAAAATTGCACTATGAATTTCCATTCCAAAGTAATTTTGAAGTTAATACCATAACCATTAAATATAAAAGGTGTTAAATTTTATGCACATATACATTTTTATTGGGGAATTACATGTATTTATTCCATAATAATTTATAGTAGAATAAATTATGATGATAAATGAATCCATGTTTTATGATATATGTGGCACACTTATGCTTGAGAATGAAATCAAAGTGACGGGTGTGCCCAAAATTATATAGTGATCCAATGTATTAGGTAATGTTTAGTATAATGATACTTAATGATGGGATAGGGGTTTACCTGATTCCATTAAGGTAATTTTTTCACTATAATGTATTGTCAGTTTTGCCTTAACCTATGATACAGTATTTTAAGTTGTTTTCATATTTCCATGTCAAGAATATCATGCTATATAATTCTTTATGTTTTATGTTTTTTATGCCTCATTGATATTCCTTGCCTAACATGTATTATTATCTTCATGTTATTCAATATTTACTCCATTTTGGGGATTTATTTCTAACCCATTTCTTATGTATTTTCCTCAGGATATCTGATGAAGTTTTAAGCTTGATCATGTTAAAAATGTTTTCAATAAATATGTTGTTTTCATGTTTAAAGTTGTAATGAAATGTACCTAATTCCCAAATACATTAGTCTTATCGATCTTTCAGGTTGTATTAAGTGTAATTTTATGTAATTAAATCATGAATGAATGTAATAAATAGAATAGGGTTGTAACACTAATGGCCTTATGGTTAATTGGCCTAGTGGGCCGGTGGCCAAATGGACAATTTACCTAATGGTATAATTGGAAAATTAGCCTGATGGCCTAATATTCGGATGGACTAATGGCCTAATTTCTTAATATTCCAATGAACTACTAGCCTAATGGTCTATTAGCCTAATGACCTAATTATAAAATTGGCCTAATGGCCTAACGACCTAATGTCCAATTGTCTTAATGACATAATTGGACAATTAGCCTAAGGGTATAATGGTCTAATGTATAATTGACCTAATGGCCTAATGGCCTAATGGCCTCAGGGACTAATGGTCTTAGGGACTAATGGACTAATGTCCTAATTTCCTAAGGGCCTAATAGACTAATAAAGTAATGTATTAATGGAAAAATTATACAATTGGTCTAATTGATTAATGGACTAATAGCCAAATGGCCTAATGAACGAATGACCTAATGGCCGAATGACCTAATGGACGAATGGCCTAATGGAAAACTAGTCTAATAGAATAATTGGACTAATGGACTAGTGTAAAATTGTCTAAATGGCCTAATGGAAAATTGTAATCATGGGAACATAGCCTAATTGACTAATTTGGGAATTGTCCAAATGGTCTATTGGCCTAATGGAAAATTGGTCAATTGGCCTAATTAGTTGAATGGACTGCTTGAATATTTGGCCAATTTTACAATTTTCCTAATAACCTAATATCTTAATTGGATAATTGGACTAATGTCCCAATGGATAATAGATAATTAGCCTAATGGATTATTGGCCTAATGGAATAATTTACCAATTGTCCTAATGTCCCAATGTCCTAAGGACTAATTAGCCTAATGGCCTATTGGCTTGATGGAGTAATTTACCAATTGGACTAATGTATTAATGGCCTAATGGAATAATGGAAAATTGGCCTAATGGAGTAATGGCCAATTGTCTTAATTGGCCTAATTGTCCAAATAGATAATTGGCCTAATTGTTCTAATGACCAAATGGCCAAGTAGCCTAATCGACAATTGTCCTAATAACCTAATGGCCAATCGGTCGAATGGACTAATGCTCTAATGACCAATTGGTCAAATGAAACATTATACAATTGGCCTAAAATCCCACTAGACTAATAACCAATTGGACTAATGTCCAATTGGCTTAATGACCTAATGGCCTAATGGAAAATTATCATAATGGAATAATTGGAAAATTGGCCTAATGTCCTAATGGATTAATGGCCAATTGACCTAGTGGACTAATGGCCTAATGGAATCATGGCCTCATGGACTAATGGCCTAATGGCCTAATGGCATAATGGCCTAATGACCAAATGGCCTAATGGACTAATGGACTATTGGACTATTGGCCTAATGGCCTAATGGGCTAATATCCTAATGGACTATTGTCATAGTGTACTATTGGCTTAATTCCCCAATATCCTATTGGAATATTTTCATAATGGACTAATATAATAATGGAAAAAAATTTAATAGCCTATTTTTCCATTGGCATAATGGAATATTGGATTAATGGCCAATTCGACTAAGGTCTCAATGGCCAATTGGAGAATTGACCAATTCACATAATGGCCTAATCGATAATTGGACTAATGGCCTACTAAACAGTTTTCCTAATAGCCTAATGGACTAATGGACAAACGAACTAATTTCATAATTATCCTAATTGGAATAATTGGCCTAATTGGACTAATTGGAGTAAATATAATAAATGGTCTAAATGGCTTGAATGGACAAATTCGCCTAGTTATCCTAAATGGAATAATTTCCATAATTTTTCTAGATGTATTAATTCACCAAATTCTCTTAGATGTCTAGCTTTAATAGGCCTAAATGTCCTAATTGGCATAAATTGGACAAATAAATGGCCTAATTGGCCTAAACTAGACAAATAAATTGCCTAATTTTCCAAATTGGCCTAAATTAGCCTAAATGGATTATTGGAATAAATTTCCTAATTGTCCTAAATGACCTATTTGGAAAAAATGGCCTAATTAGCTTAAATGGGACTAAATGGCCTTGTTGACCTAATTTGGACACATAAATCTTTTTATAGGCCTAATTGGACTAAATAGACTAATTGGCTTAAATTTCCTAACTGGCCTAAATAGTCTAAGTTGGATAATTTGAAAAAATTTCTTAAATGCCCTAATTATCTTAATTAGCCTAATTAGACTAAACGGATTAATTGGAAAAAAGATCGGGTGGCCAAATGGCCAATTTACCAAACAACCTAACCTAAAAATGAACCAAATGACCAAATGATAAAAATTACCAAGTGATTGATTAACCAAATAATATAATACAAATAGAATTGGACTGAAATAAACATACAATAGGAGTCCACATCATACCCATGTTGAGCATGCTAATTAGTATGTATCGTTTAAGTTATGCCACTAATATTAATTTTCAAATCAAATGTAGTAGTTGGGGTTTGGATTAGTAGTAAGCACCCCATAATACTATATAAATAATGGGGGTTCAAAACCCATTGGGCACAGACTATAGTAGTACTATAGTGGTACTGTAGCAGCGGAGGCACTATAGCAATGGTGAGCACTGTAGCGGTGGCAGGGTACTGTACCGGTGGTAGGACACTATAGCAGCGGCGGGTACTGTGTGATACTGTAGCCGGAAGGTACTGTAGCAGTACTATTCACAGAATGGGCTTCGGGAAAAAAGAATGGGCCTACGGGATATGTAATGGGCTACATGCCCACAGGGCCTTTGGGCTATGTAATGGTTCTCCCTCTACCCAGTTAAAAAGAGGTCTTTGATTTGGTTTAATAATAATTATTATCAAATGTACATTTAGATGATTTTTCATTTTATTCTTTTAAAATCTATAATTATAATTCATTACAGGTTTATAACTTTCATATTATCAAATAATGTAGTATTATAATAATCAATGTCATTTACAGAAAGCATAATTGGGCATCAAAGGTCGTGTGCCTCGAGAAAAATTATTTTTCTCATGTAGGAATAAAAATGACGGAAGTGTAGTAAATACAAAAACATAAGAAAAAACTATAAGTTTTTTACTGATATTTTAAATATTTATATTTATCTCATAACTATATATCTTGTTTATACATTCAATAGTGTTCCTTGGAGGCCCTCGATGAGAAATAATATGACTACTTCAGGAGAAAAGATCATTTGTGTCGGGTATTAGGTGAGGAACATTGTGGGAGAGTCTAATGTTGACCCATGGAAAACATAATTCCCACTAGGTAATGGCCCTCATCGGTCGCCTCTCAAACCTATCATGCCACCAAGATACAAAACAGTCATGAAGAAGTAGTTGAGGACAGAACATTAGCTTTACATGTACATGAAAGAAGTAAACTGATCACCGAACACTTCTTGAAACATATGTCACTTATAAGTCCATAAACTCCATCAAAGAATGCTACTACTTTTGATTCATGTATGGAATATATGCGCTCTTTATATGATTCATCGAGTAATGTCAATGAGGGTCTTAGTGGTAGATGAGTTGGTGGTGGTGTCAGTGGTGGTGTTGGTGGTGGTGATGATGATGATGATATTGGTGTTCCAAATGACGCTCTTGGTGATGAGGATATTGTTGATGGTAATAAGGATGAGGATGTTGGGGATGGGGGAGATATTGATCCCCTCCATTTTTTTAGTTTGTAGTAAAGAGACATGTGTATGTTGTTTAATGACTTAAATTTATTGGTTTTATGGATCTATATATATGTTATAGTATATTAAATGGTTTCAAAATTATTACAATAAGTTGGTAGAATGATAAATATAAAATATATGTATTTCATTGAATGTTTAATTTGGTTTTTATTTTATTTACATGTTCAGGATGTGCTGGAAGTGATACTATTTCCAAATGGGGATACGTATCTATACTGATGGTTCAATGTACCATGGGTAAATGGTTTCTACCAGAAAAATATATACACATGGTTCTCCTAACTATGGGTATAGATATATACCCATGGTTTAACAAAAATCATGGGTGTGCTAAAATCTCATTGGCCATACCCACGGTTTCTATTTGAACCATTGGTATAGCTCTATAATGAGGGATCCATTAGCTACGATTCATAAAAACATGGGTATAGGATATAACCATGGTTTTATAGGCTATACCCATAGTTCGAAACCATGGGTATAGTCAATGTTTCTAGTAGTGTAGAAAAGTACTAAATTTATGTGTCATTTTCTAGGTATATTTATAATTTCATTGATTTATAACAAATAACATTTGGTAGATTTATCAATAGATGAGGGTGAATTTTTTTCTACTTCTAGATGTTGTTCACTGAGTTTATGGATTAAAAAACACTATATGATTTTAATATTTTTTTAGAAAAAATTCCAATTTTCTATGATAACTCATGTGCTATTTTAATTTCTTAAAAACCTCTTAAATATTCTAGAAAAATACACATAGATGTTAGATTTTGTATTCTCAGGTACCATGTAAATAAATGTGATATATTTTGAGAATTTTTTCCTACGAAGAAAAAAATTAGAAGAAATTTTCACTAAACCATTATATTTTGATAAATTTAAGAAAATAAAGTTCTAATTTGGAATAGTTGAATTCCAAAATTTTATGTTTATTTATAATTAATTATTTAATTAATATATTCTCTATTATTTAATATCTTGGTACATTAATTCTAAAATTGAAAGTTTTATTATTATACTCTGGTTAATGCTAATTAGATATTAGTATTTACTTAAATGTAGTAAATAACTATTAAACTTTGTGACTGTACTCTACTATCGTACATTTAAGTAGTTATTTTTGATTAAAAAGGAAAACTTGTTTAACTATTTATTACTAATGTACCTTTTAATAAATTTCAAAATGGGGGTATTTTTTAAAAATAAATAAATTTTTAGTAAATCTATTTAAACATTTAATAAATGTTATGTCTTTTAATTTGAAAAAAGTGGAAGATTATTTTTAATTGGATATTAATACTTTAACATATTTTGTTGTTTTGATAAATTAATCTTTCATCACATTTAATCAAAATAAATATTATTTTACAAACAGTTGTCCTTTTTTACATGTTTAATGATTCTATTGTTTATTAAATATTATATTTTTATTTTATCTCAATGTTGATATTTTTTGTCAGTATTTTCATAACAAAGAAAATCCATCCATCCTTATAAGCCACCAAGGTGAGCCATTTTCCACCCATAGGGGACTCAATGGGTCAACCATATGGGAGGTACTTCTATATGTAGTCTACTAGTGGTTTGTGAGCTTATTCATAGTGTACACATTATGCGTGTGATACCATGTATAATACCCTCTAGAGTGTGCCTGTAGGAGGTTCAAGGGTTGGGATAGGTAAGGTCGTTCGGCCCATGTTTAAGAAATGTTTGTGTGAGTAGTGAGGTGTGGGTGTTGATCCTCAACTGACAGCTTGCGGTGAGGAAGGCGTGACTTGTATGTTATATCGGTCGAACACCGCACCATATTTCTGATGTTGGAGAGTGGGTGTTCTTTACTATTCATATGTTCCTTAAAAACTCATACTAACTTTCAAGCATCGGATAAATCGCATGAAAACTATTTTATTTTGTTTTGATCTCCCATGTATCATTTAATCTCTCACACTTCTTGAGTTTAAATTATAAACTGTATTATTTATAGGCCTTCCTCTTATCTCCAGCACGACAACGATTGTCAGAGAAATGCTTACTAATCTAAATGGGATTCTAAATTCATTCAAAACTTGTGGAAATTTTTCGACCTCTCATATCCATCAATGTAATTTCAATGGTTTTCAATAAGTGGTTATGTGCATTGAAAATGGCGGATCACTATTCCACCATTGGTTTATTCTTCTCTGTAATATCGGTATTCAACATAAGCACCTATTATTATGTCTCGTACATAACCATGGTCATCCTTACACTGTAGTTTCCATGACATGAACCCTAATAGTTTTTTATCCTTTTCTGCAAGTATCCACCGCATGAGGGAAGTATTGTCACAAAACCGTTGAACAAGAACCTCTGGTAGATCCCTTAATGGAAGAACCATTTGGTAACCGGTAAATCACCTCAACGATAGCATTGTTGGTTCACCGGTATATCACCACAATGATTAACCATTGGAAATCCAGCAAAGCTCTTCACTCTCTCATTTCAGTTATTATTTCATGAAATGGTGTATTTCTATATCCACGGGTTGATCACATCTAGTGGTAGAATAATGGATCCACCATTCTCTATTTTTCATTGGTAGATCATCTTCACTGAAATATCCCTTATCCATAGCATAGAAGAAACTTCCATAAACTAGTGTGGTAGCTTCCTCCTATTCTTTCTCTAGTTATTATTATAATAATGGTTAGTTCTAAAACAATTCATGGAAGTATATTGGTAGTTTCTTTAACTTTTTTTGGTTTCTCTACACAAACAGTAGTTTATTGTACACCAACGGTATATAAATCTACTATTGGACCTATTAAATGGAGGGTACTCTATTTATCTACTATTAGACTCAAACTTTAGATAATCCACTTTACTACTAGTATAAATCAATAGAAGATGATCTATTCCAATGGTATATTATATTTTTAATCCACCATTAGTTCAAAAAAAAATTTGAAAAATTATATTTCTTCTCTTAAGTAGTGTTATTAAAAAAATATTTTGATAGAATTTTCATTTCTTTTTGATAAAAATATTATTTCATGTTAGTTATAAATATTTTTAGGAATTTTTGTTGTTTATACTTACATAAAGTGAAAACTATTTATTATGATCTATTTTATTATTGTTTTATTGTCTTAAAATTTGGAATCTTTTTACTTTTGTATAAAATAAATTATGAAAATTGATTATATACATTTTTGTGACTAACATGTTGGATATTATGCTCTAATATTTCATGAAGAAATAAATAGTGGGAAATATTTATGTTTATCAGTGTGGATTTTACAATTAGGAAATGGTAATACTATTTTATTATTATATTCTAACATGTGGTATGAATCTATTGGACATATAGATTTTCCCTAGAGATATTTTATTTAAAGAACCCAGATTAATAAATTAGATAAGCGATCAATGGGATAAATTGACTTGTGATCAGATGATTCAAAAGAATACTATGATATAATTTTTACATAATTTGAGTTGATTAATAAATTTATTATACTTTTATTATTTTTCTATGATCACTAAATATATTCATCATTTTATTCTTCCATAAATAAAGTTATTAATGAACATGAGCTGTACTAAATTGATAAATCATCTACTTATCTTCTGTTTTAAATTGTTTCTATTATTTCTCCATTATAATCATTTCTACCATGTAATTTTCCTATGTAGTTGGTTTAAGCTTCTACCATAAAAAGTTTTTTACTCTGGGTTATTCCTCACATCTAAAAGGAAATATGGGATATTCTTCCCATAAAAAATGAAGGTAGTTTGGGACTCCTTCAGAAGTCAGGAGTTATACTACCCTGTGTGAAAAGGGTACGTTTAATCAGTATGTAATCATTTTATCACTCCATTTAACAAGTTAGGATATATTTAAAACCAATATCCACACATACTAGAGGATATTTATGAGAGGACTCGGATCATGGTGATCCAAACCTCTATAAAAACATCATGTGTTATCTTTTTTTATTTCTACTTCACATTTGACACTTTTCTAACTCTGATATAATGGTATTTGTTTAAATATTTAAAAAGGTTCTATTCACCCCCTCTAGTAACTATTACTATACCTGGGGACCTAAAAATTATGTCTTGATAGCTTTGGGATGTATTTCCAAACGTGAATAGTCAAAATAGTTTATAATATCACTCCTGATATTAATAAGTACCACTATTTATCCTCTAAAATAAAGGACCCAATCCACTCCAACTGACCATCTAATGATAGTCTCGCCACCATAAATAATATCTCATGTCCTCCAATAGTATTATTCATAAAACATCCCATATTTCGCCTACTCTAATAACATATACACAAACTTTGGGAGAGGGACTATCATGGAATCTATCACCTATTTTACCTCTAGGTGAAATTATGTTAATATACCCATCAGCTATAAATTTTATAAATCTTCTATCACTTCTTAAGTTATATGATTTATATTTAAGGTATAATCCACCAAATTTTATTTTATTATTGTATACATGATTTTAAAATATAATGTTTTAAGGTATTCTACTGATCCATGTTGTCTTATATTGAGGTTTCTCGAGGAGAAAATATACTTCAAACTCCTGTGATCAATTTATACCAAGATGTTTTCACTGAAATTTTAATGCCTCTGTTTTTTCAAAGAATAAAAAATAGAAAATATTTCCATGTCATGGTAGGGTAATTATTCATATTGGGTATAATCTACCTAGATATTTATGTGAAACAATTATTCCCATTTATTAAGACACACCCAATTTCTAGTCTTAATTCATTGTAATATACTCATACCCAACTCTTGATTTAGGTAAAATAAAAGTTTTAGTATAATTGAATCTACTCTTTAACCCATAAAACACCTCTTTTATTTTTCTATTCAACTGAAACTTAACTCCCTTTGGGTGAAGGAAAACATAAGAGGATCTAATTTCTAAAAAAATTTAATATCCATTGAATTATAAAAAACTCTATATCCAAAATATGTTCTTCAATTTGTTTTGAAATATTGTCGCCTTGAAATTATTGTGATTAACATAAATTAATTTTTATAAAATAAAGTGATTATGTAACTTCACCTATTGAATCTAGATATAGAATTTAGAGAGTTTAATAAAGATCATTTCCCAAATAAATTCTCTAAAATAGTCTTCATTTCTTCTCATTGCCTATCTCTAACCTTGATCATATAAGAATATCGTAGATGAACACTAATACTAAGGTATCATGGAATATATGTGAAATCCAATTCATTAAATCCATAAAGACTATAAGTGTTTTAATAACTATAAAAGGAAAGACTCAAAACTCATAATGGCTATATCAACATTAGAAATCCATTTTTTTAATATCATCTTCATTCACCATTAAATAATGTTAGACAAACAGAAGGATAATATTAAAAAACAATGATCTCCCTTGATATGGTCAATGAAATAATTAATTTAGGGTCAGGGGGTATATTTTTTCATAAAAACATGGTTCATATTTCAATAATCAATACACAACCTCTAATTATCATTGGCTTTCTTGGAAAAATCGGTGTTTGTGAAACACTCAGTTGAATGAACTCTTTTGTTCATGCTTGTGAAGCTAAAAGAATAATTCCAAAAACTCCATTAATGGTATAAGATAATATAGAAATGAAATATGATTCATTATTGTCACAATGTAAATAGATAATTACATATCACTCCTAGGTGGTAAACTAAATAAATCTTCTAAAAAGACATCAAGATGTTGATCCACTATCCCATGATAAAGAGGTGGATTCTTTCCCTATGTGGATCCAAGAACTAACCATTCCAATGAAAATGATATAGATACTATTACATTATCTATTTACCCTACCCTATACTCTTTATTATCCCACTCTCATCTAAAATAGTGGATAATACATCTTTTGTTTTAAAGAGAACTCATTGGTCATAGTAATTTATTTTAACTCTAAAATTAATTAACTATTCAATACTAATAATCAAGTCATAAATTTTCATATAAATAACTGAAAAGTTCCATAAAATTTTCATGTTTCCAATCAGGATTTAAAAGGATGGGAACATAAATCCTTGTTTAATTATTTAACCTAGTTGAGTATCTATTCTCTTCAAATGTGGTAATAAATTCACATGTAACCCAAAAATATTAACCAATAAAGATTTGATAAATGAATTTGATACTACAGTATAAAACAATTCAAAACTAATCATATAATATATCATAATGATACCTCTCACTATAGATGGACATGATTATACTCATCATATTATAATTCCTTATCAATAATGAAGATTTTCTGATGAATATTTGACAGTTTTTACCGCTTCTCCTAATCAGGAATTACCTCTCTTCCACAGTCCCATGAATCATCCCACCCAAGTTAAATTCCAGAAATCAACAATCCCCACATTTAGTTGGGCATTCCACCATTTATCACGATAACTAATAATAAATCTTCTCCAAATATCCCACATTCCCACACTGAAAGAATATGTGATGAGGAGCTGAACACTTTGACCTCAGGTATCCCACTTCGCCAAACTAGAATTATTATACAAAAACATTCCCTAGAGAAACATAGGTTTATATCTTAGTTTTTTTCCATTAAAATAATATCATATTCCACTTATATCCACTAGAAAAATTATTTCCGCAACGAATTCAAGGTAAAAAAAAGAACACACCTTACATGTTTCATCTATATACATCTCTATTTAATTTTTCCTATATAACAATTCGATATAGGTAGGTATCTAAATAAAAATAACATTGATCATATTTATGGTCATAATAACATATCAAACTATTATGCCATAATGTTCTTATTCATTATCAATTAAAAAACATTTATCACAAGAGCATTGAATATTGAAGAATAATCTATAAAATATATTTTTATCCTTCTTAAAGTATAAAAAATATTGATCTCTATCCAACATAAAATATTATATGTAGTATTAGTAATTAAAGATCTCATATAAGTTCCTCCATTTGGAATATTTATATTTTCCGGATTCCTTGCCTAATTTCTACTACCATCTAGACATTCCCTCTAGTATAGAAGTCCCATAATCAACCCTTTAGGCTTCCAACATCTACCAAAATTAGAATATAAGATATATCTTCTCTATTAACCCCTCTACCTACATCGACCCAAAATATCCCTTGAATGTAGAAAGAATTTTCTTATAAAACTATAACTCTTTATCCACCTCTCTTCACTTATCCTAGTTTGTATCACTAAAAATCCCCTAGATATCCTGTACAATAACACTCTCTTGTTTAGGTTCTATTTGGTTATATTTCACCAATCCATTCCATTGTCTATAGATAATTGAATATATCTTTGATGACATATTATATATCAAAACAATATCCGATTAAAACGATATAGTCTATTTATTATTAATCATTATAAAAATTAATGTTTTTAACAATGTCTAGGTATATTCCTATTACCTTGAATAGTTTCATTCCCAACCACATTCTCAAAAAAAATTGACTAAGTTTTTCAATAAATATTTACTTAAAAACACTTTTAAAATTCTAAAATCATTGATTCATTGGAAATAAATTTCATACAAGGAACCCATTTTTTCTTTAAAATAACTTCTTGTGATAAACCTCTTATCATACCTTGCATGATGCATGATCATTTACTTATTTTTATATATCATGGGATAACATATTACAAATACAAAATCCTACTAGTTCATCACCATCCTTTCATTTTTTTTAGAATTTATAGTAACCCAAACATCATTTTAAAGAGGTTAGATATTAATTTTTATAAGAATATTTCAAGAAAAAAATCATTTTATTCTACATTATTATTAAAATTATCAATACTAAACTTGAAAACCACTCTCTAATACCATTTTATAACACCCTATATTGGAATCCTGAAACCTGAGAACTGAGTCAGGATGGAACATTGATTCGAGAATGTATCTTAATAGTAAGAACCAACATAGTCCACCCTTGATCCAATGTAACACCCAAATATTTTAAAATGTATTTTTATTTTAGAAAAAATTTAATTTAATAAATATCTTTTGATGGACCCAACAGCAGGTTTAAATAAAACATGACACTCTATTAAAATATTATTCAAACATGGCCATTTTAACCTAGCAGTTAATTTAAAGGTTTCAATAGGAATGACTAAATTATAAAAAATATATTTTTTTTACCATTTCATTCTTTATATATTTATTATAAATAAAAAATAATCATTTAAAATAAAATGAAATTCTTTCTAGAAAAAAAATTTATTTTTTGAGGTTGTTTAGCCACGCTTTGTGCACATATTTCAAAATTACTTTTACCACTTTTAGATACTTTATTTGATAAAATGAAATATTTTTTTTAAATAATAATATAAAAATTATCTTTTGGTGAATTTTGTGGTTTTTTCTTAAATGTTTTTATGAATAGTGAAAAATAATGTATTTTAATTGAAAAATGTCTTTTCAATTTAATTAATTATAAACTTACTATATATTTTAAATTTATTTGAATATAAAATTAGTTTAATAATATATCTATTAATTCAATTTCTTTCAGTATAATTATTTTAAATTTTAATTTTTATATAAAAACATTTGTAAACTTTTTAAAATTTTCACTTTGAAAACCAGCTTTCCCTTCATGTCTACGGGATTAATTTTCAATTAAATTTTTTCACTTATATAGATGAAATAGGTAAAAAAGATTAAATATTTTGAGTAGTAATAATTTATATTATCTAATAAGGTAAAATAAATTTTTTACAAAAATGAATAGTGAAAATGGTAAAAAAGTAATTAATACGGTTAAGGTAAAAATGGGTTTACCATGGGGTTAAACTAAAAAAATAATGATTAAAATGATGAATAGAATTATTTAAGATAAATTTTACAGAAATATTTAGACAATATAATCTATAATGATATACAATAATCTATTTTTAAACTAGCTTTCATGAGAATAATTTGGGAACACATTTTTCTTTTCAAAAATTTTAAGTGTACCACACACCTCACTTATAAAAGGCCACCCCTTCTTCTATCTTATTCATACATTAAAATAACATTTTTCTATCCAATACCTACCAAAATAAATTAAAAAATTAAATCTTCTAACCCTATAATCCTTTTTTTTGTCAAAAATACATTCTTGGAATACTTTAGGTATAATCCTAAAGAGGTGGTCCGAGAAGAGGTAAAATTCCTTAATATGAATTTTTGTTTTATTTTTTCTTCCATCTCATTAAAATATTATTAATTTATTATTATATTATAACACATCTATATACTATATACTTATAATTTTTTATGTTAATTTAATGGAATATATTCATCTCCTCTTCACTCAAATGGGAAACAATAAGTTTGTTTGTATGTACGGAATATTACCGCCTCAAGAACTGATGTGGCATGTTTTCCATAAAAACCTATCACGAATTGATATGATGATGGGTATGAAATATATCTATGATATTTATAACATAATTATACATTTTTTCCATTATCTCATATATACCTTTTTTACATTCCATTTTGTAGGGGATACGATAACGTCGCTCATGTGTGTAGTGAATTACCGCCTCACGAAGCGATGTGATTCATTTCTCACAAAAGTTTTACATGGAATGTAATAAGAATAAATATAATAAATATATGTGATATAAATGAAATAAATATGATATTTATGACTTATTTATCATGATAAAAATATAATATATCATTTTCTTTATTACCTTTTCACTCACTGAAATATGATAACATCATTCGTGTATGTGTGGACTACCGCCTCCATGAAGATATGTGACTCTATTTTCATTACCAAACCACATGGATGATAGATATAAGTATATTTAAATAATTAATATGGTATTTATGATATTTTAATAATTATTTAAAGATAGAATATTAATTACCACCTTTACATAATGATCGTCAAAATATGGAAGTGTTACTCATTCATATGTACAGCCTACCATCTCTATGATCGTAACATACTTCATTTATCAAAACCAAATTCAAGGATTGGTTTTAAAATTAAAACTGATGTGTAAATATGAAAATTATTTCATTATTATTATTCTTTAGATGTTTATATACTAGCCACTTTTACCTTAGTCAACCTACCAAATTCATTTTTGAAATAAAAGAAAAATATCATCGAATCATCTAATGTAAATTTAATTAATTAATTAATCATTAATAATATGGTAATTAGTGAAATAAAATAATAATAAATATAAAAAATTTTATTTATAAAGTATATAATTAACTTAATTTTTTTACTCATTAATATAAAAAACGTATGTGACGAGTCAAACTCAAGGTAAGGGAATTCATCTCAATTTCCATTAATTGAGGCATATTATTTTTTGTGAACATAATTTCCTTTAAATTGTTTACATAATACCCATTTTAAATGAAATATCATTATTATATAATAATTAATAGTATTTCAATTTTCAATTTTAATTATTTAATTCAATGGAATTTGAATTAAAAGTTACCAAGTCATAAATAATTTTGTAAATCAACTTCATTTCATTTCAATTATATTACTTCTTTTTTGTCTATGAAAATATAATATTTTTTGATTAATGAATTTTGATTATCTTATGTTATATTTAAAAAGAATTATTTTTATTTAATGATTATAAACATAATTTATTAATTTATTAATTATCACTTCAATGTTATTATCATTGTAAGGGTTTATTTCACATTAACATTCTAATCGATATTGTTTACTCTTGAATTTAAGTTAAAGGAAATTATTTTATCATTGTCTAGTAAAACCATTTAATATTATTATCCTCTGGTTATTCATGATATTTTCATGTAATAGTACTATTATTTCCACTCTTTGTTACTTAAAATAATTTAGAAATTATTTTTAAGAAAATATGACTTTAATTCTTTATTCAATTGGAAATATGATTTATTCCAAAACCATGTTTTCTAAAACAAATTCTTAACCATTTTCAAATGATTTATCAAATTAATTATTATCTATTTTAAATTTTTAAAATTATATTTGAATGGAATCTTCATTTGATTTTCAAAACAAGGCATGTTTGGATTTTAGCAAAAATGAGAAAGGAAAAATTGTTTTAACGTATTCATCATGTATGGAATTTTATAGGGTAATGATCACTAAATTTTTTAAAACATAAATTATTAGTTTCATAGGATATATTCAAATAATTTTTTTAAAAAAATTTAGTTTTAAAATTTGATATTATAAATGAAAAAGATGTTATCCCCATGAATTTTTTTAAAGAAATATTATTTTATTTATAGTCATCAACAACAACACAAATTTAATTTACATATACTACACTAGGGATATGTTGTATATGTACCATACTTATTCTTTATCTGGTGGGTTTATTATTATTTTGACCAAGAAAAGTATTCAAATTCAGTTTCTTAATTTGTTTCTGTAGTCATTAACTTTCCATATAAATATTCACTTTTCTCTCATCATTGGACATTAAATTTCACCCTAATATCAATATTATTTATCATAAATATATTTATTTCTTAAATTTTATATCATTTTTTACATATGATGTTCATAATTGAAAGTATTTGTTTAACTGTGGAAATATTGACAAATCCATATTCTTCACTAAATATAAATATTTTATAATGAGGCACATTTCTCATGAATTAAATTCATTATTTGATATATGAGGAATTATTTTAACATTTATTGATGGATGGGACTCAAAATTATACATCCCCTTGATGCATCGATAGTCTCATGAGGCGAATTAGTAAGTTATAATTAAACAAGTTTTACCTGTAGTTTTAAACTATCTTATGAATTGTCTTGACGGTAGAGGTATCATGATGCTTGAGATCATGACATCAACTAATTAATCATTTTCTTCAATGAAAATTAATTTGTTTTTATTATCAATGATATATTCACAATGATATTATATCTGGATGCATTTAATTCTTATATTATTTAGTAAATGGAATTTTTGTTCAGTTGTTTAACTTTCCATATTAATTATGCCTTATCTAGTTATGATAGTAATGATGTTAATTAAATGGAATATGTTTTTAGTAATTTATTGTAAAGACCCGGAAATTTCAAGGAAATTTTTTTCTTAATTTTCTTTGGAATTTTACAAGAATGCAGTTTCTAACGGCGCCTGATTCTGAGCCCCGGTGTGCCCGGAATTAATTTCCGAAGTTTGGCTCGGGTACGTTCAGTGAACGAGCGAGTGGGAATTTCTATCTTTTGAACCGGTGCCCGGAATCGAATTCCGAGGGCACCGATGGAACCGCAGCGCCGGTAATTTCTTAAGAACGCCATTTCCGGAGTTGCGTTTATCCGACAGAAGATGATAAAAATTGTGGAAGTTTAATTTATAACTTATCTACAATTTTTATTTTCTTGTTAAGTAGATTAAGTGTTATGTTACAACACTTGACCCTCTCTTAAGTGGTTTTAACCTATGTAATGGAGTTAGGGGTGGGACCCACTTGGAGTTAACCACCCATGGAAGGATTTAAGGTGAGGTGGGGCCCACACGAACCCCACCCCTTCACTTTTCCCATAACCCCCTAACTCCCTCTTTATTTTGAAACTCCTCACCTCAATCTTTATTTTGAAACTCCTTCTCTCCCTCTCTCCCTCATAACTCATGCCAACTAGCACTTAAATTAAGTTATTGAAACTCTTAATCAATTAAGTGTTTGAATTTTGAACTTACAATGCATGGCATGATTAAAATAAAATAAGGGGAAACCTTCTTTTATTTGGAGGTTGAATTGTGGTGGGAGGATTTTTGAGAAAGATCCTTTGTGTGATAGAAGAAGGAATCTCCTTCTTCATTGAAGAACGTCCTCCTCTCCGTGAAGAACGGTTCTTCTCCGATGAAGAACATCGATCCCTCAACTTAGAACGACTCGGTGATCATGATTCTTCATCCTCTTTTTCCTCCACGGCAAGGGAGAAAACACCAATGTAGGGAACTCTCCAATGACAACGCGCCTTCCTTCTTCATCTCCGCAACAAGTGAGGAGACGTCGTTTTCTCCTCGGCCGTACCCCAACATCCATGGAATCGTCGTCCGATCTCCGCGACGTCGTTCTCCGCGACGCCGTTCTCCGCGACGCCCGACGGGCGACGTCAAATATCCAAGTAGGGGTTTGTTGTTGCTTTATTTAATTATTTTCCGTTCTTGGTTCTAGCATGACAAACTTGAGGATTAACGATTAAGTGTTATCGTCTAACGAGAGGGGGACCGGACCGCACAAACACGGCCGAACCCCCCTCCTTTGTTCTTGAATGTTTCTTGCAGATGAAACGAGATAGCGTGGTGTCGTCGCACCACGCGGGAATCACACGGAAATTATTGCGCGGCGCCGTCGCGCCGCGCCGTGGAAAGAATTATCATGAACGCGACGCCGTCGCGCCGCGTCGAAGGAAACCGAAGACGTCGCGGCCGGAGCAGGGCCGCGGTGGAGGGGCACGGTGCCGTCGCACCGCGCCGGATGACGAAGGCCGCGGCCGGTTCTGGGCCGCGGCGGATCGTGATGACCGGCGGCCAGTCGGGCCGCCGGTGCCGGAAGACGGAAGAGGACCGGCCCTTGCCGGTCCTGTTGACAAGAAGTCGGTCGGCCAGGTCGGGCCGGCCGGGTTGGTGGAAACCGGGGGAATTTAATTCCCTCGGGCAGTTATTTGGCCCCCCATTATGAGGGGGGCCGGTTTCACAAAGGGGGGGGGGGGGCAGGCGGCCCCCCGTTTCCAGCAAGCTCGCCCTTCGGCCGAGCTGGCAGCGCGCCCAGCGCGCTGCCTTGCGCCGAACCGGCGCGCCTGGCCGGTTCGCCGGGTCGGGCTGTGCCGGGCCGGGTCAACCCCGTCCGGGGCGGGTCGACCCAGTTCGGGCCATCCGGGGGCTCTCGGGCCGGGACGGCCCGGGCCCAAAACCCCCGTTACCGAGCGGTTTGGTCAAATGCCTGTATCTTGGGCTACGGGCCTCCAAACGACTCGCCGTCAGCGGCAACGCAATCCTTGGATCGAGACCGTCGTTTCGGTATACTATACTCAAGGTGCACCTTCCTTTTCGGGAGCCTACGTGGTTAAAACTCAATAGTTAAGCGTGCTTGGCCTAGAGTAGTGATCAGGATGGGTGACCTCCTGGGAAGTTTCCTAGGGTGGGTGTGAGACGGAAAGACCAATAAATAACAGACCGGGCGTCCGATTGATGCACCATCTATTTCGTTGAATTCCTCTAAGTGAGATGGATCTTTTGGTTTACTCCGCTTGAGGTTTGGATGCCGACGGAGTGCGGTCGGGTTGGATCACACCGAAATCCAACCGGGCCCCAGGAACGAAAAATCCAATAACTCTCAGACCGGGCGTCCGATTGACACGTCGTCTGTTGCGTTGAGTTCATGTTGACGATACAGAACTTTTGGCATCCTCCGCCTGAGTTTTGGATGCAGATGGATAGTGTCCGGGTTGGTTCGCACCGAAATCCAACCGGGCCCCTGGAACGGAAAGCTGATACCTTTCTGACAGAACGTCCGTTTGACGAACCGTCAGCGGTGTTGGTGATCTCGTTGAGAAACGGTCCCTATGAGTATACCCTATGAGAGTCTGGGGTACAGTTGAGATACGGCCGGGTTTGGTTCACTCACGAAACCAACCGGGCCCCTGGGACGAAAAGGCTAATAACTCATAGACTGGGCGTCCGATTAACGCGCCGTCTGTTGTGTTGAGACCCCTATGACGAGGCGGTCCTTTGAGATACTTCTTCGTCGGACTTTGATATACTTGGAGTATCGACCTGTAGCTCGTGGAGGGGACCCTCCCAGTGACGAGCGTGCGGAGTACGGAGACCGTGTAACTGGTTGAGACCTGACGACTGCTTGACCGACTCGACTTGGAGTGAGTCGACTAGCCCAGTGGATGGAGCACTACTTTCTGAGGTGCAGACCCATGGCGGACGGAGCACTACCAGTGTGACAGTGCAGACCCACGGTACTAATCCGGAGAGTATCTCAGCAGACTACTAGGGGTGTGCACTACTGTGTTTGGGTGACATACCTCGGCGGGAAGCACTACTGTGTCTGGGTGGCTGACTCGCGGTACTCGACAGGAGGAGTACTTCAGTAGTCTTAGGTTAGTGAGCAGTACCTCGGAGTCGTGATAGGACCACTGTACACTCTAGAGACGGAGCTCTTCAACAGTTACGGTTTCGATAATGAAAATCTTGGTTTGAGCTGAGACTTTTTACCTTGTGTTTACATCATGATTGAGATGGGTCACTTGATAACTTAGGTATATGTATGGGCATATACCTGGGTAGTAGTTATCCGTTGATTTCACAATCCTTGTGTTTCCTCATGATTGAGATGGGTTACTTGATAACTTAGGTATATGTATGGGCATATACCTAAGTAGAGGTTATCTGTTGAGATCTTCTATGTGGTTATCCTTGTTGGTTTTAGTGAGACCTTGAGGGTCTCGGGGTCCCTACTGAGTATCGTTATACTAACCCCTGCACGGGCTATGCCCGCACCTTGTTGTGTTGGTTGCAGACGATGGCCAGTACTGACAGAGGCCGAGTGTTCGAGGACTGGACGGTACCTGGAGGTGGACTATATGACCAAACGGTACCCAGAGGTGGACGTGACGACGAGGCTCTACCCGGAGGTGGACCACTGGGCGGGACATACTCGGAGCGGACGGTGGGACCCGAGGAACAGAGGAGCTGTCTGTACCCACCCTTCAGGTGGGATTTCAAGTGGACAGCTCGGCGTAGCAGCTTTACTTTCCAGTCATTGTTTTCCCTTTCGAGTTGTACTTTACAGTTGGGCTTGTATTTCCGGCCCCTTTTTACTTTCCGCACTTACTGTTGTACTCAGTTTTTACTTAGTGTTTACTTCTTCCGCTTGTACTCTGTGTGGTTGTTTACTTTACAAAGGCAATGCCTTCCCTTTTTACCGGGATTTACGCCTTGGTGCTAGTCGCCAGCCCCTGGCCTATGGAAGGCGGGCTTGGGGTAGTCACGGAACGGGCCCCGAGGACGGGTCGTGACAAATTGGTATCAGAGGAGTTCGGTTCTACCGCAGAACTTATAACTCTGATGTTTCTTTCTGTGAAGCAATAGTGTTGAGAGTACCGAGTGTGGTTTTCAGTTCAAGGAGTCCAGTGTTGGTGCGGGCGGCTGACGTATCCATACACCAGGACCCTGACAACTGATTTCCGACTTTGTGCACGAAACACTGATTGCGTGTGTGTTTTCAAGGTTTTCCCTTAAAACAGCTCAAACCCGGTCAGCTCACCAGGTATAAATGTTTGACCGTGTCACGATGTTTCTTTCAGGATGCCTTTTCACGGACGACCAGCTAGAGCCCAGAGGTATGTGCGTGTTGACAGCCTGTCGAGCGAAGAGGCTTCGGTACAGGGCCCTCTTGTAGTTGAGGCACCAGCGGAGGCACCAGCGGAGGCACCAGTGGTACTGCTACCCGTTGGGCCACCGATGCCACCAACCCCAGCAGTAGGCGATGCACGACGCTTGAGCGCGCTGCACGAGTTCCAGCGCTAGAGGCCTCCCAGGTTCCGGGGAGAGACGGACCCGCAGGCGGCTGAGGTTTGGCTGGAGGCTGTGGTGAGAGTCTTCAGGCTAGTGGGGACGCCGGCAGACTTCATGGTGATCTTTGCTACCAGCCTCCTTCAGGCAGCAGCAGGCAGGTGGTGGATCCACTTGTTTCAGTTTTGCGACGGGATGACCTTCACATGGGAAGGGTCACCTGGCATGTGACTGTCCGAATCCTCGTACGATTGATCAGCGGGTGTTGGAGGAGCCACCGAGACAGAAGCAGCGGTGAGTGCTTGAGCAACAGCCGAGCAGTGGACAAGGCAGTAGAGCTCCGAGAGCAGGTGGACAGGAGAGGAACTAGTGGATACATCCCTTGTACTTCTAGTTCCATTTTTCCATTGTATTTGTGTCTTGTACTATGAGCTGCAATAATAAAAAGACACTTATCTTTGTTTGCTTTATTGTCCTTTTGTTTGGTTGATACTGAGTGGTCCCGGTTAAACTGTTGACTTGACCCTCACTTTCGAGATTTCAACTGGAGGGGACCCAGTGACCTCACACTGATGCCGACAGTGTGACTCGACCCTTGGAGGCGAGAGTGACAGTTGGATCTCTTGGTAGTTACGTCGAGGCCTTACGAAGTCATCCATGGCATCAATGCATCATTAATGTCAGGATTGATTGTATTAGGCAACGAATGTGGTTCATCCAGTGGATGAGACCAGATTTCTCTTATCGTCAAAGAATAAATCATAGCAGCTCTTGTGAGACTAAAGAAGGTCCAGGACATCCAAGAGAGGATGAAGACTGTGCAGTGCAGTAAGAAACAGGAAACCGGTGCCAGTCTTAGAGACTCGGGCGTGTTAAAGAAGTGGAACCTTAAAGGAGATATGAGTCTACGAAGCAGCAGACGTGGAGGCAGAGCTAGGAGAGAAGCATGAGGTGGTGTACATCCTAACATTGTACAAACACCCGCCTTAGTTATTCCTGCCAGACTCAGGGAGCTGGAGGGTGGAGGAAGAGTGCGGCTGCATGCGGTCAAGGAGTGTGACCCAATGGCTCTACAAATGATTCAAGGGACACTCTGTGTCCACTACTAGATGTTGTAGTAACGGACATCGATGTGAATCATTTCTTGATTTCACAAATCTTGTTCCAGACCTAGAGTTTCCGGTAAGCCGTGGACTTGACCCTCACGTCTGGAGATACCTTGGGAGGAGACTCGATAATCACACTTACGCTGACGGTGTGGTCAGACCCTCGAGGCGAGAGTTTCGGTTGGAATCTCTTGGTGACAGCGTCGAGGCCTTACGACGTTAGTTTGAGTATGGAATGGGCAATAACTGTTCATACTCAAATTGACGGTTTTAGGCAAACGTCGGGATAGGTTTTCCTTGGCGGCGGAAAAGGAAACCCCAGGCAGCGCAGGGTAACTCTTGCACAGGAGGGTGCGACCGATCACTCTTGATTCGGTCAACCATACCCTCGTGGCAGCAGTCGTTTGAGTTCCAGTTCTAACAGGAATTGGAAACCTCTGGAGTTTGAGGATGGCGACCACGTTCTTATACGGGTCTCACCTCGATGAGGTTTACGGAGATGTGGCCAAGGCGGCAAGTTATCTCCAAGGTTCAGCGGGCCTTCTTAGGTCCCCAGCTGGGTAGGTGGGGTGGTTTACCGCTTGACCCATTCACCACAGTTGCACCAGGTGCACGACAACTTCCACGTATCTCAACTGAGGAGACACGTGCTCGACCCTTCGCATACCATCGACCATGAGGAGCTGGACGATGGAGATGGGGTGTCTTTCACGGAGGTTCCAGTGGGGATCGAGGATCGACAGGATCAGATCCTACGAGGACGATCGATTCCTGGGGTGCACATTCTTTGGCAGTACGGAACCTCTAGGTAAGCACATGGGAGCGGAAGGCTCAGATGCGTGCTCTGTACCGCTTTTGTGACCCTAGTTTGTGTTGAAGCTTTACGGGGACGTAAAGCCCTGAGGTGGGAGTAATGTAAAGACCCAGAAATTTCAACGAAAATTTTTTCTTAATTTTCATTGGAATTTTACAAGAACACAGTTTCTGACGGAGCCTGATTCCAAGGCCCGGTGTGCCCGGAATTAATTTCTGAAGTTTGGCTCGGGTACGTTCAGTGAACGAGCGAGCGGGAATTTATATCTTTTGAACCGGTGCCCGGAATCGAATTCCGAGGGCACCGATGGAACCGCAGCGCCGGTAATTTCTTAAGAACGCCATTTCCAGAGTTGCGTTTATCCGAGAGAAGATGATAAAAATTGTGGAAGTTTAATTTATAACTTATCTACAATTTTTATTTTCTTGTTAAGTAGATTAAGTGTTATGTTACAACACTTGACCCTCTCTTAAGTGGTTTTAACCTATGTAATGGAGTTATGGGTGGGACCCACTTGGAGTTAACCACCCATGGAAGGATTTAAGGTGAGGTGGGGCCCACACGAACCCCACCCCTTCACTTTTCCAATAACCCCCTAACTCCCTCTTTATTTTGAAACTCCTCACCTCCCTCTTTATTTTGAAACTACTTCTCTCCCTCTCTCCCTCATAACTCATGCCAACTAGCACTTAAATTAAGTTATTGAAACTCTTAATCAGTTAAGTGTATGAATTTTGAACTTACAATGCATGGCATGATTAAAATAAAATAAGGGGAAACCTTCTTTTATTTGGAGGTTGAATTGTGGTGGGAGGATTTTTGAGAGAGCCTTTGTGTGATAGAAGAAGGAAGCTCCTTCTTCGTTGAAGAACGTCCTCCTCTCCGTGAAGAACGGTTCTTCTCCGATGAAGAACATCGATCCCTCAACTTAGAACGACTCAGTGATCACGATTCTTCATCCTATTTTTCCTCCACGGCAAGGGAGAAGACATCGACGTAGGGAACTCTCCAACGACAACGCGCCTTCCTTCTTCATCTCCGCAACAAGTGAGGAGACGTCGTTTTCTCCTCGGACGTACCCCTACATCCATGGAATCGACGTCCGATCTCCGCGACGTCGTTCTCCGCGACGCCGTTCTCCGCGACGCCCGACGTGCGACGTCAAATATCCAAGTAGGGGTTTGTTGTTGCTTTATTTAATTATTTTCCGTTCTTGGTTCTAGCATGACAAACTTGAGGATGAACGATTAAGTGTTATCGTCTAACGAGAGGGGGACCGGACCGCACAAACACGGCCGAACCCCCCTCCTTTGTTCTTGACTGTTTCTTGCGGATGAAACGAGATAGCGTGGTGCCGTCGCACCACGCGGAAATCACACGGAAATTATTGCGCGGCACCGTCGCGCCGCGCCGTGGAAAGAATTATCATGAACGCGACGCCGTCGCGTCGCGTCGAAGGAAACCAAAGACGTCGCGACCGGAGCGGGGCCGCGGCGGAGGGGCGCGGTGCCGTCGCACCACGCCGGATGACAAAGGCCGCGGCCGGTTCCGAGCCGCGGCGGATCGTGATGACCGGCGGCCAGCCGGGCCGCCGGTGCCGAAAGACGGAAGAGGACCGGCCCTTGTCGGTCCTGTTGACATGAAGTCGGCCAGCCAGGTCGGGCCGGCCGGGTTGGTGGAAACCGGGAGAATTTAATTCCCCCGGGCAGTTATTTGTCCCCTCATTATGAGGGGGGCCGGTTTCACAAAGGGGGGGGGGGGCAGGCGGCCCCCCGTTTCCAGCAAGCTCGGCCTTCGGCCGAGCTGGCAGCGCGCCCTCCGCGCTGCCTTGCGCCGAACCGGCGCGCCTGGCCGGTTCGCCGGGCCGGGCTGGGCTGTGTCGGGCCGGGTCGACCCCGTCCGGGGCGGGTCGACCCGGTTCGGGCCAGCCGGGGGGTCTCAGGCCGGGACGGCCCGGGCTCGAAACCCCCGTTACCGAGCGGTTTGGTCAAATGCCCGTATCTTGGGCTACGGGCCTCCAAACGACTCGCCGTCAGCGGCAACGCGATCCTTGGATCGAGACGGTCGTTTCGGTATACTATACCTAAGGTGCACCTTCCTTTTCGGGAGCCTACGTGGTTAAAACCCCATAGTTAAGCGTGCTTGGCCTAGAGTAGTGATCAAGATGGGTGACCTCCTGGTAAGTTTCCTAGGGTGGGTGTGAGACGGAAAGGCCAATAAATAACAGACCGGGCGTCCGATTGATGCGCCATCTGTTTCGTTGAATTCCTCTAAGTGAGATGGATCTTTTGGCTTACTCCGCTCGAGGTTTGGATGCCGACGGAGTGCGGTCGGGTTGGATCACACCGAAATCCAACCGGGCCCCTGGAACAAAAAAGCCAATAACTCTCAGACCGGGCATCGGATTGACGCGCTGTCTGTTGCGTTGAGTTCCTGTTGACGATACGGAACTTTTGGCATCCTCCGCCTAAGTTTTGGATGCAGATGGATAGTTGCCTGGTTGGATCGCACCGAAATCCAACCGGGCCCCTAGAACGGAAAAGCTGATACCTTTCTGACAGAACGTCCGTTTGACGAACCGTCAGCGACGTTGGTGATCTCGTTGAGAAACGGTCCCTATGAGTATACCCTATGTGAGTCTGGGGTACAGTTGAGATACGGCCGGGTTTGGTTTGCTCACAAAACCAACCGGGCCCCTGGGACGAAAAGGCTAATAACTCACAGACCGAGCGTCCGATTGACGCGTCGTCTATTGTGTTGAGACCCCTATGACGAGGCGGTCCTTTGAGATACTTCTTCGTGGGACTTTGATATACTTGGAGTATCGACCTGTAGCTCGTGGTGCGGACCCTCCCAGTGATGAACGTGCGGAGTACGGAGACCGTGTAACTGGCTGTGACCTGACGACTGCTTGACCGACTCGACTTGGAGTGAGTCGACTAGCCCAGTGGATGGAGCACTACTTTCTGAGGTGCAGACCCATGGCGGACGGAGCACTACCTGTGTGACAGTGCAGACCTGCGGTACTCGTCCGGAGAGTACCTCAGCAGGCTACTAGGGGGTGTGCACTACTGTGTTTGGGTGACATACCTCGGCGGGAAGCACTACTGTGTCTGGGTGGCTGACCCGCGGTACTCGACAGGAGGAGTACTTCAGTAGTCTTAGGTTAGTGAGTAGTACCTCGGAGTCGTGATAGGACCACTATACACTCTAGAGAAGGAGCTCTTCAGCAGTTACGGTTTCGATAATGAAAATCCTGGTTTGAGCTGAGACTTTTGACCTTGTGTTTACATCATGATTGAGATGGGTCACTTGATAACTTAGGTATATGTATGGGCATATACCTGGGAAGTAGTTATCCGTTGCTTTCACAATCCTTGTGTTTCCTCATGATTGAGATGGGTTACTTGATAACTTAGGTATATGTATGGGCATATACCTAAGTATAGGTTATCTGTTGAGATCTTCTATGTGGTTATCCTTGTTGGTTTTAGTGAGACCTTGAGGGTCTCGGGGTCCCTACTGAGTATCGTTATACTCACCGCTGCACGGGCTATTCCCGCACCTCGTTGTGTTGGTTGCAGACGATGGCCAGTACTGACAGAGGCCGAGTGTTCGAGGACTGGACAGTACCTGGAGGTGGACTATACGACGAGACGGTACCCAGAGGTGGACGTGACGACGAGGTGGTACCCGGAGGTGGACCACTGGGCGGGACATACTCGGAGCGGACGGCGGGACCCGAGGAGCAGAGGAGCTATCTGTACCCACCCTTCAGGTGGGATTTCCAGTGGACAGCTCGGCGTAGCAGCTTTACTTTTCAGTCACTGTTTTCCCTTTCGAGTTGTACTTTACAGTTGGGCTTGTATTTCCGGCCCCTTTTTACTTTCCACACTTACTGTTGTACTCAGTTTTTACTTAGCGTTTACTTCTTCCGCTTGTACTCTGTGTGATTGTTTACTTTACAAAGGCAATGCCTTCCCTTTTTACTGGGATTTACGCCTTGGTGCTAGTCGCCAGCCCCTGGCCTATGGAAGGCGGGCTTGGGGTAGTCACGACACGGGCCCCGAGGACGGGTCGTGACATTTATCTTGACATATGGATTATGGATTATCCAGTTATTATAGTCATGATATTGATTAATTGGAAATTGATTTCATTTATTTACCTTTCCAAATTTATTATTACTAATTTTATCATGATAGTCAATTTATTTAAATGGTATGTATATCCATTTATTTAAATTTCCATGTTAACTTTTTTTATTAGTCAATGATATATTCTAATGTGAATAACCCTTAATAAATATTTGAGACCACCCATATTTTCCACCATGTATATAAATAATAAATCACTAAATGAGTTTTCAAGGATGAATTTTATTTTTTTAATTATGTTTTATGTGTTATTTATTATTCCCAATGTAAAATCAGTATCATGTATGTATCTGGTTCTCCAAAACTTCTAAACTGATTGTTCTTTTAAGATTTGACCATCGGTTTCCATGCTAATGTAATAAATGAGACACCAGCTTTGGACTACTAGGTTCAGGGTCATTAGAGAGTGTATTAGAATAATTTTAGTATAAACCTTGATAATTATATTTATAAAAACAAATATAATAGAACATAACCCTATGATAGACATTAAGGATAAGTTTATAAAAATATCCTTAAGTTTTTCTAGGGTAAATATTTAGTGGTTTTTACTTGCAATACATCCATGTCTGGATGCTAAAAGTGGACCTGGTCCTAGAACAAAGGTACTAAGGAGTAATAACTCTTAAAATGGAACCTTGGGATTGACTCAATCACCATCTAGTGTATAAAAATAGCCCTTACTGCACAACTATTTTGACACTCTCGGGCGATATGATTTTCATAATTCACATTTTCTTTACAAACCATTATGAATGAGTTAAATAGTTGTTGGTAATTTATTACCTAAGTTAAACCTAATGTGTCTTATATTTTGAAGAAGATGTATCAAATGAATGGGAAAATGTATTATGCATGAAAAATAAGGGCAAAAAGAAATGAATTATTGACTAAAAATAAAGAGTATGATATAAGGAAATAAATATCATCCTTGGGATTAATTTATAGTTCATTTTCATAAATTTGGGGAACCTGGGAATTATTTGAGTCAATTAACTCTTATAAAGGGTAACCCCTAGACCATGGAAGAACCACTATTGAAATAAAATGATTAAAGTATTTATGTATTTTGATTTATTAAAAAAATTGTAGAAGTATTTTATTAATGGTATTTTAGTTAAAATAATCATGAAACACATAAGGAATGTGTTAAATTTTAAAAGCATGTGTATCTTCATTAACTTTGGATTTATGGATACCATCAACGATTTAAAGATTGATCATAAGTTCGAATTCTTAAAAATCCATTATTAGGTTTTATGTGATGGTATTCTACCAAGCTTAGGGATATTTTGGGATAAATTTATGGAAATTATATGTTTTAGTAAAAAATTTAGTTAAGGAAGAATGAGATTAAATTTTAGGGGAATAAGTTTCAATGTATTGGTAATATTTATTGTTTATCTTATATTGATGTTGAAATAATTATGTGTCAGAAAACTTTTGGAACATAATTGGAGTTATATTACTATAGTTCTTGATAAAGGATATCTCATTTCATTCAGCAAATGTCGTGGGGATTGAACCCATACCTAAAGAAAGATAAGGTTTTACTACCTACCACTAGCTTAAATGATGTCGCAATTAATATGTAATTGTTTTTAGTTACATGATTTGATGAATAAAAATTAATGATGAACTAGTGGTATTATTTTTTTGGTTTACAAATTAATGTATTATATTGGGTAACATGTGCAAACTATATCAATTTTGTAATATAGTTATAGAAATATGGGGAAAATTCACTCTTTTATGGATCCTAAAATCCATTAAAATTGAATTTTAGTTTTTTAGGAATAAGAAAATAATTTTTGCATATTCATTTCTTGGAGTAAGTAATTAATTGTAAATTGATCAAATAATAACCAAAGAATTAAATTGTTCTTCTAAAATAGAAACGTGTCAAGTAAGTATATTTCCTTATATCTATTGACAATAAAATAATTATTCATCATTAAGGAAAGGATATTTAAATAATAATTTTATCCCATTACCTTCATATCCAATGCATAAATTGGTCTTTGAATCAGCATAGATTTGTGGTTTTGAAGTCTTTAATATTCCATTTATCATTACTTTATTTTAATCAATGACCTCTATCAATCTCTATAATTATTTACACATCTCTTCTACGTTCATATCTCCACTTTCCACAAATTCTCTTCTACATGGAAACCTATATATTTTTTATTCCATCTTTTCATTCTATGTCCATTTCTACCTTATTAAGGGGATTTTTTATTAACTCTTTTTATGATGTGAGTTTTAAAAAAAATATTCAAATATCAAACCCTTGACTAAAAAAATCAAGTTTAAATTATAAGGAAATTTTTTTAAGGTGTATAGAATGTAGCACGCCAAGAAATTATAATATATTTATTTTAGGATAAATTTAATTTCATTGATAGCTCGCGATGAATGCAACACCGAGTTTAAACAAAACATGGTACTCTATTAAAATATTATTTTAACATGACCATTAAAACCTAGCCGTTAAATTAATGGGTATTAATATGACTAAATAAATTATAAAAAATATATGGTTTACACATGTCAATTTTTTATCTATTGATTTAAATATAAATAAGAATCATTTAAAAGAAAAGGAAATGTTTTTTTGGAAAAAAATGTATTTATTCCTAAAGGTGGTTTAGTCATTCTTTTCACATATAATTTAAAATTAATTTCTATCACTTTTAGAAAAATTAATTTATAAAATTAAATAAATTTTTTAAATCATCATATAAAAATTATCATAGAGATTTGTTTTTGTATTTTTCGAAAATGATTCATTTTTCAATGAATAGGGAAAATAGTGAATTTTAAATGAAAACAACCTTTTCATTTTAATTATTTATATAGTTAAATTATATTTTAAATTGTTTTTCAAATAAAATTATTTTAATTATAAACATATTAATCCAATTTATTTCATTTTAATCATTTTTATATTGAATTTTCATAAAAAAACATTGTAACCTTTTGATCCTTCTCACTTTCAAAACCCGCTTTCTCGTTGCATCTACGTGAATAATTTTAAATTATATTTTTCTAATTTTGTGAAGATAATTTATAAAAAATGATTCTATATTAGTAATAATAATAATTTATATTACCTAATATGTTTAAATTAATTTTTTTATAAAAATTAATAGTGAAATAAAATAAAAATTAATTATTGCGGTTAAGGTAAAAATGGGTTTACCGGGGGTTAAACTAAAAAGATAAGGGTTAAAATGATATAAAAACCTATATAAAATCTATTTTCTATCTATATGTAGACTATATAATGTCTAATTATCTATAATATTCCATTTTTTACACTTTTACATGTAAGTAGTGTGGGTACAACTTTTTCTTTTCATATATTACAAGGGTGTCACTAACCTCAATTAAAAAATGTCACCCACTATTATATCTTATTCACGCATTCAAACAATTTTGGTTTTTACTTGAACTACACAAATCACATATGAACTTTTTATAACCTATTCGTGGAATACTTTTTTTATAAATTCATTCTAGGAATACTTTATTTATAATACTAAAGAAGTGGTCTGAGAATAGGAAAATTCCTAACTATGTGTTTTTGTTTTATTCCTTCCTCTGCCTCCTTCAAATCATAATAATTTGTGATTATATAATAAAAATACTATATGATATATACTGATATGTTGTTATGTTAATTTCATGACCAATATTAATCTCAAATTCCCTCAAATGGTAAATAAAAACATCTCTCATGTGTAAGGAGGACAACCGCCTCACGAACCGATGTGACACGTTTTCCATAAACACCTCTCACGGTAGGGTATGATTATGGATATAAGATTAATATATATATATATATATATATATATATATATATATATATATATTATACATATAGACTCATTATATAATATATAACCCTTTTATTTCCATTCTATTAGGGATACGATAATGTCTCTCTTGTGTACGATGGACTACCGCCTCACGAAGCGATGTGATTCATTTTTCACTAATGATTTACATGGAAGATTATATGAATAAATTTAATTTATATATGTTATATCATGAAATAATTAATATGTTCAAGAAATATTTATCATTATGAAAATATAATATACCATTTTATTTCTAACCCTTTCACTCATTGAAATATGATAACCTTGTTCGTGTATGGACTACCACATCCACGAAGCGATGCGACACTATTTTTATCACCAAACCACATGGATTATATATATAAGTATATTTAAAGAGGTAATATGTTATTTATGATATTATGATCATTATTTAATGATAAAGTATTACTTTCCACCATTCCATAATGATAGTTGAAAAAATGAAACATTACTCATGCATACGTAAGACCTACCATCTCCATGACTGTAATGTACTTAATTTATCAAAACAAATATTACATAATTGATATTAGAATTATAATTTATGTATAAATATGAGAATTATTTCATGATTATTATTCTGGATATGTTTAAATAATAACTTATTTGACTATAGTTACCCTACCAAAATCATTTTTGACACATAATCCAAATATCATTGAATCATCCCACATAAACATAATTTATTAAGTGATCATATATAACATGGTAATTAGTGAAATTAAAGGAATAATAAAATTTTAAATGTTTATTAAGAATTTATACAAATTCACTTATGTTTATTATTTATAAATATAAATAACATACATCATATTTCAGACTCAAGGTAAAGGACTTCATCTCAATTAACCTTCATTAAGGAAAATATTTTATTGTGCACATAATTTATTTTATATAGTGTACATAATTCCCCTTTTATATGTAATATCACGATTAATTAATAATTCATGTTTTTTTAATTTCAATATTAATTATTTCATCCAATTGGATTTTACTGAAAAGATACCACGTGGTAAAAAATTCATAACTCAATTTATTTTCATTGGGTTATATTCCTTATTCATCATCGTTAATATTATAATATTATGTGTGTAATTACTTATTATTATATTATTTTTTATCTACACTTATTTAATGAGGATTTAATTTTGATAAACATAATGATTTCATTGATTAATTCACACTCCAACATTATGATCATTGTAAGGGTTTATTTCATAATCTCATTCTAATGGAGATTTTTTATTCTCAGATTTCAACAGAAGGAAATTATTTAATAATTTTATAATAAACCCTTTTAATTTTCTTATAATATGGTTATAAATTATATTTTCATTTAATATTACCATTTTTTCACTCTTTGGTACATGAAATAATTTATATTTTTTAAGAAAATCCAACTTTAATTCACTCTTTAAATGGAAATCCATTTTTTTCCAAACCCATGTTTTCTAAAAATATTTTAAAAAATGTTTTTAACATTTTACAAATGATTTATTAAATATATTTTTACCCATTTATACTTTTTACAAAAAAATTCAAGGAATCTTCATGTCATTTTCAAAACAAGGCTTGTTTGGATGTTACCGATAATGTGAAAGGAATATTTATTGTAACATACTCCTCATGTATGGAATTTCTTTACATTTTGACCACTCAATGTTTTAAAAATTCATTTATAAGATTCAAATGTTATTTTCAAGGAAATTTATTTTCAAAATGTTTTGTGAATATTTATCTTTAAAAGTTTATTTTCAAAATAATAAGGATATTTTACTCATGAATGTTTTTAAATATATTGTACGATTTTCAATTTGTTAAAAAAATAACCCTTTATTTTATATATAATAAACTAGGGATATGTTATATTGGTAATATAATTATTCTTCCTTTGGATGGTTTATAATTATTTTTACCAATTAAAGGATTAACGTTCACTTTCTTGATTTATTTTTATATTCATCAACTTTCTCCTAAAAATATTCACATTCTTATGATCATTGGAAATTAAAATCCCCTTAAATAACCATATTATTTATTATAGATATGTTTATTTATTGAAACATATATCATCTTTACATATTGTGTTCATTATTTAAAGTTATTTTTTATCTAGGGAAATTTTGATAAATCTTTATTTTTTACACAATACGGATATTTGATGATAAGGCACATTATTCGTGAATTAAATTGATTATTAGATATGTATGGAATTATTTGTACATACAGTGATAGGTAGGGTTCGAAATTATATATCCCCTCAATGAATTAGTATTATCTTGAGTTGAATATATAATCTATCATTAAAGGGGTTTCTACCTAAAGTTTTAAATCATCTTGTAAAACGTCTTGACGATAGAGGTATCATGGTGTCTAAGCTCATGATGTGCCATAATTAATCATTTCGTTCATTGATAATTAATTTTTTTTATCCATAATAGTTTCGTAATGATGTTATCTTTGGATAAATTTCATTCCCAAATTATTGATTAAATGGAATGTGTGTTTATTTATTTACCTTTCTATATTGATTATGGATAATCGAGTTATTATAGTCATGATATTGATTAAATGGAATTTGTTTTAATTTATTTAACTTACAGTATTGATTATACATTATACAGTAATAATATTCATGATATTTATTAAATGGAATGTTTTTTTAATTATTTACATTTTCATATTAATTATTCCTTACCATATCATGATAGTCAAGTTATTTAAATGGCATGTGAGTTAGGTTAGTTACCTTTCCATGTGGACAATTCTTATTAATTCATGATATCCTCCACATTAACTAACCCTTACTAATCATTTTATTTCACCCTTATTTTGTATCCTTTATCCAATTTATGAAGAATAAATAATTTAATGAGTTTTCAAGTATTTAGTTCATTTAATTTTTTATGTATTATGTTTTATTTTCTATTCCCAGTGTAAAATGGATATCATGTATGTATCTGGTTATCCAAAACTACTATGTAGATTGGTTGTTAGGGATTTTTTTCTTTTGTATATACGCTAATTTAATAAATCATACACCGACTCTTGGTTACTAATGTTGCATTTATTACATCCAAGAACCAGATTTAGCATACGATAAGGCCTAAGAGGAATTACTGATACTTCTGGTTGATGAAAAGAACCATGGTAATTAAATAGAGAATTTTGAGAACTATTTTTCCATAAAGATTACTAAAATGATATGAAATTATACCTATATGTCTCACATGAACATTATATACATTAGAGTACCATGTAATAAGAATAGACTATTAAAAAATAAATAAATAACCAAACAAGCGTATCGAAGTAAATAAAAATAAAAATAAAAATCAGTATCAACAAATAAAACTACACATGCTAGGATGGAATCATTGAAAAGATAAAACATATTGAGTGAAAGCATAAATTCATAAATATTGATATATAAAATTTTCTATAAATAAATAAAAAGTCAAATCCGTGATAATTATCCCCACGCACTAACATAAACACACTCACTGACCACCACCATGTACTAAAATAGGAATAAAAAATTCATCCACTATAACTCAATGAAACATGATAACCTATAATGATGATATTATTGAGATATAAATCCAAGCAGGAAAACACCTGATGGTCTAATCATACCCTTTAAAATTAAAACTACTTCTTTCTCGTTTTAATGTAGATATATATATATATAATAGTTTTTTATTTTTCCAATGAAATTAAAACATGATTTACACCTTTAATACCAAGATTTTGAGAAGGTTAAGGATTTAAATAAAACATATTTTCTATATATATTAATAGGTAATAAATAAATTATTTTTATTTAAAAAGGAAACATTTACACTTCCACTATAAAAAAACATTAAATATTGAAAGTTTGAAAATACCATATAATGGGAAATAAAGAGCTCTTTAGATAGTCTAGAACAATGCTATATTACTACTAAATAAGACTGATGTGGGATAAAAACAAAGTTACTTAACTATATGTTGACGCTAATTTTCGTCACAGAGTCTAACGAATTTAAAAGGGAAATACCTTGAACCCAAAGTGATTCATCCTTTGAAGAAACATCGAAAATTGACAAAGTCATGAACAAAGATTCAAATGCACTTGGGTCGCACAAGTTCCACCAAGGTCGTGCAAGTATACTTGCGTGCCACCTAATGGTCGTGCAGGTTACTTGTGCACCCTCTTTGAAATTTCACCCAGGGTCTTCACCCGCCTATAAATACCCCTGGTGGGGCCCCAATTTAAGGGACGTAAATTTCAAGAAACTCATATTCGAGCTCCCGGTGCCCTAGTCTCTTCTCAAAGCTTCTGAACACTTATAAGGTAATTTATTACCTAGAACGGAAGATCTAAAGAGGGGGAGTAAGGCCTAAGTGTTGAAACTCATCAACACTTGCGCGCCTAAATGGCCAGCCTTTAAGGGAAATGGCCACACTTGCGCGCCGCCTTACCCCTTCAACAGAACTTGCATGCCACCCTTCTAGAATCCCCTATGGATAGTACTAAGGGCTTGATCCAAGTCTCACCCAATTATTACCTTAAGGTTTGATCGTCGTGCAAGTACCCATGTGTCGCGCAGGTACACCTGCACGACCATGACTTGTGCGCACAGGCAGCACTTGCGTGCCCCTCTCTTTTTGGGTGCCCTTCCGTCCCATTTCACCTCTCTTATGCCTATCCACCACTCCTATTCAAGATTCAGCCTTCAAAACCATTTTTAAAGTCATTTTCTTCAGCATGGTTCCCTTTTTGGCTTCTTTAACTGAAAATAATTATGTGGAATTTCTCTCAAAACCTAGTGATTTACACATCTCTATGTCACTAAGGTTAGAGATTTTATTCATTCGACCTCATACTTTAAATATGAGAGAATCCTTAACCTGGGCCTTCTTTTCATGAATAAGCCCCAGTCCAAGTTATCTTAATTTTGGAATCCTCCTTAGGAATACCCCCCAAATCCCCTAAAATAGGCATCCTCCTTAGGAATAATCCCCAGTCGTCATTTCCCAAATCTGGGCATCCTCCTCAGGAGTAAGCCCCAACCATAATTCCCTTATCCTTGGATTCCTTTTCAGGAGTAATCCCCAATCTCAGAATCTAAAAATTTTGGCATCCTCCTTAGAAGTAAGCCCCAAGTCCCCAAATTATAAAATTCCCTTAACCCGGGCCTCCTCCTCAGGAATAAGCCCCAGTTTTCAAATACCGTTAACCTGGGCCTCCTCCTTAGGAGTAAGTCCCAGTCACAAGTCCTTTAACCTAGGCCTCCTTCTCAGGAATAATCCCCAGTCATAATTTATCATAACCAATGTTAATTTACTTTTAACTTGGGCTTCATTCTCAGAAATAAAACCTAATCATAAGTCCCTCCTAATTTGGGAATATTTCTCAAGACTAAGCCCCAAGATAGATTATTCAAATCTCCATAAAATCATATATACCATTATGGACCCTATTCCTGGACTGCTTCTCTGAAATATGTTTTGATCTCTATCTATTTGGGTAGTCATACATACATAAGCCCTACATCATTTCTTATGATTGCATCTTTCATGGCACAATTGTCTAGTTTTACTAATACCTCTTGTTTCTCACACCGAGCATGACTCACGTGATCTTAGAGCGTAAAAGTAATTATGACATCTTTCTTTGAGCCATCAATCATACATAAACATCATACACCCTTACTCTAACTACATGGGTTCTGATACCTTTTCTAAATAAGGATACGTAGGTAGCCCACCTGTGGGTAAGATCCCAACTCCGAAATAATACATGTCCTTCTGAATGAAAATAAACTTCACGTGCCCCACTGAGTGGCTTTAAAACTAGTATGGTTATCATAATGACCAAGAGATTTCAATATAATGTGTCGAAGGATACCATTGACTAAGAATCTCTAAACAAATACAGATGATTCTTTATCGATGAAGAACCTCGAAAACATATAAAAGATTCTCTAAATTTCCTACATATCAATCATTGATTGTCAGATCTAAAGGAAAGCTCATTTTATACTTGGTAATTTAATAAGGATTCACGAACATAACTTAAAACTATAAAGAGAGTCCCAGAGTAGACAATAATTCCCCTCAAAAAGGTGTGAGGAGTCCGACCTCCCATCCTCTCGACCAATGCAAATTCTTAAGCCTTATCAGTTCACAACTAATGATCACCTACCTTTGGAAAGTAGATCCAAATAGATATAGAATCATTGGATGTTTCTGGTTCTACGAACAAACCCGTTAGAAACCTCTTGGAATGTTTGAACCTTAAATCAACAAGGTCATTCCCATTTCCAGAGGAAACAAAAATTGGTGAACCCGACATGAATCCTTAACCAAGTTAAAATGATGTTTTTCTTATTTGTTAGGCCGCTATTTAAACTCAATGAGAGGGACAACAAAACAATCAATAACATATGTGATCATCCAAAAGATGTAGTGGTCGAACTTATCTTGATTACGTCTGTTATATCAAACAGGCACTCTTTTCCAAGATATTCTGCATTACAGAAATGGCTTCTCTTAAGATCACACCCGTGAATACTTCTGCTGTGAATGCTTCTGCTGCTACTTCTGATGGATCATCGTCCGCCCTGAGGACAACATCACCTACTCAGCATCTTCAACACTGGATATCAGATGTGCTGGTTAAGGAATACTATCAAAACAGTACTATTCCGACTCTGGAGGCCGCTCGACAAGCCCTCCAAGTCAATAATTCACCCTAGTCATCCGGACCGTGACAACCAGCGATCAAGAAGCAGGTGGTGCCAACCACCATCTCCAACTGTTTCAGGTCGTTATCCCCGGAACGCAATCACCATTCACTCTTGTATTCTGGGGAGTTGAATGATAAGGTCCATCAGGGCCTTAATTCAAGGAGACAGGAGTCCTTCTCGAGGTCTCCCATCAACAATTACCACCAAACTCATGCGACAGTGCGCCCTCAACATGATGAGGGTGTTGTCTCCAGGCGTTCGGATCAAGTTCCTCGAACCCGAGCAAGCAAGACGAACCCCCAGAGGAAAAATATGGTCAATAGTGAGAAGGTTCTCATCTCTTCCATCTTCGGAGAAGTCCACCAACCTAACTTGGTGGCAAGCAATGAACGAGCACACACACCCGTTCATTTTAATTCTGTTGTCTAGCAGACTCATCTGGAAATAGCACACTGATCCCAAAAGGCGATTCTGGTGGAGTACTATAGATAAGAACATGCACCTGTTTATAAATCATCAGTTAGTCAGCAGGCTCGTCTGACTACATACGATGAAGCCCGCCAACCCAATGTGTTGACAACTGGTAAACATGCACATACACCTTCTTACACTCATCAATCCTACCAACATACTTGTCTGTCAGTATTGAAGGAAGCTATTCAACCAAGTTTGGCAGAGTGCAATCAGTGGGCACATACACCTGCTAGTATTGATCAAGCCTACCAAAAGTCTCATTTGGTAGCATTCGGAGAAGTCAGTCAGAAATCTCCGATGACAAATAGGAGGTAGACTAAACACTCTTCCCCCACACATGTGTACTATAAGGATTCACTGATAGGAAAAGGAGGACATGAGCAGGAACACACACCTACTCCAAGCACGGAATGGACGTATGTCCCTTTTGCAGCAGCTGAAGTCACCAAGCATATTATATAAATGGTGAAAGAGCAGAAGCAAATCCTTTCTCATATTCTGGATGCCTTCCAGGATATTATAACAACTTCAGGAGAATCTCAGGGAATGACACATAAATATATCCCTACCAGTGGAGTGACACATCAATAGTTCACTCTGAAACATACCCAAACCTCTGTTCCAGTCCATGAGGGTTGTGGGGCGTACTCCCCCATATCATACGGACAACCATGTTAGGTACATACACCTGATTTGAGTGGAGATCATCAGCCTAACCTGATCATTTCTCCTGAACAGGCACATACACCTGCCCATAATGACCACTTTCTTCATGAAGTGGTTTCTAAAGCGAGTAAGAAGGCTTCTAAGAAGAAGACCCGCCCATCACAATTAATAAATCAGGAGTCAGTTTGTAATAATTCCTCGCTCAATGCTGGAGTTCTTGATGAACTTAGACAATTTTCTGTTGGAATTCAAGATTCTACTCTCTCAGTTCCCAATAGTGGGAACATTAATTCTGAAGGTCTTCATCAGACACTTCCTTGTGGAGGCTTGCTTCATGACAATTTGGTCAATCTTGAAGTTTCATCTTCAGATGATATCCACAAGAGCCCTCTATGTGGTCAGAAGACCAAGGAGCAAAATGTTCCATCTTTTGTTGTGACCCACCATGGTGGTCCTTCCCATGATGATGAATTTAGCTACGAAATTCCTCTCCGCAGTTATAATGCACATTTCCAGGAAAATTCTCCAATGGACAATGTAGTGATGAGAAATACCTATTATCTTGAGGCACTTTCAAATGCAAAGTCAGTCATGTCTGATGCTTTATCATTAGCAGGTGAAATACTTTCTCAATCAAAAGATAACCCTGGGTGTAGGTCATTCTCCAAACCACCCATGGGTCATTCATCTTCTAATTTGATCAATGAATTCTCTACCAATCCTGTTGAATCCAATGAATCAACAAAAAATCACCAGCTCTGGTCTAATCAGGTAGAATAAGGTTCATTGAATGAAAAAGAGGAAGTATTGAATATGAGAAAAAAACTGGCTAATGGTGAAGTGTCATTCATGTTTTGGCCTTCGGTTGACACTCAGTATGACATTCCAGCGATGTTGACGAAAGATGGAATTCATGATATTCATCTCAACATATGGAAAACTATTTGTCATTTGAAAAAGAAAATATTATCTTATGATGAATATGAAAATCATGTCAAGATAATAGAAGGGTTACAACACCAAATTGACTTGGAATCTCTCTATGTTTCTCGATATCTGAAGGCTGAAAAGTAGTAGAGAGTCCTTCAGTGTTCATGCCTTGGCGCACTAAGAAGATTGCGCCAGTTAATTGCCAATGCCCCATCTGGTATTCATATCAGAGGATGGGGTGTTCATGGAGCACTACATTTTATTGTACTCTCCAGCCAACAAATCCCACCAAAAATGGTCTCATGAAATGTTATTTCCCATGGTCGGCCACAGCCAGTAGGCTTTGTTTGTAATCAAAGGCTAGCTCAAGAACAGGCCTCAACTAGTTCTTCTCAAAATCAAGAATACAGAGAAAAAGTTGTTGAATTAATCCTACATCAAGCAAATGAGTATATTGAACATGCCTCTCGTTTGGAGAAAGCACATCATCAAGTGACAGAAGTTTCCGAAATCATCCAACGGTCTTTTGAGCTGGGTGATAAAAGTGGATGCAGTTTGATGCATCAAGCCAATTTCCAGACTAAAGTCTACAAGATCATGAGAGCTTACAAGAAAGTCTCAGATATATCATGTCAAGAACCACCCCAGCTTTTAAGACTGGGGACTCTTTTAACCCAACCCTCGAAATCAAAAAATAGGATTCAAGGAGTTGAGAAGGAACAACAGGAACAGCCCCAGTCCACAGGAATGGGGAATTTTTCAAATCATCAGTCTCTTACTCAGAGAAATTCAGTTTTCTCTTGATTAAGGAAAAAGCCCCAATAGGAACGAAGAGCCAAATTATTATAAGATTCCCTCCAAATTATGGTTCCTCAAGAATTTCCTGAGGGATCAAATCGATAAAAGGCAATGTCTTATCAAGGAAAAGGAAGAATAAAACATCGCAGAAATGCCGATAGAAAAGATTAAATGCATTATGTAGAAATTAATGTCATCAATGCTGTTGTTGTTGATCCACCTGATGAGGCTCGCTCAGAGGGATCAGATGAAGAGGTTCCTGCTCAAGAAGTTGTATGCACAGACACAAATGAAGAAGGTGTGTGTACATGAAATCAAAGGCTTACCCAGAATCTGAGTGTTCCTTCAAGTAACCCACTTCCCCCTCTCCGAAAGGGAGACAAAAATGGGAAAGGAAAAAAATCAGGTTACAAACCCTTCCTCTGGAGAAGGCCAATGTCTCTCACTAGAGAAAATATTTGCACAAAAGGTGGAAGAAATAAAGTAATTGAGGAGGATGAATGAAGAACTAATTCAGGGTAGTCTTCCTCCTAAGTGTGCTGGATTCATTCATCCAAGAGAATTTGTTGCAGCTACTAAGATGGATCCAATATATCCTCCTCTATCAGTACACCCTCACAGGTCTAATCCTATGGGTCAGGTGCAACAAAAATCAGCGGTGCTACAATCAGTTTCAGTACCAGCCACCACATCTGTCCAAGCTTCATTCATTGTACCTGTTCATTTCCAAGCTCAACCGGATTTTTCTCAAAAGTTAGTAATTACTATTGAGTCATTAATAGTTCAGTTGGAAGCTATAGAGGGAAATCATGCTCAAATTCAACCAAAAAAGAGATCTTACCCTAAATGGGTTGATGTAATTCCTCCCCCATCAAATTTTTCAAGTACCACATTCCCAATCATTAATGGTTCGGGAGACCCAGAGAAAAACTTAACACATTTTGTTTCTTGTTGTGATCCTATGATGGGAATCTCTCACCAATAGGAAGCTTTTAAGCTCAGGTTTTTTGTTCAGTCATTACAAGGGCCTGCTTTTGTCTGGTATACAAGCTTGCAATCCTGGTCAATTACTGGATGGGAAGATCTTAGTCAATGATTTATTCTTTAATTCAGCTCAACATTTACAAAGACAATAGTTTTTTATCTTACAAACTGTAAGCAAAGGGAGAATGAAAGGGTTTCAGATTTTATTGCTCACTAGAAGGGATTAACATATTCCCTAAGCTTAGCACTCCCTCAAAAAGAATCCAATCTGTGTGGAAAATCTGTGTGATGAGTTACGTATGCCATTGATCCCTGTGAAATACAAAGCAGGGTTTCGAGACCTTACTTCAATCGCTCAACAGATTGAATATTCTCTTATGAAGACTAAGGATAAAACTCGTGTAATTCCATCTTCTCCAGGAAGGAGAATGGGTAGAGCATAGACTTCTACAGTTATGCTTAAACAAGCACATTTACCATCTTCTACTTCAAAACAATTATCTTCTTGAAGGGATCCACCTCCTGAGTGGCAACAACAGAGGTCGTTTCATCAATATGATCAAATAGATCAAAGACGAAAACAATTTTAGGATTTTAAAAGCAAAGTTTACTCTTTCTGAAATGAAAAGGTTCTTGGCTACATCATTTCGGCTCTGTAAAATAATTTGGTTCAATTTCCAAGGCCCAAGAGGCCAAACAAGGAATGAGATGAAGACCATCCCAATTACTGCATATTTCATCAAATGTTGGGCCATCCATCCAGGAGTGTTTTGTCTTCAAGGACTTCCTACAAAAAACGGTCGACTTGGTACAAGTCAAATTGAAAGGTTCTTCAGCTCATGTAGAATGTGTTACTGCTAAAAATCCAGAGGAAGAGGGCGAGTGGCAAGAAGTCACGAACAAAAAAGCACAAAAATATGATGATTGGATGGTTCGAAAAACGATCAATCGAACTCATTCCATTTTGTGAACACAATTGAAGAAACCAATTGTGTCTTTTTCTATGAATGCCACAACAAAGCCCCCTTCATCAGAGGGAAAATCCTCAAAGAAACGACATAATTCAAAGAAATAATAACAATCAGAAGAAGATGAAATCGTGTCAAATCCCAAGTTTTATTTGACTCTGGAAGATTTTATGCCATCTACTTCGAAGCCACGGGTACCGTCCCACCAAACAGCACAGCCTAAATTGGCCAATCAGGCAGAGTCTTCATCGGATGAAGAGTTAATCTTTGGTTTTGTTAATATGATTCACTTAACAGATCCTTATGCCAGTCGTAGTTTTGACATTGATGAGCATGGGTTCCCTATATCAAATAGAGGAATCAGAGGAAGTTTTAGAGGTCTGGGATACATAGGAAGACGTGGATATTTCAGAGGCCACTATTCCCATTCTACCCCTTCTAGAACTGTGTATGCAGCAGAAAATCATGGTAGAGCCCTTCAACGAGCTCAATAATAACAAGCAAGTTCTTCCACATAGGGCATATTCAGTCCTGGCACAGTTATTTTGGAATATCGGTTGGAGGTTCCACCTTCTTCCTCTCAGCAAGTAAATATACATAATTGGTCTAATCTTCCAAAGCCAGAAGTATTACCAACTTCTATCCCTAAACATGATGCATCAACTTCCAAAGCATCAACTTCCAAGGCACCTGCTAAACCACATGTTCCTGTTAGGAAACTTAGACCTATGGATCAAAAATATGATGTACTGAAACCCCTATCCCAAGTACCGGTCAAGTTATCAATTTAGATGCCTTGAATTTATCAAAGGATCTTCGGGAGGCACTCATTGAGGCTTTCACAAGTCCTCAAGAGTTTGAAACTGAAATTGTTACAGCTGAAGCCTACCATGTAGAGAATAATCCTGTAGAATGTCATGTATTGATATCTTTCACAGATGAAGATGAAGATGATTTCGTGCATGGACATATTAGACCTTTGTATTTATCTAGAAAGGAAAATGGTGTAGATGTCTGAAGAGATTTCATTGATAATGGTTCAGGAGTCAACCTCATCCCCATTCGTACACTTCATCTATTAGGCCTCACGAAATCTGATTTATCTCTTTCTACTATGATGTTACAAGGATATGATAAAAATGAACAAGAACCACTGGGAGAGATTACAATTAGAACCCAGTTTGGAGATCTTGTATCCAATTCAAATTTCAAGGTTGTTGATCAAAACTCAGCCTTCAACATCTTTCTTGGAAGACCCTGGCTACATCAACATGCGGCTATCCCTTCATCATATCATCAATGTCTCAAATATTGTTTTGATGGTCAAGTTGGGACATTTTATGGTGATAAGGACCTGTTCAAGACATGTGAATCTCAATACATTGAGGCAGAATTCTATCACATGAAGGGAAAGGAGAAATCCACAACAAGGGAGATTACCAAAGTTAATTCTCTATATGGTTTGGAAAAGATTCCAGTAAATCCATTTACACATGTGAGTACAGATTATGTGTTCCCTATCAGTCAAATTGACAGGATAGACCCAAATATAAATACTCTTATGGAAACTTTTATAATGTCAATTACGGCAATCAAGCAGGATATCAATGAAGAAATTAGTGATTCACCAAGAAATGACGAAAGATCAAATTGGGATGTCTTCATTTTATCTGATTAAATCCAAAAAGTATATACTTTGCCAACCAGACCATAAGAAGTTATAGAAATGTCATAGGTGAACGATGATGTCGATTCTCAATCCATCATATACTCTTTAATACCCAAGAAAGACCCTTCATCATCAATCGGGTCAGAAATGAAAGCTTCTTCTTCACGATGTTCAAATTTTAACATTTCTTCTGATCATGAAAATTCTACTTCATCGTCTACTATGAAAATAGAAACAGAAGAAATAACACATGTTGAAGATGAAGAGAAAGATCTCAGGGATGCTCCCCTAGCATTTGAAGAGGGTATCTCTACCACTGTGGATGAACTCAGAGAAATAAATCTGGGTACAAAAGAAGATCCATGCCCCACTTTAATTATTGTGTCCATGACTCTTGTAGAAAAAGATATGTATGTTTCATTTTTAAGGAAAAATTGAGATATATTTTCATGGAACTATACAGAGATTCCAGGCCTTGATCCTGATGTTGCTACTCATCATTTGGGTTTTCTGGAAGAACATCGAGGATTTAAGAAAGCCGCAAGAAGAACACACCCAACTTATGCTTCCAAAATTGAAGCTAAAGTGGATAAGCTTATCATATATAACTTTATCAGAGAAGTTCAATATCCCAAGTGGTTGGATAATATCGTCCCTGTGAAAAAGAAGAACAGACAAATTAGAGTTTTCATTGATTTTAGAGATCTTAATCAGCATTGTCCTAAGGATGATTTTCCAGTTCCAATCACAGAACTCTTAATTGATGCAATAACTGGATACGAAGAACATTCCTTCATGGATGGATATTCCGGGTATAATCAAATCTTAATGGCTCCAGAAGATGAAGAATCTGTAGCTTTCAAAGCCCCTCAGGGTGTGTTCTGCTATCGGGTAATGCCCTTTGGCCTAAAGAATGCAGGCGCAACATATCAGCGTACAATGCATCGTATCTTCAAACCCTTTATAGGGAAGTTTGTTGAATGTTATGTGGACGATATGGTGGTTAAATCCAGGAAACTTTCTAATCACTTGGATGATTTGGAGGTTATATTCCACAAACTTCAGTAACATAATTTGAAGATAAAACCCTTAAAATGTGCTTTTGGGTTAACCTTAAGAAAATTTCTTGTCTTAGTTGTATGCCATCATGGTATCAAAGTCGATCCTGAGAAGACAAAGTCAATCCTTGGTATGTCACTTCCTCGAAATTTGAAATAATTGAGAGGAATTCAAGGACACTTATCCTATATTCGGCATTTCATAGCCAATTTGGCAGGAAAAAGTTTACCCTTCACAAAGTTAATGAAGAATGGAGTCACTTACCAGTGGACTGAAGAATGTCAAGAAGCATTTTATATTCTCAAGAAATACATCTTGAGTCCACTGGTAATTATTCCACTTGTTGAAGGAAGACCAATTTTCCATTATGTGACTACTTTAGATCAATCATTGGTTGCCTTTCTTGCTCAGAAGAATGATGCTGGGAATGAAAATAGCCTATACTCTCTCAGTCAGACTATGCTTGAAGCAGAAACCCGATATTAAAATATTCAGAAGTTCTGCCTAGAATTAATTTTTGCAGTTCAAAAGTTGAGACACTACCTACAACATCATGAGGTCCAATTGGTATCTCGCAATAACCCACTCAAATTCATCCTTAGTCATCCAATGCTTACAGGACATCTGGCAAGGTGGGCAGTTATTTTGCAGCAATTTGATATTCAATATGTGTCTCAAAAAGAAATAAAGGGCCAACCTCTAGCTAATTTCCTTGTTTAACACCCTTCAGTAGAAGATATATCTTCATATATTGATCTTCCTGGTGAGGAAGTCTTCTTTATTCAAGATAGTCTTCAAACATGGGAAATGTACTTTGATGGTTCTTCCAGAAGTCCAACAGGGAGGAAAATAGAAAATCCTAAATTCAAAAAAGTTGGGTTAGGAGTTGTGCTCATTCCTCTAGAAAAGGTAGTGTTACCCTATTCCTTCTCATTGTTGGGAGGTGGAACAAATAATGAAGAAGAATACCAAGCTCTTATCGCAGGATTAGAATTGGTGCTTCAAGTACAAGTGAATCACTTAAAGGTGAAAGGTGATTGAGACCTAGTAATCAAACAAGTCAATGGGGATTATGCAATCAGAAAATAAGGACTAATCCATTTGTATGATTATGTCAGAGAGTTAATGGCGTGATTTCTTACGGAATTGACATTTTCTTATGTCCCGAGATCACAAAATTCCCAAGCTGATGCACTGGCTAATATAGCCACAGCTCTGGAAGATCCAAATCGGGATGAGACAACCATCAGTATTGCCCACCATCATACAATTTCACCTTATGTTCAAACCAGAACAGAGGAAATCAATAAAATTAGTCCCATTCTAGAACCATATGGTCATGCTATAGGATGGATGACACCTATCAGGGAATACCTTCAAAATGGAACACTTCCACCTGATAGAGCCAAGAAAGAACAAGTTCGAAGATGTGTGGTCAATTTTACTCTTTATGACAGCCCTAATAACCTAGAAAAAATTCTCTACAAAAGAGGTTGATGGAATTCTCTTCAGATGAATTGACGGTGAAGAGATAATGGCCATCATGAAATAAGTGCATGCAGGAGTCTGTGGTTCCCACCAGTCTGGACATAGACTATATGATCAAACTTGAAGGCTTGGATTCTTTTGGCCTTTAATGATACAAGATTGTGTTGACTTCACAAAGAAGTGTCATTCTTTACAAGTACATGTCAACTTCATTCACCAACCCCCAGAGTTTCTTCATAAATCTAAATACTCGTTGCCATTTTCCACATGGGGAATGGATGTAGTGGGACCTTACCCTTTAACTACAGCCAAGCAGTTTAACTATATTCTTACTACTACTAGATTCTTTTCCAAATGGTCAGAAGCAATACCTTTCAAATAAGTCAGTTCTAAATGAATTGTTAGCTTCATCAAGTCTAACATAATTACCATATTTGGTGTCCCTCATACCATATTGTTGGACAATGGCACCAACTTCTGTTCATCCGAGGTGAGGAAGTTGTATGAAGAATACAATGTCAAATCCAATCATTCATCTCGGTATCATGCAGCGTCCAATGGCTAGATAGATGCCTTAAACAAGACTCTTTCAAATATACTGCAAAAGATGGTGGATAATGATAAGAAATCTTGGCCTGATAAACTCTTTCATGCTTTATGGGCTTATCAGACCACCACCCGCAATACAACGCGGTCAACTCCATATTCATTGGTATATGGAACGGAAGCAATCTTGCCCATTGAGGTTCAATTACCTTCACTCAGAGTAGCCATTTGTGATCGGTCATCTACAGATGAACAGTCTCAAAATTGATTGGATGAATTGGAATGATTATATGAGAAAAGATTGTGCACCCTGCATCACATGGAAGTCTATCAGAATCGAATATCAAGAGATTTCAACAAAAATGTGTGTCTTCATTCATTCATTCAGGGAGAATTGGTATTGGTTCTCAGAACTCCAATGATACCAGGAAAGAAACATCCCAAGCTTGAGCCAAAATGGGAAGGGCCTTATTTAATACATAAGGTCTACTCTAATGGAGCTTATTCTTTAATATCAATGGATAGAAAACTCATAACTACTCCAACCAATGCCAGATTTTTGAAGAAATATTTTGTAAAAACAAAAAATACTTCATCAATGGTCCATGCATATGACCTTAAACTATTTGCATGCCTCATGTACAGAAAGACGTTAAACTGCACCATTACGGTCCATGCATATGACCATAAACTATTTGCATTTCTATCGTCCAACATGACATTAAACTGTGATGTCCTATCTAAATGACTCTAAACTGTACAAAATTCCCTTACGTCCAGCAAGACGTTAAACTGCATCATCAGTTGTGGTCCATGCATATGACCTTAAACTATTTTCATCCCTTTCATCCATTATGACGTTAAATTGTGGAAAATCCCTAATACTTCCAACATGACGTTAAACTGTGTCCTCTTTGTCTTTACTGCATGACATTAAACGGAACAGTCCCCCTTTCATCAAGCATGACGTTAAACAGTATGGTTCCCATCGTCTTAACTATAGGACGCTAAACTATACAGCACTCTTATTGACCAACATGACGCAAAACTATGTTCACGTCCAACATGACATTAAACTGTGTCCCTATAATACATCATGAATAATGTTAAACAGTATTTTGTCCCTGCTACATGACATTAAACTGTGCAGCACCAATAGTCCTCACTACAAGACTTTAAATTGCATAGTCCCTTCATATGTCCTACATGACATTAAACTGTTCATCGTTAAGGTTGTTGCTACCTCTTGTTTCTCACACTGAGTATGACTCATGTGAGCTTAGAGTAAACTTCAACCATTACACCCTCTCTGGGCCGCTAACCACGCGTAAGTCCCAACACCATTTTTTAGGTCATTGTCCCCAAGAACAACTTGATCACTAATTCATTTTTTAAATTGAACTACGCGGACTTTGATCCTTTCCTTCTAGGCTGGGTACGTAGGCAACCTCCCAAGGTTCAATACCAAAACCAATCCCTTCATGTCGGTTCACTTCCATCTCATACAATTTTGATTCGTGAAGCCACCCCCAAAATAAATATCTTTACATTGGTTCACCTTTGTCCTTGATATATGACGTTAAAATGTATATCATTTTTTTTCATGTACGACAATAAACTACAATATTCTTTGATACCCTCACCTGAGAGGGAATCATTATTTACATTGATCTCCAATCATGATATATTCCAAAGACTATGTGCATACATGGCAATGCCTAAGCCTTTTATCTTGGGTCAAACCATCATTGCACTAAAGTCCCCTTTCACCATTCACATGTACGAACCAAATCTGTACATAGGGTATTTATAGAACTACGTGGGCTTGTTTCCCATCCTTATGGGATATGTAGGAACATTCGAGTGTCCCTCGAATCCATCCCCAAGTCGTTTGGGCCTAACTCCAAATTCCACATTCAGTCCCTTGGCGGAAAAGTCCCTGCGAAAACACACATTGACTATTTATTATTATGGTCCGAGCTATATGACCCTAAACTATGATATCTCATACTCTCGTCCCTCACAACATTAAAAATATATTTCAAGAACTATGTATGGCTTGATTCCCATACTTATGAGATACATAGTGAAGTCCAAAATTTCAATTCAGGACCCAGCCACAACATGATTATGATCTCCATAACCCTTTTCTTGACTTCTAGTCACAAAATGTCAGAAACCCAAGAGCTCTTTTGCTTGACTATGCAGTACGTGCCCTTAGGTGGCCTTGCATAAACAGTCTATATAACAGACTTGTCATCCAAAAGATACTATTATGTGACTATGCAGCCAATGACCTTAGGTGCCCCTGCATAATTTGACCCCCTAATGGGTTTTTTAAATAATGGTAACTTCATTCTTGGGAAGAAAACCCCTTTTGTCCTTATTGGTCTTATCGACAATATGTAAGGGACCGCAGAAAATAGCCATCCTTAACATATTTGTCTCGTACTCCTTTTTCATGATCTGAAAGTATTCAAGTCTATGGTTTATATTTCTCTTCCCTACGCTTGGGTCAGACCTTCGTAGAAGTGACATTCATCCAGTTCATAGACAATCTTGTTTGGAAATATCCTCTCCATATTAAAGTACCTCTCTCCATACAGAAAACTCTATGCTTTGGAAAATTTGAATCTCCATAAACTTCCACCGGCTCTTCAGCAGTAGAAAATAAATTTTTGAGAGTTCTTTTGCCTGACTATGCAGTGTGTGCCCTTAGGCGGCCTTACATAAACAGTCTACATAAAGGACCTGTTAGCCAAAAGATACTATTATTTGACTATGTAGCCAATGCCCTTAGGTGGATCTGCCTAATTCAACCCCCTAACGGGTTAGTTAAATAGTGGTAACTTCATTTTTGGGAACTACTTATTCTAATACCTTTTAGAAATTTTTTCATATCATTCCTCATATTCAAAATTTATTAAGTCATTGTTTACATTTTTTCCCTCATACTCGAGTGTGGTAATATGTTTTCAAATAGATTTTCAAGGAATTGAGTCAATTTTAATCCATTCAGTCAAATCTATTTTGACCTTAAACATTATCCTTTTTATGTATGATGTACATCACTTTAAACTTCCCATAAAAGACAAGGGAACTCTGAACAAAAGTCATATTCCAGCTCCCTAAACATACATTTCGTATGATTTAGGTAATATTGAGCAATTTAAAGATTCAAAGTTTGTAGGGTTATTTATACTAATCCTAGAAAAAATAAAACTATGATTACTAGGCCCATTGTCTTAGGTAAAAATTTAAAGCAGGTAGCAGGAAAATGCGTGCACAAATGATTGAAATTGAAAGTGTTTTTCATTGATGCACAAGAGTGAGAAGGAAATCCACAGACTGGAGTCTCTTCTTATTTTTAGGAATTACAAAATACTTTCAACATAACTCTTCATTTGATTTACGGCATCCCGAGATTCATCAGAAGCCTCATAGAATTCATTCATTCAACTGGATACAATAAGAGATGCAGTGATACCAGCTCTTCTTGGAACAATTGTAATAGATTGTTCTTGAGTGCGGTTTGAGAAAATTTTCTGCTGATCAAATAGTGACTTTGTTTCTGTCCAAGAGATGTGGAAGATAGATACATGGATTTGAGAATGAAGCATTGGAAGTAAAGAGCCATTTGGAAAGATTACTCTTTTCAGATATTTTTCTAATTCCATGTTTGTCTTCTCTCCACCAACCGGCAGTGGAAAACATTTCAGCCCATGGGTTTTCCATTTTCATATCTGCAAGGAAATGGCATGGAGGAAAATTTTGAAGGTTCTCACCATTGTTGTTTCTCTTAATGCACTACATAACCGAAATAGAGGAGTAATAGTGCAGATGCATCTCAAACATATAGTTCATTGCATCTAGAACATTGACTCCTTGCAGATGACCATGACCATACAGAGGCAGGTAGATGATATGTGGGAAATTAACATGATATTTCTCCAAGTACATGGCCAAAGTAGATAGAGTTTTGTCACAGATATCATAGTAATAATGGCCAATGATGTTCATCATGTCATCAATCTGCTTTATAGCCAGCTCATCAGCCATTCTGATTCTATTGGGATCCATTTCATCTACACAAAAGCTGAATAATTAACTCTTAAGTAAGTTGATTTTTCATAAATTTTGTGACGAAAAGTGAAAAAAATGGCTAAGGCATTAAGGCGTGCAAGTCCCAAAACGGGCGAGCAAGTATAAGTGTGTCGCACAAGTCTTGGCGCGCAGGTATCACCGTGCAAGTCCAAATACCTCTATAGCAGTGTGACAGTAAAGAAACAACGGAAAATAGAGAAACTTGTGCAGCGAAGTCAACTTTCATGGAGAGATCTCAAAATTTGTAAATTTGGTGCTTTGTGCGAGGAATGACCGCATATATATAGGCCAGGCCGCAATCCTACGTTCCTAAACCCCTGTGCGGCTAACACTTGTGCGCCGAAATCTGCGTGCTCAACAGAACTTGCACGCTGCATGTTCCTTGGTCTTCTTCTTTTCCTCAGAATCACATCCTCACTTCATTCGGATCCAACTCTGAGGGGGGACTTTTGTTGATGCTCCTTTCCGTCATAGAGTCTAACAAATCGAAAAGGGAAATACCTTGAACCCAAAGTGATTCATCCTTTGAGGACACATCAAAAATTGACAAAGTCATGAACAAAGATTCAAATGCACTTGGGTCGCGCAAGTTCCACCAAGGTCGTGCAAGTATACTTGTGTGCCGCCCAATGGTCGTGTAGGTGACTTGTGCACCCTCTTTGAAATTCCACCCAAGGTCTTCACCAGCCTATTAATACCCCAGGTGGGCCCCCCATTTAGGGGATGGAAAATTCCAGACACTCAGATTTAAGCTCCCGGTGCCCTAGTCTCTTCTCAAAGCTTCTGAACACTTCTAAAGTAATTTCTTGCCTAGAACGGAAGATCTTAAGATGGGGAGTGAGGCCTAAGTGTTGAAACTCATCAACACTTGCGCGCCTAAATGGCCACCCCTTAAGGGAAATGGCCACACTTGCGTGCCTCCTTACCCATTCAATAGAACTTGCGCGCCACCCTTCTGGAAGCCCCTAGGGATAGTACAAAGGGCTTGAGCCAAGTCTCTCCCATGTATTACCTTAAGGGTTGACCGTCATGCAAGTACCCATGTGTTGCGCATGTACACCAGCGCGCCCACGCAGGACTTGCACACCCCTCTCTTTTTGGGTGTCCTTCCTTCCCATTTCACCTCTCTTATGCCTATCCACCTCTCCTATTCAAGATTCAGCATTCAAAACCCTCTTTAAAGCCATTTTCTTCGGCATGGTTCTCTTGTTGGATTCTTTATCTGAAAGGAATTATGTGCAACATCTGTCAAAACCTAGTGATTTACACATCTCTATGTCACTAAGGTTAGAGATTTAATTCATTCAACCTCATACATTAAAGATGAGAGAATCCTTAACCCGGGCCTTCTTTTTAGGAATAAGCCCCCGTCCAAGTTCTCTTAATTTGGGAATCCTCTTTAGGAATAAGGCCCATGTCCCCTAAAATGGGCATCCTCCTTAGGAATAAGACCCAGTCATAATTTCCCAAATATTGGCATCCTCCTCAGGAGTATGCCCCAACCATAATTCCCTTAACCTGGGCTTCCTTTTTAGGAGTAATCCCGAGTCTTAAAATCTACAAATTTGGGCATCCTCCTTAAGATTAAGCCCCAAGTCCCTTAATTCTAAAATTACCTTAACATGGGCCTCCTCCTTAGGAATAATCCCCAGTTTTCAAATCCCTTTAACATGGGCCTCCTCCTTAAGAGTATGTCCCTTTCACAAGTCCTTTAACCTGGGCCTCCTTCTCAGGAATAAGCCCTATTCATAATTTCTCTTCACCAGTCTTAATTTACTTTTGATCTGGGATTCCTTCTGAGGAATAAAACCCAATCATAAGTCCCTCCTAATTTGGGCATCTTTCTCAAGAGTAAGCACCAAGTTAGAGTATTCAAATATACATAAAAGCACATATACCTTTACGGAACCTGTTCTTGGACTTCTTCTTTGAAATATGTCTTGATCTCTATCTATTTGGGTATTCATACATAAATAGGCCCTACTTCATTTCTTATGATTGCATCTTTCATGGCACAATTGTCTTGTTTTACCAATATCTCTTATTTCTCACACCGAGCATGACTCACGTGAGCTTAGATCATAAAAGCAATTATGACATCTTTCTTTGAGCCATCAATCATACATAAACATCGTACTCCCTTACTCAAACTACATGGGTTCTAATTCCTTTTCTAAATAAGGATACATAGGTATCCCACCTGCGGTTACGATCCCAACACTGAAATAATCCATGTCCTTCTGAATGACAATAAACTTCAAGTGCCCCACTGAGTGGATTTAAAACCAGTATGGTTATAATAATGACCAAGATATTTCTATATAATGTTTCAAAGGATACCATTGACTAAGAATCTCTAAACAAATATAGATGATTCTCTATCGATGAAGAACATCGAATACATATAAAAGATTCTATAAATTTCCTACATATCAATCATTGATTGTCAGATCTAAAGGAAGGCTCATTTTATACTTGGTAATTTAATAAGGATTTACAAACATAACTTAAATCTATAAAGAGAGTCCCGGAGTGGAAAATAATTCCCCTCAAAAAGGTGTGATGAGTCCGTCCTCCCATCCCATCGACCAATGAAAATTATTAAGCCTTATCAGTTCACAACTAATGAGCACCTTCCTTTAGAAAGTATGTCCAAATGGATATAGAATCATTGGATGTTTCTGGTTCTACGAACAAACTTATTAGAAACTGATTGGAATGTTTAAACCTTAAATTAACAAGGTCATTCCCATTTCTAGAGGAAACACTACATATATCACTCTAATTAGTCTAATCGAGGAGCACAATCTCATAATCATAATAAGATCTATCTAAGGGCCACTATCCAAAGCATGATTCTAAACTAGTGTTCCATGTATACAGAACCTTCCCACCTAAACACTCGTGGTTACCCATGAATCATAAAAATTACTGATTATATTAATAAATAAACACATAAAATTATATATAACAAATAAAATAAAAATTCAAACCCTCTCCTCCCACTCCCTAATAAGAAAAGTCCTCCATTCCATCAAGAGGGCATATAAAAACAAATAATCCCCTTCATCTGGAACCATCACATTCATAGCATTATCACAATATATTTTCTAAAATACAAGGGGCATTTATTATGGGTTTTTTATTTTCCTAATAAATCATTGGGAAATTTCCCTTCGAACCTCATGAGAACCAATTATAAAATCCAGTTGCAAATTATTATTTTAAAACTAAATATTTAAATGTTATTTAAAACATCCAATACTTGATGGATTTACCTACCTTTTTATAATCCAATAACACCTATATCTTTTAAATTAACTCAATTTATTTAGTTTATGAACCAAAATATCCCTTTCAATACAAAATGTAAAGTAAGAATACCATTTATGAATTTATACAAATTCTAGGAGTGTAAGGATTTCCAAAAATAGGATTTATATGTTTAAAATTAGGTTACTTCCCATACGCATTGGGTGAAACTCAAAATTATCAAGATCCTTTTATCAAATCATGTTATATACGCTTGATGAAATTTTTTTAATACATATAACATGGATTTAAAAATCAATAAATCATATTTTTTAAGTTTAAAGATCCATGAAAGGGACTACCTACCTTGAAATTTGTATCCTTCATTAACAATGGTGAATTCCCACCACAATAGTACCAAATAATAATTAAAACCCTATGAAGAAACCTAAAATACTAAAATACCCATGATAAAATTGGGCATCATAGAACCTTAGGTCCCTATAACCATTATAAGGGAAGGTAAAATGAGAATAAAAATACAAATGAATGAGGAGGAGACTTAGAGGTTATTACCATGCAGGAAAAACCTTGAATATTAAATAGAACTAATAATCCTCTGAGATGGGAGGTTAAATTGATAGGGAGAGGGCTTAGGGTCATGAAAGATAAATGAAAAAGTGGTGCATGTGATTTGGGGTAAAAAAATAGGTGAATTGATAAAATCCACTTTTTAATGATTTGGGAACTCGACATGGTTGGTCAGACTGTGCTCCAACTCTGTGAGAATCACTAGAGGCCATTGATTATGGTACGCAGGTAGAATTCTTGATTGGATTAATCATAAACCAACAATTTGATTTGATCTATTATAAATAATATTCATATTTCACTATATTCACTTTTTTTAACTAATTATGCGTTAAACAATGTGATAAGCACTTTATCCCCAAAACATCCAAATTTCAAGGAAAATTCACCAAGGATGAGAGAGAAACAATGGTGACTTGTAAATGACTAAAATAATAGATAATATTAGGTTTGGGGCATGAAAATCATCCCTACCATCACTTTATTTCCCCCAGAAAGCATTATAATGACATATTGATCAATAAAAGTACTAAAGTTTCAACTATCAAAACAAAGACACAATTCAGGAGATGAGAACCCATTGATGAAAAAGGAGCATAATTAAGATACCAGATTATTTTCAATGTACTTAAAATTGAGAATCCCATACATACCAAATCTTGAACATAAAAATTTATCTTAAAAGGCAAAATACTCATAGACCTAAGGTCTCATAACAAGAAAAAAATGGCTTGTAATAGAGAAAGGATTACCCCCTCATAAGAGTTCCCAAAAACAAGTAACACCCTTACCCAAACATAAACTATTCCAAAAGGGGTATACTAAGGCATTCCCAAAATCAATTGGAGTATTCATAGAATATACGCAATATAAAACTACACTAAATTGATAAAATTAGGTTTAGTTTGGGTAAGGAAAATGGATTATATCAATAATTGGATTCCACTAATCATAAGAAAATACAAGGAGACATGACATTTGTTTTCAGTAAGTGGTCCTTATGTAGTGGTATCCCCACCATTTTTGAACCTTCATCAGACCCGAACATTTGAAACTGACACAGGTCAATAAATCCTATTAAAACCTAGGAACTAAAAACAAAATTTTAATGACACAAGACTTTCCAAAAAATGCATCTAAAATTTATAAATAACTAACATAGAAATTAATAATTCACCATAATAAATTTTAATTAAGAATATATTTCTATAAATCCACAAACATAATCATCCTAAAACATCACACTACCTAAAAAAATATGTTACAATACATGACTATAGAAGGTCAATGGGAAAATAAATAGGACCAGAGAAACAAATCTTAAACATACATTTCTTCAACACTAGGTTATGTGTTTTGAACCTAAAGATCTTCCAAATGGGAAGATCATGTGTTGCCACTCTTATAATAAATTACTTGGTAGGAAATTCATAAATTAGCTAAACGAACATTATTATGATAAGTATTGGGAGTTTCTAGATATTAAGGATTTTTTTCCCCACCTTCTTTCACTTGTGTAACACCCAATACATGCTTTCAGAAGAGCCCTATATGAAGAAAATAAATTTATATCGATGTCACTGCAAGAATTCTTAAAGATGGCTTGTATCTCCTCCCCTTCCCTCTAACTGGACTTCCACCACTATTCCTAAGGGAAAGTGAAAATAAATTTTTTTCTATAATACATTCCAAGTAAGATATTATCCTTATGGCCTACTTCACTAAACATTTATAAGTGTTAAGGCCAAAGGGAGAAACTATTGAAAAAATATTTTTTCGAACACCCTTTTAAAAATATAAATCCTTTAAGGATTTTTCTATGTCTAAGTTAGGAATGTATGGCACAATATTAGTTAATTTATATGAATATTACAAAAGGGATTTATCATTTTATTAAAGGAAATAAACCTCTATAACCATTTCTATTTTCACGTATTTGGGGAAGTATTTCTATATGAACAGTTCTTTGAACCCTTCCAATGATTGGTTCTTTTGTGGTTTAGTTCAAACAATGGATATTCGCCACTGCCAACATGAAGCACCTAGAATAAAGGTTTCAAACATGAGCTTAAGAGAGTTGGGAAGTTCATGATTGAAAAATATATCCTTAATACTCCAAAACTAATACTCTTCTTTCTAAGAATCTGGAAGAGGGTTCTAACTTTGGGTCTATCAAATGAAATCCTTATGTTGTGTTAGGAGGGGAATACCACTAAGATTCATAACCCAAACAAATAGAGCAACCAACTCTGATGGGTCTTGATTAACCAAAGGGAATACTTATGGTTAACCACCCATATATCCCTCTTAAGAAACCATTAGGAATTGATGGGGCTATACTCTAAAAGTAAACAATTAAAACACACTATAAATTAATACTCCCAAACCTAAACATAAATTAATACATCAATCTCAAAATAACATTTCAACAACTCTCAAATCCTATAATACCATAAACCAAATACAAAAAAAGGGTGACTAATTAAAACATAAAATGAATCATTAAACTAATAATCATCCATAAAATCTTAATTACATAAGAAAATATATTGGACTTATTAGAAAATATATATGACCATTCCTTTAAAAACATTGTTTAATTAAAAACTTCAAATGCCTTTTGAAACATTTTTTAAAAATTTTACTAATCTCATTCTTAAAAAAATTTCATTTCATGGATTCTTCAAAAGTGTAGGAAATAATTTCCTATAAAATTTCACAAAAATACTACCAAAATATTATAACCAATTGAAAAAAATTTATTTTTATTAAATTAAAACACTTTTAAACCCCTATTTGATTTTAATTTTCAAAACGTTTAAAAAAATCCGGTAATATTTGGTAAATTCTAACTCATTTTCAAAACATCCCAAGGTTTCTATTTTAAATAAAATTTAAAAAAACCAAAATATCATTTATAAACCATAATATACATCCAAAGTCATCCCAACATAATAGTAAGAGTTATTAAGGGTGACCAGACTCATGAGGAATGAAAATTAAAATAGTTCAAAAAAATTAACAACTACAAGTGGTTTAGCCACACGGTTGAGAGAACTATTCACTAACCATGTGAATATCACTATAAGGTATCAATATTGATATGAAAATTTGGAACATGGTTTCCAGACCATGCATAGTTATCGTGTGACCCTAAATTTTCAACCAAATTCAATTTCAGAAAAACAAAATTTCTCAAAAAAAATCATAAATTTTCAAAACCAAAATAAAAAAAACCCAAATAAATACCAATAATATTTAAAGAAATTATATAAAAAGATCATATTTAAGAAATAAATATCTTATAAAACCTTGGTAACTCATGAATTTCCATATAAGGAGGTGATTTGGCACCTACCCATGAACAAATACATGTTTTTTTATGATCTTACCTCCATTGACTAGAAATCCCCAAATATAAAGGGGGCTCTAAAACATATTCCCCCACAAGAATCTAGCTACGATACCATTTTTTCTTGAACCAACTCCAGACACACCTAATTAGGGCACCCAATATAGCCTATTTACAGGGCCTGAGTGGTGTTCCGAACCTATTCTTGTTAAAAACAAATTCCAAGTGAATCTAATAGGTCATGTTAGAAAGGATTTCACCTAAGGGATTTATAAAAAATCAAGTAATTCCACTCAAAATTATGGCATGAATATTTTATACATTGGAGTTCCGTGTCATATAAATAGAAACCTTTGAAACAAAAAACCCAAACAAGAATAGTAATGTGAATATAAAGAATAATGAAAACCAAGATAAAAAAACTACACAAGCTAGAAAATGATCAATAAAATGATACAAGGTACATAGTGAAAGCAGAAAGTTGGAAATATTAATACATAATGTGTTTTAAAATAAATAAAATAACCAAACACTACTGGAAATTTAGGCTATAAACACAGTTTAGAACTGTTTCTATAAGTCATGAAAATGAGGCTATGGGTAATAACCATGATTTAATAGACTGTGGAAGCTATTGGAGTGGCAATAGATGTCACGGATATTGCCACGGTTTGAACTGTGGATATAGGGCTATATCCATGGTTTGAAACGTGGTTATAGCCATGTAGAAACGATTCGAACCCTGGTACAAAACCTATATCCACATTTTCCAACCATGGCTATAGCTTCTGACATATAAACATATAGCCACAGTTATAAACTGTGGCCCTAGTTCTATTGACACGGTTTAAACCATGTCTATAGGTCTAGATTCATGGTTCAAACCATGGATATAAGTATATATACATCATTTGAAATTGTGGTTATATCCTGTAGAAACTGTAAAACACAAAACCCAGCACACCCCCTTCCCCTTTCAATAGAACCTAGTAAACCCCCTCCCCCTTCCCCCAACACACCCCTACCTCTGCCCCCCCCCCCCCTCGCACACCACATCTCCCCCTATAAACCCCTTTTACCCCCACTACACCCTCACCCTTCCCCTTAAACAGAACCTGCATCACACCCCTTCCACCCCCACCCCACACCCTCCATATTCCCCTTACAACAAAATCCATCACACCCCCACCCCCTGCCACCACACATCTGCTTTCCCTATGCCCCCTCCCCCAACACACCCATGCCACCCCCCCCCCCGCATAATACATGAATTCCCTACCCACCCCATGCACCCCCCGCACACCCTCCCCCTGCACACCCCAGGCGCCCCTTCACACCCACTACACACCCCTTGTACCCCCCCCCCCCCCCGCACCCACCCTCTGCCCCTTTCAACAAACCCAACACACACCCCTCCCTATGCCGCATTCCCCCTCCTTGTACACCCCCTACCCCCTTCACCTTGTACAATTTACTATATTACCATGAACTATGATATGTTAGGGTTATTTATTATAAGAATGTTTATCTTCATGGACTAACTCAACAATATGTTGATAGAACAAGCTTTAATGGTTACTATTGGTGTTGTGGATCCTTTGGACATATCCTAAAATTTTGGTTTTAATATGTCACTACCATGGAATTTTGTTGATGTAATGGGGGGTCTTATAAATAAAAGAAGAAGTAATTCTATGATAGATAACAATAGTCTCAAGTTAAAAAAAATGGAAACTATGAAATTAGAAAATAAGACTCTATGGTTTACTATATATGAGTAAGATAAATGAAGAAAATATAAATATGTCCAAAAAATACTAGTTAAGATTCAAAGTTTAAGGAAGCATAATTTTTTTCTCATGCTAAAATCATAATAAGAAAAATGAATGACCATAAGGAGTTGTATGGGAGATTCAAGACCACTGATCATATTGCAATGAACTATATTACATTCCTACATAAACAAAAGGAAAATATGCTAAAGAGGAAGCTATCATAAAAGGATGCATGTTCCTTTGTTTCTCATGAAATCAAATAGGTCTCATCCAATATTCATATTTTGAACAGTGAGTCCACCAAGTTTTCAACAAAGACATATGATAAGAAAATTGTGGGGAACTAATGAAGAGTATCCCTAGTGATATAGTTGGGAAGTATTGATTATCTTGGTTGATAGGGATCCCTCAACCTTCCTTCTCTCACTAAATGGAAAGGTAACCCATCATTATTCCCTTTGTTTTATTTATATTAAATTTAAGGGAATTAAAAGAAATAAATTAAAGGGGTAGATATATGAGGCTATCAAAACTGTACAGTATGAGAGATTATCAATCATAAAACATGATTATTATCATCATAATGATAAGGTGAGTGTATCCCTTTAGTGGGAGAAAAATGTGATGAAGGGTGTTAATGTGAGCCAATTCATTAAATCTTTAATTTTGTGGAAAACCTTGTAAAACTAAACATTGAGGTATTTTAGTCATACTTTCTACCCAAGTTTTGACTATGAAAAATCTTTTTATAAATTAGGTTGTTGGTTGATGTGTTTGGTAATGGAAAAGGGGATTTGTATGTATTGAAGATAAACCTTTTAATTTTTTTGTAGATATATGTGTATAATATAGATCATAACATAATAAATCTTCTAGAATATCCCCAAAATTTGAAAATTTGGAATTGTGACACAAGAATTGATTTATGGAAAGCATTGATAACCTTGGTATTTTACTCATTTTTCTATATCAAGTTAACCCATGTAGACTTAGATTTGATTATCTAGAGGCTCATTCAAATTAAATCAGATTGATTTATCTTTTTCTCTCATAAGTGAACTATGATGATATAAAAATTTAAATAGGGAGATGGGTATTCTATGGAAAACACTTTTCATAAAGGAGAATAAGGAAAAAATAAGTGATATATAACACCTCATATTCCCTTCTAATTTATTTTCAATAAGGGGGATATGAATTTCTATGACATTGGAGAATTTTAAAAGGGTATAGATCAAAAAATAAAAATGGGTATATTAAAGTTCCTAAATCAAGATATTTTATTTATTTTAAATGAGTTTATGAAGAACTATAGTTAAATTAAGATGGGTTTTAAGGATACAACTTGAAGAACTCAAGTAAAGAGGTTCAAGACAAAGTTATAAATTTAATTCTAATGATTGTTTAATTGATCTTCAATAAAAATAAAAGTTTTTATGGGTGAAGAAACCATGTCTACATCATTTTATATAATTTTTAATTCCTTGGGATTGATTGGTAATTGTATGAATTCATTTTGAGTTGAAATTTTTACCTATGTAAAGTTAAATATATATTTATGTTGACTAAATAAAGGTAATACTTTAAGTTAACTACTTGTATAAAATTTGTATGAATCCTGTAAAAATTTAAGTTAGGGATTTAGTAGTTGTAAAAACATAATTGAAGTTATATATAAAGGTTTCACTGAAATTAGGTAGATGCATAAAGGTAATTGGATACCTTTGTAAAGGTGAAATCACATTGTATAAAGGTAATTTGGAGATTTCACTACCTACATGAAGGTATTCAAAGAACTGTTTAAAGGTAAAGAAAAAATATATGGCCTATTTAAGGTGATACTAATCTATATAAAGGTCATTAATGACCTACATAAAGGTAACACTAAAGAAAAAGATAATGTATCAAGGTAATTTGTGACCTATGTAAAGGTCATCTGAGGAAGATGATAGCTACGTAAGGTTTATCTGTGATTTGAAATAACTATATAAAGTTAATGTTTTGATTACACCATATGATCCAAGGTGATTTTTACCCATGGTGAAGAGATAAAAGCCATTTCCTGGGGTTTTGTGAAATGAAAACACAGCTACACCATAGTTAATTACTAAGGGGTGTTTTGTTGATTGTGGTAAGATTATAATTTGTCTATGAGAAACTGTCAGTCAAAAAAATTGGAGATGAATCGAGTGCCTCAAATGAGAGAATAAGGGTTAATGATTAAAATGGAATGGAAAACATCATAGCTCATTTATGGTGTATGTTTTGAGAATTCATTGATACAAAAAGAAAAAAAAACATGGAGTGTTACACCATAGACTATTCCATGGTGTTGAATGAATTCATAAATTCATGGAGTAATATTTAAATATAATTAAAAGAATGGAATTTGTGGGTATAGTGAGGCCAAAATTATTCATATACCATGAGAAGAGTAAATTTAGTGTCTTTAGGGGTTTTCAAGGGATATATTATCTCAATTTAAATTGAGATCGAAGACTGTGTTTATAGAAGATTTAAAAGCTACTAAAATCATAGAAATAATATTCATGATATTATTATATGAATTTATATATATATATGATAATAAATGATAAATTAATTAGATAACATGATACTAATTTCAAGAAATAATTTTTATGTATCAAATAGGAGAATTATACTTCATCTAAGAGAGCCTATGGGTTGAGATCCCCCTGAGAGAATGCATGTAAATCCAAAATGCACGTAATATGATCATAAAAATGGGGGAATCCATGAGGCCTTAGATTGTGAAAACCAATGAAAAGTTAATCCAATGTCTTCTGGGCTAAATGTATCACCTCAACAAACAACCTCAACCAGAATATGCTACCAGTAAAAGCTCATTAACCTATGAATGTTAGTGATCTGGTCAGTAAACCAACTCGTCATCCTACCCTTAGGATAATTTCTAAACCATTCTAACTGTGACACTAATGGATTACCATCACTATTCATTCCTCAATGGTAATTTTGTCTTCCCCAATTGATATACAATCTATCAGGAATCTCATTATTTCAAGATGATATTATTTATTGTATAAGGGGATTCAATTTTATGAAATTAGAGCATAGACGATGGGGAAACACCATAGTTATTTATATTTCTCACTCAATTCTAAAAAACTTTAAACCCTATTCCCTAATCACTTTAACATTTGACCTTTAATCAAGAGGGGAAATCAAATAGAACTGATGAAGGTGATTCAAGAAGTTCAAAGAAATCTAATTAGGTACGATGTAGTGAATTTTTTCTGGTAAGGTAGTTGATTTTATCATGTTCAATTTTATAGTGATGTTACTAAAGATAGTGTCAAGTTTTCAACAACGGTTATTTTTGATTGATGAAAATAAAACTAATATTTTCTTTAATTTTTAGCTTTTTATAAGAATGCTCTATTCATGTTTTATCAAAATTAGGATATTGTCATCCCTAAAGTGAAAAACATTTCATATTGAGTTGGTTGAAATTTTCTACTAACCACATAAAAGGAGATTAATGTTAATCCCTATTAATGAAAAAAAATTAAAAAAGTCAAGAAATTATAGAATTAAAATTAAAGGGATAGGAATAGGGAACCTACCTCAACCTCAAGACGCACTGCTTTTGACGATGACAGCTTGAATATTTCTTTTTTTCCCACTTACATGCATATGAACCTTCACATATATATAATGACACCTAGCCCCTATATTAATATTTTTATGTCCAAATATGCACTAGGGGGTCCTTAGATATATGTTTATACTTTCATATACCCCTTTTCACTTACACATGTATGCATTTTTCATGTCTATATATAATCACACCTAGCCCAATATATATATTCTTAATTCCATTATTGAATATATATATATATATATATATAAAGAGATAACTTATATATGTATATGTCTACCTACACATACACATGTAATTCACCTTTACCAACTACGGCTCAAATCCACCTCAACGAGATCCAAAATGCATTGTAAAAATATAAGAAACCCAAAAATCACAGAATCCCTAATTTAAATTGGGTCAAAGAATAAAAAATTATGAAACCTTACCTAAATCTAATGTCGAACTCACAGCCTTCGATAGTGATGGATAGAACCGACCTCATCATAAGAAACCATTAGTATATAGTGAATGGGAAAAGAAGTGAGATATAATGACTTCTAATATATATGTGATCTGTGTGGAAACTATAAATGATAAATGATAAATGACTCCATAACAATTAATGAACAAAGAATATTCATATTGATATTTATGTGTAATATAAGATTTTTATTTACAATATTTTTTTTGAGAAGTTAATCTTCAATTCATTAATCTATATCATAAATTAAATATGTTATTATATTAAAATAAAACTTTTATATTAATAGCACAAAGTGTATCTAAATATAAAGATAACATAATAGTGACATAAAATCTTATATTTGAAAAAAAATCATTATATATTGGTCATATGAGGAATATGGTTGTTGTTATGTTTACATTATTCATGTAGTCCTCGTTAGTTAATGTATTTAATATCATCACAAATAAATTATAAATTTCACAAAGGTTTATAAACTACACAACTTATAATTATTTGAATTAGATGTCATATATCTTATAACCCTGCGACAGTAGGAGTAGTTTGTTTTTACAAATATCAAATAGGATGTTATCATGGGTTACTCTCCAACTAACACACCATGAATTTCAGTGACCCAACTGAGGAAGCTCATTGAGTACACTCTCATCTCATCTATAAGGTATGCACATAGGGTAGATAAATTAAATATCATTTATTTTGGTTATATGACATGAAGTGTCATGGTAATACACATTGTAATAGTCTATAGATCCAATGGATGTTCCTTAGGGATTGTGTATGTGAGAGTATGAGTATTTCTCATGTTTTGATGGGTTTGAAAAGAACTAAAGTCATGGTGACATGGGTAAATAGAATGAGATTCATATTAGGTCAGTGTGTTCTGTATGTGGAAGATTCTAGATATGGGATGATGGTTGTGTGGCACAACCAGATCTATTTTCTATAAATATTCTTGTTGGGTGACTAGGTTTATCACATATTATTGCTCATATATAGCATCTTTGTAACTTTTTTGGTATGCTTCTCATAGTAAATATTAATGCAAACTAAAATCTCATAAAAATATCTAAATCCAAAATCCAAATATTATCATAAATTTAGCAATTAAAATTTAATTTCATACAAATATGAAAAATATTAGTTAGTGAGTAAGTGTTTTGAAGGTATCTCATAGGGTTTTGGTGACTATGTGTCTTGAGGCTCTTTGAGAATTTCATGGCTTAAGGTAGGGGCAACACTCTTATCTAATATCCCATGAACTAAAATATCAATAACTTATTTAAAATAAAATCATTAAAACAACACTAACTAAATAGAAATAGAAAGTGAAATACATCTCTTTGAATGAGTTTTTAAGGTATAAGTAAATCATAGATGTTACATTCTATTAGTAACACTTTTCAATCTTACAAGAAGATCCTTATTGTTATGCTTGTGATTGGAAGCAATTCATCCTCAATCATACACTGAAATCAAGAAAAATATGAATATAAAATAAATATGACTATTTTATATAAATTAAAACTAATATTATTAAATATAGACCAGCCTTGGGTTTAAAATATAATGTTATGATGACTACTGTTCCTCTAGCTCCACCTTCCCCCCACCTCCAAAATAGGAAAAAAAAAGAAAAACACATAAATATTTCATCAACAATCCTTGAAAAAAAAATATTTCATCAATGAACCTCTTGTAGTTCTTTAGTTTTATAAATTTTCTCAAAATTTTCTTACATTAATTATTAATGGAAGATAAAAGGGGGAAAAATAAACATCATGAACCTACATACATCATTTTATAAAATTAGCATAATGGGAGGGATCACTAACCTTGGATATTTAAGGATCACATACTATTTTTTGAATTTTAACCTTCTATTCAACATTAATACTTTTAAAATGTAGATAAAATAAAGAAATTTTAATAAAATAAAAAATATCACTACGGATCTCATTGGGGATGGAAATTAACAACATATGTTGGACCCAAAATTAAAAATCATAACAAGTTCATAGATAATAGGGACACTGAAGACAAATTAATGTGTTTGATATTTGAAAATAAAAAAAGAACTAAATAAAAACATGTTTATATAGAAGTGTGTGGATGGATAAGACTGACTATGAGTGTGATGAGTATGCTTCGAAGAAAGGGTTGGAGTCGGCTCGTGTGGGTTTTGATTTTGGAAATTAACTCACACTATGATATGTAAATTTTTGTAAATCTTATGTATTGTTTTACACTTTTGGAAAATCTGATATATCATAAGAATAATATATTCTGAGTAAAATTACATCTGATGATATATGAACTAATCTTAATTGTTTAATATATCAAAAATGAGATTGGATAACTAAGGGTGTATTTAATATGGTCAATATGAATGATCAAGGGTTGATTCAATATTGTCTTGGTTCATCTTATTCACCATGTAATTTTTACACTACAAATTGTTAGATGTCTTACAATAGTACAAGCATAAGAAAAACTTGATTAATCTTTCATAAAAGATCAAGGAAAGTATGATATGGTGAAGGAAAATCAATAAAGGTGTCATTTTCACATACATTTTACAATAAAAACATCATGTTATGAAATGAACTATAATTGAATGAATATTAATTATGCAGCAATGAAAATACAATATGTGTTTGTTTATTTACAAAGTAAATATATGATTTACAAATTTAGTACATGTAAATATCCATCAAAACGTGTCGCTGTGATACACCTCTGCATTTAAAATTGTCTATAAAAATCACCTACACATATTTTTAAATTATGGAATGATATTGGGTTGATATTAATGAATGTGACGATCATTTTCATCGATCTTTCATTAAGGAAGTTTCATTACTTGAAACATCAGTTTGAAAAGTACCTAATGAAGGAATTTCTAATCTAACACTCATTCGCAGAGTACATGATTTCGGGATTATATTATAAAAATAAATTAATAAGTAGTGTTATGATATTACCATGAAGTGTATTGTACTTTAATAAAGATAGTTTTGGGAATTAGATAGTTTATAATATATAAGTGAGAAGGTTTTCTATAAGTATAAGTGTATTAGTGTGATGCATGTTTTATGAACTATTAGTTGCATATAATAGTTTCAAATAGCTATATTAAAAAATGAGGCAAGAGAAATTCTGGAATCTCATTTTTTCGAACACTAATATTCTTAAAGATAAAAGTGGAAATATTCTAGACACTATATATAGAATTTTTCTAACACAATCTAATGTTTTATATTAATATCCAAGCATTTCACAAATCCTATAATTTTGTAAATTCTTGTAACTTACACTAAATCACTAAATGTAAATATATTACATTTGAAAAATAATTGTAGTATGTTTATAATCCTTTAAATTTCATTGAATGATAGTTTATGAACATTTTATAGTATAATATTGAAGAATTAGGTTGACAATAGATGATATCACATATCATTTGAAAATCACAAATAATGAAGTGTCTTGAATATTTCCCATGATTATCATAATGCAATGTACCATGTTACATCATTACATGTAAATTTATATGATAATATCACTACTTTTGTTATAAGATTGGATTACACAATATCATTTACTATTAACAACACATTATACTAATGATAAAAAAACAACACCCAAATATTTAATGCAATTTTAAATAAAATAGTGTTTTACAAACCAAATATTACATAGGTAATAATTATAAATCATTTTGATCATTTCCCAAAACATTAACCTATTCTTCCTTGTAATGGATTCATTTAAAAAGAACAAAAGATAACTTTAAATAAAAAGATTAAAATTTAACACATTTTCCCAAAAAAATAAACCCAAACCAAACATGGTTTAATAATAACATAAGTTGAAGAAGGAGATACCTACATTATGGTTTTATTATAAGTTCAATCATTGAGATGGTGATCATAGAATCATTCACTATCATATAAGAAATGTAAAACATTTAATTCTATAATTTAAAACCCCACAGTAAATGCATATATTATTTCTAAGATACTGAAACATCATTAAGTACCTATATGAATACAACACGCCTTCTAATTGAGTGTGTTAAAATAGCATCGGAATCCTTGGTATAATACTTGAAACATACCAACTCGAATGGATGGTTTCTTAATTACATGATGAAATCACCAATACCCAAACCACTAAAAACAAAAAACTACTCATAAAAATAGTGACTAAAATAATGAGTGAAGAGAGTGAGATAAACCAACCATCTTATTGTGGTAGGGTTTTGTCGAGGCTAGATTGGCCGGCATGCTGGAGGAGGAGGTGGGGATCGCGCCTAGGAGTAGAGATGGCAGGGAGTTGGGGTGGTGGTGTGGCTGTGTTGGATGGTAGCATCGGGGGAGTATGGTCACAGATAGGTTACGAGGGTAGAGGAGAGTCATTGTTGAGAGGTCGCCACTGAGAAGAGAGATCGGGAGGGTGGAGGAGGGACACTGAGAAAATATGACACCAACGAGAGGAGAGGCCATCACCGAGATGAGGAGGGCCTCCGATAGGAGAGGTCATTGTTGATAGGAGAGGGACGCCGATAGGATGGGTTGTAGGGGAAATAGGTGGGGGTCATGAGGTAATGGGTAGAGTCATGCAAGGGATTGAATCCCGCTTCCTTTAAAAAAAACCTACAGCTATAGTTTTAAATAAAATTGTTGCTATAAACTAAGTTATAGCCACAAACCTATAAAATTTTGGCAATAGGTCTATGGCTATAAATAATTTTTATAGTAGTTAAATACAAAAAAATTATCTCCATACACGAATTCAAACATGTTTATTATCCCCCACTATGTTTATGTTGATTCAATAAGGTTTCCTTATGACTTTTACATTCCTCTATGTTTTGAAAATATCAAACACTTTATCTTAAGGAAAATTATTATTTTTTCTAATAATTTTTCTCTAATGAAAATTCCCCTTATCTAAGGAAATTTTTCTCCTTACCTATGTTTTCATTGTTCATTTTATAGTCTCTTTAAATATAACTCATTTTATTCCTATGTCTAAAATTCAGTTTCACATATAAAAACCTCAGAATCCTATAAATCCTTGGTTATAGTGTATTCCATTTTCAGGATCCAAATTCTCTGAAATCTAGACTCTGGATTCTATAAAATTGAGACTCTAAATTCTCTGAAATTCAGACTCCAAATTCTCTAAAATTCAGACTCTAAAGTCTCTAAAATTCATACTCTGAATTACTTAGAATTCACACTATGAATTCCTCATAAATCCGAATCTGGATTCCTTATAATTATGACTCTGAATTCATCATAATTTAGCCTCTAAATTCCTCAAAATTCAGACTCTGAATTCATCATAATTCAGACTCTGAATTCTTCATAATTCAGACTCTGAATTCTGAAATCATTTGAATTCATACTCAGAATTCTATAGAATTCAGATTCTAAATTATATGTAAAATAGAATTGGAATAACCATGATTTATAACCTCTGAATGTTTACTTGGTTAGAATCTGAACATTATTTTCCATAGACTCTGAAATATAAATTTGGTTAAACAACATCATTTTCCTTTCACATATTATGAAATGATGTCATACAATCCATTTCTAACTAACCGTTGTTTGAGACACACGTGAACAGGTCCCCCTGAGATTCAAGGAAAAATATGATCGTTGGAGGAGGGACCCGACTATTGGAGAATTTACTATAAATAGGATCTCATTTGAACAAAATCAATAATAGTTCAATCACACTATATATTACATGTTGTTGAAGTGATTTCTAGAGAGAGAGGCTATCATTCTTTGTGTGGTTCTGAACTTCTTGTTTATATTTCTTCGAGCGACTCTTATTGTTGGTATGACAAATCGAGGACTTATTAGGAAAGAAAGACACACGTTCCAACTAGCTTAAATTTAGAGGACTTCCAGGAACAGGAAGACAGAGGTGCCGACTACCTTAAATTTCTAGGGCTTTGGGGATAGTAAGACAAATTTCAATATTCCTATCAAGGGCTTACCCTGGTGTGGGTAAGATAGAATTTATTGAAAATATAGATCAAGGGACCTTTATCCAAGGTTGTTGGATACCCTTCTCTTTGGGTTAAAAGATTTCATACTTGTTACTTGTTTTGTTTCAAGTTTTTTTCTACTGTATTTTGATAAATGGAGAAAGTATAACCTTCTTATACTTTCTTTTACTTTTGTATACTCTGATAAGTAAGATTCTATATGTTTTAAGGTATAATATTTTTCTTATAAACGTTTCCTATGTTTTATTTCTATAACCATGTTTTTAGAACCGAGAAATCTTGTAGAACTAAAATAGGTCTTGTGAATTTACCTTGTTTAACTTTATTAAACACAGTTTTCCTTAAGGTTAAAAATGAATGTTTTTAAACTTACAATTCACCCCCCTCTTGTAATTGAGCATCTATGTCATTATTTCTATCCTATAATTGGTATTAAAGGAATAATCTAAAATACTTAAATTCACATATAAGTATTCTTGATCAAGTTTTCATTGTTCTAAATTTTTCCTTACTTAGGTATTTTTATCCTTGTTTACAAACATTTATTATTAAAGAGTTTTTGTGGATAAATATTTTCACCTAGAATGGCAGGAATGAATGTTGGGTCAATTAAAAATATAAATCCAACAAGACCGCCTATATTTTATTGTAATTATTATGAGTATTGGAGAGATCGTATGAAGACTTTTTTTTATTAATACTTGAGTGGAAAATTTTGTTGTGCTTACTTGATATTACAAGATTTCTGATAAAGAAGTCAGAAACTTAAACAATCAAGATAAGTTATAATACCAACTACACTACAAGGTATGTAATACTTTGTTGTGTTCCCTAACCAGAAATATATATAGTCATATTTCTTCTTATGAAGCTGCTAACTGTATCAATAAGAAATTGGAGGTTACTAATTTTGGTACATCCAAGGTTATAGAAACTAGATGAGTTATGCTTAGAGCAGAATATCATGGATTTTTATTTCCTTATGAAGAGATAATATGCAAGGTGCAACAAAGGTTTATGAATATTGTTAATATCCTACAATATCTAGGTGAGAAAGCTCTATATGATGAAGCACCTGTGGACAAGATTATAGATATCATGCCTAATGAGTGGGAATATAAGAGAATAGCTATTGAAGAGAATAGGAAACTATCTGAAATTACTCTTGATGAGCTTTTTGGAACTCTTCTTAAACATGAGACAAGAATGAAAAGAGATGCTGATATGAATAAGAATAAAAATGGAAATGTAAGTGTATCCTTTACTGCTAATAAATCCAAGACTCATAAAAGGGTAACAAGATCCATGTCAAAGAAAGTAACTATTTTATCAGGATCTAGTGAAAGTGAACAAAGTGTGAATGAGATAGCTAATATTACTTGAAGGATGAACAGGATAGTCGGATAGAAAGACTTTCAGTATAGATATAATAAGAAAGAAAGAAAATACAAGAAAGATTCAGAAGTTAATAGCTATGAATGAAAAATAGAAGGGCATATCAGGTCAGATTATCCTATGCTTAAGAAAAAATATAGAAAGGAAAATCATTCTGAGAGGAATAGAAAGAATGACTACAAGGCTAAATCTAAGAATGTTTTGAAAGCCAATGAAACTTGGAGTTCCAGTGGTGGAGACTCTTCTGATGAATTTTCAAAGTATGAATCTTTTGGTCATAAGAATCTTGGTCTACCAGCCAAGCTAACCATTGTAAATCATTGTCTAATTTCCGAGGTACACAATGCTGAATCTATTACTAATGTATCTTTAAATGAAAATTTTACTGATGATAAATATTATGAATCAACATATGATTAACCTACTTCTAATGAAGATAATACATTACCTTCTTATGAAGAAGTGTCTCGGTTTGCTAAACTTTTTGAGAATGAAAGTTTTAAACTCAAGAAAAATCTTGATGAAGAGAATTCTAGAATTTTTATTTTAACTAATGAATTATCATATCTTTCTAAAGATATTGATAAGAAAATTTATGATTTTATAATTATTTCCAAAAACCATGAGGAAGTTAATTCTAATAAGGATAAACATTTTAAGGATCTTCAAAATGTAATTTCTAAGAAAAATATTTTAGAGACTAACTCTAGTTCAAAAACTAATTTTCTTTAGGATAAAAACATGGTTATAAAACTAAAGTCAGAAATATTTTCTTTGAGGAAGTGTTTTTCAAACTTTTCCTCTGATAAGGAAAATTTTGACAAGATGTATTCCCATATTTTACCTTCAAAACATAGTTCTAGATTTGGTTATACTCATTATAAACAAGTTATTTATAATAACTATTTTGTTCCTCAATGTGCATCATTATGCACTAAATTTCAGTGTGGTGGACATTGGGTAAAAAACATACCATTAAATAAAACCCAGTATTTAGGTTTTCATAAAGCCTATTTTTCTATGAAAATGTGGATTCCTAAAATCTTGCCTTCTGGAATTTCTGGAACCAAGAAAGTTTGGATTTTGAAAGTCTAACACTCTTATTTTCAGGAAAATAAATATAGTACCAAAAGCAATACATGGTACATGGATTGTGGATATTCTTGGAATATGACTGGTAACAAAAAATCTTTGAAAAGATTGTCAAGATGAAAGGAGAAAAAGTAAATTTCAGAGATAATTCTTAGGGAGAAATTGTTGGTACAGGTAACATAGTTATTCATGGAAAACATTGATTTCAAATGTATTATTTGTTAAGGGTTTTAAGAACAACCTCATTAGCATAATCCAAATATGTGATGAAGGTTAACTTGTAAATTTTATTAATGATAAGTGCTTAGTACACAATTCCAAGGATGACTTTATTCATTCTTCCCATAGGAAATAGAATGTATACAGACTAAACATAGAATATCGTAAGAAGATAAGATATACCTTTCCTTAGTGAAATGTAAGATCAATCTTGGTTATTTCATAGAAGGTTAGGACACTGTAACCTTAGGAACCTATGTTAACTCTCAAAGAAAAGACTAGTTAAGGATCTATCGGAACATATATTTGATTCTTCAAAAAACATTTATCCTTGTCAATATGGAAAGAAACATAAATCAAGTTTTTAATCAATCAATGAAGTTTAAACTACTGATGCATTACAGTTAGTACATATGGACCTTTTTGGACCAACACAAACTAGAAGAATTGGAGGCAAATATTATGTAATTGTATTAGTTGATGATTACACTAGATTTATGTGGGTCTATTTTCTAACAATGAAATCAAAAGTTTTTTCTCTTATTTCAAAATTTTTAGAACCCAATATAAAAATGAGAAAAACCTTCCATTGATAACTATTCATAGTGATCATCTAGAATAATTTCAAAATTATGATTTTGAAACTTTTTGTAGTAAAAAACGGAATTACTCATAACTGCCTAGCACCAAGAACTCCTTAATAGAACGGTGTTATTGAAAGAAGAAATAAAATTCTTCAAAAAAAAACTAGAACCAGGTTGAGTGAATATTCGACAACTTAACACTTTTGGGCTAAAGCCGTAATTACTTCTTTTTATACTATAAATCGAGTTATAATTAGACCTTTTCTTAATAAAACCCCCTACGAATTGTGGAATGATAGAAAACCTAGACTTTCCTACTTCAAAGTATTTGGTTTCAAAGTATTCATTTTGAATACTAAAGATAATTTACATAAATTCACACCCAAATCTGATGAAGGAATTTTCTTAGGCTACTCCAAAACTTCTTATATCTTAAAAGGATTTCAATAAAAACACTTATACTGTTGAATAAATAGTGCATGCTAAATTTGATGAAACTGATCCTTTTGTTTTTAAACAACCACAACCTATATCTTCGGATGTATTTTCAAAAACAGATTATCTGCCGTTGATAGAATATCCTTATGATAAGGAAAATGTTCAAGAAAATGTTTCTGAAGCATTTAACCTAAAAGATTTTCTACCATATGTTGATGAATAAGTTTTACAAAACAGAAATCAGTTGTTTATTAAGAATCGTCTCAGTGATAGTGTCATTGGTGATGTAAATCAAACTGTGAGGACTAGAAGTTCCTTAAGAAATGAAGTATAACATCTATAATTCCTTTCCCAATTATGACTACAAAAAAATTATGAAGCTTTAGGTGATGATGATTTGATTAAAGCCATGCAATATGAGATAAATGAATACAAAATATTTAAAGTATGGACCTTTCTCCAAAGACCTTAGGAAACTTCTGTTATTAGAGTAAAATGGGTCCTCAGAAATAAGTGTGACGAAAATTGAATCATTGTCAGAAATAAGTATAGATTAGTTACTAAAGGCTATAATCAACAAGAAGTAATAGAATATGAATAAACATATCCTCTAGTATCTAGACTTGAATCTATTCATATTTTACTTGCCTTTGCAGCATTCTTTAATTTCAAACTTTTTCTAATGCATGTGAAATGTTCTTCCCTTAATTTATATGTTCAAGAGAATTTTTTTGTTGAACAACCTCCAATTTTTGAAGACACAAAACATCCTAAACATGTTTTCAAATTTACCAAAGCATTGTATGGACTTAAACAATCCTCTAGAGCCTAGTATGATATACTTACAAGATTTTTGTTACAAAACAATTATGTTAAGGGAAATGTAGATCCACCTCTTTTTATAAAGAAAGATAAAAAAAATCATTGTTCAAATTTATGTTGATAAAATTATATTTGGTTCAATTTAGAAATCTTTAACCAATTAGTTTGCAAATCTAATGAAATTTGAGATTGAAATGAGTATGATGGGTGAGTTAACATTTTTTCTATGTTTTCAAATTTATTAAAAACCAGAAGGAACCTATATATCCCAAAATAAGTATATTAAAGATATTCTAAAAAATATGTATTTGAAAACACTAAGAGTATAAGTACACACATTGTTACCTAAAATTCACTCGATCTTGATGAAGCTGGAAAACCAGTAGGTCAAAAATCATTTATAGGTAGGATAGGAAGTTTACGATACTTGATAGCTAGTTGTCCAGAATTAATGTTTTTAGTATGCTTATGTTAATGATATCAATCCAATCCTAAGTAATCTCATTTAAAAGTAGTGTAAAAAAGTTTTCACTATTTAATGGGAACCATCAATTTAGGACTCTTTTATACTTCTTGATATAATTTTATTTTAAAAAGTTTTTGGATGCTGACTTTGGTGGGTATAAAATTGATAAGAAAAGTATATTCGGAACTTTTCATTTCTTAAGAGATTCATTAGTTTCTTGGTCATTCAAAAAGTAACACTCAGTAGCACTTTCCACTCCTAAAGCTAAATATGTAATAGTTGGAAGTTGTTGTGCCCAAGTGTTGTGGATGCAACACACACTCATATACTATGGTATGATTTTTACCAAAATACAGATATGGTGTGATAACACTAGTTCCATTTCCCTATGTAAAAACCCTGCACATCACTCTTGTGAAAAACACATAGATATTAGGCATCACATTCTTAGGGATCACAAAAAAAAGATATCATACTTCAATTTATCAGAATGCAAGATCAACATGCTAATACATTCACAAAATTATTACCATCCTATATATTTTAATACATTAAACAAAAGTTAGGAATGATAATTGTAAGGTAATCTTCAATATTAACATTCTATTAAAACATATCTCCTTACAGTAAGAAACTATTTTCCATAAGGGGAGTACATTTTCTTGAGTAATCAAAATTTTTTTAATCAAAATTTTCATAATCAATATTTTTTTAATTAAAATTTTTGTAATCAAAATTTTGGTAATCAAAATATTTTTAATCGAAATTTTCATAATCAATAAATTCATAGTCCAAATTTGTCATAGTCAAATTTTTTTATATCGTCTAAAAACTCTCAATATTCAAAAATTTTCCTTAAGAAAATTTTCCAGAATCTAAAATTCTTCGAGAAGAGTTTTCCTTATTAATGATAATTTTCCTAGTATTATAGAAGGTATGTTTCCTTTCATAATTTTTTGTAATTAGTGTTTTTTCATGTTGGTATTTTCATTTTGTTTAAGAAAATTTTTCGGATTCACTTTTCCTTAAATCTGAATTTTTTATCTTAAAACCGCAAAAGATCAAAACCTTCCAAATACCTTCTTCGACTATCATCTCAATCATCAGATATGATCAAGAGTGTTTCCACCATTGGATATTTTTGGGAAGATTAACTGACACCTCAAACACCTATATAAAGACCCCCCGATGGTTGTATCACATCAGTTTTGAAAGATTTGGAATGCAGAAACCATGCTTCTCTACTTAAGGAATGTTCTGAATCATCAGGTTTTCCTCAAATCTGAATGTATTTGGAAGATTTTCCTCAGAAAAAAATGTCTTCAGTAAAGTAAATATCTGAATGGAATATATACAAATAAAGGTTAGTAGATATGACATTCTTTGCTAAGTATGATTCACTTATCTCAAAAAATATCAAGTTGAATGGCTGGGAGAGCATATGTGTGTCCAAACCTAAGGCACAAGATCCAGTGTATCTGGATTTTCTGGTAGAATTCTATGAGTCCGTAAGTTTCTTCAATAAAGGATGGAGAGACAAGTTTTCATTTAAGAGCTATGTAAAGACCTATTCCCTTTCCTAAATTAAGTCTTCCAATCTAATTGGAATTTCGTATGAGGGTGAAGTTGAATTCTGTACTCATAAGATACCAGATGTATCGGGATCATTTGATAAGGAAAAGTCTATATATTACCTTGTTTTGAAAAAAGTGAAGACTCTAAAGATTATCCATCTCTCTAAAAATCTTTGTATTCTTGAGTTATGGGTTTAGGGATTTCTCATTCTGAGAAAAAGGTTATAAGGATACCCTGAAGAAGAGTGATATTTATGCTTTTTTACTTTTTTCTAAATCTTAGAAAGATTAATTTGGTGAAGTATGTTTTACTTACAATAATTAATATCAAGAATGGGACTCTAAAATCGTAAATAATCATGTATTTGTTTATTCTCTCCAAGATTATTATTCTTTGTATAGAATTGTTTAAAATCCCTTGTAGTTCTAAGCCAAGTAATTTCAAATTGATGTTGTTGAGTGATGATACACTAAAAAGAATGAAGGTTGGTTTTCTAGTGAATCTGGTTAATTATATGATTTATCTAAAGCTTAAACAGAAGACTTATCAAAGAAACTGGATGTGGATGAGACTTCAAAGAAGGGTGGTAAGAAGAGGAGGGTGAAAGAACTGGAAAAGAAAGAAAAATATACTGCTGTTAAGGAAACTCAATCAGCTCAACCTAAGCCAAAGAAGCACAGGACTTATCTGGATTAAGTGGTTTCTAAGTAGATAGAAGATAAGAAGAATAAGAAGGAAGGGGATCCTAGTTTTGTCTTGGACCCTTCAGAGGAAAAATCATTAAAATTGAAGGCTTCTGAGGATCTTGAGAAGAAAGAAAAAAAATAAACAAAAGAATAAAATGTCTGAAGCCAAGATTGTTCAATCTCTTCTCAGGGCTGCTGAAAAAGCCTCTGAAAAATCCCAAGTTCTAGAATCGTTTTTTCTAGAATCACTTCCAGTGAATTTGGGAAAGAATATGGTGATTCCATAACTAGATAAAGAAGACGAAATAGTTTCGGAAGAGTAATTCGAATAAGAAGAAAAAGGAAGTGATGGTATGGATGATATGATAATACAAATAGAGGAATACCATGAGAAGGATAGTCCCTCTAAAAAGTTTTCAATATGAACTTCTAAAGCCGAATCAAATAAAATTATTTCACAAGGAAAAGAGGATAAGTAGTAGGAAGAAGTGAATAAACTATCTGATGATGAAATCAGCAACCATGAATTTGTTTAGCAAGAGGATCTAGTAGCCTATGATGAAAAATAAAAAGTTGAGGAAGATAAGATAGTTCAACTATCAGATAGTGAAAATGAATCGCCAAAAGTAGTAGATAGAATTATAAAAGCTGATAGGGGAATATAGTGTTGGTTGATACACCTAGAAAATTTGTAGTGTCAAAGAAATATGTTGGTGGTTCATAAAAGAAAAAATCCAAAGAGATAGAAAAATAATCCTCACCAACCAAACAATCTGATTTGGAATCATCCTCTCTTTTACATGACTTTGTAGTCTAATATTTGAAGAAGCTCGTTGATATCATTACATTGTTTCCAAGTATAGGCTCGAGGTTCTAAATGCTTTAACACTCATTTAATCAGAAGTTGGATTCAGTTACCATGCTTATGGGTAAAATTTTCAGGCTTGAGGCCGATTTTAAATCCTTCTTTATTGGATATAAAGCTCATATAAGATCATGCAAGGAAATCACAAAGTGGTCAAGGAAAACAATTGAAGAGATGATAATCCTTGATGATTTTCAAGATAATTTGAAGGATTATTTTGACACCAAAGATGGAAAGTTAAAATATCTTACTAAAATTTTTGAGGAAAAGATAACTCTCGAACAAACAACCTGGAAAGATGAATTCAAAGATTTGAATGGTAAGCTTAACTCAGTTTCCTTGAATTATAAAAGCGAAAGAGATATTAGAATTTATTTAGAATAAAATATCAGTAAGCATGAACACCTTTTGAAGGCTCAAGTAGATATTCTTAAGGCTCAAGGGGAAAAGATCAAATCCTCGGAGAATAAAAATGAATATCCGGATTAGTTGCTCAAGCGCTTTGAAGAGGATCATAGAGATCTTAAGAAGATGAAAACCTTTTTAAAGAAGTTAATGTTGAAGGGTAAAGATGTATAATTTTTTCCAATCTGATATTTTATTTTAATTCCTTTCTTATAAAAATTTTCCCTATCATAATGAAATTTTGGTTGTTCTTCATATATTTTGTTGTATAGTACTAATATTTAAGGTACCATTTTTTTCCATTACCTTTATTCCTTTTTGAAAATCACAAAGGGGGAGAAATAAATGATAAAAAAATACTATATAAAGAAAATAATTTCCTAAGTAAAGGGATGTCTGTCTAAGGGGGAGTTTTATCAAATAAGATTTCTTTATAAAATAAAACACAAAATATCTTTAAGAAATTAAATAATAAAATCCTTAGGGATTTTAAAACTAAGTGGGAGTTAGTCGTATAAACCATGATCCATAAGTAAAGGGAGATAAGTTTTTCTTTTAAGTTTATAAAGAAAATTCTAAGTCCATATATTCTTATTTATAAATATGTTTGCGCTTTCCAAAAAGGGGGATATTGTTGAGTCAATAATGTTTCCTTATGAATTTTCCTTTCCTCTATGTTTTGAAAATCACAAACACTTTATCTTGAGAAAAATTGTTTTTTTCTAGTAATGTTTCTCTAAGGAAAATTTCCCCTCTCTAAGGAAATTTTTATCCTTACTTATGTATTCATTGTTCATTTTATAGTCTCTCTAAATCTAACTCATTTTATTCCCAAGTCTAAAATTAATTTTAACATCTAAAAACCTAAGAATTCTATAAATACTTGGTTATAAAGTATTCTGTTTTCAAGATCTGAATTCTCTAAAATTCATACTCTGAATTCCATGAAATTCAGACTCATAATTCTTTGAAATTCAGACTCTTAATTCTCTGGAATTCAGAATCTGAATTCCCTAAAATTACAACTATGAATTCTCTGGAATTCAGACTCTGAATTACTTATAATTTTGACTCCAAATTCCTTAGAAATCAAACTCCCAATTCTTCAAAACTCAGACTCCAAATTCTTCAGAATTCTGACTCTAAATTCCTCAGAATTCTGACTCCTAATTCCTCATAATTCTGACTTTGAATTCCTCAGAATTCCAACTCTAAATTCCTTAGAATTTGGACTCAGAATTCATCAGAATTCGGACTCTGAAGCCTATATAATTTAGATTCTGAATTCTATGTAATACAGAATTCTATAAACCATGATTTATAGCCTCTGAATGTTTACTTGGTTAGACTCTGAACATTATTGTTACTAGACTCTGAAAAATAAATTTGTTTAAACAACTTCATTTTCCTTACACGTATTGTGAAACAATTTCATATAATATATTTCTAACTAACCATTGTTTGAGTGACATGTGTACATGTCCCTTAGAGATTCAAGGAAAAATATGACTGTTGGAGGATAGAGCCGACCCTTGGAGAAGTGCCTATAAATAGGAGCTCATTTGAACTAGCTTAATAATTGTTCGATCACTCTAGAGATTACATGTTGTTGAAGTGATTTAAAGAGAGAGACTTTCATGCTTTGTGTGGTTCTGAACATCTTATTCAGATTTATTCATGTGACTCCGATTGTTTTTTTGACCAATCGAGGACTTCTGGGGATAGGAAGACATAGGTTCCGACTACCTTAAAGTTCAAGGACTTCCGTGGATAGGAAGATCGTAGTGTTGAATACCTTAAAGTATGAGGGTATGTGGGGATAGAAAGATAGATTCTAATATTTCGATCAAGGGCTTACCCTTGTGTGGGTAAGACATACTTTCTTGACAGTATAAATAAAGGGACCTTTATCCAATTTAGTTAGATATCCTCCTCTTTGGGTTAAAATATTTCATACTTTTTACTTATTTAGTTTCAATTTTAATTCTGTTTTATTTTGATAAAGTAAGAAAGTATAACCTTCTTATACTTTCTTGTACTTTTGAATACTATGATAAGTAATATTCTATACACTTTAAGGGAGAATCTTTTCCTTGTAAACTTTTCTTAAGTTTCATTTCCAAAACCATGTTTTCGGAACCTAACAAGTTTGTAGAACAAAAATTGTTCTTGTGAATTTACCTTGTTTAACTTTGTTAAACACAGTTTTCCTTAAGGTTAAAAATGAATGTTTTTTAACTTTAAATTAACCCCCTCTTGTAATTGAGCATCTACATCATTATTTCAATCCTAAAATTCACTTTTCATACAATGTGACTCAGTAGAACCTAATAACCTGTAATGATGATATGTTTGAGATATACATCCTTTTAGGTAACCACCCCCTTTTTATGAATACTCTTAAAATAAAAACTGCTTCATGTTAGTTTTAATATATATATATATATATATGTAATATAATTTCATTTTTCCAAAGGAAAAATGATTTAAAACTTTAAAACCAATATTTTTAGAAGGTAATGGAGTTAAAGAGATCATATTTTATTTCTATATTAATATGATATAAATATAGAACATTTATTTAAAAATTGAACATTTACACTTCCTCTTTTAAAAATATTCAACATAAATAATTTTTAAATACCATATCATGGAAAAATATGATCTGTCGGAATCGTCTTAGACAAGGATATATAAATACAAAACAAGACTAATTTCGAATAACAACAACATTCTCTAATAGTTGGTATCACCCTCAATTGTCAAGTTGAGGGGCATAATCCCATAAGAAGAATAAAATTTATCTTAGGGACACTGATCAGATCGTGATTCTAAAATCGTGCACTATGTCTACCTAGACTTCCCACCTAAACCCTTTTGTTTACCCATGAATCAAAAATATAGGTGAATATTTCAAGCAATAAACACATATGAATATGCATAATAAAAATCATAAAAATTAACACCATCAACTTTGATGGCCTCATAAAAAATATCCCTAATTTCTTTAAGATCACACATAAAAATAAATAATCCCTTCATTGAGGTCCATCACAAACCTAACATCATAACAATTAAATTTTCAAAATAAATTGGGCCTGTTTCAAAGGGTTTTTATTTTTAGAAAAATTCATTTAGAAAGTTCAATTTGGTCCTCATGGTCATCCCTTATAAAATCCAATTATAAAACATTATTTTAAAGAAAAATATGTAAATGTTATTAAATAATTTCCACACTTGAGGTAATTACCTTCCTTTATAAAACCCCAAACTCCATTAATTTTATTTAATAACCAAAATACCCTTTCTAACATTAAATATAAATTAATAATTCAAACTAAGAATTTATAGGAATTATTAGTGTGCAATTACTTCCAAAATAGGGTTTTCTCTTTGAAAACATAGTGAAATCCCATAAACATTTTATGAAATGAAAAATGAGAAATCTATATTTATCAAAATCTGACTAGATATTCTTGATAAAGTTTTATAAGACATAAAACATATAATTAATGCATCTCAAAATCATAGAAGTAGATTTAATGATCTTTTCAAGAGAAAACATACCTTGAATATAATTTCCTCCACAAATTATCATAATTTTCAACCTCAAAGGTACCAAAGAATCTTTAAACATAAAAGTGGAACCCTAAATACCAAAACCCCCAATAGAAAATTGATTATCAAGGAACCCTAGGTCCCTATGACCTTTATAAGGTAATATAAGAATTAGGATGATAAGAGAAATGGAGGGTGAGAGACTTAGAGGTAATTACCATGAAGAAACAACATTGAATCTTGAATAGAACTAATAAAACATTAAGTGGAGGTGAAGTCTAGTGGGACATGCCCTGGTGATTCTATTATCCAAATGATAAAGGAGAGGGTTCAATTTTTGGTGTAAAATAAAATGAGGTAAAAGTGAAAAATCCAATTTTTAATGAACTATGTTCTTTTCATGGTTTGGTCGCATGTTTGGTCAAACTATGCTCTAACTGTGCGAGCCTCACTGGAGGTCCTAGAGTATAGCACATGGACAGGCCACATGACTGGAATAACCGTGTGTTAACTATGTGATTGGATCTATTAAAAACAATAGGCCTAACAAATAGTTTCAATATGGTTATTAATAATTGTGATCCAAACCATGCGGCATGAAATTCATTTCCAAAACATCCAAGTTTTAATGAAATTTAACCTGGGAAGAGAGAGAAACAAAGGGGACTAAAAAATAAATAATATAATAGAGAATATTAGGTTAAGGGTGTGAAACTCGGTCATTATGGACTACCAAAATTGGTGTGGGGTAAATTAAACCTCTTGGGGAATTATTTTCCCTCAAATAAATAAAATAAAATAGTGTATAATGTGGGAAAATACAATAAATATAAATTATTTAAAAAAATTATGAGAAGAAATAAACTTTCCTTACAAATTTAATGTTTATAATGAACCACATGAGACATATTCAAATAAAAAAATAATTATAATTTTGAGGGACCAATTCCACTGGGACTCCCCCAAGTCTAGAAACATTATTGATCGTAACCCAGATGCTCATATCCAATATAGAGGGGGTTGGAAACTTGCATCAAGAGTATAAATCACTCACAATATGGAATTAATTACCCTCTATAAATCAATAAAACATAAAAAAATAAAATAAATATACTTTACAATTAAATATACGTAACAAAATACATGAATGGAAAAATCAAATAAATAAATATTTCTAAGGAAATCATATAACATCCCAAAGATACCTTAAGAACAAATGCAACAGCTGCTATAAAACTCCTCCAAATATCTCATGTCTAAGATATTGACCACCACCACCACTACCAACACAATCCTAGAAATCTAAGAATTGGTATTTATATTATAAGGGTGGAAATAAATATACTTATTAATTTCCTCACCTATACAAAAATGTTTCAATGTGAATAGAATATAGTAATGCATATATGGGATGATGAGATGAACAAAATAACCACTAGAAAAGTTCCCAAGGTCAAAACATTTCTAACTATAAAAATAATAATATATTAATATATATAACTTATATCATGAAAAATCCTTAACATAAATAATGTTACTCATATACCAACTCCAAATAGTTATCTCATTATAGCTCCCAACATAAAATATCTTGTCCTCTGATCCCGAATTCGATCATGGGTGATGAGTAGTGGAAAATAAATTGTCTTTTCAACTAGTAACCTATATCTCCCATTGTTTTTTAGTAATTACTGGAAATAAATATTATATACTGGTATCATATCATATTATGAGTGTTCATCACTACTAAAATAATATAAATGTATAAGGTATTCACATAATTCCAATCATATGAATCTCTACCAAGTATAAGTCTATTCCCTATTATAGAGATCTTTGGTGGTTATAACTACCTTGAATAAATAACTTTATTAATTAACTAGAGGAACCATTGGTCAAATATTTCACCAGTAAGAATCATTGATATTATATAAAGGTATGATATCCAAATATCTTGAATTTTACCCCTAAGGACTATTGATAGTCACCTGGAGTATTGTTTATTATTTCCTAGAATTAATCATCTAGAATAGTTGATAATTACCCAAAAGCACCATTATTAATTACATAGTAAGTAACATTATGAATTACCTAGTAAACAGAATTGTAAATTTCTTAAAATTACCATTGGAAATTAATTTAGACCATTATCAATAACACAACTAGTATAACATTGATAACTAACTTAATGTTTCATTTGTAATTATATAATATTTAGATCCATCCTACTACCCACATAAATTCCCCATCATACATCAACATCCATCTCCATGAATAATATTTTTCTCAAAACCATTATCATAATAACATTTAAATTAATAACCATAATTGTAACCTTTATTATATTCATAAAAACAATTTACAACAAATTCACCCCATACTCCCAAAATCACACTCATTAATACTCTCATAAAAATTAACCAGAATTAGATAATAATAAACAAATATAAACCCTTATATAACCAAATAAATTAACTAGAACCATTGAAAAATTCACCCTATGAGTTAATAAAAACTTAAATAAATTCAACATTTCTCATAAATTATCTAATATAAATTATATCACATCATCAATGTTGGTTGAATGATATGAGAAACTAATAAGTTTCACAGCCCCCATATAAGATTTAGTATGGACCATTAAAAATTGTCATGGACTTATAATTTATAAACCACCTCATGTAACACGCATCTAGAATTCCCCTTAACTCTAGAATATGGTTCATTCCCATTACATGGTAGAACGGCCCCCATACAACTCATTAACACTTCATCCAACACTTTCATGAATACTTTGGTAAATTTTTTCAAAGCGTATCAGGATCCCAATCCTAGGTGGCATGACCCACCATGTAACTCACTACTATTGGATAACACATACATATATCTGGATCCTTCAACCATATTTCTTCCAGACTCATTTTAATTCACTTCAAGCCTTCGATTCACCTTTATGAACTCTTTTATGTGCTGGGACATTGATTCTCTATAAATATGATACATTTACCTTCATGTAAATATACATGAATATTCTCGTACCTTTATCAAAAATCCTACCATAATTTCAATCAATCTTCATGCATGAATATGTTCATTCATCCTTGATTTGTGTCACCCTTTTGATTCCTATAGGGGTGAGTCCATAACAATATTACAAGCATCACCACTTCAACATCCATTCATCCACCTCTGCAGTTATTGTCAAGAAACATTCATGTGGCCTTTATAAATAGGTATTTTAAACAAATCCAACACACAAATCCATTGAGAAACAATATTAAATGTCCACAACTTAGTCAAACATTAAAATCACACATAATATATTCAACTACTATAATAATTATATTTTCTTATATATTTTCGTCATACCATAATTTTCTCCCAGTAATAAATATATAACTCATTTAAATTGTCATTCTAAATAGATAATTTTAAAAATAAAGGAAACATGCAATATGAAAAACTCTTAAATAAAGCTGGAGAGGTTACCACCAGATCAAAAATATTTATAAATAGTCTTGATGGTTAATTCAATTTTTTTTATTTTAGGATAATCCTTATTCTTAACAGGGTTGAGATGGGCCCTTATACGGACTGAAGTTCCAAAGACATAAAAACCATAGAATTTTATATCCCAAAGGCTCATGAAACAAATCTATTACAAGTTTATTAGTCCCAACTACATTCAAACAACCCCTCCCTAGAACCTTATTCAATTTGGTACCTATCTTACTCTCTGACATTGTTATAAAATTGCAATGCCTTGTATAGAGATACATAATCCAAAAGAATTTCTACTATATCCCTCCTTTAATTTTAGGTATGGTTAGATCTTCTTGGTGATTATTATTGCCCTGATCCATCATACTAAGGTTACTCTAGATTGTCAAACCCAATATGCTCCATGACCCGGAGTCCTGAAGGCCTTTGATGCCTCATATGGATTATATCTCAGAGGCCCATTTTTGTGGCCCAAAATCCCATTTTATATCAACAGTAATACTCCTACAATACCCCCAACTACATTACCTTCTAGAGGTCGTATGGAAATTCTCTCCCACACAAGTTCCAAAGAGTATAAAGGGGTGACTTCACCACTCAGGTTTTCCGCCAACTACCTTTATAAATATTTTCACCACTCCATTACCCATAAAAAGACTAAATGGTACATTAATTATCCAATATATTACTAGAAAAATTTTATAGTGAGTGTACTAATTTATGTTTTTACTTCACTATAAATTATGGTAGATTAAACCAAAAAAAAATATCACTTGAACTATAGTGGTAATCTAATATTCTTACTTATGTTCTCTATCTCAATATTCAAATTTAACTAATGTTTTCTTTTATTCCAAATTAATTGTATATGGATCCACTTAACTGTGATAAATGGTTAAAAAAACTATTAATACATTTCACAAAAAAAGTGTTATACATATTTAAGTCCTGAAATCTTGAGTTTCTTTATTTTTTTAAACTATATATATGCACTATCAATATTAATTACAAAATACAATAAATTTAACATAAAATTTTGATTATAAATATGATTTTCATATATAATTGACATATAGTGCCCATAATTTACCATATCCTTTATCAAACCATGAATATTTAAATCATGGAATATTTATACCCTCCAATAGATGAGTAATACATTAAAAATATTATGTTGTTAGTATAACAAGAAATATTTTTAATACAAAAAACTCATTTTTTATCCTAAAAATCATAACATTACATAATATATGGGTTGATAGAAATTATAAAAATAATATATAAATTAAAAACAGAAATAAAATACATGAATTAGGATAACATAAAACTGATGTAAATTATCAAATCATTAAATATTAAAGAATAACTTATATGATATTATATTATATTTTTCAAGACTATATGTTAGGAAATTTTATCTTAGTGTAAAATGATATATTTTTTTACTCCAAGCATAATTCATATTCCCTTTTTAATTTTTCACATTGGAAAAAAGATAATATATGGATTTAAATAGGGAATCTAAGAGAATTCAAAATATGGGGGTGGTGAGAAATTAGTGTGGGGGTGAGTATCATAGGTGAGGTTGATGAATAAATTTTTAATTTCTAATAATGAATAGTAAACCAAAATGTGATCCAAATAATAACATTAATTATGAAATAAATAGTAAATTAACATTTGGACCAAATAAAAACTTCTCATATGTGCTAACAATATAAATCTCCTATTACTTATAATTTTATTTTTACATTATATTTTACATTATATTTTATTTTATTATCAATACCATATTTTTTAATTCATAAAATTTAGAATTTCACCCGTTATAAAATTTTAACATCATAAATACAATTTTTTAATCATTTTTCCCAAATGAAATTTTCAATAAATTAAGTTCATCATTTATTCAAAAACCAAAATTTAACCAAAATTAATATATTAATATAAAAAACATTATATGACCTATAAATGAAACTTTTGTTTATATTAGTAACACATGTGAAGTATTATTTTTTTTATGACTTATATATCATTTCAGAACATTGACTTATGACATTAATGTGTATTATGATTTTTTAATAATATCATTCCTTTTCTACCAAGAATGAATTTTTAGTTATAATACCCTGATCTAGGGGTCCTAATATCATAAATTTGTTATTAACTAGCATTCCAAGGTATGAAAGAAGACATAACCCCATTAAATATCCAAACTCACAGCACTATGAGTGTTTACTTTCAACTTTGGTTATCCCAAACATTTTTTATCTTAATATTTTCTATATAAGTCTTTACATTTCCATGGATAAATCTTATAGGATTTAAAAATAAGGACACACAAAAACTATTTTACTCACATGCTCACATTGTTTGAGAAATTCAAATCAACCACTAAAATAAATTCAAAATCAAACCCCTTTATAGGGTTTTATCAAATAAATCCATTTACTATAAAATGGATTTTAAAACAAATTCTTAATCCAAAAAAATAATTTTAACATCTCAATTTAAAAAAAATCCATTTAAAACCTTATTTTTAATTTTAATTCAAAACACCAAAAGAAATAAAATCCCAAATTCTAAAAAACAACCAATTTCCATTGAAATATCCTTCTTCATCAAATCTTTAATATTCATTAAAATCATTAATATCAATAAATCATAAATCATAATCAATGAAAAAGTATAATAAATTATTCAATCCCATAAAAGGGATTGGATCTACCCACCTGAACATGTTGATTAAAAAAATCCTTAATTTTGGCAGTCAAAGATCACACCATGGAATTGGATCCATCAAATCCCTAATAAGATGAATGATAATTCTCAATATTAATACCTAGATTCGTGAATTTAAGATCATTTAGATTGTATCTAAAATATATAAAGAGACTAAAATAGTGAGCGATTATAGATTTTAGTCTAACCTCAATTCCAATGTCCAACCCATGATCGGTGCTCATGAACTATTATAGAGATGATTGGAGATGACTAAAATTGAACAAGATTGATCATTGAATCTCCCAAGTACACAGAGGAAAAAATTGGAGTCCATGAGACAATGGGTATTTAAAAGAAAAATTTATGTAATAATACCTAATGCATATGGAAAGTATACACAATTAGGAAAACTATTTTCTTAACCATGATAAAATTCCTGCGTAAAAATTCCATACTACATAGTTAGATTGCATTGTTTACCTAACTATGTTCCTAAATATAACTAAAAAACTAAATGGTTTTTATCCAGGAAATTTTATCTTGAATAGTGTAACTAATCATCCACCACTACCTATGACTCCATGAACTCAAAATTACAAACCAAAACCCCCTAAAGATCAAAGGTGTTATACCTAACATATTTTTGGGAATTAAAATTATCCCTTCTATTGGACTTTCCATCAATAAAAATTCATTGGGAACTAATCCCCATGAAAAAATCCATCTATTTCTACCACATCTCAACCTATATCTTCCAAGACTCTTCTTGGATCATCATGTTCTACCACAGCACCCAAACCAATGGAATGTTATATTCCTTTGGAATATTCTCTTCCTAATCCATAACCATAATTGGTCTCTCTACATAACAATCATTGAGCTCTAAATAAATTGTATCACACCCCATGACATGATTTGGGTCTAATTCATACTTCTTTATCCTGAAAACATGTAAAAAGGTATGAATCATGGATTAATGTTTCAGAAACACCAACTGATAATCCACTTCAATAATATTATCAATGATTTTCCAGGGCCCACATATCATGAATAAAATATTTTTTATTTCCCAAGTCATGAGTGGACCAATAGAGCATCACATTCAAAAACACATGATCTCTATCCTCAAATATCAAAGGTCATTATTGAATATTGATGTAATACTTCTATTGGATTTGAGCTGAAATCATAAACTTATGAATTAATCTAATCTAATCCATCATCTCTAATAATAAATTGGGTTCCAAAAAAATCAACTCACCCATTTTAACCTATCACAAAGGTGACCCATATGGTCAACCACACAATCCTTTAAATAGTTCCACGTGGATCAATGAATAGTAACTTTTACTGCACTAAAAACCCACCAATAAAAGGAAATATTCCAAGTATATACATGTCCAAATAATATCTTCTCAAAACTGAAAAAATTATTATGTCTAGCCATTTACCTGAGGATGATTCATCGTACTCATCATTAACTATATCCATATGGAATTATAAATTCTAATCCTAAATCTATATTTAAATTATGGATATATATTAGAAATGATATACAAATAAACTTTATTAATTATAATAATACCCTTTATATAAATATTACTATGATAATTCACTTAAAATTTTTATTATATATGAATGAAGTGCATCAATTTAATGAGGTGATCCACCACTTCTCAGACATTATTAATATTATATAGTTATTTTATAAATATGATCATAAAATCCTAGGTAATATACTCCCATTTCCATATAAAAACTAGTAATGTTTGTAACAACCCTGCTATTAGTCAATACTCTTCCTTTAACTATTGAAAAATCAAATAATAAGAAACAAATTCATCAGTATACTACTTCATTATTGACCACTGTAATAAGTTTCATATTTTCTAGTATATATTTATAGATCTAAGATGTATTTTCTAACTTCGATAGTAATCATATTTTAGAATATCACTTCTAATATTTATAATAACCACCATTTATCCTCTAAAATAAAGGACCAAATCCAACACAACTGATCATCTCATGATATCCTACCCACTATAAAAAGAATCTCATAACCTCTACTAGTATTATTCATATATATTACCATATTTAAACTAATATACTAACATATACACAGCCTCCAGGTTAGATAGAATCATGTAATATATCACCTCCAGGTGAAATTATGATAATAAACCCATCAAATGCCACTGATATCCATCTTCCTTCACTTTATAAATTGAATATTTTCTATTTAAGGTATAATCTACAACATTTCCTATTCCTATTAAATTCATGATTTCAAAATCAAAGTTTTGAAGGTATTGTATGAACTCGTGTTTCCTTAGATTGATATTGCACTAAGAGGAAATATACTTGAAAATCTTGTGATCAATATATACCATGAATTTTTCAATGAAAAGGTAATGTGTCTAAATTTTCAAATCATAACAAATAGAAAATACATAAAAGTCATGGGTAGGGTAATTATTCTTATGGGGTATCAGCTACCTACATCCCTATGCTTAAAAATTATTTCCTTGTATATAGACACATCCAAAACCCATTCTAAATTCATTATAATGGACCGTATACCCAACACTTAGTTTAGGTAAAATCAAAATTTTATATGGATTTATTCTCATATTAAACTCTTAAAACACATCTTGTAATTTTCTATTACACTCAAACATAACTACCTTTTATGATAAGTACTTCATATGAGAATATAAATTCCTAAAATTTGTATTTTATATCCAATTATAAAAAAATATATCCCAAATATGAACTTCATATTTTTATGGAACATTATCTCCTTGAACTTATCAGGATAAAAATAATTTCATCTTTTTGAAAAAAAAATGATCATGGAATATTACCTCTTGAATCTAAAAATTGAATTTAGAGAGTTTATCATGCATACTTTACTCATGCAAAATATATAAAACACCCTCCATTTCTTCTTATGATATTCTCTAACCTTGAATATATGAGGATTTCATACATGAACACTAAAAAAATGTGTCATGGTACTTATGGAAAATCTAGTACATTGAATCCATAAAGATAATAAGTGTATTAATAACACTAAAATGTATGTCTAAAAATCATAATGGCTTTATCGATATAATAAATCTATTTGTGTAATATCTAATTCAGTCACACTTAACTAATGTCATCCAAACCAAAGGAATGTATTATAAAATAAATGATCTCACTTTAGCTGGTCAAAGGAATCGTTGATTTTGGGTTAATAAATATATTATTTTCATAGACACTTGGTTTATATTTCAATAATCAATACACAACCTCCAATTACAGTCGGTTTTCTTGGAGAACAAAATCACTGTTGCTTGTGGGAAAAACATGTTTGAATGAACCTTTCTTCAAGCTCATAAAACTATAACATTAATTAACACAAATCCATTCATGATATGTGATCATAAAAAATGATATATGATTCATTCTAGGCATATATTAAGTAGATAATTACAAATCACTCCTATGTGGTAAACCAAAAAAATATTTTAAAAATATATCTATATATTGATCCATTACCCTATGAAGAAGAGGTGGATTATTTCCCTCTATGGATCCAAGAAATGACCTTTCTAATTAACATAATATGGATCCCATTACACTATCTATTAGAATTTCCCAACACTCTTGAATATACCACTCTCCTCTGAATGTTTTGATAGTGACATATTGTTTTCCAAAGGACACTCGTTAGTTATAGTAATTTATTTAAACTCAAAAATTAATCAACTAATCCATACCATTGATCAAGTAATAAATTTTCACCTCATAAAGAAAATATCCCAATAAAATTTTCACACTACCAGTCATGATAGATTAAGAAGGGAATATAAATCCTTTCTCACTTATTTCCCCAAGTGGAGTGTCTATTCTCATCGAATAGGGGAATAACATCATGTGTAACCCTAAAATATTTACCAATAAAGTTTAGATAAATAAATGTGATACTCCAATATAAAATAATGAAAAAAATAATAGAATATATCATAATTATATCTCTCATCGTAGATTGATATCCATTATCCTCATCCTACTATAATGCCTTCTCGATAATGATGAGTTTCCCTTGAATATTATGAGGTATTTACCTATTTTCTTGATGAGTCATTCCCGCTCTTCCACGATCACTTGAATCATCCTACCCATGTTCAACACCCTAAATCCATGATCCCTACACTTGGTTGGGTTTTCCACTAGGGACCAATAAATAAATTTCTCCAAATATCCCACCTTTCCACAATAAAATCATATATGAGGAGGATCTGAAAACTTTGACCTCAGGTGTCCCACTTCACCACACTATAATTATTCATGAAGCCTTTCCACATAGAAACGTAGGGTTACATATTAGTCTTCTTCCATTAAAAGTATTTACACTTCTACTTCTATCCACTATAGAAATTATTTGATCAACCAATTCATGGAAGAAAAGAACTCACCTTCCATGTTCTCGTTATTTCTATCTCTCTTGAAGTTTTCATGTAATGCAATTAATAATAGGAAGTTATATAAATAAAAATGAACATTGATCATATTTATGGTCATAATAGCATGTCAAATCATATTTCCATGATTTTCTTGTTTATTATGAATTATAGAATATATATCACAAGATCAAAAAATATTAATGCATACTCTATAAAAGACAAGTTATACTTCTTGAATTATAAGTAATCTTGAGACCTATACAATATCAATTATTCTATATAGTATTATTCATTAAATATATCATGAAAGCTCTTCCAGTCAACATCTTTATATTTCCGCTATTCCTCGACTGATTTCAACTATCTCTTAGATAGTCCATCTAGAAAAAAAGTTCTAGACTCAACATTTGAGGCATATAATATCTAAAAAATAGAATATAATATATATCTTATCCATTAAACCATTCATCTACCTTGACCCAAAAGTACCCTTGAATATTGGAAGTTTTTTTTATAAAACATTAAATCTATATTCACCTCACTTCAGCTATCCTATTTAGTATCAATTCCAACCGCTTAGATATAATTTATAAAATCACACACTAGTAGTGGGGTAGTCAGATCATATTCGTCCAATCCTTTCCATTGTCTATAGATAACCAGATCTCTCTTAAGTGACATATTTTATGTCACAAAAAATATCCCATTAAAACCATATAATAAATTTATTATTCAAAATTATAAAAATTCAATTTTTTAACTATACTAATGTAGATTATTATTCACTTAGATAATTTCATTCTCAAACACTTTTTCAATAAAACAACTAAGTTTTTAAATCATAATTTATTTCACAAATACACTTTTAAAAGGCCAAAATTAATGATTAATTGGAAATCCATTTCATACAAGGAAATCCATTTTTTCTTTAAAATCATGTCATGTGATAAAACTCTTACCATTCATAGAATTATTCATGATATATAACTTATTTTGACTCATCATGGGAAAAAATATTATTGATAAAAATCTCACAATGTCATATCCAACCTCTCATTTACATATAATTTCTAGTAACTCAAACTTCTTCACAAAGAAGTTTTCTACAAATTTTTTATGTGTACATTTCAATACCCAACCATAATATTCTACATGACAACTAAAAATATCAATAATAAACTCAAACACCACTATATAATACCATTTTATACCTCCCTATCTTAGAATCTTGAAATTATAGAACTATGTCAAGATGAATCGTGGATTTATGAATATTTATTGATGTTAAGAACCATCTTGAGAAACCCCTAATCCAAGTCCCAAATTTATCATGTGATAAGGTCGGAGAGGCATTACTAATCCTTTTGGGTTGTCATCGAGTGACAAGGGAATAAAATACAGATCATTGGGAATGATTTCACTAGAAAGATTACAAAAAAGATAAAACATTATACCTAAAATTATGGCATGAATATTCCATACATTGGAGTACAATGTAATAGAAATAAGAAGTTAAAAATATAAATAAAAATCCAAACTAGCATATTAAAGTAAATAAAAAAGAAAAAAATAATCAAAATCAACAAACAAAACTACACAATCCATGATAGAATCATTTAAATGATAAAAGTCATAGAGTGAATGTATAAATATAGAATGGATGATACAACAACAGTTCCATAAATAATTAAAAAGAGTAAATCCATGAAAATTATCTCTATGCATTGACTAAAACATTCTCACTAACAACCACTATATACCTAAAAAGAAATGAAAAGGTCATCCACTACGACCTAGAGAAACATAAAAACATGTAATTATGATAAGCATGAGCTATATAGCTTGGTGGATAACCACCCTCTATTCCATCCATACACTTTAAAATTAAAAAATAATTCATGATGATTTTAAAGTAGATATAGATACATATATAAATTAGTTTTTTATTTTTCCAAAAAAAAACATGATTTACACCTTTAAAACCAATATTTTGAGAAGGTAAATGATATGAAGAAAACATATTTTCTTTATATATTAATTGGTAAGAAATCTTGGAATTTTATTTAAAAAATAAAAATTTACACTTCTACTATTGAAAACATTCAATATAGATAGTTTTCAAATACTGTATCATGGGAACCTAGGTGCTCTCAATATAGTCTTGGACAAGGCTTAAAAATACTAAAAAAGACTAGTTTTGGATAAGAAAACATTCCCGAACACCTGATATCACTCTCATTGGCCTAATGAGGGTTGCAATCCTATAATCAGAATAAAATCTCTATCAAGGCCATTATCCATAGAAGGATTCTAAACTAGATCACCATGTGTACCTAGACATACCTAATAGACATTCATGCCACCCATGAATCAGAAAAATAGGTGATTATGTTAAGAAATAAAAATCATGAAATATACATAACAAAAATGATAATAATTCACACCCTCACCTCTAACTCCCTCATAAAAAACAACCTCAATTCCATTAAGAGTGTGCATAAAAACACATAATTCCCTTCATCATCCACCATTACATACATAGCATCATCACTATTTATTTTCAAAAATATAATGGGCACATTTCAAGGGGTTTTTATTTTCAAAATAAATCATTTGGAAATTTCCATTTAGGCCTCACGAGAACCCCTTGTAATATACAATTACCAAATATGCTATTAAACCCAAATATGTAAATATTATTGAAAACTTCCATCAATTGATGGATTTAACCACCTTTAAAAAATGAAATCATTCCTAACTCTTTTGAAGAAACTCCTTTGATATATCATAGAAACCAAAATACCATTTCCAAAATAAAATAAAAATAAAAAAGGCTAATGAAAATTTTCTACAAAATCTTTGTGTGTAAATATTTCCAAAATAGACATTGTATTTTGAAAATAAGGCAAATTCCCACGCACATTTGATGAAACTCAAAATGAAAATTTTCATTTTATGAAATCATTTTATATAGGATTGATAAAAATATTTAGAACACATAAATCATTTATTTAAAACATAAAGAAATCACAGTTCTAATTTTAAAAAGACATTAATGGTACCACCTACTGTGAAACTTATCGCCTTCACAAACGATAGTTATTTCCCACCTCAAATAGACCCAAGAATCATTAAACACCAAATAGGGAACATAAAATACTAAAACCCCCATGATAAAATTCAATATCACATAACCCTAGGTTTCTATAACCTTTATGAAGAAATAGAAGAAGGAGAATAAGAAGAGAAGTGAAGGAGGAGAATAATTAGAAGTGATTACCAAGAAGAATCAGTCTTGAATCATGGATATCACCAAGAATCCACTTATAGGGGATGTAAAATTGAGAGTTAGAGGGATGGGGGTCATGAAAGATAAATTATAAAGGTGAGGCTGTGATTTGGGGTAAAACCCAAAGAGGGGAAGTGGTAAAATCCACTTATTAATGACCCGGGTTCCCTACATGATTTTCTATACTGTGCTCCAATTGTCTGAGCCTAACTAGAGGTCTTGGCCTATGGTGAATAGGTAATATGCATTATTGGATTATGTAGGATTGAAATTAATATGTATATTTATCAATTATAATAGGGGTGAATTGTAGGCTTAAAAAACATGCATTTTTATCCTTAATAAAATCAATGTTTAATAAAGTTAAACAAGATGAATTCACAATTCTCTCTTTAGTTCTTAATAAAGAAACTATCTTAATTAGAATTTGATAAAATGGATATGATATAGAAACTTTGGATAAGTTTACTTAGGTAAAGATTCTACTTTAAAGCATATAGAATCTTATTTATATCATAGTATATTAGAATAAGGAACTATAAGAATGTTACACTTTATAACTTTAACAAAATGCAGCAGAAATAAAAATTGTAACAAAAAAATTGTTTCCAACGCTATCGCCGGGGCGCGCGCATCCGTCCGTGGAGGCGGAGGACGCGCAGCTGTTGCCCCGCATTCCCGCTTTCCAAAGGCGGGTGGCATTCACTCCTTATTCAGGGGCGTCTGCTCCTTGATCGAAACGGGATGATGGGATGTCGGTTCTTCCTTCCGTAGATTCCTCCTCAGAACTCATCACCTAGCCCGGGTCTCCCTCATAGATTTAATACGTTGTTCGTGAATCTCATTCCTGGTGCCATATCTTCATGGACGCTGGTTAATTACACTAATTCTTTCAAGACTTTACATAGGGTCTTGACATGGTAGTGACCTTCGGTCGGAGTAGACGGCAACATCAGGTATGTCGGGGCATCTCTGGGTGCATGGACATAGGGGAACCTGTATTCTTCCTCATAAGAGGTCATCTCAAGGGTGCAGAACCCGAGGCGTGCATCTGAGGTTTTCCTCAGCTTCCTGTGTTTAACACAGGGTATTCCGCGAGTTTAACGTCTTACGGAGACGGTTACGCCTAAGGCGTGTCATCCGAGGTTTTCCTCAGGCATCTCATGTTTATCACAAGGTAGGCCGCGAGTTTAACGTCTTGCGGAGACGGTATGAGGGTGATCAGAACATCCCATAGGGACGGATCAGATTGGTACATTCCTAGGAGGGAACACCTGGATGTTTTACCAAGGGTATGGATCAGAACGCCCAATGAGGAAGGATCTGAGGTGGTGCGCCCCATGGAGGGGAGATATCACACCGTAATGGTCGATCTGAACACCACTAAGGGCGGATCAGGGGAAGTGCACCCCAGGATGGGATACACCATGGATTACCATTCGTTGGGATTGAACATCTTGGAGGTTTCTTACGTACCATGTGTAGAGGACAGGTATCAAAACCCACGTAGTTCGAAAGGGTGATGAATCGGGGTGTACGCAGAGGACAACGACCCGGAGATACGATGGGGCTTACACGTGGAAAGCGGCCCATGGTGCTGGGACTTACTCCAGGATGGAGGCCCAGGGAAAAGGATGATGATAGTTTTGGGCTTGAGCCTTGAAGAGGATTCTTACGTATCCCCGTGGCAGGGAATCAAAGACCACGTATTTCTCCTGATCACGGCTTACTGCCGATTGGGGGTTTCAATGGCTTACCGCTGGATAGGATCACAACGGCTTACCGCTGGATAAGGATGTCAACGGCTTACCACTACATGGGGTCGCAATGGCTTACCACTGGAAAGGGATCACAATGGTTTACCGCTGGATAAGGATCACAATGGCTTACCGCTGGATAAGGATCACAATGGCTTACCGCTGATTAGGATCACAACAGTGGATGGGGCTTACGCGAGGAAGCTGCCCAGGTGCCGCTATGGAGGGGAAATGGTGAATGGGTCTTGCACTAGGAAGCTGCCCAGGTGCCGCTAAGGTGTGACACTGATGAATGGGGCTTATGGAAGAAGCTTCCTGGGTGCTGCTAAGGTGCGGCACTGATGAATGGGGCTTGTGTAAGAAGATGCCTGGGTGCCACTATGGAGCGGCACTGGTGAATGGGGCTTATTCTAGGAAGCTGCCCGGGTGCCGCTATGGAGCGGCAATAGTGAATGGGGATTGCGCTAGGAAGCTGCCCAGGTGGATATGGGGCTTATGCTCTGAGGAGGCCCATGGTGGATAGTAAACCGACGTGAAGAGGTCGGAACAACTGGGTGGTGGGCTTGAACCTCGTGGGGGCTTCCTACGTATCCCTGTGGCTGGGAATCAAAGTCCACATAGTTCGCTGGGATAGGGATTACGCTCTGAGGCTCCCATGGAGGAGGTCATGGTCGATGCGTGCTCTAAGCCCACGTGAGTCATGCTCGGTGTAGGAAACACAAGGCAGCAGGGACCAGACGATCATGTCGCGAAGGGCGCGTCCGTGAGAAGCGGAATGGGGCTTACGCATTGAGCGGCCCATGGTGTCTTCCTCATGTCTGGCCATGAGGGAATCCCAACTCAATGGTGGGTTAAGGTATTAACCTATGCGCAAGTGCACAAGCGGGATAATGCCAAGGGCATTGGAATCTATCCCAAAAGAGGGAGATGAAAAGTGTGAATCACATGCCCAATATTCAGAACATCGTGAGATTGGCGTGGTGATGGAGGATAACTGTTGACCTTGGTGGAAAGGAAGCATCCATATCACGTTATCCAGGAATGAGAACAATAAATGAGGGCTGACCGCTGACCATGTTCGCAACACGGGGCCTAACTCAAATATCGTCGATCAGTCTTCCGGAACTTTGGTCCAGGACAGCAGGCGGACCATAGGTCGACCATCCATACTGTTACGGGGTCCCTCCAGACCTGATCAGTCTTCTGGGGCGTTGGCTCAGGACAGCAGGTAGACCATAGGTCGAGCATCCATACTGTTAGGGGGTCCCTCCAGACTTGGAAGTGAGTGACGATCCGAATGAAGGACACACAAAGCGTGAGGTGGAGTGATGGAATGTTTGAATGGATTCCAACGCTCTTGATATTACGCCACTATGATCATGGCATAATGCATCTCATTCTTGGAGCATAAGGAATCTCTCGTTAGAAGCGAGAGGCATCCTATGTTTGGAACATAGGGATTACTACAGTTTATAGTCATGTAGATAGGACTACTGGCATCTCATGCTTGGAGAGTGAGGCATCTCTTGTTTGGAGAAAGAGGCATCCTATTTTAAGAACACAGGGAGTACTATAGTTTATAGTCTTGTAAGTAGGACTATTAGGCAGAAGGTGCCTAGAAATGGTTGGTGTTGGGACTTACGCAAGGGTGGCCCTTTCTGGTTCAACCTGGCATAGGATCCAAGTGATTGGGTTTGAAGGAGTTTCCTGAGGAATGGTTCGACTCAAGGTACTCGGGGAATTGATGATGAGAATCTCAACTCATGACATGGGAATGAAACCAAGAGGAATATGTTGACTCAAGGTGTTCCACAGTGTGCGGAGGAGTGTATCAAATCATGGAATTCCATAGGTTGGAGGTGGGAACGCATAAGGGTGCAATAGAAAATCCCGGCATCCTGGCCCGAAAAGATTGTGGTGCGACTCTCCAATTTTCATGGGGGTCTATGACGGTAGCGAAGGGACCGGCCCGGAGGGCCGGGACCGCAGGCCAGCAGTGACCCCGAGCGGGGGTGCGGGGGCGCAGCCCCCGCGGTATGGACTGGTGGGCACGAAGGTAGGATCCTCGCAAAGGATAGGTCTTCGCGAAGTAGCTTCGCGAAGCATGGCCTCGCAGAGCAAAGGGGTCTCGCGGAGCAAAGGGGTCTCGCGGAGCTTGGTCTTGTGGAGCAGCATCGCGGAGCATGGGCTCGCGGAGCATGGACTCACGAAGGATGGTCTCGCGGAGCAGCATCGCGGAGCATTGGCTCGTGGAGAAGGGCCTCGCGGAGCCTCGGCTCGCGGAGCAGCAACGCGAAGGAAGCTGCTCGTGGAGCATGGCCTCGCGGAGCCGCAATGCGGAGCTCCGCTCGGCAGCCCAAGGGGCGAAGTGGCAGTGGCCGTCTTCCGGAGAAGGGGGTGTGATGGGTATTTATAGGCAAGGGGCGCCGCGAAGCAGAACACCCACGCCGCCTCGGGTGCTTTGTGGCGTGCTCGCGAACGTCAAATTCGTTCGCGGAGAGGTACCACCTCTGGAGCTTCACGGCGGGCTCGCGAACGTCAAATTCATTCGCGGAGAGCTACCGCCTCCGGAGCTTCGCGGGACCGCGATGCTCAGGTTCTTCACATTGGTGCTTCGCGAGGGGTCTTCGCAGTGCATCGCGAATGTCAAACGGGTTCGCGGAGCCTCTCGCTTCATTACTTCGTGGCGGCGCTCCGTGATCACGGAGGGGGCTTCGCGAATGGGCTTCGCGAACCAGATTTCCATCCCAACATCAAATGTCCATAACTCCTATTCCGTAGCTCCGTTCGGGCCCTGCGACCTACCAAATCGAAGCTTAAGAAACATTCTACGATATTGGGTCGTGTATGGAAGCATTTGGAAAATTTCAGGAACGCGTTTTTCGGGGTCTACAAAAGTCACCCCTAAGAACATGGTCCCACGAGGACGAGAAGGGTGAGGCAGACCGCGTTCTGAGGAAACGACTGAGGAAAATGAGTGCATTGGGGTCAATTGTACCTCAATCGCATTGAGGATAAAATCAACTAAATCTCTAAGCCTGCGTGAGCTATGCTCGGTGCAGAAAACAATAGATAATAGGAGCTCCTGTACGAGAGTGTAAAACAACGGAAGGTGTGAGGGGATCGACATGGGACATCAATCACCATTTGGGGGAATCCTAAAGAGAGAGGGGTCACGGTTGGAGAGCAAGGCTCTCTGAACAGCCGACCTTCTTTTCCCACCCTGCTCTGGTGCACAAGCGGGGTAACGCCAGGGGCATTAGAATCAATCTAAACAGAGGGAAGTGGGAGGTGTGAATCACGATACCCAAAATCCGGAACACTATGGAGGTGGCATGGCAATAAAGGACAACCATTAACCGTGGAGGAGAAGCGGTATCCTTACTGCGTTATCCTGTAATGGGGACAACAAATGAGGGTCGACTGTTGACCATGTTCGAAACACGGGACCATGTCACAAATGTTGTCGATCAATCCTTCAGGACGTTGGCCCAGGACAGTTGGTGGACCATAGGTCAAACATCCATACTATTAGGGGGTCCTTCCAAACATGACTAGTCTTCCGGAACGTTGGCCCGGGATGGTAGGTGATCCAATGCGGCATGAGACCAGGCCGTTAGGGGGTTCCTTTAGACATGAAAGAGGACGAGGGTCCGAATAAGGGGCACGCAAAGCGTGGAATATGGAGTGATGGTTTGTCTGAACAGAATCCAACACTTAGGTATTTACACCACCATGGTGGGAGTACACCAGATGGGTGCATCAGTTTGATCATGGATGATTCCTTCTTTGGGATAGGGCCTCTCTGGCAAAGGGGGTCTGTCACATCCCAATGGGATCTTGGGGCATCCTAAACTTGTTCAGGGAAAAATTACAGCTACATAGTCCCCCCTGAGGGGTCAGGACAGAGGGCTAGAAATGGGGAGGAACATGATTTTGCGATTCTTGGGGCTGGACCCTATGTGAAATTCCTGGGTGTCTCTACGTATCCCATGAGGATGGGAATCAAGATGTACGTAGTTCTGGAAGCACAGTGTAGTCTTAGACCAACACTGATAGGTGAAATCCTATCTGGTAGAGGCTCTGGTGCATCCCATGATTAACATGGGGCATCCTGAACTTGTTCAGGGTAGAACCATAGTTTAGTGTCATGCATTGAGGACACATGGACTCCTGTAGTTTAACATCATATGATATGAAGTGGAATAAAAGGGAAGATCCCAGGGAGGGTGTGGCATGGTAAATATGAAACCAACGTGAATGAGGACTTGGAGTCCAAATCGTACCACGTACCCCCAGAGGAAACTCTTTAGGTCGAGGGACCAAGAGTGACGATTAGGCTGGGCCCGGAGCAGAGTGGTCGCGCGTTCCTACATACCCCATGAGGATGGGAATCAAGCCATATGTAGTTCTGGAAGCACAATGTAGTCATAGACCAACACTGACAGGTGAAATCCTCTCTGGTAGAGGCTCTGGTGCATCCCATGATTAACACGGGGCATCCTGAACTTGTTCAGGGTAGAACCGCCGTTTGGTGTCATGCGTTGAGGACACATGGACTCCTGTAGTTTAACGTCATACGATAGGACGTGGAATAAAACGGAATATCCAAGGGAGCGTGTGGTCCGGTAAATATGAAACCAACGTGAATGAGGACTTGGAGTCCAAATCGCACCACGTACCCCCGGAGGAAACTCTTTAGGTCGAGGGACCAAGAGTGAGGATTAGGCTGGGCCCTGATCAGAGTGGTCGGGCGTTCCTACGTAATGAGGATGGGAATCAAGCCATACGTAGTTCTGGAAGCACAGTTTAACATCATGCGGGACGATGAGAAGCCTGGCCGTGTTGGTACACATCCCGCCAAAACTACTAAGCCCACGTGAGTCGTGCTCGGTGTGGGAAACAAGCAGTAGTGGTGGGAATTTCCTGACACAAAAAGGGGCAGGTTAGGGAAAAGGGACGCTCGGTGAATACCGGACCAATGGCACTATCACGATCATTTAGCGCACCTAGATGAATGAAGAGAAAGAGTCGAGTATGATGGAATTCCACTTGAACATGAGGAAGTGGAAATGTGTGAATCATGGTGCTCGAGATTCAGATCACGATGATGGCGGCGTGACGATGGAGGATAACTGTTGACCGTGTTCGCAACACAGCATCCTGTCGTGTTAGCCTAGAATGGGGACAGACAAATGAGGGTTGACTGTTGACCATGTTCGAAACACGGGACCGTGTCACAAATATTGTCAGATATCCGTAGGGACGTTGGGCCGAAACGATTGGAGGGCCCTTAGGTCCAGCATTCATGGAGAGCCCTTAAGCCTAGTATCCATGTCGTACGAGGTTCCTTTTAGATGTGGAAGAGGATGAGGATCCAAATAGGGAGCTCACGAAGCATGGTCATGGGATGAGGAGGATGTCCCTGTGAAAATCCCACACTTTGGGCAGTTTGTCAAAACACATCTGAATACGACAACGAGACATATTAGATAGAGGGAGCAGATTCCGTTCCCATAGGGAGATCTTAGTTTAGGGTCGTAGAATTCGGACCATGGATGGGAGGAGACATAAGAGGCACATGGTGGAGTAACTCAAACACCTGGCGTAAATGGGAATAGGGGGTGTGTGCGGTGCGATGAACAACCTGATGTGAATGAGACATAATCCCATATCACATCGCACGATCCCCTTGGGAGAGGTTTTTGGTCAAGGGACCGAAAGTGAAAGTTAGGTCGGGCCCGGGGGGAAGTGCCTGGGCGCTCCTACGTATCTCATAAGGATGAGAATCAAGCCATACGTAGTTATTGATGGACCTTAGACCATAAATGGGTAAAAGGAGCAGGGGATGCATGACATCAAGACCCGACGTGAAGGAGGACCTAAGCCCTAATTACCATGCGTTCTTTGGGGAAATGCTCGAGTCGAGGGACCAAACACGAAGGTTAGGCTGGGCCCGCGGGGAAGTGCACGGGCGCTTCTACGTATCTCATAAGGATGAGAATCGAGCCATACTTAGTTCTGAAAGGTGACATGGTAAGGTACCAGTTCCAGGGGAAACGGGGAGTGCGGGCATGGCCCTTACACCAAATGAAGCGGAATTTGATAAATCTTGTTTGTTCTTTAAGGTGAGTGGTTTTTTTGTGAAGCGAGAGGCCTAGAGTAGTAGGCCATGGTGTCGCCACAAGGATCAAGCCGTGATAGGCGTTGACAAATGGCATGGCATGTGACCAATACCCAACGTGATGTCCTCTACAACAAGGTCATCACAATGCAGTGTCGTTTTTCGTCGTGCGGCCAGGACGATAATGTCACAGTTTAGGGTCGTATGATAGGACCAAGCAAGTATTTTATCATCATGCAGCGCAGACGTAGCAGAGGTGATTCTAAGAGAGGAATGTGCGCAGTGTCATGAGACACAATCGATGGAGACATGATCCCACATCACATTGTATGCCAATCGGAGAAGGAGACCTTAGGCCGAGGGGCCTATATAGAGGTAAGAGATGAAACAGGGGGAGATACTGGCTTCCTAAATGGGTTGTACCCGGAGACAGGGCGTCTGGGCGATCCTACGTATCCCATGAGGATGGGAATCATGTTGAACGTAGTTACGAATGGATCTTAGTTTATGGTCTTAGAGCTCGAACCATGGGAGCCCCGAAGGACGCCATATTGCGGCTTTGTCCCCCTGACATGCAAAGGTGCACTGAGGGATAGCGCCAAAAGTGTCGAGATTCCACCTGGACCTGATGGGGTGGAAAATGATGTGAATCATGCGACCAACATTCGAGGACTGAAGGGGCCGGTGTGACGACAGAGGATTACTGTTGACCATGTTCGCAACACAGCATCCTGTCGCATTAGCCTAAAATGGGGAAAAACAAATGAGCATCGACCGTTGACCGTATTCGCAACGCGGGATTTTATCGATTTGTTGTCTGAAACCCTCGGGGGCGTTGGTCCATAACGGTAGGAGAGCCCTTGGGCATTGTATCAAGGCCGGTCTTGGGGGTCCCTCCGGGTGTGAAAAAGGTAACAGAAGCCCGAATGGAGGGGAACACGAAGCTTGACAAGTGGAAGGAACTTGATCAAGTTGAATCTGACACTCTTGGTCCTAGACCAGAGTACTCTTAACACATGGGTAAACCACTACAAGGGGTCAAGAGACTCAACTTGAGGGTAACCAAGAGATGGCGGGTTCCCGGGGGAAGGGGGCATGGTGCCCAAAACATTGTATCATACCTACATATCCCCCTCCTGGAGAGGGATAGACCAAGTGGCCTAGGTGACCGGGAGATCAGGGGATCTCCAAGAGGTGGGGCTGGACCCGAATCCTAGACATTCAGGTGGTCCTACGTATCCCATGAAGATGGGAATCAAGCCATACATAGTTCTGAAGGGTGCCTTTTAATGTCATGATGGACAAGGAATAGGAGGGCTAACTCTTAGAATATGGGTGTGCGTGGTGCAGCTATTGCAAATCTGACGTGAATGAGGACATAATCCCTCACTACGCCACGCGGTCCCGTAGTCGGGGTACTAAAGGCAGGACCAGAAAGGTGAATTTTCTGAACTCAAGCTGGACCCAAAGATAGGAGGTCTGGGCATTCCAACGTATCCCATTAGGATGGGAATCAAGCTGAGCGTAATTCCAGATGAGAATCTTAGTTTATGGTCTTAGAGCTCGGACCGTGGGTGGTGACAACTTCCCGAGTAAGCACAGATGTCAACCCGATTCCTAAGCCCACGTGAGTTAAACTCGGTGTGGGAAACAAGGGGGGTATCCTCATCGCAATACTTGGGGCGAGTCAAACGGGAGTTGGTAGAGAGTCCCTAAGGACACCTTTCACACAGCTTGTTCCCCCAACGCGCGGACGTGCACGGAGGAAAAGTACCAAGAGTTTCAAAACTCTACTTGGACTCGATGAAGTGATGAAGGGTGTGAATTGTGTACCCGACATTTTGGGTTTAATGGGTTGGCGTGGAGAGAGAGGAAAAACTGTTAACCATGGTGGAAACACAGCGTCCATATCGCGTTAGCCTGAGGTGGGAACAACAAACGAGCATTGACCACTGACCATATTCGCAACGTGAGATTCTATCGATTTGTTGTCCGAAAGCCTCAGGGGCGTTGGCCCATAACGGTAGGAGAGCCCTTTGGCGTAGTGTCCAGGCTGTTCTTGGGGGTCCCTCCGGGTGTGAAAGATGATGGAAGCCCTGATGCAGGGATACACAAAGCCTGGAGAGCGGGTGTGGACGTGTCTGAGTAAAGCTTGGCGTTCCGGGTAATAAACCAGAGTACTCTTAGGCACATCGGTGAATTGCCGAAAAGGGATCGACGAAACAGCTCAGGAGGGAGAGGTACATGGCATGGTCATTACGAGACCGACGTGAATGAGGACATAATCCCACACCACACCATATAATCCCCTCATGGAGGAAGGGTAGGCCAAGGGGCCAAGATGGGATGAAGATTTCCGAGGGATGGGGCTGGACCCGAATCCTAGACATTCAGGTGGTCCTACGTATCCCATGAGGATGGGAATCAAGCCACACGTAGTTCTCCAAATGTAGTTTAACATCATACGGGACGAGGAGGGGAGTAATATACCCCTAAACAAGAGAGGTGTATGGTATGGCGAAGAAGCCGACGTGAATGAGGACATAGTCCCACACCACACCATACACTCCTATAAGAGAGGACCTGGGCCGTAGCCCAGAAAGGCCAAGGGGCCTGATGGTTAGGCATTGGTCAGGATGGCCTGACCTACTTGTAGTTTAACGTCTTGCAATGAGGATGAGGGTCGGGGACCCGAGGAGGCCAAGGGGCCTGAGGATGAGCCTCGTAAGGGAAGGCGTACAACATGGTACATGATCCCGGCGTGAATGAGGATGTAGTCTTACACCACATCGTACACCCCTATGGGGAATCAGGGCCGTGGGCCCGATCGCTAGCACCACCCGAGGGGAAGTTTGTCACTTCGGGATGGGGTAGAACGAATCACTACACTCGATGTCTGGGACATATCGGGGTGGACCCGAAGATCCAGGACACTGTTGACCATGTTCGAAATACAGCGTTCCTATGGTGACCTGATATGGGAGCAACAAATGAGCGGCGACCGCTGACCAAATTCGCAACGCGGGACTTGTATCAGCTTGTTGCTTGAAAACCCTCGGGGGCGTTGGCCCATAACGGTAGGAGAGCCCTTGGGCATTGTATCTAGGACGTTCTTGGGGGTCCCTCTGGGTGTGAAAAATGATGGAATCCCAGTCAAGGAGTGGGTGAAGCATAGCTGTATCCATCCATGAAAGAGGCAAACACCTCCAGGGGGGATGTGCAGCCGGGTCGAGGCTTGATCGATGTGAGTTGGGGAAAAAGTGTTCACCCTGCCATGTCTTGACCCGAGGGGAAGATTTTGGCTTTTGGGCAGGGCCAACAGACAAAATGTCTGGGCGTTCCTACGTATCCCATTAGGATGGGAATCAAGTCATACGTAGTTCTTGAAGGTCATGCAGTTTAGCGTCATGCGGTGAGGACGTGGGAGGATAGAAGAACGAGAGTGGGCACACGGTGTGACCCTTACAATCCTTGTGTGAGCGGGGTTGTATGAGCGGGGCTAAGAAATCCTACTCCCTGCTACACAAAGATCCTCCAAGGAAACTATCCCCAGGGGGGATAGTGGAAGAGAAAAGCTTGGGGCTGGGCTCAAGACGAGGTGTCCGAGCGTTCCTATGTATCCCATGAAGATGGGAATCAAGCCACACATAGTTCTTAAGATGCAGTTTAACGTCATGCGGGACAAGGATACATCTCATTTGGGGATATGTAAGGTACGGCAAGTAATCTGACATGAATGAGGACGTAATCCCACACCATACCGTACAATCCCACAAGAGGGTAAGTCGGGGAAAACCAAGGGGTCTGAGGCCGGACCGCGGTCAGGGAGACCTGACCAGCTTGCGGTTTAATGTCTCGCGGTGAAGACGGGGGGCCAGGGGCCCAAGGAGGCCAAGGGGCCTGAGGCTGAGCCTCGATCAGGAAGGCCTGACTGGCATGCAGTTTAACGTCTTGTAGAAAGGACGGGGATGCAGTTTAAGGTCGTGCGGGACCATCTCGCAGTTTAGGGTCGTACAGGACCCCATATCATGGAGTGGGATGGGGTGGCATGATCTCACCGGGATGTGGCGGCCCAGGTAAGGATCAGGATGGATGGTGGAGTGAGACATGGGGCTTACGTTCTAAGACGGACCAAGAGGGGGAATACAGTTTAACGTCATGCGGGACGGAATACAGTTTAACGTCATGCGGGACGCGAAACAGTTTAACGTCATGCGGGACAGAATACAGTTTAACGTCATGCGGGACGCGATACAGTTTAACGTCATGTGGGACAGCATACAGTTTAACGACATGCGGGACGCGATATAGTTTAACATCATGTGGGACAGAATACAGTTTAACGTCATGCGGGACGGGATACAGTTTAACGTCATGCGGGACGCGATACAGTTTAACGTCATGCGGGACGCGATAGAGTTTAACGTCATGCGGGACGGAATACAGTTTAACGTCATGCGGGATGGGATACAGTTCAACGTCATGTGGGATGCGATACAGTTTAACGTCATGCGGGATGGAATACAGTTTAACATCATGCAGGACGACATACAGTTTAATGTCATGTGGGACAGAGTACAGTTTAACGTCATCCAGGACGGAATACAGTTTAACGTCATGCTGGATGGAATACAGTTTAACGTCATGCGGAACCAAATACAGTTTAACGTCATGCGGTACGGAATATAGTTTAACGTCATGCGGGACGGAATACAGTTTAACATCATGCGGGACCGAATACAGTTTAACCTCTTGCGGGATGCGATACAGTTTAACGTCATGCGGGACGGAATACAGTTTAACGTCATGTGGGACCGAATACAGTTTAACGTTATGCAGAACGGAATACAGTTTAACGTCATGCGGGACGGAATACAGTTTACCGTCATGCGGGACGGAATACAGTTTAATGACATGCGGTACGGAATACAGTTTAATGTCATGCGGGATGGAATACATTTTAAAGTCATGCGGGACAGAATACAGTTTAACGTCATGCAGGACGGAATACAGTTTAACGTCATGCGGGACGGAATACAGTTTAACGTCATGCGGGACAGAATACAGTTTAACATCATGCGGGACAGAATATAGTTTAACGTCATGCGGGGCGGAATACAGTTTAACGTCATGCGGGACGATAATGTGCAGTTTAACGACATGACGGACGAAGATGAACAGTTTAACGTTATGTCGGACGATGATGCAGTTTAAAGTCATGCGGGATGATAATGTACAGTTTAACGTCATGACGGACGAAGATGAACTGTTTAACGTCATGCAGGACGATAATGCAGTTTAAAGTCATGCGGGACGATAATGTGCAGTTTAACATCATGACGGACAAAGATGAACAGTTTAACGTCATGCAGGATGATGATGCAGTTTAAAGTCATGTGGGACGATAATGTGCAGTTTAATGTCATGACAGACGAAGATGAATAGTTTAACGTCATGTAGGACGATGATGCAGTTTAAAGTCATGTGGGATGATAATGTGCAGTTTAACGTCATGACGGATGAAGATGAACAGTTTAATGTCATGCAGGACGATAATGTTTAGTTTAACGTCATGAGGGACGAAGATGAAAAGTTTTACGTCATGCAGGACGATTGTGCAGTTTAATGTCATGCAGGATGATAATGATCAGTTTAACGTCATGACGGACGGAGATGAGCAGTTTTACGTCATGCAGGATGATTGATGCAGTTTAATGTCATGCAGGACGATAATGATCAGTTTAACATCATGACGGATGAAGATGAGCAGTTTTACGTCATGCAGGACAATTGATGCAGTTTAATGTCGTGCAGGACGATAATGATCAGTTGTACGTCATGACGGACGAAGATGAACAGTTTTACGTCATGTAGGACGATTGATGCAGTTTAATGTCGTACAGGACGATAATGATCAGTTTTACGTCATGACGGACGAAGATGAACAGTTTCACGTCATGCAGGACGATTGTGCAGTTTAATGTCATGAAGGACGATAATGATTAGTTTAACGTCATGACAGACGAAGATGAGCAGTTTTACGTCATGCAGGATAATGATGCAATTTAATGTTGTGCAGGACGATAATGATCAGTTTTACGTCATGACGGACGAAGATGAGCAGTTTTACGACATGCAGGACGATGATGCAGTTTAATGTCGTGCAGGACGATAATGATCAGTTTAACATCATGACGGACGAAGATGAGCAGTTTTACATCATGCAGGACGATGATGCAGTTTAATGTCATGTAGGACGATAATGATTAGTTTAACGTCATGACGGACAAAGATGAGCAGTTTTATGTCATGCAGGACGATGATGTATTTTAATGTCGTGCAGGACGATAATGATCAGTTTTACGTCATGACGGACGAAGATGAGCCGTTTTATGTCATGCAGGACGATTGTGCAGTTTAATGTCATGCAGGATGATAATGAGCAGTTTTACATCATGACGGACGAAGATGAACAGTTTAACGTCATGCAGGACGATTGATGTAGTTTAATTTCATGCAGGACGAACACAGTTTAATGTGGTGCAGGACGATAATGAGCAGTTTTACGTCATGACGGATGAAGATGAACATTTTAACGTCATGCAGGATGATAATGTGCAGTTTAACATCATGAGGGACGAAGATGAATAGTTTTACGTCATGCAGGATGATTGTGCAGTTTAATGTCATGCAGGACAATAATGATCAGTTTAACGTCATGACGGACGAAGATGAGCAGTTTTACGTCATGCAGGATGATTGATGCAGTTTAATGTCGTGCAGGATGATAATGATCAGTTTTACGTCATAACGGACGAAGATGAACAGTTTAACGTCATGCAGGACGATTGTGCAGTTTAATGTCATGCAGGATGATAATGATCAGTTTAACGTCATGACGGACGAAGATGAGCAGTTTTATGTCATGCAGGACGATGATGCAGTTTAATGTCGTGCAGGACGATAATGATTAGTTTTACGTCATGACGGACGAAAATGAGCAGTTTTACGTCATGTCGGACGATGATGCATTTTAAAGTCATGCGGGATGATAATGTGCAGTTTAACGTCATGACGGACGAAGATGAACAGTTTAACGTCATGCAGGACGATAATGTTCAGTTTAACATCATGAGGGATGAAGATGAACAGTTTTACGTCATGCAGGACGATTGTGCATTTTAATGTCATGTAAGACGATAATATGCAGTTTAACGTCATGACAGACGAAGAGGAACAGTTTTACGTCATGCAGGACGATGATTGTTATACAGTTTAATCTCGTGCAACTAGGACATGGTTGTTACGCAGTTTAACGTCATGCGACTGGGACGTTGAACCACACTAATTGTGTCGGTAGAGGAATGGTCTTCTCTACTCCATTCCAGTGGTTTGTGATGAGGGGGGATCTATATGAGGGGAATTCCTTAAAATTCCCTGATCATGAAGATCCTTCCACGAGCTGGTTTCAAGGCCATAGGGAGGACATCTGTGGTTGATGCAACGTGGTGGTTGGGATGACACAGAGTGTCGCAAGGGTAGTAGGTATGACTACATTACCTCGATCTGGAGGGGTAAAAAAGCCAATAGTGTCGGTACGACGGGGCGATGGAGCCCGGAAGGCGTGAAAGCCTGGACGTCGGCATGACGGGGCGATGGAGCCCAGGAGGGGTGGAAGCCTCGAACGTCGGTACAACGGGGCGATGGAGCCCGGGAGGCGTGGAAGCCTCGAACGTCGGTACAACGGGGCGATGGTGCTCGAAAGGTGTGGAAGCCTCGAACGTCGGCACAACGGGGTGATGGAGCTCGGAAGGCATGAAATCCTGGACGTCGGCACGACGGGGCGATGGAGCCCCGGAGGCGTGGAAGCCTCGAACGTCGGTACGACGGGGCGATGGTGCCCGGAAGGTGTGGAAGCCTCGAACGTCGGTACGACGAGGCGATGGAGCCTGGAAGGCGTGAAAGTCTGGACGTCGGCACGACGGGGCGATGGAGCCCGAGAGGCGTGGAAGCCTCGAACGTCGGTACGACGGGGCGATGGTGCTCGGAAGGCGTGGAAGGCTCGAACGTCGGTACGACGGGGAGATGGAGCCCGACAAGCAGGGAAGCCTTCGTGACGAACGGTGGTAGTATGAGGAGCACCTTCATAGTTTCTGGTGAAAATAGAGCGGGGTCGACAAATTGCCGATATAGTTGGGGAAGGATTCCCCCTGCGCAGCCTCATGAGGCGGTCGAGTCGGCGAGGAGCCGATGGAGATGGGTGGCGGAGCCACCTGCGCGTCCTCTTGAGGTGATGGAGTCGGCGAGGAGCCGATGGAGTGGGGTGGCGGAGCCACCTGAGTGGCCTCTTGAGGTGGCGGAGTCGACGAGGAGCCGATGGAGTGGGGTGGGGGAGCCACCTGCGCGGTCTCTTGAGGCGGCGGAGTCGGCGACGAGCCGATGGAGTGGTGTGGCGGAGCCACCTGCGCGGCCTCTTGATGCGGCAGAGTCGATGAGGAGCCGATGGAGTGGGGTGGCGGAGCCACCTGCACGGCCTCTTGAGGCGGCGGAGTCGGCGAGGAGCCGATGGAGTGGGGTGGCGGAGCCACCTGCGCGGCCTCTTGAGGCAGCGGAGTCGGCGAGGAGCCGATGGAGTCAGGTGTCGGAGCCACCTGCGCGGCCTCTTGAGGCGGAGGAGTCGGTGAGGAGCCGATGGAGTGGGGTGGCGGAGCCACCTGCGTGGCCTCTTGAGCCGGCGGAGTCAGTGAGGAGCCGATGGAGTGGGGTGGAAGAGCCACCTGCGCAGCCTCTTGAGCCGGCGGAGTTGGCAAGGAGCCGACGGAGTGGGGTGGCGGAGCCACCTGCGCGGCCTATTGAGGCAGCGGAGTCGGCGAGGAGCCGGTTGAGTTGGGTTGCGGAGCCACCTGCGCGGCCTCTTGAAGCGGCAGAGTCAGTGAGGAGCCGATGGAGTCCGGTGGCGGAGCCACCTGCGCGGCCTCTTGAGCCGGCGGAGTCGGCGAGGAGCCGATGGAGTTGGGTGGCGGAGCCACCTGCACGGCCTCTTGAGGCGGCGGGAGTCGGCGAGGAGCCGATGGACCATAGTCTTAAAACATCGGATGTTACTCATCCTCTCTCATATAATGGAGAGGGGATTCACATGGGTGATGCCTCAATTTTCCTGACACATTTGGTCTACTCGCTATTGAAGAAGAAGAGATTCACATCGGGTTCACCATTTCTGTTTCCGAAGCTTTCGTCGGGGCGTGCGCATCCGTCCGTGGAGGAGGAGGACGCGCAGCTGTTGCCCCGCATTCCCACTTTCCAAAGGCGGGTGGCATTCGCTCCTTATTCAGGGGCGTCTGCTCCTTGATTGAAATGGGATGATGGGATGTCGGTTCTTCCTTCCATGGATCCTTCCTCAGAACTCATCACCTAGTCCGGGTCTCCCTCATAGATTTAATACGTTGTTCGTGAATATCATTCCCGGTGCCATATCTTCATGGACGCCGGTTAATTACACTACTTCCGTCAAGACTTTCCATAGGGTCTTGACATGGTAGCGACCTTCGGTCAGAGTAGACGGCAACATCAGGTATGTCGGGGCATCTCTGGGTGTGTGGACATAGGGGAACCTATATTCTTCTTCATAAGAGGGAATCTCAAGGGTGCATAACCCGAGGTGTGCATCTGATGTTTTCATCAGCTTTCTGTGTTTAACACAGGGTATTCCGCGAGTTTAACGTCTTACGGAGACGGTTATGCCAAAGGCGTGTCATCCGAGGTTTTCCTCAGGAATCTCATGTTTATCACGAGGTAGGCCGCGAGTTTAACGTCTTGCAGAGACGGTGTGAGGGTTATCAGAACGTCCCATAGGGACGGATCAGATTGGTATATCCCTATGAGGGAACACCTGGATGTTTTACCAAGGGTATGGATCGGAACGCCCAATGAGGACAGATCTGAGGTGGTGTGCCCCATGGAGGGGAGATATCACACCGTAATGGTTGATTTGAACACCACTAAGGGCGGATCAGGGGAAGTGCACCCCAGGATGGGATACACCATGGATTACCATTGGTTGGGATTGAACCTCTTAGAGGTTTCCTACGTACCATGTGTAGAGGACAAGGATCAAAACCCACGTAGTTTGAAAGGGTGATGAATCGGGGTGTACGCAGAGGACAACGACCCAGAGATACGATGGGGCTTACACGTGGAAAGCGGCCCATGGTGCTGGGACTTACTCCAGGATAGAGGCCCAGGGAAAAGGATGATGATAGTTTTGGGCTTGAGCCTTGAAGAGGCTTCCTACGTATCCCCGTGGTAGGGAATCAAAGACCACGTAGTTCTCCTGATGACAGCTTACCACCGATTGGGGGTTTCAACGGCTTACCGCTGGGTAGGATCACAACGGCTTACCGCTGGATAAGGATGTCAATGGATTACTGCTACATGGGGACGCAACAGCTTACCGCTGGAAAGGGATCACAACGGCTTACCGCTGGATAAGGATCAAAACGGCTTACTGCTGATTAGGATCACAACAGTGGATGGGTCTTACGGGAGGAAACTGCCCAGGTGCCGCTATGGAGGGGAAATGGTGAATGGGGCTTGCGCTAGGAAGCTGCCCAGGTGCCGCTAAGGTGCGGCACTGATGAATGGGGCTTATGCAAGAAGCTTCCTGGGTTCCGCTAAGGTGCGGCACTGATGAATGGGGCTTATGCAAGAAGTTGCCCGGGTGCTGCTATGGAGCGGCACTGGTGAATGGGGCTTACGCTAGGAAGCTACCCGGGTGCCGCTATGGAGTGGCAATGGTGAATGGGGCTTGCGCTAGGAAGCTTCCCAGGTGGATATGGGGCTTATGCTCTAAGGCGGCCCATGGTGGATAGTGAACCGACGTGAAGAGGTCGGAACAACTGGGTGGTGGGCTTGAACCTCGTGGGGGCTTCTTACGTATCCCTGTGGAAGGGAATCAAAGTCCACGTAGTTCGCTGGGATGGGGCTTACGCTATGAGGTAGCCCATGGAGGATTTCATGGTCGATGCGTGCTCTAAGCCCACGTGAGTCATGCTCGGTGTGGGAAACAAGAGGCAGCAGGGACCAGATGATCACGTCGCGAAGGGCGCGTCCGTGAGAAGCGGAATGGGGCTTACGTTTTGAGCGGCCCATGGTGTCTTCATCATGTCTGGCCATGAGGGCATCCCAACTCAATGGTGGGTTGAGGTATGCACCTATGCGCAAGTTCACAAGCGGGATAATGCCAAGGAAATTGGAATCTATCCCAACAGAGGGAGATGAAAAGTGTGAATCACATGCCCAGTATTTAGAACGTCGTGAGATTGTCATGGTGATGGAGGATAACCGTTGACCTTGGCGGAAATGCAGCATCCATATCACGTTAGCCAGGAATTAGGACAACAAATGAGGGCTTACCGCTGACCATGTTCGCAACACGGGGCCTAGCTCAAATATCATCGATCAGTCTTCCGGAACGTTGGCCCAGGACAGCAGGCGGACCATAGGTCGAGCATCCATACTGTTAGGGGGTCCTTCCAGACGTGATCAGTCTTCCGGGGCATTGGCCTAGGACAGCAGGCGGACCATAGGTCGAGCATCCATACTGTTAGGGGGTCCCTCCAGACTTGGAAGTGAGTGACGATCCGAACGAAGGACACGCAATGCATGAGGTGGAGTGATGGAATGTTTGAATGGATTCCAACGCTCTTGATATTATGCCACTGTGATCATGGAATAATGCATCTCATGCTTGGAGCATAAGGCATCTCTCGTTAGAAGCGAGAGGCATCCTATGTTTGGCACATAGGGATTACTACAGTTTATAGTCATGTAGATAGGACTACTGGCGTCTGATGCTTGGACCGTGAGGCATCTCTTGTTTGGAGAAAGAGGCATCCTATGTTAAGAACACAGGGAGTACTATAGTTTATAGTCTTGTAGATAGGACTATTAGGCAGAAGGTGCCTAGAAATGGTTGGTATTGGGACTTTCGCAAGGGCGGCCCTTTCTGGTTCAACCTGGCATAGGATCCAAGTGATTGGGTTTGAAGGAGTTGCTTGAGGAATGGTTCGACTCAAGGTACTCGGGGAATTGATGATGAGAATCTCAACTCATGACATGGGAATGAAACCAAGAGGAATATGTCGACTAAAGGTGTTCCACGGTGTGCGGAGGAGTGTATCAAAACATGGTATTCCATAGGTTGGAGGTGGGAGTGCATAAGGGCGCAATGGAAAATCCCGGCATCCTGGCCCGAAAAGTTCGCGGTGCGACTCTCCATTTTTCATGGGGGTCTATGACGGTAGCGAAGGGACCGGCCCGGAGGGCCAGGACCACAGCCCGGCACTGACCCCGAGCGGGGGTGCGGGGGCGTAACCCCGTGGTATGGACCGGTGGGCGCGAAGGTAGGATCCTCGCAAAGGATAGGTCTTCACGAAGTAGCTTCGCGAAGCATGGCCTCGCGGAGCAAAGGGGTCTCAAGGAGCAAATGGGTCTCGCGGAGCAGCATCGTTGAGCATTGGATCGCGGAGCATGGACTCACGGAGTATGGTCTCGCAGAGCAGCATCGTGGAGCATTGGCTCGCGGAGCAGGGCCTCGCGGAGCCTCGGCTCGCGGAGCAGCAACGCGAAGGAAGCTGCTCGCGGAGCATGGCCTCGCAGAGCCGCAATGCGGAGCTCTGCTCGGCCGCCCAAGGGGCGAAGTGGCCGTGGCCGTCCTCCGGAAAAGGGGGGTGAGCTGGGTATTTATAGGCAAGGGGTGTCGTGAAGCAGAACTCCCGCGCCGCCTCGGCTGCTTCTTGGCGCGCTCGCGAACGTCAAATTCGTTCGCGGAGAGTTACCGCCTCTGGAGCTTCGCGGGACCGCGATTCTCGGGTGCTTCGCATCGGTGCTTCGCGAGGGGTCTTCGCGGCGCATCGCGAACGTCAAATGGGTTCGCGGAGCCTCTCTCTTCATTACTTCGCGGTGGCGCTCCGCGATCACGGAGGGGGCTTTGTGAATGGGCTTCGCGAACCAGATTTCCTGCCCAACTTCAAATGTCCATAACTCCTATTCTGTAGCTCCGTTCGGACCCTGCGACCTACCAAATCGAAGCTTAAGAAAATTTCTACGACATTGGGTCGTGTATGGAAGCATTTGCAAAATTTCAGGAACACGTTTTCCAGGGTCTACAAAAATAAACAAGTATAATAAATATTTTAACTCAAATAGAAGGGTATACAACAACCTTGGATAAAGGTCCCTTGATTTATACTTTCAAAAACGTTTGTCTTACCCACACCAGGGTAAGCCCTCGATATGCAGATCAGTATCTGTCCTGCTTTCCTCACAAGACCTCGATCTCTATGGTGATCTGTACCTCTTCCTTCCTATCCCCAGATGCCCTAGAATGATAACAGTAACAATCAACTTCGCACTAGGTAGGTTTGAAAAAGATGTTCTCAGCTTGAACATTCTACCCTCAACATTCGCAGAAGTCTTGTTTGAGTGGAGCTCTCGCAGAGTATCACTTCATTCGAGAGTTCAACTCCCTCCAACTCATTTAAATGGCTAGATATTTATATAATAAAATCTCTAATGGTCAAATTCTCCTATAATGGTCATATTTTTACTTATATTTTGGAGGGAACTTTACACATGGAACTCAGGAAATGGTTATGTTAAAAACTGATTAGATGGTATTGTTTTATATAACAGAGTATGATAAACATTACTATACATAAGAAACATTGTCACATTTTGGATCTGGTAAAATGAAAATCTACAACAAAATAATTTAATAGGATTCGTAAGATAGTTAAAAATAGAGTCTAGAATCAGATTCTAAAATAATATGGAATCAGATTCTCGTTTCTTAAGAAATTGGAGTCTGAATTCTGATGAATTTGAAGCTTGATTTCAGGAAATATTAGAGTCTGATTTCAGAATAAATTAGAGTCTAATTTCATTAGAAATCAATGTTTTATTTTAAAAGAAATCAGAGTATGATTTTATGATAAATCAGAGTCTGATTTCATGATAAATTGGGGTATGATTTCAGAGGAAATCAGAGTCTGATTTCAAAATAAATAGGAGTCTGATTTCAAAATAAATAGGAGTCTGATTTCTAGATAATTCGGAGTCTGATTTTATATAAAATCATATTCACAATTCTAGGGAAATCAGGTTCTAATGAACAATAATGTTCTGAGTTAGATAAGGATTCAATTTTTTTACTTATGGAAATATGGTAGGACTTGTTTTGACAAAAAATTAGGTAATATATGGAAAATAATAGGTTCAGTAAAAAAATTCTTAGAGAAAGAAAAATTTCCTTAATAAAATGTGTTTGTGATTTCCTGAACATAAAGGAACATAAAATTTATACGGAAACTTATTGACTCAACAGATTAATCATGAAACAATAGTGTGATTGGATATTATAAAAATAGAAGTCCTATCACAGAGTCATTTTATGATTATTACTAACTATGTTCTAAACCATGTGACATAAACTATATGCCCAAAACATCCAAATTTCAAGGAAATTCCATCTAATAAGATAGATAAACAAAGGAGATTCATAAATAAATAAAATAATAGAGAATGCCATGGTAGGGGTGTAAAAATCCTCTCTACCATGACCCTTTATTCCCTTAAAAAGCATTAAAAGTACATGTTAGTCAATAAAAATACTAAAGGTTCAGATATAGTAATAAAGAAACAATTCATGAGATGATAAACCACTGAAGTAAAAGGAACATCGTCAAAAAAAAGATTAATTTACATTAAGTGAAAATTGAGCAGCCCATACATACCAAATATCGAACATAAAATATTATCCTGAAAGACTAAAGACCCATACAACGAGGTCTCACAACTACAAAAACAACACCTATTATGGGGAAAGGATAACTCCTTTACAATAGTTCCCAAAAACAAGTAGCACCTCGACCCATAAATAAACTATACCAAAAGCAATCTTTTACGACATTCCCAAAATCACTAATAGAATTCATATCACACTATATAATCTAAAACTATCCAAAATAACTAAAATTAGTTCCATTTTGGGAAAGGAAAAAGGATTATATTAATAAATGGATTATGCCGATCGGAAGAAAAGATATAGAGACACACCCATAGGGTTCAGAAAGAGTTCCTTCTTTGGTGGTATCTCTACCATATTGGAACTCTTATCATACCCTAACCTTTAAATCTAAAAGAGGTCAAAAAATCTTATTAAAACCCAATAATTCAAAAAAAAACATGACAGAAGACTTTCCACACAATACATCTTCAATTTATAAATAATCGACATTTCAATTCATAATTCACCATAATAAATTTCCATTAAGAATATTTTTCCATAAATTCAAAAATATAATCATCTTAAGATATCACACTACTTAATAGGAAAAAATACATGGCAGAAAGGTTCAACAGGAAAATATAGAGGGTCATATAGGAAGACCTTAAATAAACTTTTCTTTAATAACATCTTTAGTGGGGTGAACCTAAGGATCTTATGAATGGTAATATCGAGGAATGCCTCTATTATGATAAATTACATGATAGAATATTAATAAATTACCTAGATTATCATATGTACAATAAGTGTTGGGAGTTTATAGACACGAGGGATTCTAATTGCCTACCTTCTTAAATCGGTAGCACACCCAGACATGCTTCTAGAAGAGACCATCATAAAGATACTAAATTTCCACTTGTTGTCACTTCTAGAATACTTAGAAATTTCTTGATTCCCATCCCCACTACTAGAGCTTCCTCTAATGCTCCTAAAAATGGTTAAAACTTCAATTTCATCTATCACTAATTCCATAAAATCTTTGATCCTAGTGGCCTACTTCACTACACATTTATATGTGTTATCTCTAATGGGAGTCACTTCTGAAAAATGATTTAGTTGAAGACCCTTTCCAAATATCAATCCTTTTTGATTTATCAATGGCCAGTTCAAGAGCATAGGGCCCTAGATTAGTAAATCAATGAGAATATTACAAAACTAGTTTATTATTTTATTTTAGGAACCAAAACACCATTTCCTTCAATATTTTCATGGATTCAGGTAAGTATTACTAGATAAATAGTTCCTTAAATCATTCCCTTGAGTGGTTCTCATATGGTTTAGTCTAAACAGTGGACTTTCACTACATCCAAATTGAGTTTAAGATACTTTTAGAGTTTAAGATGGAAAAATATATACCTAATACTCTACAATTAATACTATACTTTCTAATAATCTATTTGTCCAAGGAAATTAGGAGGATTATAACTTTGGAAATATCAAATGAAATCTTGATGTTGAGGAAGGAGAGGAAACCATTAGGCTCCATGACTGGAATGGATGGAGAAACCAACATTGATAGGAATCGATTAACTAAGGGGAATACTTGTAGGGAAGAAAAAATATATCCCTCTAGAGAATCCATTATGACTTGATAGCGGCATTCCCTAAAATAAAATATTCAAAGATCACTATAAGTTCAAACTCCCCAAACCCAAATATAATTTAATACATCATTCTTAGAATACCATTTCAACAACTCCCATATACCATAATATCATAAAACTAAATACAACAAGAGAGATAATCATGAAATATAAAATGAAACATAAAACTAATACTCATCTATAAAAAGTTAAATGCATATGAAAATATATTAGATTTATTAGAAAATCAATCTTACTATTGCTTTCAAAAACATTTTTTAATTTAAAACATCAAATTCATTTTTAATCCTTTTTATTAAATTTTACTCAACTCATTATTAAATAAAATCATTTTATGGATTCTTCAAAAGTGTAGGAAATAATTTCCTATAAGTTTTTTCAAAAATACTCTTAAAATATTCGAACCAATTTAAAACAACTTTTCATTATCAAATAAAAACATTTATAAACCCTAATTTCATTTTAATTCTAAAAACATTTAACAAAATCTTCAAATAATTGGTAAATTATGACTCATTTTAAAAACATCCCAAGGTTTTTAATTTGTAAATAAATTTTAAATAAACCAAAATATTATTTATAATCCATAATAAACATAAAAAATCATCATAACCTAATAGAGAGAATTATTAAGGGAAGCCTTAGTCATAGAGAATAAAAATTCCAATAGTTCAAAAGAAAGTGAAAACATTTCATGGTTTGACCACATAGTTGGAAGAATTGTGTGTTAACCATGTAAAAACCATTAGAGGGTATTTATATTCATTTACACAATCGGTACATGGTTTCCTAAACAATTCATAGTTTTTATGAAACAAAAATATTTCATGAAAATTCCATTTCAAAAATAAAAATTTCTCAAAAAAATCAGAAATTATCAATTCTAGAAAGAAACACCCAAATAAAGAAAAGTAGTCTTGAAAAATATACGATCAATGATCATATTTAATGCTTACACATCCCAAAAAACCTTGGTAACTCAAGCATCACAATGGAATGTGGTGATCAGGCACCTACCAAAAAAACCACTTGAATTTTGAAGATCCAACCACCATTTATTGGACATCCCCAAATATAAAAGGGATACTTTGAAACCTTGGACCCCAAAAGATCCTATCTATGATACCATTTTCATGAAACAACTTAGGAAAACCCTGATTTGGGAACCCAATATGTCCCATGATAAGTCTTGAGCAGTTTTTCTAATCCTTTTGAGCTAGCAAAAAGCACTAAGGGGATTAAATAGGACGTGTCAAGAATTATTTCACCTAAAGGATAAATGTAAATTCAAGGGATTAAACTCAAAAGTATATAATGAAAATTTTATACATTAGACATCCATGTCACAAAAATAAAAAGGTATGAAATAAAATAAAACAATAAATAAGTATAGCGATGTAAATATAAATCATAAAAACAACCAAGATCAACAAAAAAACTACACAATCCTAGATAGAATCACTAAAATGATACAAGGTATAGAGAACTAGAATAAATATTTAAGGGATGATATATAAATGGTGTTATAAATGTATTACAGAACCAAATCCATGACCACTATCTCTATTTGTTTATTAAAAAATGTTCACTAATCACCTCTATTTACATAAACCGGAACCTAAAGGTCACCACCATGACTCAGTGAAACTTCATAACCTATAATGATGATAAGTGTGAGTTATATAGCTCAGTAGTAAACTACCCATTGTTCCATTCATACCCTTAAAAGTAAAACTAATTTATTATACTTTTAAATTAGATATATATGTTATTCCCAAATGTGATCAAGACCTTTGAGATGGGGGTGAATTAGTGTTTTATTTATCTTTTATGAGAAAGTTTCTTAACTTATTTAGTTAACTTTCTTAACCTCTGAAACTTGGTAAAGTTAAAATACACTAAAAAAACTTATCAACCTCACCTTTAATATACAAAAAAATATAAAGAGAAGGAATCGAACAATATTTAAAAGGTTTGGTACAAATTTATACTCTATAACAAGTTGGATAGTCCCACTAACATGGAATATTTCACTATAATATTTCTGGAATACAAAGGAACATGAAGTGAACAATCATACAATCCCAATATAATCTTTCGATCTATAGTTGGTTATACCCCCCAACTATCCTTTTCAGTATCCACTTTCCCAGAAGTAGTTATACACCCTAACAAACAATCAATACTTTTTAACAACTGGTAAGTACCCACAGTTATAAGATTCACTCTCCATCTTCTTTTATGACTAACTTCCAAAATTATTCACTTCCCCTACAAGTAAGTAGAATAAAACTTTAACTATGTAAAATATTTAATAACTATAACAATTATATAAGGAACTAAATGGTTTTAAAACTTCTTCCAGAAACTCTGTTTGGAAAAATTCATCAGAAAGAGTCAGTACGATCTGCCTGAGTCTAGTAACATTTTTTCAATGGGCTTTGTACAATTGTCCTCGATTCCATTATCCTTATTCTCTGCCTTGTTAAATTGATTAGAAACACAATTGGAATCTTAAAATTCATCCACTTGATGGAACTCGGTCATATGAACCTCGCTCTGATGGATGTCACTATGATGGGCTCACTCCGATGGACCTTCACCAATAGAATTTCATCCATAGAACATGATCCAGTTATCAGATTGAACCTCACTCTGACTAATCTCATTCCTATGGAAGTTACTCAGTATAAACATGAAAAACAAAGTCTGGTTGGAAACTCAATACCTATTCCACAATTTTTGGATCTCTAAAGCACATGAACAGTTCAAGTTAGCAAAGTAAAAATGTATTGTGCAATCCTTTTATAGACTCCCCATAATGTAAAAGGTCGGGAAAAGAATTCCTTTTCCCACTCAATGAAATTCATAATTCAAAGATTTCTTGTTCATTTAATTCTTAATATTTTACTTCTTTAACTCTTCTAAATACTTCTGGGATCTTCTTGAATCTTATCAAATCTACTCAACCTTCAAACTTCTTCAAGTTTATAAACATTCCTTCAGTCTGATTCTTCAGCCTGACTTGTCATCATGATGAAAGAATATGAAAAATTAAAGATAGTTCATTATGATGACCTCTTGTAAACACTGAAAGTATTATCATACAAATGATTTGTCTCAACTAAATAGCACTTATTAAAACATTTAGACAATTTTTCCAAAACCTAGTGGATTTTCTTTTATTATAAACATAGTTTCCACTTCTAAGGATTTAGTACTCCTTAGAAATTCTATGACAATTTTTTCCAAAGCCTTAACAATATGCTGTCAACATTTAACCTTTTCTTTTTATTCCTTATACCAATGATCCCACATCCTATAAAGTTTAATATTTGATGACTTTATCACTTTCAACATTCATTCGATGGATCGGTCTCTATTTCACCCTAATGATCATTTTCAATTCTAGTATAATGAGTCATCACTTCTTCTTTGAGATACAATCAATACTTTTGTTCTTTTTCTCATAACTCAATAGAAATACAATTCATCCTGATATAAATGATTGACTACATTTTTTATAATGATCCTTCAAATGGATTATAATTTCCAATAATTCAAACTTTCTTAATCATTATTCCTTTGATAAAACCTGGCATCTGATATAAAATGTATACCAACAATATAAAATGAATTAGTTTTAGAATCCATTACAATGGATTAGTTTCAATGGTGAATTATTTTCTTCAGTATGATCAATCTTCAAGCCTTCTGATATTCTTACACCAATGATTATCAAACCAATTTTTAGTATCCAGAATACTTCACTTTTTATTCTTCTATCTTCCATAAACTTCAAATCATATCATAACTTCTTGAAGATTTATGAGCACTCCATGATCATCAACGAATCATCATAATTATATCGAATCCATTCAAACTCTATTATAGCTTCTCATTACGATTGAAAATTTCATTCTATACTACTAATTATTTTTAGTAGCTTCTAACATTATATCAAAATCTCATTACAATAAATCATATACAATGACTCATGTTGATTTCTTGGATTTAATTCTCATGTCAACAGTTTGTATCTGATTCACAACTCCATACACTCACCCTTCTTCAATACGAATTTGCATTAACTTCTCAACAAAATTTCCTTCTTCAACATAATCAAAATATTGATCTATTAACAAAAAATACAACCAAAACCCAACTTGGGAATAAAAATCTCCCCTTTTTAATTTTTGTCAATACCCACTTTAAAATAATACCACTTTTTTCTTTTCTAACTTTTTCTTCTCCACATTTCTTTCTTACTCAACCTATTTCCTATCTCTCTCTAATTTCTTTTCTCACCCCCTTATTGATAATCAAATTCAAAGGATCCATCATGAAAAGTTTCCCCCTTATTGAGGAATGATATCATTTCCAAGGGATGTAAGTTTTCATCTAAAAATCTTGAAATTCTACCTCAGGAGAACAAAAGTATCACATGATTTTCTTAATAGAGAACCTTTATCTATACAACTATAAGTATAAGTGTGTGAACCTGATGTAGAAAACAATAGTGTATAATCAAGGTAATCAATATTTTTTAAAAGAAACATTCATGTAATACATTTTCATGTTTCTTTTAACATTATTATTTCTGGGGAAATTATGAAAGGATTTTTTTAAGAAATAAATAACCATCACCCATATCAATAGACATTCCAGAAAGTTCTGGTGAATAAAAATGACTTTACAAAAACTCATTTTGGTAAGCTCATAAATTGCTTTTTCAGGAATAGTAAGAGACTCATATATCAGATTTCTTACTTCAACTCTGTAAATTCCCTATAAGTTTTTACAAATTAAACTATTTTGGGAATAAGGTGGAACAACAATAGGTTTTTAGACACATTTTTATACTGGTATTCCTTTATCACTCTTTCCATTTTCTTATTCATTATGGATTTTTCATTACATGAATTATCTTACTTTTTCTCATCCTTCACGGATTTTGTGACAAGTTTCTTTTCATCTATAGAATCTTATGATAAGGATAATAATTTATTTTCCCTTTTAGTAATTGTTTTGTAATAGTGAGTTTGAAATAATTATTTCATGCCTTCTTGTTATTCTAGCAAGATAGTAAAATAACTTTTAGTAATATTCCCTTCTTGCTCACATCACATGCGTCTTTTCTAAATTTTCAAACCACAATATATTGATTTCTTTCTAAAAAATTTTCTTACATCTTCATAAACCATTTTATTTCCCTTTAATTTAGCTATTTTTTGTGTTTTTTATAACTTTCTTATCATATAATCTTGTTCTAGACAAATAATTAAGAACTCCTTCTTTTAGGACGCATCATCTTTGTTTTCCTTCACTTTCTTGACATGCTCAAATTTCTACATCTTATGAGTTTACCTTTTCGATCCACATAATTTCTATAAAATTTTGATCTTCTTTGATCATCATAGCTCCCCCTTTATTCATACCTTTTTCTTGGTAGAGACAAGTTCAAATAACATTAATAGTCATGTGTCATATAATTCCACAACACCAACTGTGACATATGAATATTGATTTTTCATATTGATAGTGGAAATATTCAGAACATTGAAATTTTCTTATTCAAAAATTATGGACCACTTTATTTCGGAGTATACATTCATAAATAATTCCAATCATTCTTTTTAAAAGATTTTTTCTCAGTAAAATACTATTGTAAACCTTTCTTTTTAACTTCTTTAGATGTTTTTCCTTTAACATTAACTACCTTAGTGAAGTTTTCTATCATATCTCTTATCTCACGTTATGTTTTTATAATCATTTATTATGTTTCTGACAACTCTTCTTCTTTCTTAGCCAGGATAACATTTATAACATCTATCATATTTTCAAATTCAGATATATCTAACTTTTTCTACTTATTTTCTTCAATAATTATAGATTTTTTAATGTTGAGGTTCTAATTTCCCGCATATCTTTCATCATATATTTTTAGTTTTCTTTCAAGATCACAAAACCTTACATTATTATATATAATAAAATTGGGATTTTTTTCTTCTTTCTTCATCCGATAATTATTTTTGAAAGTTACGCTTTCAACATCTTTATTTAAATTATTTCATTATTTATTATATTGAGTATTCTAATCAATTTATTTTTCCAAATTCCCTATGATAATCCATTATATTTATGTAATTTCTTCATCACTATGATCTTTCTATGAAAAATGACATCCATTTCTACCTTGAGCAATTAATTTGAGTTAATGATCTGATTCATCACTAGATAACGATTCATTATTATTTCTTCAGCTCATATAACTGTTATTATTCTTTTTATAAAGAAATATTCCCTTATGTTTATTCCACTTTTGTTTATGAAGTTTCTCATCATTTTCCCCAGACTAATATTCTTTAATTTTCTTCCTAGGAAAGTTATATTAAAATTTTCTCTTCCCCTCACAATTCCAAGATTTGAGGGTTTTTCTTTTACATTTTCCCTTATTGTATTACATATATAGGAGGTAAAGTATTGTATTAAAATATTCATTGTATTCCTTTCCTTTTTGAATCACATAAATATTTTTTAATTTCTTTATCATTTTTTTCATTTTAACAATATTTTTATGGCCATTTCTTAATCAACATTTTCTTTACATTTCATAACCTTATCTCTTCTCATTTCATAAGTAACAAGAGTATTGTATAGATCATAAAAATATAGAGTTTCAATATATCTATCTTCAAAATATGAAAAATTGGCATCAAACTTATCAGGAAAAATTCTCAAGATCTTTTCAACAATAATTGAGTCTTCCATTTTCTCACCAATACACCTTATGGTGCTAACAATATCATTTAACCTTATAAAGAAGTAACCAATAGATTCATTCTTAGTAAATTTTATATATTCATAATCCAGCCTCCATAGTTGTAACATTTTCTTATTTACCTTTGTATTGACTTTATAAACGTCCTTGAACATATCCCATATACCTTTGGTTGTTCTGACTACCTTTACTGTAAAAAGCTCACTTTCAGATTCTCAATATTTTTCTTATCATCAGTCATCAGAGGATCATTCTCAATATGAGGAGAAAATAAATTTTTTGTATCTTCTAAAACAATATACCCAAGATACATAATATATGGCAGCATTTATCTTTCCATTCATTAGTTCTTGACATTGAAAACTAGAATCCCTTTATAGTTCACTGAATTTCATTTTCTCATTTTTAGATATGGATATTTCTGAGGTAACATTCTCTGATACCAATTGTTGTTCCCAAATAATATTGAGACCACTAACAATAGGGGTGAATTATGGGTCCTTTTTCTTTTATAATAATTTTTTTAACATATTTAGTAAACTTTATTAACCTATGAAACTTGTTAAAGTTATGATCCACTCAAATAAATCTTCTCCACCTCACCTTTCATACCCAACAAATATAAAGATAAAGAAACTATATTTAAAATTTTTGGTATAAATACCTACTCCTTTCCATGTTTGATAGTCCCACTAACATGGATTATTTCACTATCTTCTTTCTGAAATAAAAAGTCACAAGCAGTGAACAATTCTACAATCTTAGTAGAAAATTTCTTACAATAGTTGGTTATACCCCCGACTATCCTTTTTAGTATACACTTTCCCACAGTTATACACCCCATTAAATAATTAGGACTTTTTATAAATAAGTAATTATTAATAATTACAAGCTATATTTCCCTATTTTTTCCCAATTCACTTCAGAAAGTCTTCACTTCCTGCCCAAGTAAGCTAAATCAAGTATTAACTATATAAAATCATCAAGAAAATAAAACTATTATCTAAAGAGATTTTTGGTCTTGAAAATTCTTCAAGAAACTATATTTGGAAAACTTTATCAACAAAAGTCAGTCTGATCAAATTGAGTCTGGTAACCTTTGTCTGATGGGATCCATTAGATTGGCCTCAATTCGATTCTCCTTCTTCTTTTTCTTCTTTAATTGAGTAGAAACTCAATTGGTAGTTCATAATTCCTCTGTCTGATGGAACATAGTCTAATGAACCTCACTCTGATGGATTTCACTCTAATGGTATCACCTAGGAGGACTTTATTTGATGGAACATCATACTTGTATCTTGCTCTGATGATCGGAGTGAACCTCACATTGATTGATCTTGTTCTTAAGAAACTTCCTCAGCATCAATGAGAAAAACAAAGTCTGATTGGAATTTCAATACATGTTCCACAATTTTCAGAGATCTTGTACACATGAATATTTCAAGTTTGAAAAGTATAAATGTATTCTTATCTCCTTTTATAGTCTCCCTATAATAGAAAATGAAGAAAAATTAATTCATTTTCCCTCTTAACAAAATACACAATTCCCAGATTTATTTTTCATTTAATTAATCATGTTTAACATATTCAATTATTCTTAATACTTTGGTAGCTTCTAAAATATTCTTATATCTACTCAAAAATTAATACTTCTTCAAGTTTACAAATAGTTCATCAATCCAACTCTTCAGTATGAATTTTAATTATAATGAAAGCATATGAAAAACTGAAGGGGACAAATTACAATGACCTCTTGTAAAAACTAAAAGTATTTTCATACAAATGCTTCATATCAACTGAAAATAAATTCTTAAAACATTGAGGGAATTCTTCCAAGAACTTGTGGATTTTATTTTTTTTATAAACGTAGTTTCCACTTCTAAAGATCCAGTACTCCTAGGAAATTATCTGGGAACAGGTTCCAACTCTCTTGACAATACTTTGTCAATATTTATTCTTTTATTTTTCTTCCTCAGATTGATGATCCCACATCTGCTGAAGTTCAGCATCCGATGAATTTATTAGTGTTATCATATATCTGATTGATCAGTCTCTGTTTAACCCTAATGATCATTGTCAGTTAAATTCCGATGGGTGAGCACCACTTCTTTCGGGGACAATCAAATTTTTTTTCTTTTTATCATGACTCAATCAAAATAAAATTCAACCTTATAAAAATTATTGACTATATTATTGATCATCATTTGACTGATTAGTCTCTAAATAATTTATATCGATTATCATTTCCAATAATTCCATCTTTATTAATCATTCTACCTCTGATAAATCATGGAAATTATATATAAATGATACCAATAATATAAACTTAATAGGTTTTAGAATCCACTATGACGGATAGTTGTTTGTAGTGACTTATTTTCTTTAGTATGATCAATCTTCTATCCTTTTGATATTTTTACATAGATGATTCTCATATAGATAATCATCATCTAGAATACTTCACATCATATTATCCTATCTTATACAAACTCCAGCTCATATCATGACCTCTCCAAGATTTATGAGAACTCCATGATCATCAAAGTATCATAATATTTACATTGGATCCATTCAGTCACTATTATAGCTCCCCATTATGATCTTTCCTTTCATTCCAGACATAATATGATTTTTAGCAGCTTTTAACTTTCTATCCAAACCCCAATCTAGTGAATCATATTCAATGACTCATTTTGATTTCATGGAACTGATTCATATGATGATAGTCTAGATCCGATTAAAAACATCACACACTCACACACCATTACCCATTCCGTATTTCCATTACCTTCTCAACATACTTTATTTCTACAATATAATCAACATATTGATCTACTAACAACAAATACAACCAAAACAAAACTTGGGACTAACAATATATACTCTTATATAAAATATCATTTTTCTAATGAAAAAGAACAGGATTTACAACTTTAAAACCAAGATTTTGACAAGGGAATGGTGTTAATGAAAACATATTTTCTTTATATATTATAGGTAATAAATACAGAAAAATTATTTAAAAATGAAAAATTTACACTTCAACTATTGAAAATATTCTACGTAGATATTTTGTAAATATTATATCATGCAATCCTAAGAGCCATGAGGTTAGTGTAAGATAAGGTTATAAAACTACTAAATAAGACTAATGTCAGATAACAACAACATTCCTTAACACACGGTATCTCCCTCATCGGTCTAACTAAGGGGCACAATTCTATAAGAAGAATAAAATTTATCTTCGGGCCAATATCCAGATGATAATTCTAAACTTGTACATCATGTGCACCTAAACTTCCCACCTCTACACTCATGTTTAACCATAAATTAAAAATAGAGGTGAATATTTAAATAAATAAATATATAGTAATATATATCATGTAAGTCATAACAATTAAAACCCTCACCTCTGATAACCTCGTAAGAAATAACCTAAATTCCATTAAGAGGACACAAAATAATACATAATCCCCTTGACTAGGCACCATAACATAAATAACATCATAACCATTTATTTTTAAAAATACATTGGGCATGTTTTAATGGGTTTTAATTTTCTGAAAAATCATTTAGAAAGTTTCATTTAGGACTCATTAGCATCCTTTATAAAATCCAATTTTAAAACTTTCTTTTAAAACAAAATATGAAAATGTTAATGAAAAATTCCAACACTTGAGGGATTTACCTTCCATTATAATATCCCAGTACACCCATATATTTTTAGGCAATACCTTTATTTTACTTTAGGAACCAAAATACACATTCCAATATTAAATAAAAAATAAGAAATTCCGACCAAAAATTTATATGAATTATTGGTGTGAAATGACTTCCATAATAGGCTTTATTCTTTGAAAAAAGGGTAAAATCCCATACGCAATTAATGAAACACAAAATGAGAAATAAATTTTTATAAAATCATACTATATATGATTGATAAATTTTTAGAGCACGTAAAACATGGATTTCAAATATCAAGAAATAATATAACTTAAACTAAAGATCCATATAAGGGACCACTTACATTGAAACTCGTTCCATTCAAAAATGATGGTGATTTCCCACCTAAATGGTACTAAAGAATATTTAAATATCCAAGAGGAAAAATAAAATACCCAAAGACCCATGAGAAAATTGATTATCAGGTAACATTATGTCCACATGGCCTTTATAAGGTAAGAGAAGAAGGAGAATTAGAAGAGAAACGAATGAGGAAGAGACTTAGAGGTGATTGCCTTAAAGAAACGATGTTGAATCTTAAAGATCACCAATAATCCACCAAGGGGAGGTAAAATCGAGTCAGAGAGGTATTGAGGGTTGTTCAAGAAAAATTAGAAGTGAGAGGGTATGATTTTCGGGTAAAAATAAAAGAGGGGAAAAGTAATAAAATCCATTTTTTAATGGCTTAGGCACTCTTCATGGTTTGACCACATGTTTGGCTAAACAATTATCATACTATACGAGCATCCATATAGGTCCTAGAGTATAGCACACAGGAATTTCGTATGATTGGAATAAAAAAATATGTGATTAGCTATATTAGAAACTATATTTCTATTAAATTTAGAACTAATTGTGTGATAAATCATGTGGCATTCTCTGCATACCCAAAACAACCAAAATTCAAGGAAATTTCACCTAAGAAAAGAGAGAGAAAAAAGAATCATAATTAAATAAAATAATAGTGAATATTAGTCTTAGGTTATAAAACTTGATCATTATGGGATACTAAAAATGGTTAGGGGTAATGTTATCCAATTGAGGAATGATTTTCCATTGAAGAGAAAAAAAATAATGCATGGTAGTGGAAAAATACAATAAATAAAAACTATTTGAAAACAATTAAGGAGAAGAAATAAACTTTTATTACGAATATAAAATTTAAAATGAACCAAATGAGACACATACCAATAAAAAATAACTAATATTTTCATAACCCAACCCAAATGGGACTCCCCCACATCCAAAAACAATATTGATCATAACCCCCCACCCTCACCTCCAATGGATAAGGTATTGGTGACTAGAATCGAGAGGATCAATCACTCACAATTTGGTATGAATTAACCTATATAAATGAATAAAAAACCAAATAACATATAAATATACTTTAAAATTAAATTTATGTAACCAAACACATGAATAAAATACTTTAAAAAAGAAACAATGCTATGTAAATCTTATAACATCCAAAATATACTTTAAGGATAAATTTCAAAATTTCTATAAAACTCCTCCAAAGATCATGTTTCCAAGATATTGACCACCAACACCACCACCACCAACACAATTCTAGAAATAGGAAAAATGGTATTTATAGAATAAAGGTGGGAATAAAGATACTTAGTTGTTTCCTCACCTAGACCAAAATGTTTCATTGTGAATAGACCATAAGAATGCATTTATGAGATATTGAGAAAAAAAAAGAACCAAAAATAATGTTCCCAAGGTAAACCCATATCTTAATATAAAAATAATAATATATAAATATATATGAATCATAGAATGAAAATTCAAAACATAAATTAATTTCATCATATAAAACTCTAAATAGTTGTCTCACCATAGCTCCCAATATCAAATATCATGTCTTTATAGCCCGAATTTGATCATGGGTAAAGAGGAGTGGAAAATTGATTATATGTCTATCTATTAACCTATATATACCATTGGTTATTGGTTATTCCTAGACAAAACTCTTAGGCACTGGTATCATAATTAATGATGAGTGTACGTCACTACTCAAATATTATAAATGTACAATGTATTCACATAATTCACATTATATGAATCTCTACCAAATATAAGTCTACTATCCATTATAGAGAATAATTTGTAACCATAACTACCTAGAATTATTGTTATTATTAATTAGCCTAAGGAGAAAATGTCTACAATTTGACCAGTAATCATTGATGATATTTATATAAAAGTAAGATTTATAAATATCCTAATATTTGACCCCCAACAACTATTAATAGTCACTTAGAGTACCATTTATGATTACCTAGAATTAATCACCTATAATGGTTGATAATTACCCAAAAGCACCATCATTAATTTCAAATTAAGTACCATTATGAATTACACAATAACCACTATTTTTAATTTCCATAAAGTACCATTGGAAATTATTTTAGACCACCATCAATAACTTAACTAGTATATCATTGATAAATAACCGAAAGGATGATTTCTAATTATATAATATTTAAATCCATCACACCACCCTCATTAATTCCTCATCATACACCCAAATCCAAAACCATTAATAAAATTTTTCTCATAACCATCATTATAACCACATTATAATTAATAACCATAGCTGGAAAATCTATTATATTCATAACAAAAGTTGAAAACTAATTCGTCACATCATCCCAAAATCATAGTTATTAACTCTCTTACAATAATTAAATAGAATAAAAGCACTATAAAAAAATATTACCCCTTGTATAAACCTAAAATTTAACTAGCACCATTAAAAAATACAACCTATTAGTTAATCAAAACATTAAAAAAATGAAACCTCTTTCACAAATCCTCTATACTAAACTATGTCACATCATCGATGATGAGGGAAAGATATAGTAAACCAGCAAGTTTCACATCCCCTGTATAGGATTCTATATGAAGCATTTCAAAGTGGCATGACCATTTAATTTCTACACCACCTCATGTAACAAACTTCAAGAATTATACTTTACTCTAGAATATAGTATGTTCCCCTTCCTAGGTAGAATGACCCCATGAAACTCACTACCACTTCATCCCACATTTCCATGAATACTTTTGTAAGATTTTTTCAAATAGAGTAATGGTCGCATGCTGAAATAGTATATCCATGTATTGAATTGGTATAAATATAACAACCCTAATTAACGTACATATAAAATACATCATTTTTGTGGAATAGTTAATATATTACACAAATACACATCCAAATACCATATTACCTTAGTGCCTTTGGATACTTGTAAATATAAACAACTAGTTCATAATATATCTACATCGTCTCTTTATTAGGCCTTCATAACTATAACCCTTTTTGAAATATTATAATTAATACCTTTCCTCATATCCTGGGGAAAATAAACATAAGGGTGAGCTCAAATGATTAGTAAGGGTAACAAGGGCTATATCAATCGTAACATAAGAATAAGGGAATAATAACATGAACATAACATTTTAAAATTATACCATGCATATCATAGATCATAATCATGAGTCTTGTCATAAAATTTGGCAGTTCATAAGACATGAATCGTAAATAAATCAAAGAAAATTATTTGTGAGTGAAAAAAATCATAAGACATATACTTCCGGAATATGAATCAGCTTATAACATTGTGAACATGTGTAAAAAGATATAAGCTCACTTAATAAGTTAATGACATAAAATCAAGCCCTCATATAAATTTATGGATATGCAACCAAGTCTGAACATAACATTTTGAACATGTAATCAGGTTCACACATAACATTGTGAATATTTAATTAGTCACACACATAATATTATGAAAATGTAGTGAGGTTCATGAATAACATTATGAACATGTAATTAGTTCCACACATAACATGTATAATCCTAAGGTATCCATCGTTACCCAATGAATTAGAGAAAGATATAGGTCCCACCCATCATATAATAAAAACCACACATATATGTTCCATAATAACATAATTCATTCATCATATCAAAACCGATGTAAATAAATAAGTTTTATAGACATTTTATAATAATATAAATCATGGAAAAGAAATGTGTTTCATAAACATCATGCCATAAAATCATAAACCACTCAGGAAAAGAAGATTAATGGTACCTTTGGATCATATCCCTAGTATGGCATGAGTAAGACCAACAGATTTCATCTTAGATAGAAAATAATTTTTAAAGATAATTTAAAAATATTTCATTATAAAAATATATTTCCACTTTAAAAAATTATTTTTAAATCACAAAACATTTAGAAAACTTTTTTCTTTGAAAATAACCATGAAAATATATAAATGGATATTTGAAAACCATTTTAAAAACTTTTTAAAATATAGAATATATTTGAAATAATTTTCCAACAAAATGAGATTGAAATATAATTTAAAACATTTTTGAAATTTTTTTATAAAATTTGGTTTTTTAATAAAACAAATTTCCGACCAAAGAAAGAATTAATGTATGATTTTCTTAAAAATGCTTTCTTAATTATATTAAGTACCAAAGAATGAGAAAATGGTATCATTACATGAATAATTAATTAATAACCAGAGGAAAAAAGAAAAGTAATAAGAATTATTAATATATGGATCATAATATTTCATCGATGTAAGTATAAACATTAAGATTCCCGATAAATGATGAGATTGTAGTAATAAACTCTTACCACTTTGGTAATTTTGAATCATAAACACCATGAAATAGAGATAATAAAATGGATACATAAATACACCTAAATTTAAGGATAAGGATCATAGAAGACATTAATGGGAGGTATATACACCAAATAAAAGAAACTAGCGGTTAATACAGAATAAGTATCACAAAAATAAAAGTGAGACTATAAGTCCCTAGACCTTAAATCTTGACTTCCATCACACATGTTCAAACCTCCTCTTCTAAGGGTATCTCCTTTTGGTTTTCACAAAATTACTTCCTTGGTAAGACTTATTCCAAAATGAAGGATTCTATGATGAAGGTAGGGAAGTTGGGAGGATATTTGGACATTTTTTGGCTAAACCAAATAGGTTTTTAAGCATTTAGAAAAGAGAATAAGAGGTTTTCTTTTATACGATAGGGGAAGGGTACCCTTGGAATTTCTAAAAATATCAAATTAGATAAATTAATTTTCAATTAAAAATGAATCTAAACTGATTTATTTAGAATATAGACTGGTTATGGGTTTAAATACATTCATATAATGAAAATTATACATAATTTGACTATTTGTTAATCTTTTTCTTTTTGTTTTAACCCTACCTCTTTAATTCTTAGCATGAAAACATTGATTTTTACTCATTGTGTGATAATATAGTTACTATAAAATTCCAAAAGGAATATAAATAGATCATGGATGAAATTTTAAACCATATATAAATTATTTAACAAAATTTAATATTTTTAATAATTATATATCATTTAATAAAATATTATTTATTTTGAAATATCATTAATGTTAATTTCGACAGTATTCATTACATTGACTTTTAAAAATATCTAAAAAATAATATATATTCAAACCAACTATTTTAATATATCTCTAATCTGTCAAGTTCATCTAAAAAACTCTTGTATGACATTAATTTTCTCAAATTATATATATTTCTATAATATTTTTAATATCATTTATTTGATATTTCCATTAGTGAAATAATTATTGTATTCTTGTTGTGTAAGTATTTAAAGTAATTTTTTAAAAAAAAAGATAAAAATAAATTTATATGATGAAGATAATTATTTTATATTTCCAAATACTATTTATGTTTGAATATATCTTCTAGATGAACACATATTAAACATGGTAGAGTTAAAAAACATTGGTGTGATAAGTTTGACTTTTCTTAAAAGTAAAATACAATAAGGGGCTTAAAGTCATACAAGTGGATAAAATAAGTCATAAATTAAACCTAAGGATGATTTTATTTGATACTGATTCATCTGATAAAATTTAGATAAGTGTTAGGATAATTTTCTAATATTTGTAATATTATTTTTACCCTTAATTAACTGATTTACCCTTAACCATGGTAATTAAATTACTGATATTATTATTCAAATATTCCAAAAATAAAAGCGAAACATTAAATATATTTATACCTTTTGATTAAAAATATTTAATCCATTTTTTAAAATTAAAAAAAATAATTTTCTAAAATTAATCCTATAGATGGGTGAGAAAAGGGTTTTTAATGTGAAAAAACTCAAAAGTTTGAAATGTTTTTATATAAAACTTTAATATGAAAAATATTCCAATGAATTAAAATAGAATAATATTTGTATAATCTATCTAATTTTACTTTAAAAACAATTTAAAATATCATTTAAGATTATAAATTATTTAGATGAAAAGTCAATTTTCAACTAAAATGTAGCATTTTTCATTATTCATCAAAAAAATGAAACTTATCAGAAATGAACCAAAAATCAAAAAAAAGTATATTTTGATATTAAAATTTAAAAAATGAAGTTTATTTTTTAAAATAATATTTATGAAATCATCAAAATTTAGTTTTAAAAAAACTTTCACCATTAAAATGCAGTAAAACTGATTTTTAGAAAAATAACATGTTTATGTGTAAAATTATATTTATTTCTATATCATGTAAAAAAACATATGATATAAATTTTAAATATTATATTTAATATATTATATATATTTTTCATTAATATAATCTCATAAGAGTAATTGTTTTTATTTTATTGCTATAAAACACACTTGGGCGTATTTAAATTGTTATTTAGAAAAAGATTTACTTTTTCTCAAAAGGGTTTCATTTTCATTTATAATTAATTGGTCTCTAAATAATTCATCATATATCCATGTGTAAATCATATTTTAATAATTCTTTTAATCATGTTCATTACCTCCATTCTAATAAAAGTATTATAATTGTATTGTTGAAATAATTATACAAACAAAATGTTGTTTTGTAGAAACTCAGGGTTGTGTGTAATGCAAGATAAGATGGAGATTCATGTACCGCATGCTTAACTATATGTATTGTGAAACACAATACATCAAATAAAATTAATTTATTCAAAAAGAAAAAAATCCATAAAAACACAAGGTGTTACATTTTACCCCACATAAAATGAATTTCACCATTGAAATTGGTCACTCCAATAAAAAAATGAGGCTTATTCTACCTCATCATATCCATAAGTTCCCATGTAGCTTTTTTATACAGGTGGTTTCACCTCAAAACTTTGACCTGGTGAGTGGTCATGTTTCATAAAACTTTCTATTTACAGTCTAGAATTTCAACTGGTTATTCCTCATAAGAATGTCCATGATCTAGTGGTATGACCTTTGAGTTTAGTACATGTGAAGGGTCAGGTATGTACTTCCTCGAGAGAGATACATGGAACAAATCATGAACTTATGAGAGATTCGGCTGAATCATCAGTCAATAAGATACCATCATGATATGATAAATAATTTCAAAAAAATTATTCCCTCACAATTCTAAATTTCCCATCAAAAATAAAAGTTGGATATTTAAAAATTATTTTATAGAAAATCCACATCATAAGACGAGTCAATAAAACTTCCTCTTAAAAAGATGGAAAGTTAAATCAAAATATCACCACAAAACTAGAATTATTTTTTAATAACATTAGTAGAAAGTGAAAAAATGGACATAGAAGATAATTCTAACTATCAAGTTTTGATGGATAATGATAGAGAATATAGTCATTAGATGTTTAATGAAAACAAAACCATAGACCAAGTAGGTATTAAAAAGTTCATTGATATAAATATAAATTATGATAATTGGATAACATTTTATTTCAAAATCATTTGATAATATATTCTTACATTATTTAATCTCATAATTACAATATCACTCTTATGTTATGTCTTGATCAGTTTTTACTTCATCTCTTACTCTGGGAAATGAATTTGAAATTTTAATTCTTGAAGAACTATTGAATGATAAGATCCATAATGGAATAAGAGTTATTCAATCTGTCACTACTTATCATCATAACCAAATGGTTAGCATGGGTTATCCAATATAAATAAATATTCATATGGTTAAGTAATACATTAATATCAATATCCTCTTCCAAAATTTATCTTAAATAATTTCATAAATGTTTACCGTTATAAACATTCCAAAATTTTAAAATTAAAAACTTTTGAAATAGGGTTAGAAAATTTCCAAAATAAACTTATCATATATCCTCGAAACATATTGATGTATCTCATAATCATCACACACCAAACATGTTAAGACCAGTATCATTTATTCTCTTGAAACATGGTAATAACTAGAATTTCCATAAAAACTTTGTGAATACATTTTTCCTTTAAAAATTAACTCTTTCCTCAAACCATAAATCCAAAAATTCTATAAACTCAATCTATAAACCACCTTTTCATAATGTTACTACTTAGTTCCAAGTTCATCGATACTATCTCATAGACAAACATATCATTACCTCAATATTATCCCAACATCATCCACATGTTAAGAGTTATATTTCCCTTAATCATGTGTTCTAAAAAATACCACCTTACAATTAAATCAATTTTACATCCCATCAACATCATTCAAAATATCATTTCAAATCCTTAAGGAAAAATTTATATTGAAAAATAGTTAATATTTCATGATTTATATAGCATAATCTTTGAATTATAGTACATAAATACTTCATCCATTCTACTTCTATCTCAAAAAAATAACTATGATTCATCATCTTATTCCATAACTCTTCTTTCATATCACTTGTCATTTATAGTCTCAATATAACCATTACTCATATCACCTTGATGATTTTCATTACCACCATTCCCTAAAGGACATCTATGTTCATAGTGCCCATACATTCCACATTTAAAGAATTAATATATTTATAATACCTTATGGAGATGAATATTTCTATCCATTTCATTAACCAAACACTTCATTTTTTCTTTATAGTTACTTATTTCGTGTTATTATTTTCCACTATCAAAACATATTCTTATTCCTATATGGTATCCACTTTGGTGTTTCTTCCCATATTGTCAACATACAGGAAACTAGATCTCTCTTTCCTCTATGGAATCTAGTACCTGAACTATCATCAAACTGCTTACTTCTATTATTTGATGTGTATAAGAGTTTTTAAGGTATATAGTGTTAATAATGTTTTTTGAATACTGATTTGGAATGATCACAACATCTTTATCTTTTATAATTATCTAATTTTATATCTCATTAGGATATTTTCTATCACATTCAACGTTAACCCAATTCTTTTTGTTTCCCACAATTGACTATAACCAGAAATCATAGTGTGAGAAACACTTACCATAGATAAAAACCACATAATCAAGAGAAATTAATTATAAATTTTAAAATTATAAAACCTTAAGTTTAATCTGAGGTTATTCATGATCAATACCAAAATACTAGAATTGTAACCTATACTTACACATATATTTCTCACTAAGGTTTTATCATCCTAGTTTGAAAAGGTTAAATAAAATTTTGTTATGATACAAACTATATCAACCCTATATTAACATACATAGACATGACATCACTTTTTTGGATATTTAATACATTACACAAACACATGTTCAAAGACCATATTAGTTTAGTACTTATGGAAACATGGAAACATAAAAAACTGGTTCATAAACCATCTATATTTTCTCCTGGTTATTCATTTATAACTAGAACCCTTTTGGACATATCTTACTTGATACCATTCTCCATATCCTGATGAAAATAATCATAAGTAAATGGTGAGCTTAGATACTCAGTAAGGGAAACAAGGGAGATATCAATTATAATATAAACATAAGGGTATAAGAACATGAAACTAAAATTTGAAAATTGTAACCTAAATATCAAATATCATAATCATGAGTCATGGAATAAATTTTATCTATTCATAATACATGATTCATAAGGAAATAAGAGAACATGATTTGTGATATAAAATCATTGGCATTGTACATAGACTTCTGGCATAATAATCAACTTATAGCATTGAGAACATGTTTAACAAGAGATAGGTTCACTCAATAAGTAAAGGACATGGAATTGGGCCCTCACATAAACTTATTAACATGGAACTAGGCCCAAACATAACATTATGAATGTGTAATCAGGTCCACACATAACATTGTGAACATTTAATATGGTTAATAAATAAAATTTCTAACATGTATTCATGTCCACTAATAACATATATACTCGTGAGTTATCCATCATTTCCCAATACATTGAAGGAAGATATTGGTCTCACCCATCACATAATGAAAACCATACATATGTGTGTCACAAGAAAATAATTCATTCATCATATTAGAACCCATGAAAGTAAATTATTTTCGTAAAACATTCATCATATCATAAATCATGTAAAAGAAATTGGTTTCATAAACATCATTCCATCAAAATATAAACCACTCCTAAAAAGAAGATGAATAATAACCTTATATCATATTCCTAGTAAGGCATGAGTAACAAAAAAATATGTCATCTTAGATGAAAAATAATTTTGTAATATATTTTAAAATATTTTCTTGAGGAAAATATCTTCCCTCTTTAAAAAATTATTTTTAAATCATAAAAACTTTAGAAAACATTTTGTATTGAAAATAACCATGAATACTTGTAAAGTAATCTTTTAAAACAATTTGAAAACACTTAAAAAATATATAATCATTGAAATTTTTTTATTTTAAAATGAGATCAAAATATCATTTATAAATATTTTCAAAAACGTTTTTAGAAAACATGGATTTTTTATTAAAACAATTTCAAACTGAAGAGAGAAATAATGTCATATTTTCGTTAAAACACATTATTAATTATCTTAAGTAACAAAGAGTGGAAAAATTGTATTATTTATTAAATATATCATGAATAACCATATGAGAAGACAATTCATGTGACTTTTTTATATATGGATCATAATATTTCATCAATGGAAGATTAAACTTAAAAAATCCTAATAAACAATGAGATTATAGCAATAAACTCTTACCACATTGGTAACTTTGAATCATAAACCCCAAAAAAGAGATATAATCAAATGTATATGAAAATACCTATAAATTTAAGGATAATGATCATATAATAAATTAATGGGTAGTATATACACCATGAAAAAGAAACTGGTGGTGAATATGGAATAAGTATCATAGAAATAAATATGATACTAGAAATCCCATTACTATAAGTATTGAATTGCTTCATAAATGTTCAACCCTCATTTTCTTCAGGTATCTCCTTTTGGTTTCCACCAAAGGAGTTACTTGGGTTGATTTCTTCCCAAAATAAGGATTCTAGGATGAAGAGAGGGAATTTGTGAGGAGATTTTGGAAATGTTTGGTTGAACAAAATAGGTTTTGAAGTGTGTTGAAAAGAGAAGAAGAGTTTCCCCTTTATTTTTTAAGGGTTTGAAACATTGTTATTAAGTTTCCTATGAAGTTTTTAGATGATGAAAATTATGGTACCAATGAATAAATCTTCTAGATATGCTAAATATTAAAAAAAATTAAGAAAAAAATATTTATGAAAAATAATATGTTTCATAAGAGATCATAAAATTATAGGAATCATAAGTTTATGAGATTAAGGACTATAATGATCGAGGTTAGGAAGTACTTGATCTAGTCATTGGAAAAACAAAAATGTAGGAGAAAATTTATGGAGAATATTATGAAATTTATGGATTTGAGTACCACTAGGTGAAGTTGGAAACTTTTCTGGAAGAAATAAATGTTTATAGTGCTAAAACAAAGAATATAAAAACTATGGTATGTGATTCTAATATCTATATATAGTATAAACAAGAATAAAATTATGAGTTAATGTTATAGATTTATAGTATTAAATCTAAAGATCTATAAAGTGTTTAATCCAAGATAATAGTCAAGAAACATACAAGAATCATTAATTTATTGATCTAAATTTTGATATATGTAGTGAAAATGGAAAAGGATTTTTATGAAGAATTTTTTGAGAAAAGAAGAAATCTCAAAGACCAATAAAGATCAATGAACCATAAAATAACAGTAAGAAGTTATACTTAATGGGTTTTCTAAATGTTAAATGAGAGAAATATAGGTTTTATAAACAAGTTATAGAATCAACTATAATAATAGAGGTCTTAACATGAAGTTAAAATAGTTTTGGTGGTTGATATTATGAAAAATTTGATCATAGTTAAAGAAAAACCAAAAGTTTCCACTCTTGGAAAAAAGATTAAATTAAAAGATACCCAAAAGACCATCAGTGTAGTAGTGTAAACATAGAATAATAAAAGAAATAAGTATTGTTTTCTTGTAAATATGGGTCGTATACAAAACATGTATTTCATAGAAAATAGTAACTTCATGGAATAATAATGAAAAAAAATCATTACTCTTGACATTTTTTTGACTATTGTTATTTATGTAAATGTATCATGCTACCTATTCATTCCCCTATAAGTATAAAAGGTTATCACATCCCAATATCAGTGTGTATAAAGTCATCACCATAGGTACATGATTGGACTATAAGTGTTTTTGGTTGTTTTTATATCAAAATTAGTAAAAAATGTGTATTTGAAATAAAATATAGGTGGATAAGAAAAAATAAAAGAACCAATATAAGATTTGATAAGTAGTGATTCTACCATTATAGTGACTATTATTTTTTAATTTATTACTTCATAATATTAAATGGATTATTTACAGAGCTATGCACTATGACGAGGTGATATTTCAAGGCATGATGATACCAAAATTAATTTTTAAAATATATAAATATCATGTCCATTTAGTTTTCTTGAAAATGTGGAATACCTATTAAACATAGGCTTAAATTAGAAATATGAGGCCTCTTTTGAGTTCAGAGCATGGTTTTTACCCTAGGCATGACATAACCTTTTTCAGTGTTAGGAGTTCCCATAAAGTCTAGTCTCGGGTGAATAAATAAAATAAATAAATTAAATTATATATTTTATTTATTTTATTTAACATGATGCATCCACCGAATCCCCTATTTAGAAACCTTTATGAACAATTATTAGGGTTAGATTTATAACCTTAATAATTGAGAGAGATAATTATTGATATCCTTTGTGAATGATGATGATGGATTTATGTTCCAAACAAATTGAGCATCTCTCCAATGAAAATGAAAAAAAATCATTATTCATTAGAAATCGATCCGAATTGAGGTAGGACATTTGTATTATGTTTTAAACCCATTTTCTTATCCTATAAAAAAATTTATCAACTGACTAATGTATTGATTCAAGATTCGATCATATTATGAGTGCGGGTTTATTTTTCAGGTATTATTAGGAGAAATTGTTTATTTTGTTATAGATATACATTCATCATTCTAATATAAACAGATTGAGGCCTACCTGAATAAGGCTGGGGTTAGTTACTCTTTTGTATGTTTCATGTTTTTATGCCACTCATATTCATACATTCATAATAGATGTTTCATTTTACTACTGGTTTGACGAATACTCGAGAAATCAATCATTATTCACACGTTTCTTAGCACAATGGATTGATACTGTCGATATGGGTATGTTTTGACGATGGAACTGAGAGAAGATGACTAAGGATCGATTAGGGATGGATTTTGGGATACAAGTTCTTCATGTTCTTAATGTGTGATGATGGTATATCTCAACGGTTTATTTTCAAGTAGATTGAGGCATAGTCTCTGGCGAGCAGGTGAATGGGTGGATTAGTCGGACCATATCTTCCATCTTTGAGACAGATTGGTGGTGGAACTAGAGGCAATGGTGGTATGAGTGTACAAAGAGGAAGAAATTAGGATTCTATGTAATATTTCATTACATGGAGTGTATTCTAGAGTTACACATCATGTGGGACCCCCTATGTAGTACTAGGGTTTCCATGAGAATATTAATATCATAGGGTGTGTGATAGATAACACACTGTGTGTGACCCTTAACTAGAAACATATTATGTACCCAAGGAGGTACAAGGACACAGCCAAGAGTACATGGTATTGTACGTTCTGTTTACTCAGGCATGGACATGTTTTGTACTCGTACATGGACACAGCCATGGGTCATGGTACACGGGAAGGACCTAGTGTTGGAGGGACATGCCTTCTACTAATAGTATATGCCATGTACTCTTTCATATATGGTTTGAATATCTTTTCCCCTTTATCTTGGAAAAGTTTCATTATGTTACATTCCTCTGATGCATTCCCTAAGGGTTTTGTAAGGAGTCACATCATATGCATAGGTTGGTGATCGCCTATAAGGAACTTCTATCTTGGAGAGAGTTTTGTAATCCCTTTATGAGTCCCTAAGAGAGATCCTCTATAATCATCATTTCCCTATGTGGGGTTCTTGGAATCATTGTGACCAACACTACACATGTATCGATCCATTACCTATCAAGTTAATCTAGATTTAGTTGTTGGCATACCCCATGGTTCTAGGAGTGATCCCCTTTTTGTGTATTTATGTCTTTAGATTTATAGAGTGTACTTATTAAGTAATTACCCGATGAGCATGAAATCTCAGACAGAACTCATCAGTGCTATTTGACTCCTGGAGTTAGATCTCATAGATTATTTCTTTGTGAAACCTTTTAGTGGGAATAATAGGCTAATATTATATTTGTAAACTTACCTTGAGACTATGTGTCTATGTTTAGTATATTGGGATATTTTTTATATGTGTTTTTAACATATACTTATGATTAGATTATTGTAATTCTTGATTCTATATTATTATTAATTTTGGGGTGTCCTACTAAGTATTTTTATATGTGCCCCTACATGGGTTTCCCCTCATGTGGCATGTCATGTGTAGAAGATTGACCTTTAGATGGAGTCCTAGAGGAACTAGGACTAGTAAGATCATAGTGAGCTGGAAAGAACATGGTGTGTTCATATGGTTACAATGATAGCAGTCTTCACCCACATTATAGGTTGGACTTGCTTTCTATTTATTTGTGGTGGGATTGTATTTGGATCTTTTTCTTTCTAATAATTGTTTTTATTCTCTGATGGTGTGATTTTAGACTTCCACATTCATAGATATTAGTTGTATTAAATTTCAACATTGTAATGGCATAAATATGTGTGAGTGTGTACAAGTAAATTAGGGTAAGTCCTCCCATGTGTGTTATATTTCTAAAAGGCACTTCTCGTTATCCCTTAGATTATTGGTGACAGGATTGTGGTTGTCAATAAATGGGCCCTGTTGGTATGGTTCATGACAGAGTGGTATAAGAGGAGTCGGTTAAACCTTATAAAATGAGTCTATGAGATTGGTTTAGGGAAATAATGTTAAGTGTTTTGATTTTGGATTTCAGTACATGGACTCCAATGTTAGTGTGGAGGATGACATATCCATACCCCAAGCCTCTGATCACCTACCTTTTGAATCATTACATATAGTCATTGTTTGTAGGGAAAATATTTTTACATGCATCATATAGGATTTGGTTTTGGTTTCCATGTCCTTCTTGATTTATCTCTCCAGATATAATTATTGACCTTGGTACATCTTGTCTATTTCAAGATTCCTCGATGATATTTTCCATCTAGGATTATTTTTTAGGATCATGAGTAAGATCCACTCAGTTATGAGGCTTTGATACAGGGACCTGTTTATGAGGTGTTACCTCTAAGTGATTCTTCAGTTTTACCACCACCTATCGAGAAGATGATGGTAACAATAATACTTGCATATGAGGTGTGCAAGTTGAGTGTGATTCATGAGTTTCAAAAATAGATACCCCTTAGGTAATGAGGCATTCAAGACCCCTAGATGAATGAGGACTATCTTGAAGTGGTGACCCAAGTCTTTTGTATTGTCAGGACACCTACAAATAAAATGGTGGTACTAGAAGTAATTCTTCTTTATAGACATTTAGGATGATGGTGGGGTTTAGTGACCCAGTCATATGATGATGTTACTCTATAATGGTCATAGTTCGAGCACCTTTTCCGATAGTATTTTTCTATGGCTACATTGAGGGTTGTTCACATTAAATAGATTCTATAGCTTTGGAAGATCAGTAAAATTATGACTAAGAATTCATCGAGGTTCACCAATATCTCATGATACTTGATGAATATAGTGTGTGATCAGTTCTTTTAGGCTCAGACTTTTGATTTTGGAATGGACTGAGACATCTAATCGGGTGTGATACCTTTATTTATTCCTACCTATTATGTGGTGTTGGAGTGTGCTTTGGTGGTTGAAATTTTCTTGGTTGAGCAGCCGCAAATAGTTTTCATCGATAGTGGGAACACAATAGCTACGACTTTTGTGGTAGGGAGTTGATAGCAGGAACAGAGACCTGGACATTTTTAGTGTTTCAGGGGGGGAATTATAAGATATATGGTATATAATTCAAGGATAATATGAGGGATCTATTCATCCTAGAGAGAGGCAGTGCTACTCTTGTGATGATTGGGGACATCTTCCCCAAGATTATCTGACCTATAGTGTGGATGATAGAGAGATAGTGAATGTGATATGTTGGAAGATGAATAATTAGGAGAAATCAATTCAATAGGATGAAGGATATGGTAGAGGATCTAGGTGATTAGAAGTAGTTGGAAGACGTTATGACTTATCGCCACCAAAACCCATAGGTGGTCCATGTCAGGCTCAAGGAGCTAGGGGATAGGGGTGAGGGAAGTTGTAGTATGTCATGTCTTATGAACCATAGGATACATGGATAATACATGGTACAACATATGTGTTTTATATCTTATTTTCAGTACATATAGACACAAGTGTTGGTTATTCCTTTATTTCCACTTATCTGGACTAAGACTTAGAGATTATGGTTGAGCCTTCGGTTCGAACCTTTCACTTGGAGACTCCTAATGGAGGTAACTCAATAATCACACATTTTTCCAATGGTGTGACTTGAAACTTATAGGTGAGAGTTTTATATGGGATATTTTTGTATTAGTTATAGGTCCTTACAACATTATCTTTGGTATGGATTGGTTCTCTATAGTTCATTCCGAAATAGACTATTTCAGACAGAGGATGTAGTGTGTCTATAGGGATGGGATGAGGCATTATTTTTATGTGAAAAAAAACACCAATAGAGTAGTATTGACTCATGTGTAGGAGGTAAAAAACTATTACTCATCATTTATATAGCATAACCCTTTGTACAATGGTATATATGAGTTTTCTATTTCCTATAGTGGCGGAGGAGTATGGGGATGTCTTTCCTGAGGATGTTCTAGGATTATCTACCAACTAAGAGATAGAATTTTGAAATGATATAAACCCTAGTATGAAACTGATATATACAAAAACATATCGGATGGCTTCTACAGAGCACCACAAGTTGAGGGTATAGTTGGAAGACTTGCATGGGAAGGTATTTTTCAGACCTAGTGTCTCACCCTGGGTTGCCCCAGCTTTGTTCACCAACAATTCCGATCGGATATTGAGGCTGTATATGGATTACCATATCCTAAATCATGTGACTATAAATAATATATATCCACTACCAAGGATCAATGAAATCATCAGTCAGTTGATAGGGGAACGATGGTTCTTAAAGATTGAACTCAGATCAGGCTATCACCAATTGTGAGTACAATATGAGGATATACCAATGATAATATTTAAATGTCATTACGGTCAAAATGAGTAATTGGTGATGTCATTAGATGTGGATAATTCTCCATAAGTTTTCATGGGACTCAAGAACCCAATTGTTCACCATTTCTTAGAGTGTTTTGTGGTGGTCTTCAATGAAGATATCCTAGTTTACTCAACATCTATGGAGCATCACACGAGACACTTGAGTATGGTTCTTGATATTCACTAAGATCACCAGATATATAGAAATATTCCTAATTTCCAGTTCTAGAATCAAGAGTTCCACTTTTAAATATATTTTATCTCAAAAGATGGTGCAATATTGGACTTGGAAATGGCTGAGAAAGTGTTAGATTTGGATCCAACAAAGAGCGTGATGGAGGTGTGGATATTCCTTGGGTTGGGAGGATATTATCATAGATTCATTCCAGATTTATCTAGGATATCATATCCCTTGATAGATTTGACCTGAAATGGGAAGCATTTCATGTGGAAATAGAGTTTCTAATAGGATTTGTTGGAGTTGAGGAAGAGATTAAAGAGCACTCCCATCTTGAGATTTAATGTGGAGAGAGTCGAGTACACAGTGTTCTATGATAAATCAAGGACCAGGTGGGGTTGTGTTTTGATTCAAAGGCAGGATGTTATTACCTATGGGTTACATTAGTTGAAACCACGTGATCATAACTACATTACCCAAGATATTGAGTTATTAGTGGTAGTCTTTTCACTGAGGATATAGTGACACTACCTAATGGAAAAAAGGTTTATAATAAATTCTGACCATAAGAGTCTCAATTATATTTTCTCTTATAAGGATATTAACGTGAGACATAGGTCATGGATAGAGTTCATCTCATATTATGACTTTTAGATCCTCTATACTAATGGTAAATGGAGCGTGGTATTATATTTTCTCAGTATGAGATCTTGTTCTTAGTTTCTAAGCGACGCGTCAGAGTAGTTAGCCTCATTATAGTTAACCATTTTGGATGGGGATGGAGAAGCTTACCTCCATTTCATGGTTGTTACGCATCCTCTTTTACAACAAGTCATGGAGCCATAACTTGAGGATACCGAATGTGAGACACTAAGTACTCATATATCCACTAAATATGCTCCTAGGGGATTTTATGAAGGTAGAGAGCATGTCATTTTTTTCAAAGGATTCGTGATGCTACTAGAGATGTAGCTTGAAGTGTTTCAGATGGAGTTTCATAAATCTCCCTAGGTTGTACATCCAGGTGTGGATAAGATGTATCATGACCTCTAGCATCAGTTCTAGTGGCCATTTATAAATAAGGGAGTTGCGGAGTTTATCTCTGTATGCCTTACTTTTCAGCAAGTTAAGGATGAGCACCAAGTTATAATGGGTTAATCTCAACCCATTGAGGTTCCAAAGTGTAAGTGGGATGATATATACAAGGAATTCATTATGGAGTTACCATGTACATATGTAGGACATGATGTTATATGTGTGATTGTAGACCGACTCACCAAGTCATCCCACTTCATATATTTTCAAGAGAAGAGTTCATTTAAGAGATTGGGACACTTGTATATGTTGGAGATAGTATGACTCTGTGTAGTTTTATCAATGATCATTTATGACTGTGATTATAACTTCACATCTCAATTATGAAAGGGATTGTATGATGCCTTTGGGACTCAATTGAATTTGACCAATACATTTCACCCTCAGACCGATAGACAGATTGAGAGAACCATTTAGGTCTTGGAGGACATGTTGTGTGATTTCATGTTGCAATTTGGTTGTATTTTGGAGGATAACATAGTATTGATGTAATTTTCATACAACAACATCTAGCATTCCACCATTGGTATGACACCAATCAATTCCTTGTACGGGTGACCCTCCAGGTCTCAACTATGTCAGACCGATGTAGGATAGTCATTGCTTATGTGGACAAAGTTGGTGTGGGCCACTAAAAAGAAGTTAAAAATCATCTATGTGTGGATGAGGACTCCACAAATCCATCATAAGTTCTATGAGTACCAATAATGGAGGCATTTGGAGTTTGAAGAGGGAGACCATGTGTTCTTGAGGGTCTTATATTGAGATGCATTGTAGAGGTTTGGATGGGGTGGCATGTTATCTCCAAGATTCATTTGCCCTTATCAAATACTATATAGAGTTGGAAAGGTGGATTACCTCTTATATCTACTACCATATTTAGATCGGGTACATGATTTCTTCAATATATCATAGCTAAGAAGTACATGCATGACCCATCACATGTTATCGATTGGGTAGATATTGAAATAGAGAATGGAGCTACATATACTGAGTACTCAATAGATATTGAGGATAGGAATGAGAGGATACTCCGTGGGTGAGATATTCCTTTAGTGTGTTTCTGTTTGTAGTATAAGAATATTTAGGAGAGTACCTAGGAGCCAGACACCCAGATGCATTCTTGGTAACCACATCTCTTTTTGTAACCTTTTTTTTGGATTTTTGGGAAATAAATCCCCAAGGTGGGAAGAATGTAACAACTCTGAATTTTTCAATTATTACTTTAGAATATTAAATATATAATTTATGGATCTATGAACTGAGATAGTATGATATTCCAAAGCACAGTGTGCCCAGAATTAATTTTTAAAATATATTAAATACCATGCATGCACAGGTGTCCTAAAAAAGTGGAATAACTCTTAAATGGAGGCCTAGATGAGAAATATGAGTCCATCGTTGAGTTTAAAGAAAGGTTTTTACCCGAGCAATTACATAACCTTTTATGGATTCCGGATTTTTCAAAAAGTGAAGTCACAGCCAAATAAATAAAATAAATAAAATAAATTATTTTTTTATTTAACATGATTAAGAAACATAATACCACTCTATTTAAACACACTTATGAAAAAAATCTCTGGGTCGGTCACATAACCATAACTGACTGAAAATTAAATGTTTATTTCAAAATCACTTTTGAGGAGAAAGTGGGAAACCAGAGTGACGTCAAAAACATAAAACACAACCATGCCTCCACGACTGAGATCATCAAGACCAAATACATTTCAATTCAAAATCAAGAAAAATCTCCACCCAAGAAACAAAAACAATACGATCAGCATCCACCTTCCCTTTGTTGCTTGGATAGTTGTCACGTGAAAAGATGCATAGGCCCCGTACCAATGGAAAGCATCATACCCTCTAAAAACCCCCAAATATAGATAGTAATGATAAGGAAAATGCTCCCTGCTCTGAGCATCTTATGAAACAGTCCCTTAAAAATAAATTGGATGCATCGTCTCATGTACCAAGGTCGTAATTCCACAATTGAACACACATCATCAATTCACAAAAACCTAAACCAAATCAACCTTCACCAAAACATAACAAATCAAAGGTACATCCACCTCCATCAACTTGATTAAGGAATCCCTTAGATCCATCCACCGAGACCAAATTCAACATCACTTCTAGCAAATATCCATAGACTTTCTTCCATTTGTAGACAGATAAAAACTGAAATTCATAATCAACCAAAAACCAAACACCAGACAAAGCAGCTAACATAGGTGAATATCAAGAACTTTCTAACATAATAATCAAGCCTCACATATAACTGAAGAAACAGATATTCATAGACCACAGATTCAACAACGAAAAAACCAAAATCAATGCATGAACTCAGCAAATCATAAACTAGATGATTGAAAAGAAAAACCAAAGCAAAATAAGATCACAAGACTGCCCGAAGGTAGCCCGACCGCCCATATCCCATCGCTGCCACCAAGAAAACATGTGAATACCATGAAGAATCACCCATTGCACACCCCAGAGATAAGATGGAGACCTCCGACTGCTAGATATTGAAACTCGAATGTAGATCAGAACTGTGCCGCCTTAGGAGACCCTATCCGGCGAAGGGGAATCGAGTGAGGAGAGGCTACCAATGGTTAAAAGTTCGACTGAGACCAATAAGCATCACATCAAGAAGAATCACTACTAGATCTCGCCAAGTACATGAGGACTGCCACGATAGCTCCAGGAGAGGAGGTGGCGCCGAGAAAACCCTACTGAGACTGTTCCCCTTACGGGCCCATTGCCTTCAGGTAAGTTCCTTTGGCCACATAACCCTAAGAAATGAGAGAGAGTGTTGGAAAGAGACTTGGAGAGTGGCGAGGATGGATCAAGGATTTTCTACACCAACAAACTTCAAGGATCTCGCCAACAACACTGATGAAAATTCATTCTTCATCAGTAATTGATCCACCTTGAGGTGATATGTTTTTATTATGTTCATTTATACCCATTTTCTTATCCTATGATGAATGAGAAACAATCTACCACTGTATTGATTCACAGTTTGATCATATTGTGGGTGTGGGATTATTTTGTGCGGATTATTGGGATAAATTATTTATTTTATTATGGATATTCATTCATTTTTATAATGGAAATGGATTGAGTTCAACCTGAACTGAGCTGAGGTTTATTCCTCTTTTTGCATCTTTCTTTGTTTTATACCACCTTTATTTTTTTATTCATCACCAGTTTTTTTTTGAATGGTGTTTCGATGAATACCTGATAAATAAATCATTGTGCACCTGTTTCTAAGAACAATATATTAATAATGTATATATAGGTATCGTTTGATGATGGAATCGATCTACGATGATGAAGGATCAGATGGGGAATGATTTAAGGATACCCATTTTTCATGTTCCCAATGTACGATGATGGTGTGGCTTTACGATTGACTTTTGAGTAGATTGAGGTATGGATTCCAACGATTTGACAATAGTGAGGATCAGTAAGACCAGATCTATGATCTCTCTGTGAGATCGGTGGTTGAACTGGAGGCGATGGAGGCATGGGAATATGTGGAGTAATAACCTAGTGTTCTAGGAAACCCCCCATTACACAACATATATTTTAAAGTTACACATTGTGTGGGACCACCGAAGTGGTGCTTGGTTTTTCTTGAGAATTTTAATATCACATGATATATGAAAGTTGTCACACAGCATGTAACCCTTACCTAGAAGATCGGAATGTACCTAGGGAATTACATAGTCTTGACCAAGAGTATACGTACATGGATACACCATGTACTCGGGCACGAACACACTTTGTACTCGAAAACAGACACTAGAACGGACTATAATACATAGGAAGGACTTGTTGCTAGAGGGACACACCATGTACTACTAGTGAATAGTGTGTACTCCTTCAATGATTGATTTAATCCCTTTTCCTCTTTATCTTGAAATTTGTTTAACACATGTTCCCTTGATATATTTCCTAAGAGGTTTTTATGGATTTTCATCCTATGCATAGGATGGTGATCCCCTCTAAGGAACTTCAACCCAGAATATAATTATAGAATCCCTTTATGAGGACCAATGTGATATCCTCTATCATCAATATTTCCCTATGTTAGGTTATTGGTATTTTCGTGACCAACACAGCGAAGGTGTTAATCCCCTACTTATTATGTCAATCCATATTGGGTTTTTGGTATACCTCATGGCTCTGGGAGTGATACCCTTTCTATGTATCGATCTCTTCATACTTATATCATGTACTTATTATGGTGAGAACTGGTGAGCATGACATCTCGGATAGACACCATTAGTTCTATATGACTCATTGAGTGTGTTCTCCTAGATGATTGTTTTTTGGAACCTTCGAGCAGGTATCCTAGGTTTTCATTGCAGTTTTGACTTTACCTTCATACTATGTGACTTTGTAGAGTATATCTTGATATTCCTATTATATTTTTTTCTCACATATACATGTGATAATATAACTATTATTATTGATGTTATATGCTTATTGATTTTAGGGTGTCCAATTGGGTATTGTTATACTCACCCCTTCATGGGATTTTCCCACACATGTCATGTCTCATAAACACAATAGAACTTTTGATGAAGTCCTAGATATACCAGGACAAGGAAAAGCTTATTGATCTAGACAGACTGAGGTGTGTTCCTACAGCTACATTGATAGCATCCCTCACCCACTTTATAAGTTGGAATTGTTTTAATTTTCTTTATGGTGGGATTTTATTTGGAACTATTGTTTTCCAGTACTTATTATCATACTTTGCTGGTCTCACATTAGATGTATAAATGTATGGTTATTAGTTATTTAATATTTTAGTATTGTATGGGCTCAAATATGCGTGCATGTATATAGGTAAATTAGGTTAAGGAATCCCATGTGTGTGATATGCCTACTCAACACTAGTCTCTAGCCCCTGGCCTATTAGAGATAGACTTGGGATAGTCGTGGAATGGTCCATATTAATACATTTCACGAAATCCATTACTTGAGTGTCTTTATTTACTATGAAAATAGAAATCAGGTAAATTTACATATGATTCCCTATAGTTTATACAACTGAAATAATAAACCAACACAATTTACATATATATTCTCTTTAAATTTAATCTATAATATTTTTTAATAAAGTTTCAGGTCCCATAGTTTTTCACAACTCTTATTAAAATAAGTAATGAGTTTTCAGTTCCATGGATTTATGATTATTGTAACTCTCTCTATCTAATGGTGTTTTCATAATCACAAACACTCTATTATGGTTCTAAAAATTTCATTGTGTTTCTAAGTTATGACTTTTCAACTCCAAATAAATTTCTTAATGAATCAATTTATTTAACTCCATTACATCTTGAATATCTTTTTGAGAATCATATTGGATGTGTTAAATCCATAAAAGTAAGATCCAAGGATGTATTGAAGATATAAAAGTAGAATATTATGCCATGGAGGTGTTAATAAAGTAGAATATAGAACTGGATAGTTGGTGTATTGACACCGAGTAGATAATAGTAAATACATAAGTAGCCTCAAGATCTAAGAGTCCACTGGATAGCCGGTACAGGAGCACCATCCAGCTGGTAGAGGAAGGAAGTGCGCCTAAATCTTTATCATGCCTACTGGATAACTGGTTTTATCAGAAAGATATCTTGTGTTTCCATTCATAAAACTTATTAGTTGTATTTAATGAGGTATTAAATGGATTCACTCAACTCTTTAATTCCTCATCTTGACCCAAGACCTCTACATCTCTGTTGAATCCTACAAATAGAGGATTAAGGAAGCTTAGATCCATCATTGAACATTTGAAAGAACTCTAATCAAACTGACATCAACTATCTAAGAGATCACCAAGAATTATCTCAAAAATCCAATCTTCATTTCCAAATCTCAAAGGATCTCACCTTTTTCCTCTATCTCTCAAGTTATATTAAAATTTCTAGATAGATATGAGACTAGAATTGTAATTGATTTGTTCCAAGAAAATATTCTCCTAATATAATAATTTTTACTTTGGAATCTTTTTATCTCCATAAAAATAAAGGTATGTTGGTTTCATGGAACCTCAACAACAAAAATAGAATAAATTGGTTTATTTAAATCCTTTAAAATCAAGAGAGAAAAGAAAACCTACCAAATTTAGGGGAGGATACATAGGGTCTCACACCAAGATATTTCTGAACTCCTTTATCAAACTATAGTTTTCTTCTATTTCCTTTTATGAATTTCATTTTTAGCACTGATATATATATATTCAATTCATATACTTTTCATTATGATTACTTTATTACCTTCAATTTTAAATTTATAAAAAATTGATTTTATCTTTTATCTATCTATCGATTTCATATCTTTATTTCTTCATCATTTTGAGATCATTTTATCTTGAATTATTCCTTTTTATTTAATGTTTAAGTTTTTAAAAAGTTAATTCATCCCCCCCATCTATCTCTTCTTATTCTACTCCAACCCACATTTGTAATTATATTATATCTTTGTGCAATTATAAAAAAATACATGTTTTGAAAAAATAGTTTTAATTTTCAAAACACTAATCTATTTCAAATCTTGATATTTTTATGATGGAATCAAATTCTTATTTTCATGATCCTATTGTTCATGGCACTGATTATTACTTTTTGAAAATCATATGTCAATCTTTATTAGCAGTATTATTTTACCCATTTAAAAAATTGTTATACATGAATATATTTCATTTAAGGATCATAAAGATAAGTAGACTCCCAGTGATATTAAAAACATTGAACTTAATAGAAAATAAATTAATTCTATTCATTATGGGATGGATAAAAATGAATTTCATCTCATTTCTTCTTGTAAAATTTCTCACGAAATATGAAAATTGATTGCAGTTTCCAATTAAAAAACCAATAAAGTTAAATATATTTTTTAGTAATGTGTCAGTATGATTTTGAAATCCTTTATATACATCCAAATGATTATATTACTAGTATGTTTCCTCATTTTATTAACATTTTTTATGGTTGAAAGTCTCTTGGTGATGATTTTTCAACAAGAAACCTTAGTGAAAAAGATACTTTGGGTCTTACTGAGAAATTGGGCCCCCAAATTCACTACGATCCAAAAAACTAAATATGTAAAGAATATTTTGGTTAAATATCATATTGGATCTATCAAGACATATTATATCACTATGAATATACAATCTAAAAAATAAGCAAAAGAAACAATGGAAGACAAAGAGGCCAAAATAAAAATCGATTTTAACAATATTGATGAGGAAGATTCCTCCAATAATTAATACGAGATTGAATGATTGACCAATATATTAAAAAAATGAATAAAAAGAATAAAACTTTCTACTATGATAAAAATAAAGGTCATATTGAAGCATCGGAAGTAACTTGCTTCAGTTTCAAGAATAATGTACAAATAAAACAAAATTGTACATTCAAAAAGTAATCTAAAGACAAGGAGAAAAGTAATATGGCTCTAAAATTTTCAAATTTGAGTGATATAGAGGGTTCTCTTTCAAAATAATAAATATAGACTTGAGTCTTGAATTTTTAATGGAGCTTATCATTGAATATGATTAGGTTAATTCTCCTATCTCTCACTCTTCTTCTCTTTCCTCTTCTTCCTCTAATTCATACGCTTCTTCTTGATCTTCCTTTCAATAATATGAAATTTATAATTTTTATAAAGAAATCATTTCTAAATATTAATATATTTTAAATAACTACAAAATAGTTATTAAAGAAAAATATAAACACTTTAATGAAAAATATTATCTTTATAAGGAAAAATATGTTTTGGTTTATAAATTAAATGAATAAATAAATCTTGATAATTTAGAATCCCAAATTAAAGATATCAAAATGATCGCACTCAATTCACACATGGTGATAAATATCTTCATATAATTCTAGGTTCTAAATTTCTTATGATAAATATTCTTGGTTTTGGTTTTTCAAATAATGTGAGTTCTTCTAAAAATACTAGTTTTAAAAAAGGAATTCTCAAAAAAAAAATCAATTCTTGTTGTAAAATTGGAAATTTAATTTATGAACATGATTGAAAAAATTATATATATTAAAGACGTATATATATTCATATTTAATCTCATTTATAATATTATACAAAAAGGTTTAGGTTTCTAAATATTTATTATTCAATCTTATTGGACCCAAGATTTTTTTATCACCTAATCTCTTCTCCCTAACCCAGTCGGACCCAAAATATGGGTACCAAAAGGCTCTTTATTTTAATTTTTTGTAAGACTATTCAATTTAAAGTCATTGATATATCATATAGTGTATTATCAATAATATGGTGTTTTACTCTTGAAATAATTGCTCAATATTTTTCCACTTGTGATCTTTCTAAAATGGTCCAATTGAGGGGGGGGGGGGGTAGCTCTTTCCTTTCTGAAGATGTTTTGACATCAAAATTGATCTAGATGGGAGAAGGTTTTTTTATCTCTTTAGTTTTAATTGCCTATTTAACTTAATTTCAAGATATATTCTTTCTTATATATCTCTTAAATCTATTATTTCTTGTTTTTTATAGGTGGGAATATTGTTTCTTATATTCTATTTTCATGGTTATTTTTTAAAATTATTTGTTAAAATATTTTATCAATTTGAAAATTTTAGAATAATTATTATATATTACTTTTGAAATTTTTGAAATTTTTTCTTAATATCCTTATATTTTTAAATAATTTATGTTTTATCTTCAATCCATATCTTGTTATTTACTTGTTTATATTTTATGATTAGACTTCTTTTTTCATTCCTTATTCTCTAATATATTTTTTTAATCACTAATTGAGGTTAGAATTTCTTGTCATTGTTGTTTTAACTTATGTTTAATTACCTTCTTAAGTTGAATATATTATCTTTTCCCTTACTAGTTTTCTTTTTGATAATCACAATTGGGGAGAGACTTATGGGTTAAAGTGGAAAGAAAATGTTTTTTATCTCAAAGGGGTTGTTTTTTCATTGTAATATGGGGAGAATCTTTTGGGCTAAACGTAGGGAATTTTTTTTGAATATATTATAATTAATTTATGAATCATGTTGAATATATTAATTGTATAAATATTGAATTTACTTGAATACTTACTTCACTCTTGATTTATACATGATATATATTTTTATTTATACATGTTTTTTATCATAAAAAATAGGATAGTGTTCTACCTATCTCTCTCTCATATTGTTTTAATGATAAAAACTCTCATTTGTGGTTATAAAAAATTTATTGAGTTTTTATCAGTAAAAATTTTTTAACTCCAAATAACGTTCTTAATAAATCAAGTGGTGGAAATAAATTAAATATGGAAGATATTTTAATAATCATATATTGAGTATTAAATCCACATATGGAAGACTGAAGGATCTATTGAAGTCATGGAGAGAAGATGGTTTTCCATGGAGGTGTTACGAAATAATGAGGCATCAGAGACAAGATGATGTAGTGTCACTTGGTAATTGGCAGTGAAGATAAAAATAGCCTCAAGATATAAGATTTAATTATCCAACTAGTGGAGGGGTATCGACCAACCAGTATAGAAATACAATGTTTGGGGAGATCCAACACGGCTACTGGCTAGTCAGTAGGATCAGGAGGTTCACTGGTGTCACCATTCCAGAACCTTATAGGGTGTACTTAATGAGATATTAAATAGATTAACATGACTCTTTAATTACTTGGCTCAACTAAATAAATCTCCATATATTTTGAAATCTATTAATATAGGATCATAGGCACTTAGATAAAAAATCAAACTTTTGAAACAAGTCTCTGATTGAATCAATATATAATATTTAATAGATCTCCAAGCCTTCTCTAAAAGATCTAATATTAATTTATAAATATTAAAGGCTCTCACCTTTTTTTCCTATCTCTCTTTATCTCTCTCTCGAATATTTTATCAATCCTTTTAAAGAGATATGATAACAAAATTGTAGCATATTTTCACCAAGAAAATATTCTTCTCTCATCCTAATTTATACCTTTTGTTTCTTTCTATCTCTATCAAAATGAAATAGAGGTTGGTTTATTATTATCTTCATAAAAACTAAGGGAAGCCATTAGTTTCTTGATCTTTATTAAAATAAATGGATTTAGAAACCTCTTAGCCTAAGGGGATGAAATGTAGGGAATCAAACCAACTAATATTTTAAATCCTTTTTCAAATTTATTTTGTCTTCTATTTCCATTCATGCATTTCATCATCTGATCTTGATATGAATAAATTCAATTATTCTTCTTTTTTTGTTCTTTCTCACTTAATTAACATTCATATTAACATTATAATAATAATTGAGTCTATCTTTTATCGATCTATTAATTTTATCACATTATCAATTCAACGTTTTGAAATAATATTATTTTAATTCATCCTTTTTATTTACTATTTATATTTTTAAAAAGGAAATTCATCCCCCTCATTCCATCTCTTCCTCTTATTCTTTGACAAACATTTTGGTTCTTTAGTTCAGGTTTTTTAGGCCCTCATTGGCGTGGTTTTAAATAACATACATAAAGGGTATTACCCCACTATCCCTGTAACACACTGATATTTTATGAAATATATATTTTTTGAATAAATTTAATTTCTTCGATAGATTTTGTTACACACAACACCGAGTTTTAACAAACTGTTGAATACTATTGACACTATTATTTAAACATGATTGTTATTACCAAGAAGTTAAACTTAGCAGAATGAATAATAATTACCAAATTTTAAATATTAATTATAATAATTTTGTATTAATAAATCATATTGATAAAAATTAGTTAATTTTTAGTAGTCGTTATATGGTATGAAAAATAATTTTTTTCCAAAAAAATGATTTGTGTTTATTTTTGTGAAAAAATAATAGATATAATTTTTGTTACATTTGAAAAATTTATTTGAAAAAATTAACTTTATTTTTTTGAATCAATATGTAAAAATTATCTTAAGGTGAATTTTTAGGATTTTTCTGAAAATATTTATATTATTATGAATTATGAAAAATAATTATTTTTATTGAAATATTTCTTTTCATTTAAAGAATTTATAACAATAAATTTTGTTTTAAAATGGTTTAAAAATTAAAATAGATAAATTATATTATATTTATTTAAATATATTTCATTGGAATAAATTCCATATTGAATTTTTATATAAGAACTTATTAAACTTTTAAAACTTTTTTCTTTGAAAAACATTTTTTTTCATCAAATTTGCAGGTTTAATTTTAAATTAAAATTTTACAATTATGTGAATTTAATTTGGAAAAATGATTTCATATTATGAATCAGAATAATTAATATTATATAATTTTTTCAAATTAATATTTTGTCAAAATAAATACAAATAATTAATTACTATAGTTAAGATTTAAACGGGTTTAATGGGGGCTTAATCCTAAAAGATAAGATGTAGAATAACCTATAAACTTATAAAACACAAATTTTCTAACATATTACAATATTATAACCTATAATTTATTTAATTACCCATTGGGGATCCTTCTTCATGTGAAAAACATGGGTACACTTTATTCTTTTCAAAAATTCCATGTCTATCCTCTCCCATACATATAAAAGGCCACCCCCAATCATATCCTATTCAGACTTCCAAAAACCATTTTTTATACCATGTCCTACCCAAATATTTTACCTAGTGACCTACCCACATTATATTGGAATTATATTTATAATTAAACCCTCTTAATAAGGATTTATTTATAAACCTAAATAGGTTCTCTGTAGAAAAGGTAAAATTATTAACCTTTTGTTTTTGTTTTATTTATTCTTCCACCTCCTTAAAATATTATTCAAATATGGTAATATAATAACACATGTTATAAAATATAATTATTTTATATTATGTTAATTTCATAACATAAAAATATATCATCTTCTATCAAATGGGAAATGAATTTTATGATCGTGTGTACAACGGATTACTACCTCGCAAAACAATTTCATTCATTTTCTATCACCACCTCTCAAGGTTGCTTATAATAATTTATTTAATGTTTATATATTATATTTATAATATTAGTATAATTTTTTAATTATAATATCACATATACCTTCTTACCTTACATTCTTTGGGAATATGTTAACTCCACTCGTGTGTACAACAGATTACTGCCTCTTGAAGCAATGTGATCCATTTTTCACTTACACTTTACATGGAAGATAATAAGGGTAAATTTAATCAATATATCTGATATATATGAAATAAAAATTATTATTTAAATACAATATAATATTTATCTTTCTTTATTTCCATCCTTTAAATAAATAAAACAACATTAATGCGTATGTACAAACTACCATCTCCATGAACGAAATAATTCTATTTCTATTTCTATCTTTAGTTTATTAATATAAATACTTATATAATGGATATATATAATATTTATATAATGTTTAAATTTTTTTAATAATTTACCCATGAATAATATTAAATTACTTGAGATACCAAACAAAAACATACATGAAAATCAAAGAAATTATTGCCCAAAATGAGATTTTGACAAGGAATTATCAATAAACAATTAATAAAAAGTCATAAGTAAATAATATATGTTATGATACATATGATTATTTTTATTTAATATATTTATAATAAACCTATATTTATAAACATGTTTCTCGTATTTGTATGAAGGAATTTGAGACTTAAGATAAGGGGTTTATAGTCTCTCTTTTATTTTTGGGAGAGATATGCCATATTCACCACTTGTTACATTTTATTGGTGTAAATACTGCCCAAAAATATATTTTATGATTAATATCATAAAAATTAGGGGATATACATATCCATATAATTTTATATATTTCAATGGTCTTATGATTCAAAAGTTACCAAATTTGTAAGGGTATGATGTTATAATCTCAATATTTATTGGGTTTGTTTAAGATTATGATTTTGATGATGAAAATTTATGATATATTTCTCTTGAAATTCATAAATTTTCTTATCCTATGTTAATTACGTGTGAATATATCTTTTTAATTCATTTTACTATCTTTATGTACCCAATATTCCAAAATAAGTTTTTTAAATAAAACTGACTTTACTTCTCCCTTTGGTCAAAAAAATTTTTCTTCTTCCATATCTGTGTTTTCTAAAAATGTTTTCAATAATTTTTTAATGTTCCTTTATGATTTTTAAAACCATTTTTACCCATTCCATACTTTTTATAAAAAAAATTAAAATGAATCTTCATATCATTTTCCAAACAAGGCCTGTTTGGATTTTACTAAAATGTAAATGGAATATTTTTCTTAAAACATGTGCAGTATGAATACAATTTTTTGCTATCATGAACAATCAATTATTTAAGGATTAGTTCATAATTTTACAAATAAATTTTCAAACAAAAGTATTTTTAAAATATTTTTTGAATTTTTATTTTAAAAATTATATTTTCAAAATGGAAAGGCTATTTTCCTCAAGAAATATTCCATGTGATCTTCCAAAATCATTTTTCATATAATATGAAATCCTTTGATTTTACAAAAAATTTACTGGGGATATGATCCAACTGTACCATACTTATTAATTCTCTATATGGTTTATGTTTCTGATGAAAATATGTTTATCAAACCCATTTCTTTTCATGGTTTATGATTTGATAAAATATTTATGATCTTGTAGCACAAAAATTTATAGTTTATGTGATATATGGGGACTATATCTCCCTCTGATTAATTGGGTAATGATTAATGTTATATGAGTTCGAAGGGTATATATGAGTTTATCTCAGGCTTGAAATACGGTATATGGGAGGTTATCCCAATCTCAAAAGAGAGTACATAGGAGGTTATCCCATGTTTGAAGTAGGTACATAGGTTGTCAGCCCTGATCTAACATGTTATGAATATCTTGGTGGATAACCTTTAAATAATATTTTATATAATTATGTGTATGATACACATATATATCTTATGCCAATTATATGATCTCATGGCTCGTTTTATTTGATTCCTTTATGATTTATGTCTTACGAACCACCAAGATTTATCTCATGACTCAAGTTTTTGATGTAGGATATGGTTTTTCAAATGTTATTCTCATGTTCGCATACCCTTATAATCATGTTATGTTGATATCTCCTTTTTTTACCTTTAATTAGCATATAATTTCACTTTATCTTATATTTCTTATCCCCTGGTTATCAAGAAATGTATTATGTATGATATTTATAATAAGGGTTCTAGTTAAGAAGAACATAGTCGGAGGAGGTGTAGCTCACTTACTGAACAATTTTTTATGCGTTTAAAATTACAAATACACTATAATTAAATGATTATACCATGGATAATTGTGTTATATAATGAATATTCATCTATTAAGATGTAATATTTATGTATAAAATGTTTGGGTCTTTATATTTGGTATCATAGAAATTTTTAGTTAACCTTTAGAAACTAGGATAAGAAAAATCTAGTGAGATCCTTAGGTGTATACAGCTGGATATGTTTAATGATAATTATAATTATAGGAAAATATCATAGAATACTAGTAATGGATAAATTGAGTTTTTTCCCTGTAATTTCATCTTTGTATAGATACTATAAATGGATTTGGATATTGCATAGATGTACCTAGGAGTAATGACACTAAAAAAGGTACATCATTCTTGACTTGAGTGTTACCTGGTACACAACAAATGGGCCTTATTGTAACCCTAGTTTGACACTACAGGGAAATATTATTTATAAATTCACAAAATATTTTTGAACCATCATAATTTATTTAAATAATGACTTTAATTACATATATTATCCCAAAGGTGTCATAGATTTAGAAGAATGGGTCATGTTTTATACATACTATAAGTAATTTTTCATGATTATGTGGTTCCCCAGTCTGATTATTATTTCTTGCATAATGATTTTTGGTTTTATTTAATGGAAGGAACCTGAAAGATCCATGTTAATGCAGAGTTTGATGGAAAATAAAATGATGTTCTTCCTGGTTAACCAAATTTTATGGGAGATGGAATGAAAAATAACATTGTTATACTCTCACAACTATCTAAAGCTATGAATCATGAGGAACATCCAAATAAGAAATAGAGGGAACAAAAATATTTTATTTCCTTAATAAGGAAATATGAAACTTCTTTTAGGGGTTATACTAATCCTCTAGTTTCTGAGAAATGTATCAGTGGCACTAAAAAAATATTCTCCATTCTCTAATTTTCGGAGCATGAAAAATTCATTTTATTTTTTTATCATTTTGAAGTAGAAGTTGATAAAAGGTATACTCTTTTCTAGAATAATATTCAACAAGTTAAAATTGACTCTATAGAGTGGGATGAGTTTAAGATGTTATTTTTCAATAATTACTTTCCTCATATTATTCATATAAAATGGAGAAGGAATTCCTTTAGCTGAAACAAAAGGATGATGGATCTGTTGGTACCTATGAGGAAAATTTTACAAGACTAGTAATGTATGATTATATTATTATCATCCAACCTTAATGTATGGTTGATTGATTCTCCAGTGTCTTAAAACCAAGTCTCAAAAGGGAATTATCCATAAGGGACTTCAGTAGATATGAATAAATCGTTTGATGTGCTATCAAGGTGGAAATAGAGATTGGGTTTACCTATCAATATCATGGTTTTTAAAAGAAAATAATGATGAAATTCTAAGGAAAAACTAAAAATATGGATAAAATAATATGACCTTTACTTCATGCTCAAAGTGTACAAGGAAACATGGAGGAAGTTGTATTAGAAGGACTACTGAATGTGTTAAGTATGTAAAGAAAGGTCATCAAGCATCCTAATCTTGAATTAATGGGAAGAAGTTATCTAACGATATAAATAAAGATAAATTTTCATAGAATACTCCTCCCATAATTCAGTGTTATGAATGAAAGGAGTTTGAGAAGTGCTCAAATAAGAAGGTAGATGATGATGATAGATGTCAGTAACCTATTATGTTGAGAGATAAGGGTAAATCAATTGTGGTCACTATTTTTGATGATGGTCACAATAAAAATTTGGTGAAAGGTATGTTTACCATCCAATATAGAAATATTAATGTCTTATTCGAATATGAAGATACCCAATATTTTATATTTGAATAATTTGTTAAGGGTATAAATATTCTACCCAAATGATTAGATATTGAATTGGTAGTGAAAACCCCTAATGGAATGATGATCTGAACTACATTCTATGATTCTCCTTCGTGATTCCCTAGTTTGATGCCGCCGAGATCTACTCCCCCATCCCTATAGGAGGGGGGAGATTCGTGCCTATTACTGCCTATAAGGGAGGCTGCTCGCCATGGTCCTTCTCCGCCTTTCCCTAAGATTTCAATTGCCCTGAAAGTGCCGAGTCTATTTCGGGAGGTTCCCCAGCTATCTCTTCTTCCATCGGAGCTTAATAGTGCTACAGATCTGTGTAAGTTCACTTTGGTGGCCCGCTTTCATCCTCAAAGGCCTTCGGTGGATGATTTTGTGTAGTTCGTCTCTAAATATTGGGTGTTTCATGAGAATTCAGTCGTCGGGTTTCTTGATAGGCGGCACCTCATGGTTCGATTTGGCTTAGAGGAGGATATGATCGTTTCTTGGTTAAGCTCTCTAAGAAGGTGTGGTGCTTATTTCTTTTATTTATTCCACAAGAGCTTTGAGTTTCATATGCAGCGCGACCCCTCCTTGATCACGACATGGGTAAGCCTCCCCGGCCTTCCTCTGTCTTTTCAAAATCCCTCAATTCTCTGTGCAATTGGTAACATGGTTGGCCGGTATCTTTGTTTTGATCAACGAACGGGCTCTGTGTCTCATCCAATTTTCCCGAGGATTTGTGTTGAGGTTGATATCGCGAGACCTCCAGTGCTTTGTGTTTGGATTACTTATGAGAAGGAGTTTCGCTGGAGGCAGGAGGTCGTTTTTGAGTCTTGGATGAAGTTCTTTGTGCACTGCCAGAGGATTGGGAATCTGGAGTCTATTTGCCATAATGGAGGGAGGAGTGGTGGAACGCAGGTGATGGAAGGGCGGTGTGGAGAAGGATGTGTTGTCTGTGATGCTTTGAGGATCGTTCAAGAAGTGGTGAGGAATGGATGTTTAGGTTTTGTCATGAGTGTCGTTGTTGCATCTGAGGTGTGTTTCAGAGCTGAAGGTGTTTCTGGAAAGGGAGGTCGGATGGGTGCCTCTTACAGTGAGGCTAGCCTGGTCGATGATGTACCGACAATTGCATATGGTGTGAAGGCAACTCATACACCCTTGAACCCATCGGTGTTACAAGTGTTTGATAGGTTGAAACATGATCTTGCAGTGGATTCTCACCCCACTACGAAGGGGAGTTCTTGTGATCTGCAAGAGGTTACTTCCACTAAGGAGCAGTGGGTCACTATGGTTGGAGATCATAGTGTTTTGAACTGGTGTAGTGTAGGAATTGAGGAGGATTTTTTAGAGAAGGGTGCTGATGAGGTGACTAAACTCTCTTCTGAGGAATTGATGGAAATTCAAGAGGGGGATACTGGTCTTGTTGTGGTGGAGGAGCAGCAGGAACCCGGCCCTTTTTAGGGGGAAAGTTGTGATATTACTACTTTGGTGTCCTCTGGACAGTCTGTGGCTGAGGATGTGAGTTTTTCTGGTCACCGGACCAATTCGCAAGAGGTGGCCTGCAACCCAGTGCAGCCAGAATTGGTGTTTAGTTCTGTTTTGGATTTGGATGCTCATGTCTTCGGGTATGTGGTGGTTGGTGTTCCAGAAAGACTGATTGGTGATAATGTGGGAGTGGAGAGCATGATCTCCACTGGTAATAGTTTTCTGGAATTGGAAAATGAGGAGTTACTGCATGATAAGGAAACTGATGTGGGGAAAGAAAGTGGTCTATTGCGGGCTGCTGTTGACCCAATGGATGCTAAAAATGGGGAAGGTGTGATGGACCTAGTGGATCAGCCACAATGTCTTACTATATCTGTCAACAGTCTGGTCATGCAGTATTGTGGTTTTGAAGCTAGTTATCAAGATGTTAAAATACTAGGAAAGTAGGGTGATATCTCGGATAGTGATAGGGAAAAGGATAGTGGTGTGGTATAACCTTCTTACAGTAATTTTATTCAGGGTTCAAGGATGAAAGTGCAAGAGGATGACGGTGCTAAGACCTCCCCACCACGGAGAAGAGCGAAGAAGGACTATTATTATCTTCCAAGGCCAGTGTCCACTAGATCTTCTGTTGGGAGGGAAAGTTAGGCTATGCAGTCATCAAAGGAATTTCTGGCCTTGGAGAAGCTGAATCTTAGAAGGAAATATGCAAAGGTTCTTAAACATTATGAAATCTCATAGTGGGATATAGATAAAGTAGAGGAATTAATCTCTAAAGGGGTTGGTGATGAGTCTGATTTTTATGATATGTAGTTGTTCTGGACCTCTTGTACCTACTTTTCTTTTCTTTTATTAATAACTGGTCAGAGGCTTGACTCTGGCTGAGCGTTATATTGTGATATATTTATCTACATAAATCCCGCATGAATTTCCAAGGAAGAGAAGTCACTTTTGATATTCCAAACCAAGATATGATCATCTATCAGTACAATGATCGATCTAAATTTTCAATGGAGATCCCATCCATTGTGCAGGACTTTCTTCCCATTAAAAAGTTTTGTTTATATCATATTGTTGGGGAGAAACTCAACATTGATGATATGCCTATTTTTTTAGTTTTTATTTATGTCTTTCCAGAATAGTTTTTTTTTTCTGACATCAAAATGTGATGTTGAGTAATCAATAGAAATCATAATCGGTGCCACAACTATTTCAAAGACTCTCTATAGAATGTACTTAATTAATTTTTATTAATTGAAGAAGAAACTCTAGACTAACCCTAATAAGTGATTCATTCATCCAAGTGTGTCACTTTGGGGTGAACCTACTCTTTATATTAAAAAAAGATGGATTTATGTGACTCTATATTGATTATTGGAAGCTAAACAAGATCATAATCAATAAAAATTATCCTTTAACCCATATTGATGACTTGTTTGATCAACTTCATGGATCTCAATATTTTTCCATGATTGAACTTCATTCTAGATATCATCAATTTTGGGTCAAGAAGGAGAATATTCCCAGTACAACATTATGTATAAGTTATGGATAATATGAGTATATGGTGGTTCCATTCAGTCTTACTAATTCCCCCACTATATTTATAAATTTAATTAATAGAGTCTTTAAATATTACCTTGATCAGTTTGTGGTAGTCATTATAGATGTTATTATAATTTTTAAATGACCAAGGAAGAGAATGAAACATAAATTTATAGTTATAATAAATACCCTAAGGAAGGAGAAACAACATGAAAATTTTATAGAGTGTGAATTTTGGATACAAAGGGTTTCATTTCTTAGTTATATAATCCCAAAAGAGGTTATATCGGTAGATCCATCAAATATTGAGGCTATTAAGAATTCTCCTAGGCCAACCAAAATGACTAAGATCTATAGTTTTCTAGGTTTAGTTGGATATTATCTATATTTTTTGGAGAATTTCTCATGAATATATAATCCACTCACCAAGTTAACATGAAAGGTATCCAAGTTCCTCTGGATAGATGAATGTAAGGGAAATTTCAAGGAACTAAACAAAATATTAGGCAGTGCACTTATTATTAAATTACCCTATAGTGGAGAAGGGTTTATAATCTGTAGTGATGCATAAAATAAGGTATTATGACGTATTGTCAAGTAGAATGTCATTGTTATAGCTTATTCCTCACAAAAAATGAAGTTTCATGATAAAAATTAACTAACTAATGATTTGGATTTAGCTATGATAATTTTTACATTAAAGATATGGAGGAATTATCATTACAAATAAAATAATGATATATATAATGATCCAAAAAAATTGAAGTATATATTCACACAAAAGGAGTTGAACATGCGTTAGAGAAGATGGTTAGATCTGATTAATGATTATGAAAACTCAATACATTATCACCCTTGGAAAGAAAACAAGGTGGATAATTATTTGATTCAAAAGGATCATGCTAGCTTATCCATGATGAGGATCCCAAGAGATATGAAATTTATTGATTTTCAAAGGATGGATCTTGAAATCATAAAGGAAGGTGATAAATTATATCTTTATCAAATAGGTATTCAACCATCTATCCAAATAAATATTAAAGAGGCGTATAAGGAATGTGTGGACCTATAGAAGAAGGTTATAAATTTTCCTGAGTTTAACCTTGATTATGATGAAATGATAAGGTTCGATAACTTTGTATGTGTTCCATACATACCCAATTTGAATAAAGATCTATCAGAGGAGTCTCATAGTTCTTCATTCTCAATTTATCCTAAAAGTACAAATATATATGGATATTTGAAAGAGTATTTATGGTGGGATGAAATAAATATATATATATAATTGATTTTGTACCTCGGTGCTTGGTATGTCAGAAAATTAATCCTAAAAGATAAAATTATAAGGGGATGTTACAAAAATTACCCATTCCATAATAGAAATGGGAAAACATCACTATGTGTTTTTTCCATCAGACTTCCCAAAATATCTAAAGGAAACAACGATATATGGGTTTTAGTCAATCTTCTTACTAATAAATCACACTTCATAGCCATTAGAGAAGATTTATATCTAGATTAATATAATAGTATATACATTAAGGAAGTGTTATGGTTTTACAGAGTACCAAATTCCATTGTATCTAATCAACATTTGATGTCTACCTCGATGTTCTAGCGATGTCTTTAGCAAGAAATTGATACGAAGCATAGTTTTAACACTTCATATCATCCTCAGGAAGTTGGTTAGTCTAAAAGAAAAATTAAAACCCTAGAGGATATTTTGATATCTTCTTCTATGAATTTTACAGGTGTTTGGGATCGACACCTTCCTCTATTTGAGTTTTCTGACAACAATAGTTTTCACTCGAGCATGCAAATTGATCCTTATGAATCCCTCTATAGAAGGAAGTGTAGAACTCCAACATAATGGGATGAAATTGGAGAAAGAAAAATATTAGAACATTACCTAGATAAATAAACGGTAGATAAGGTTATAGATATTTAGAAATACATAAGGGAAGCACAAATTTGATAAAAACGTTATGCTAGTAATCGTCGGTGTGATCTAGAATTTGAAGTTGGTGAAAATGTGCCTCTAAGAATTTCTCCTTAGAATAAGGTAATAATATTTGGGAATAAATAAAAATTAATCCCTAGTTATTTATCTCCCATTGAAATTATTGATCATATTAGGATCATATCTTATCATTTAGTGCTCCCCCAATTCTCTCTTAAGTTCATAATGTGTTCCATGTATCTCTCCTAAGGAAGTACATACCTAATCTATTACATCTAATGAACTTAGAGGTTATATCATTGGAGAATGATATTTATTATGAGGAATTTTTTTGGAGATTATCAATAATATAGAGAAATTGTGATGAAATAATACCACTCACCTCGTTATTGTTTTGTGTCGAAACCACTGGTTTGAGGAATCTATATGGGAACCTGAGCATGTAATGAGGCATAATTATCCTCAGTTGATTTCACCAAAGTTGTTGAACTTTAAGTATAAATTTCATTTTAAGGTCATATAATGTAAAACCTCTAGACTTTGTTAAAAAAAATTATAATAAACGTAATTTCTTCAATAGCTTGTGTTACACAAAACGTTGTGTTTTAACGAACCATGATAAACTATTAATATTATTATTTAAACATGATTGTTATTACATAGTCATTAAACTTCATAGAATAAATAGTAATAACAAAATTCTAAAAATTAATTATAATTGTTTAATAAAAATAAATCATATTAATAAAAATTACTTAGTTTTTAGTAAAGTCTTTATATGCTTCAAAAAATATTTTTTTCAAATAAAATGATTTATATTGCTTCTTGTGAACAAATAAAAAATTTAGTTTTCAAAAATTTTAAATAATTTATTTTAAAAAATGAAATTATTTTTTGTAATCAATATTTAAAAATTATCTTAGGGTTAATTTTTTATATTTTTCTAAAAATATAAACATTTTTATGAATAGTGAAATATACTTCTTTTTATTTAAAACTATATTTTAGTTTAAATAATTTATAATGGTAAATTTTAGTTTAAAATGGTTTAAAAATTATAATTAGATCTAATATATTTAAATTAATCCAATATCATTCATTGGATTCAATTTTATATTGAATTTTTATATAAAAACATTTTAATCTTTTGAAACTTTTCTCTTTTAAAAACTGCTTTTTCATCACGTCTACATGTTTGATTTTTAATTAAATTTTACCACTTCTGTGAATGGAATTTTGAATAAAGGATTTAATATTTGAAATAAGAATAACTAATATTATATAATAAGTTAAACTAAGTCATTTCTCAATATTAATAGTAAAAAAAAATAAAAATTAATTACTATAGTTAAGGTTAAAACGAGTTTACCGGGGGTTAAACTAAAACAATAAGAGGTAAAAATGACCTAGAAACTTATAAAACACCCATTTTCTGGATATATTATGACCTTATAACCTCTAAAATTTTATAATGACCCATTTTTTATCCTTTTTAATTTGAAAAATAGGGGTAATTGTTTTTCTTTTTAAAAATTCCATTTTTTTCCTCTCCCCCATTTATAAAAAGTCCCTCATCTCCTCTCCTTTTCTCAATTCCAAAACCATATGGTCCAGAAAATACCTACCCTAATATATTTATTACTTACCTAACAAAATAATATATGATTTAATTTGATTATAAAACCCTCTTAAAAAGTCTTTATGAATAATCCTAAAGAAGTTCTCTAAATAATAGGTAAATTTATTTAACCTATGTTTTTATTTTATTTCTTATTCCACATCCTTAAAATACTATTAAAATATAATAACATAATAAAATCAACATCTACCATATACTCAGATTTAGTTATTTTAATTTCATGGCCTAAATATATCTCCTCTTCTGCCAAATGGGAAGTGAAAATGTCGATCGTGTAGACAGTGGACTATTGCCCCGTGAACCGATGTTGTTCGTTTTTCATCACCACCAATCACATCCATATATAATGATGGATTTAATGTTTATATATTATATTTATTTTATTATTATACTTATATAATTAAAATATGACTTATAAATTGTTTATTTATAGTTTTTTTGGAATACGATAGTGTCGCTCGTGTGTATGGTGGACTGCCACCTTGTGAAGCGTTGTGATTCATTTTTCACTTACGCATTACATAGAAGGTAATAAGGGAAACTATAATGTATATATTTGGCATATATATCATAAAAATTATTTTTTAAATATAATATATTATTTGCCTTCCTTCCTTTTAATCTGTCAAGAAAATGGAAACCGCATTCAAGCATACGCATGACCTACCATCTCCACAAACAATGTAATTCATTTTCTATCTCTAATTTTGATGGATTAATCTAAATAATTATATAATTAATATTTATTATATTTATATCATGGTTAAAATTATCTATATTATATAAACATGATCAAAATCAAATTATCAATGATACAAAACCAAAACATACATGAAAAACAAACAGGTATTACTTAAAATGTGATTTTACCAAGGAATTGTTAATAAAAGGGTAATAAAATGTTATAATAAATCATATATGGTATGATAAAATTGAGTAAAATTGTATTAAATATTTATAATACACGAATGTTTATTTTATAGGAGTTTTGAACATGTATGAAGGAATTCGAGACTTAATGTAATGGATTTCTAGTCTCTCTTTTATTTCTAGGATACATATTTCATATTCACCACAAAGGATTTTTGTGTGGTGTATATGCTGACCATAAATATATTTTATGATTATTATAATTAAAATTTTGGGATATAAATATCCATATATGTTTTTCTATTTAATGGGGACTATGTTTAAAATGTTACCAAAGTGGTAAGGGATTGATGTTACAATCTCATTATTTATCAGGATTATTTATTATTATGCTTTTTATGATGAAATATTATAATATATTTATCAATAACTTAATAAACTTTATTCACATATAGTTATTCCTTGAGAATACATTCTTCCCTTCATTTTTCTCTCTTTATGTACTCAAGATTCCAAAATAATGTTATTAAAGAAAACTAACTTTATTTCTCTCTTCTGTCGAAACCCCTTTTTTCTTCCATATTCATGTTTTATAAAAGTTATTTCAATAATGTTTTAATATTACTATGTTATTTTTAAAATTCCTTTTTAATGTAGTTATAATTTAAAAAAAAAATTAAAATGAATCTTCATGTTGTTTTCTAAAAAAAGGCTTGTTTGGATTTTACAGAAAATTTGAATGTAATGTTTGTTTTAACCATGTACAGAATGAATGTAATTTTAAGTTGTAATAAGTAATAAATTATTTATAGATTCATTTATAACTTTACAAGGTAATTTTCAATGAAAAGGATTTTGAAAATATTTTTTTAATTTTTTTTAATCAAATTAGAAAGGTTATTTTCCTCACGAAATGTTCTGAGTGATCTTTCAAAATCATTTTCCATCTAAGATGACATCCTTGGATATTAATTAAAATTTATTAGGGATATAATCCAATTATAAAATCCATATTATTTATTTTTATGTTTTATGTATATCATCAAAATATGTTTATGAAACCCATTTCTTTTCATGGGTTATACTATAATTAATTTTTTATGATCTTATGGAACAAAAATGTATGATTTATGTGATGAGTGATACCTATAACTCCATATAATGAATTAGTTAATGATTAATATTATATGAGATCAAAGGGTAGATTTTATGTTATCCAAATCCAAAAAATTGATACACAGGAGTTTATCCCAGGCCTGAAAGAGGGCATATGGGAGGTTATACCAAGCTCTAAAAAGGAACATATGTGATTATCGAAAGCCTACCATGTTATTAATGTCATGGTGGATAGCCTTGACATAATATTTTTTATTCAGATATGCATTCCATGCATCTATATCTTATACCAATGTTATGATCTCATGGATCATGTTTTTTTATTCCTTTTTGATTCATGTCTTAGGAACTGACAATATTTATTAAATGAATTAAGTTTATGATCTATGTTATAAAGGGTATGGTTTTTCAAATTTTATTATCATGTTCTCATACACTTATACACTTGTTATGTTTATATCTCTCTTGTTTATCCTTATTGATCATTTTATCTCACCCTTTATTATGTTTCCTTTTCCCAGGTTATGAATAAAGGTATTATGTATGATATGTCTAAGAAGGGTTCTAGTTATAAAGAACTTAGTGGGAGATGATGTGGATCACTTATGAACAATTTATTTTTTTTTGTCAAAGTTTCCAAATGCAAGAGACCTAAATAATTGTTTTTCCAATCATTATCTTATGTAATGAATATTCATCTATTAAGTTTTAATATTTACGTATGAAAATATTTGGTCTTTAAAATCCTTCCCTTATTATGAGGAATAATGAAATTCCATGCATGGTTAGTTAATGCTCAAATTTTTAATTAATTTCAAACTCATAGTTCACTTATTATGATTAGTGTATAGATACTCATATATCTCTGTCATATTCCATTTTTGTTTCCTCACTCACACAAACTCATCATACATACATGAACCATCTAATTAGGTATTATGAATGAAAGACAGAATCACACAAAGAATGGTAATAATAAGGTAACAAAAGGAAAATTTAATTAAAAATTATTCCTATATTTTACATTAATAATATATTGATTCAAAGCACTATCAAATATAAAAAATAAAGGAGAATAAATATTACTATTATAAATACTCTATCTCTATCCTATAGACTATGATGTTCCCTTGTAGCTTAGATCCTTCTTGATGAAATATACCTCTAGTTTGGCTTAAATACTCCCAAATATTTTATTCTCCCATCCTTGGTTTTGTATATGGTTGAAGGATTATCTCTTACTCTATTTATTCCTCCTCTTTATATATTAATCACTCAACCTTCTCTTAATTGGTTTCATTGAGGATTTCCTTATAGAAATGGTTATATGAGTGATATCTCCACATAGAAAGTAGTTTCTTTGTTCTTGATTCAGCATCACTTTCATAACTTGTTCCCATTATCTTTTTATTCCACCTCTTTTTGGTATCTATCTTGATATTTATTTCTCATTATATCCTTAACCAGTTTGGATAGGTGGTTATGTATAAAGATTTTTTTTGTTCCCCATGGGTCATGCATGTAATCAATGTGTATTTGAGATGATATATATCTTTAATATTTTTATCCATTTTTGAAATTTACATTAATTTGATAATTATTTAGTAATTTTATGGTGTTCATGGGTGATATACATGTTAATTCAGCCTTCTGATAAGCACATGGGTTATTTCTAGGTTGATGTTGTCTAAATAATAGATGCACCGTATATTGAATAGCTGGAATTGCCTTAATTGATTCCTTAAGAAACATTGGTATTCTTCATATATAATTTCTTTGATAGTAAAACATCATCCAAAATATATCATTTCAATGTTAAAAATATTTCCTTGATTTCGCTACATGTGTTGGCTGTGTATCATGCATTATCTTAGGATTATTGTTCTGAGTGTGCACACAAATAGCATCAATTATTATTATTGTGCTAAGTGTATAAAAGGGGGAAAATTATCTATCTGAAACCCCCTTAAGTTATTTCATAGTCTCCGTTGGCCTCTAACACTATATTAGGTGGTTACATGTATATCATTGTATCATTGATCATCCCTAATCCTTGCACATGTAAAGCATTGTCTTCATTAGTGATATCTTAGCTTCTAATGTGGATAGAGTTATCCATATGATGTTGTTTATATTGAAAATATAAATTTTATACAAAATAGATAAATGATTTTATTATCCAAATAAATTTATAATTAAAGAATATAATAAATAATGAATGAATTATCATATTATAAATATGATAAATGGTCAAAAAACTAATGAATTTTATCTATATATCAAAGAGGTGTATTCAAGACTGATGCTTTAATTATGTTCTAATATTGGATAAAAAGTATAATTTCATATCCTAATTATAACATTGAATATATAAAACCCAAAAACGTGTGAAATCGATAAAATGCAGGGGTTTTTTGTATGAAATCCAAACAATTTATCCATAAAATTATAATAAAAATTGTAAAAAAATTAGTAATTCACATTCCCTCGCACTTAAAACATGATTTTACTCAATAATCAACCTAAAAATTATTACAATGGATATCAATTTGTAACTAGTTTTATCATAATACTCCTACTTACATATTAAATAATAGATTTGAATAAATTATTAATATTAAAAAAATAAATCTTATTACTCCATCAATCCTCAAATAAAGTCATTAGAAGTTAATGCAAGCTACATTATTCTCAATTTTTACATTAAATGTTTAATTAATATTGAAAATTTGATTATTAATATGTGAAATGTACATCCTCATCCTTCAATCTCACTAATGATTGTTCATAAACACACCACACTATTGTTTGTATTTTTTTCAATCCATTTAATTTAGATCGCTTATTCAAGAAAGAATCAAAAAAATTTGGTACTTAATATTTCCAATCAGCTAATATCTCTCAAAGTTAAGTTTAATAATAAAGGCATGGAAGAAATGTTGGATAGTTAATTCTAAAATATATATTTAATCAATTATGATATTAGCTAATCTAGAACTAAGCAGTTCCAATAGCAGGAACCCCTATGTCAATTTATGATAGTCAAGGAATTAAATAATCATGGATAGTTATCTCTCATATTTCCTTTACATTTATTAATTAGCTTTATTTCTATACATTTTTTTTACACACATGGGACATCCATATTTGAAAACACCAAATATAGTGTGTTATATTACACATACTACTCTGAAAAATATAATTATCGATTTTACTTTTAAATTAAAAATTAAAAAACTATCCACTAAAAAACTCATCATCTCATTAGGTTTATGAATTTATAGTCCAACACATATATAAAATTAGTAATACATGTATTCCAATTTCATTTAAGGATTCAAATTTTTTATGATATCAAAATTAAATCGTTAAAGTTATTCCTAATTAATATGTCTCTTATGTCAAAAATATATATATGATTCATGTAGGTACCCTACTTCTTATCCCCCCTAACTAAGTTTATGATATATTTATAGTAAAAAAAACTAGTGAGGTTGAGAAATTAATATATGATAATAATTTAAAACATGTTAAAAATTAGAAATAAAGAAAAATATAAATACAGATACTCCCTTACTGGTGAATAGAACTCCCCCTCTAGTAATGGGTTCGCTCTAGAAATGGGTTGGGGATATCCTTATATTCATGATATTCTAGGTCCTTTATTGATAAAATTAAAGGCTTTAAAAAATTTGGTTTTTTATTTAATGAAAATATAAAATTGAAAATTAAACTAAAATAAATTAAACTAGACAAAAGGAAAGAAAATTCCATGAAATATTTGGGTTCACTCCCAACACGAACTTATTTAAATCTTCTTATATAGGATTTAAACAACAAAATAAGCTCAATATAATTATGGTTATGGATTCCTTGACTAAAACAACCACATTTGGATTAATCCTATGCTCCTTTTAATGAAAATAGTAACTTGAATTCTAGCAGGTTGTATGGTATCTACCTCAAGCTAAAATACCATAATTGTCCTTTATACTTCCCCATATCTAGTGAAATACAGAAAAAATTCTACTTTCTAATTAATTTATTAAATCCATGTTAAGTATATAGAGGGTTGGAATATGGAAATGGTGTCCTCCTCAGGTTATAATTTACTTCTATAAATGTTATCAAATTTTTTTGTGGCCTGTCATTCCACTTAATTTTTCTAGATATCCTCTTACATATTTGACTTATGTGATTTATAATTGGTTATTTATTCCTATTTATCATTCATTTATTATTCCATAATCCAAATCAACCTTTGTAGCTCATGGATACATATTTCTTTTTTTTTCTTGAATAAACATCCAGTTTGGAAACTTATCTTGTATAATAAGAGAAAGTTATGATAGTAGGGATTCCCTATTTTTTCTATTATTTTATTTGATGAATTCCTTACAAGATAAACTATTATTATGGGGAAAAATATCCATGCTACTCTTATTCCATATTTTTGGGTTACCACTATATTAACCCAATAGAGTGCCACAATGAGTGTCAAGTACTTTTTAAAACACAACATTTATTCTCTAGTTGATTATTCCACCCTAGACACCTCATTGTCTACAAAACAAAAAAAAATATTAATTAAAAAATTAGGTTGAATAAAAAAAGACATAACTAGTTAATATTATAAAGAGGATATGGTAAGGAATTTATTTAACTTGTAAAAAAAATTAATTTCTTATCATATTTTTAGGGCTTTTCTATTTTATAATTTTTAGTTTTTTTTAAGAACACTTGTGATCTCAAGATCCTTCCCTTGAAAAAAATTTAAATATTTATTGATGAAGATTTATATTATTTCTTAAACATTCTCCCATAAGTATATATTTTCATTGTATCATAATACCGATAAGTATTGAGCCATATCTACAAATAAAGGATCAGAATACAAGTGTTTTCGTCTTTTTTATATCAAAATAAATGAAAATGTGATGTTGAAAATGGATGATAAGTGGAAAAGTAAAAAATAAAATAACTTATCCTAGAGTTGATAACCAATGATTTTTTCCTTACTGGGGTTTATTCAATTATTGGGAAAATAGAAATCAGGTAAATCAACCTGTGTCGCTCTACTAGTTATGCAACTAAATTGAGAAACCACTACTTATTACTTATATATTCTTCTCCAATTAATTATTCAAGCCATTCTAATGAATGTTTAGGTACCATTTATGTTTTTAACTCCATTTAAATGAATCAATGTGTTTCTGTTCCATGGAATTGTGTATTTCCATTATCTCTATTAGTTTAGGTGTTTAGTTTAGGTTTATCAAGCCCTCATTGGTTTGTTTTTATATAAATATGTGGGTGTCACTCCACTTTACTTATATCACTAATAAGAATAATAAATTTATTTATGTGATTAGTATAATTCAAAATTTAGATTTTACATCATACTCATAGTTCCCTACCTAGAAGAAATATATAGATACTCAATTGGTTGTGTGAGATTATACTTTCATTGTCTCACTCATACACACTATAAATCTACACACTAACTATATAAGTATGAATTATGAATGAAGAATAGAATCACACAAAGATATATCATAATAAGTTAACAAAATTAAACTTCAATTAAAACTATTCCCACATTTAACATTAATAATAACTTGAGAAACATTATTGTAAAATGTAGAAATAAAAAAATAATGATCAGTGTAATTAAGACTATGGATAGCTCCTCCTATTTTTTCTACTTTTTTTTACACTGACTAAATAGGGGTAAATTGAGTTCTTTAATTTCAATGATAAAAATTAAAAAAAATTAAATTTACCAAATTTTTTATTTTTTCTTAGTCTATCCTCTTTCTTTTGATAATATATACAGTGAAAATATAGGAAAATAAAAATATTAAGAAATAATTAGTTTTTATAGTGGTTTAGGATAACAAAACAGTTTCCCCTACTCTACTCCACTGACACCTAATTTAGGTGTGGTGATTTTTATTTATATTCTTTTACTATGGATCTCATCACTAATTTTAAGTCACTAACACTTAATTTTTTTATAAAATATAATAATATATTTTACAATGTTATTTCTTATAAGGAATTTTTAAGGCTTCACTCTCATTCTTAGTACAATAAGTGTTCACTCATGATATTAGAAAGGATACATATTTGAAAATCTAGTTGATATTACACAATTTTCTTCAACAACTGAAAAATTATGAATCTTCTCTTGAGAAAAAAATTATCTCTACAGTGTTTATCTAAAATGATGTTTATAAAAACCCTAATCTTATAAATAGTACACAGTAGTAGTAGATATATATATATCTTCCTCTTCTTTCTTTTCAATTTTAATGTAAACTAAAACTCAAATAGTTTTATTTCTATAATATTCAATAAAATTCACATAACACAATTATTTACATGTTAGATATCTTGTATTATATTTCCAACTTGTGTCTTGTGGTTATCTATAATTATATTGGGATGAAAATTATATAATATGTACAAATTAATTGAGTCAAAATAATCTTCAATCTTCCCTATGAAAATTGGAATTTTCTTAGTCTTTACCCTTTTTTATTCTAATAAATACTTGGTAAAACTCTTCATAAAATCATTCCTTTGAAAATGAACTATAAAAGAGTTGGGAAATCTTTTCCTTTAAAAATATAAATATAAAATTCTTCATGTGAATCTAAAAAAAATAAACATTACATCATACATAAAAAAATTTCTTGTAAAAATATCATTGATACCATCTTATTCAATATCAAAGATCTTCCCTTCAAAACATAATAAATCTTTCTATTCATAACATTTTTTACTAATATATAATATCTTTTACTTAGAAAAATTCTTGAAATGTGATATTTTTTATCGGCTCAACTAAATGAATTATTTTCTTTTTTAATTTACATAATATCCCATACTTTTAAAGTTTTTATATAAAAGAAAAATTATAAATCATACTAAATACATAAGATAAATACCTAAATGAATTATTTTATTCATTTAAAAATATCCAATATATATGGTATTTTCTAACCTTTTAGAATACGTAATATCCAAAAATAAATAAATAATTATAAATACAAGACAAAGTTTTGTTCTCTTTGAATACATTAGAAATATTATTCTATATATATTATTCAGTATTAATAAAATATTAACTTAAAATATTCTAAACCTGAAATAATAATTCCACATTTAAAAACCTTGTAAAATATTAATAAATAACATGAAATTCACTTAAAGTAAAAATTTTAGTAAAATAAATAAGGTATTTTGTGGGTGTTTAAACTTAGAATGTATGAGATTATGTTGGTATGTTAAAACTTTACAATGGTATACCCATTTTTAAAGATCAAAAAATACATAAAATTATAACTTAAAATTTTATAGATTAATAAATTATTAATAATAATTGCAAGAATAACATTTTTTGTTATCACCTAAATTTCTTATTCTCACAATTTTTTTATATAAAAAATAATGTTAATGAGAGGGCATAATGCAGTCAATATCTCACAAAAAAATAAAAACTATAAGAATATATCACAAGATATAAGATGACCATGATAGTTACTTGTATTAATTAATAACAATATAAATTTAGAGTGAAATTAAATTGATAGAAAACAAATCTAAATAAACAAAAAAAATTAATCAATTGGCATTGGAATCTGGTTTTGGGGAAATAGGGGGTTTAGGATTTGAAAGAGTAAGGTCATATTCCTCCTTAAAAGTTATACTATCTTGGGAAAAAGGATTAGGTTTAAACGGGGAATAACTAGTTTGGTTTCCCAAAGCTACAATAGTTTGATGTTTAATTATAACTTTTTTCATTGTTTTCTCAATTTATATATTTATCTAGGATCCATACTATATTTTATATGACATGTGTATAGCTTATTATGAATAAATATTTTGATATAAAGTAGGAGAATAGCTTCAAGTAGGCTTAGGTGAAACCGGATGCATGACTGATAAGTCATCAAGATGTTTTAGAGGACACTTTTATTTGGTTACAAATATTCCCCAATAATAATGAGGATCATCTAGTTCTTTTCATGAAATGAATTGAGAGGTCTAAAAACCTTTTATAACAAATATTTGTATATAACAAATTTGTTAAGTGGAACTGCTTTATGTTTTTTTCTTGTGAATGCATATGAAAATTTATTATATGCTTCCAATATTGATAAAATTCTATCGTTGATATAGAAAAGAATAGTTTTGTCCTTATCTCAGAATGTATCCAAAATCCTTATATATTTCCATCATGTCTTTTCTTCCAACACAGTAAATATAAAACTATTCTAGATTATATTCCCATCTTTTGTAATTTTTTATATCATCACATAAAAACTATTCTCATATTGGTGATACATTTTTTAGATAAATTTTTTATATATTTTCCATTATCCATGATTTCTATAAAATCATTTATTTTCCTTAAAGATATTATAAGATCATCTATCAATGCTTCAAAATTATCAATGTTTTCTCAAATACTTGAGTTGTAATAATAGTATAAATATCAATATAAGTATATTTATAAACTAAAACATCATTTACTTTTACAGATACTCATGCCTTGTCAGACCCAGAAGAATCAATAACTTCTTCAAAATTATTATATTAATAATAATGTAAGGATTTAATATTTCACAGTAATTGTTTATGTCTATTTACCCAAAATTTGAAATTATAATTCAAAGGACCTTCACATTCTTTCAATAGAGCTCTTGTTTATTTAATCTTTGTAATATTTTGTTGTAAATATTCATTAAAATATATAATATTATTTTTCAACCTCTATTTCAAAATCATTCAAGAAAATTTTTACTTCCTTCAAATCATCATGATATTGATCAATTATCTGATTGAATTAAATCTAAAATTTGTTAAACTCATTTTTACATCCCATAATCAACATTGATTTTTTAGAATTTGTTTTATCTATTCTCACTTATATGGTTTCAGTAATAATACTTATTTATAAATATTGAAATTTATCTAAAGTAACATATTAAATGTTCAAATTAAATATCATCTCATTTACCATCTTCATATCAAAAGTTGAATTTAATGCATCCAACTAATATTTAATTAATTTAAACTTATATAAAATAGAAAGTGAAATATCTATTTAATAAGATTATATTTCCTTCACCAAATAAACTTGATATTTTAGCATATCCCTCAGCTAATTTTTCAAATTATCATCAAAATAAATTTTAATAGGTTGTATTTATTTTAGTGAATCATATTAATCTTTCATAATTTTTCAAATCTTACTCTTAAAAAAATTCTAGTATAAAAACATAATATATTATTCCATATTTCTATTTTATCATTCAAAAACTCTATCAACTCATAAAAAACATTTTAGATACCATATGATATTCTAGGACTTAAAATTCATATTTTAGAAAATTAATATCATTCCATGTTTTGTACTCATTTCTATATTCCTTCAAACCAATGTTCAAATCATCAATTTAATACTATAATTAATGAAATTAAAATAATATATCATCTGTAAACTGATGCAAATTTTTATAAAAAATATTTTCATCTTCTTTTGAAGTTGGTGACTGAATATTATCATACAAAACCACTTTTTTCTTCTAAAAATGATAGTTTTATAAACTTAAATAGTTTCAACTATTTCATATTCTATGTTCTTATTTTATTCAGTAGATTCATGTTCTTATAGAAATTCGTTATATTCAAAAATTATTTCTTTATTAACTTCTCCAACTGTCTCGTCCACTCTCTAATTTCTACATGATCATCCATAAAATGTTCATATCTATTATTATCAACTTTATCTATAAATATTTATTTATCATTAATCTGTATTCCATAAATTGGTTCTAAATGAAATTTGTGATCAATGGTTGTATTTTTGAAATTCATATAAATATATTCTTGTTGAGTTTTAGTTGAAACATCATAATATATTTTATATTTAGATAATATTCATGATAATAAATGAAATATGCATCAATTGTTTTAATATTAACTTCGTGTATACCAACATAATGTTCCCTTAAATATTAACATAGAATCTTTTATTCTCTTCTAATTCTTGTTCTACTAACACTTCTTTAACATCTTCCTCAACATGAACTAATATTTTCATGTATACATTCCAAATATATTTAATTTTATTCAGAACTCCAACTATTATAGTATTGTATTGATGAAACTTAATTGATTCTAAATTATTCAAATAAACTTCTTTATTTATAAACAGAAGAGTAATCAGTCTTCTATAAGGATATAAATTCAATTTCTTCATACCTTAGATGCAATAGTTTATATACCTTAGTATGTACCTTAAGGGGTTGATTTTATTTTCATTTAAGATAATATATAAAATTAAATATCTTAAAAATAACTTCTTCAAACTATTTATCCCTTTAGGATATTCTTTTTTGAGAAAACTTCAAAAGAATTCTATTTTTTGGTTCTAAATCCTTTTGAAAATTCTTCTTAATATTAGTAAATCCAAAAATAATGAACATGGTGTCTATAAGAATAATTTTATCATCACTAAACAAAGTCTGATTAAACATGAAATTTCTTTCATAAGGATACTATAATATCTCATCCATTTTTGTAGATATATAATAAATAACCTTTCCATTTAAATTTTATTTAATAATATTGTTTATCTTTAAAAACATGAACATAACATTTAGATATAACTCAGTGAAGTTTTTTTTCAAAAAAACACTTTAGAGTTTTCAAATAAAAACATACTATCATTTTTACAAAATCAAAACTCTCTTAATAAGTATACTCATTTGATTAATCCAATACAAATTGATAGATTTATTAGGGAGAACTCTTCTCTTTGAAGAATCTTTTTTAATTCTATTACTAACTAATGGAGATATAACATTAGTCCTATTTTATTTTCCTGTGATCAAGAAAAGTATATGGTTTGATGTTTAGGATTTATAATTAAAATAGAGAAATTTTTATGTCTCTAATAAAATTTAGTTTCTCTCAATATAAATGATAAAACATTTAAATAATAAAATAAAATAAAAAATCCAAACATAACTTGAAAAAAATATTGAAATTTAATAAAAATAGATCAATGTGTAAGATAAAACACTTAATAGAAAAACGTAAAACATAATAAACTCAATAAGAATATATTAAAATCATTTAAATTCAAATAATACCAACTCTCTTATAATAAATTAAAACAATAGTTTTTTGGAACATGTTCAAAATTAAAACAAAAAAATTTTATAGTGTGACTCATCCACAAAACTTTTTCAAAACAACTTCTAGTTTCACCATACATAGCTTCAGTACTAGATAAGAAAATAAAATGTTTTTTCTTACTAAAAAAGAAATTGAAGATCTTTCCATGAAATGGAAGGTTTCTAGGGTACTCTTTATATCTAGTCTATAACCCCCAATGTCAATATCAGAATATTAAATTAAATGAAATCCATATGTTTTAAGAAATAATAAAGAAAGAAAAATTAAACCTTTAAGATATCATAAAATCCTTTGTATCTTTTAAATGATATTCCTAAGGATATTATTTAAATCTTGCACATATATATACAAAAGAGTTTTTTGGACTGCTGGAAGTTAAATATAACAAGTTCTAATTTATTCTACTACATAACTTTCCGTCCACTATTTTACCAGCTTCATCCATATTGAGTTTAACATTATAACTCATTGAAGTTTCATAAGATTTACTATTTTCAATTTAATACTTTTTTAGTAAGTTTTTTATATAATTTATTTAATTTATAACATTATCAAATTATTAATAAAAAATTTTAAAACCAAGAAATAAATTCATCTCACCCATTATGATCATTTCAAACTCTTATTACATGGGTTTAAAAAATTCATCAGTTGATTTTTCGGTTTTTAAACCAAAAATCACATCATAAAAATATATTTAGACTATAAAAATATTTGAGGATAAATTTTCTTAAATATTATAAGATATATTTGACCTATAGAAAAAACCCATTTGACAAAATAACTATGAATCTCATACCAGGATCTATGTATCTCTTTAAGACCATATAACGATTTTGTAAGTTCAAAAATAGAATTTTGAGAGAGAGAATGTTGGGAACCAATAGGTTGTTCAAGATACACTTCCTCCAAAATAAAAAAATTTAAAAAAATAGATTTAACATCCATATATAATAGTTTAAAATTAATATCTGATGAATATTCTAGGAAAATTAGAATATATTCTAATCTTGGTATAGGTGAAAAAGTCTCTTTATATTCATACCATCCTCTTGATTGTAAATTTTATCCACTAATATAGTCATTCATAGTGATCACTAAATAATATTATATCTTATTTCTATAACACCATTTAATACCTAGAATAGGATAATCATAGGGTATATCAAATAATTACCAAACATCGTTTCCCTTAAACTATTTTAACATTTATTTCATGGAAAAAATCGACTTTAATCACTGAAGGTTTCTTCTATAGTTTAAGTTTCATGATATGAAATAAAAAAATAAAACTCATCAATATTTCCATTAATTATTTTAGTTATAACACCTTCATCTAAACTATTAATAACAATTTCGAATGGATTAACTTTTAATATTATAGGATGTCTAGGTAGAAAAATCTCACATTCTTTAATTTCTTACTTTTCAGGATTGGTTTTTTCTGAACATTCTCTTCATTGTATTTATTTTTTAGATTGTATAGGAGTATCAAAACTCAATTTGTTCATTGAATCGTCAAGGTCATCAATGTGAGTTATCTTGTGAGACAAATGGTAAATTTCATCAAAATTCATATGAATTGATTATTAAATTATCGTTGACATTTTATTTAAAATTATATAATCATTAAATGTAGTAGAATAATCAATAAAAATTACTTTATCAGTATTTGGATCAAATTTAACAAGATTATCCTTAGTATTCATGAATAATAATTGCATTTAAAAACAATAAAGTATCCAACTTTTCGTTTTATATTATTATATAACTCATAAAGTGATTTATTTAAAAACATTATTATTAGAAATTTGTTAATGGAATAACAGGTTGTGTTAAAAGCTTTATCAAAAAATGAGTAAAAAAATATATTCAAATAAGATGGTTCTAATAATTTTTTATAAATTCATATGTATCCTTTCAATAAAACCATTTTATTAAGGTGCTCTAAGAGATGATAATTAATATTTAATAACATTATTTTAAAAAACATTAGACTCATTACATTCAAAATCTTCTTCATGGTCACTTCTCAAAGAAATAATATTTCCATATTTTTATTCTAATGAAGTTTTTAGAAATTTATGAAGACAAAACATGTTTCACTTTTAAACCTCAAAAATTAATCCCAATTAAATCTAGAAAAATAATCAACTAAAACAAAAATAAAAGGATTTCCTCCAATGATTTTTGTTTTAGCTAGTCTAAAAAAATCTAAGTGGATAAGTTAAACAGGTTTAGAAGTAGAAACTTGTTTATTGATTTGAAATAATATCTATATTGATTTCCCATTTTAAATATATTATAAATCATCTTTTCATTAAACCTTAGATATGTAAAATTAGAAATTCAATTCTTATTTGAAAATTTTCTTAATGAAAAAGAATTACAATATCCATGTATTCTATTCCAAATTCACGATTCATTAATTTCATCATTAAAACAATTAATATTTTTACTATAAAAATAATCAAGATCTAGATTGTATAAATTTTCAATTATAGGTCTTAAAATCAAAGGTCTTTATCCTTATAACAGAATAAAAATTATTTAAAAAATCAACTGAGTAACCATCATCACAATGTTAAGAAATACTTATCAATTAGTGATTTAAAACATCAAAAATATAATACTTTGTTGGTGATGAAAATTTTGGCTTTCCAAAATATCCAAGTATAATACTCCTTATTATAGCATTATCTGTAAATGTAACATGACCTCCATCAATTTTTGAAAAAGAATGGAAATTTGAGAATTATCCACTCATATATATTGAGAATAAACTATCCATATACCATTTAGTATTACTATATTTTTGTATCCTCCCCTTCAAAAAAGGTCAAACAAATAGATGTTTTGGTACCCATATACTTTTCGGTCTATTTTTATTTGAAATTAAATACTTTAGTAACCAATTTTTTTCTTGAGAAGAAATATTAACTTTAACATTTTATAAATTTAAAGAAATGTAGGAATTCATATCACAACATATTTTAGTAACATTAATGTATAAATAATTAGAATAATGTATAAGAACACATATTAGTATACATGATTTTTTTATTTGATTATGGAAGAAAACAATTCAATAAATCTTTGGATTTTGACCATAACTTATTAATCCTTTAATTAATTTAGTAAAACATTGACTACTAATAATTCTATTGATTATTTTCTCCCCGGGGTAAACTTACTAGAGAAAATTTTCAATTTATGAACTCTAGCTATCAAATAATTAATTCTATTATCATGCATTGTATAAGTATTTTTATCTTTATGAAATTTAGATTTTAGTTTTATAAAATGATGAATAAATTTTTTGTAAATAATAAAATTATAATATTTATTAATATATTTATGGTTCTCCTTTAAAGTATCATACTTATCTTTAACCATGGAATAATTCTAATTAGCCTCATTATAATTATAATTTCTATATTCAGATATTGGTGAGCTTGTACCTCTTCAGTTTGAGCTATAAAAAATTTGTTATCTTATTGGTTTGATTGATTATCTTTAGAATTAGATTCATAACTATAATCCTCATAATCAATTCATGTAGCCTTTATAAATCTCTTTATTTTCTTTTTGTAGTCATATTTTCAATAAAAGTTATTTTTAATTTTCTTAATGACTTTTAGTTGATGGAAATCAGGCTTGATATGTACTATATTATTTCATTCATTACATCTTACGTCCTTTGTATTTCTATTATTCTATTGTAAATTTTTAAAGTATTTTATGAATCCCTTTCTCCTTTTGTAAAAATTATTGAATCTTCTATCAATTTGAGAAAGATCATTAAAAAAATTCAGTACTTGATTCTTCTTAATCAATGAGTCGGGAAATATTTTATTGTCCTTTTCCTCATCCTTTCAAGAATTTAATTTGAAATCATCATCATATTTATTTTCCAACTTTTGATCATTATCTTCTACTTTAATTTTAGATTTGTAAATAATGAGTATTCCAATTTGGTATTTAATTTTTAAAACATTGCTAAGTGTTGACTATCTAATTGTAGCTCCATCTAGTAGGTTAACTCCTAAAAACTTCAAATCATGATCTATATATGGAACTCAAACTACTAAATTGTTAACATTGTTTACTATATTAGTTAATCACTGATTCATCTATGTGATACTCCCTCTATCAAACATTATATAAGTATTATTTTTTACGTTTTCGGTATTATACCTTAACTTTCTCACATTTCTAGAACCTTCATAATCAACTATAATTATTTTAGACATATCATAAGTAGTAGAACATTTAGAAACTTGATTAAACTCATTAAGACCTAATACGATAATGATATAATTTAGTGCTTTCAAATTTAAATCAAAATCTAACTCTTGATCAGCACTCCATAATTAAGGTTCACTGGATGTAATGTTATATGGATTAACTAACATCATGTAAACTTTCAAAAAACTATTTTTAGATTAAAAATAATTCATATTTTCTAGAATCCCTAATTTTTTTATTAAAATAATGTTCTTTTACTATTGTCATGCCTCCTATTTGATCATCCATTTTAGTAATGAAATTAAATCTCTATACTTAAACTGGGAAGTGTGGTGAACAAAAATTTATACATTTATATTTAATATTTTTATAGATTCTTTTTTATAATAACTCAATTGGATGGGGAATTGAGATATATAGTTCACTAATACAAATTATAAATTTTTAAACTCCCATTTAAATTAATTTTCCTTAGTCTTTTCTCATTCTTTTAATTAGATATTCATATGAAATATAAAAAATAATAGGACATGGTAGGGTTTAATAATAGTTTAAGTTTTCTAATAAAATTCCTATACTCCACTCCACTAACACCTGATGCAAGTATAGTTTAGATCATTTACTTAGGGAACTCACATAAGATAGAAGGAAACTAACACTTAGTTTGTTATAGATTAAAAAAGATATTTTACTTGTCTCTTTATTATAATGCTTTTGTGAGGCCTCAATCCCACACTTGGTACATAAAGTTTTCACTTAATAAATTATATATTATGTAGACTTGAAATTCGAGTCGATAGCCCAAAGTTATCTTTAGAGAATGAAAAATTATGAATCCTCTCTAGAGGAAAAATGGGACAACCCAACCATAACATACATACGTATTTCATCATTTATATGAATATTTATTACATATCAAAATATATAACACCCCATAACCTGTAGTTTTATGGTATTTGGAAACTATATAAATAATCAACATGTTTTACATCCAATATTTAGCATTTGTCATAAATATTATTCACACATGAAACCTTTATAGACATGTCATACAAAAGACTCTTCTTCATAACAAATGGAAATGTAAACATAATAAAGGATGATTTAAATTTCTTAGTTATGTTAAACGTAGGAGATATAAATCAAAGATCATAAGTGAGTATATGATGAGAATATGCGAATGAGAATGTACTCAAAGTTTATGTACGTAAAATAAGATAATCATACTCATTAAAAGATAGATCATAGATCATGAGTCAAGACATGAGGATTTGGAATAATATAAAACATGAGTAATAGGACTCTAGAAATGTGATTCAATAATTATGATCCATGAAAACATAATGTAGGCATAAAATTTGGCCTATACATAGTCATTGAAAATCATTTTTTATGTTAAAGATCATTATCATGACCATTATCAAAGAGTTGATAGATTACCTTCATGAATTAGGTTTTATCCCTAATCCCTAACATGTTATCTCATGAGAAATAATGATTTACCCAATACATTGAAGGGTTAAATAATTTTGGGCTCACCTATCACATAGTGGACAAATTCCCTTACGGGTTTGGGTTTACTCCATGTTCTCTATCATCTCATGAGATACAAAGCTTTACCCAATTCATTAGATTGAAATAATAGACCCACCTATAACAAAAAATTAAACCATGCATATATGTGACACATGAACCTGAAAAAACCATAATTCCATCATACTAAATTAATCATTTTAAAATAAATTATTTTCATGAAAAAATATAAAAGACATATTAATAGTCCATTTAGATAATTAAAGTCGATAGTATCAATATATAATATCCCCATTGAATAATAAAATACATTAAAGTAGATTGTAATAAACGAAAAACACTTTTATAAATCATTAAAAAATTCTTTTAGAAATAAGAAGAAATATCCTTTGCTTTTGATAACGTTTATTTTCAATGAAAATAATTTACAAAACAATGGGAAAAGAATTTTCTTTGGAAAACTATGAAAAATTGAAAAGTAATATTTGTAAATTAAAAACTAATAAAATGGTAAAAAAAATCCCGTATAAAAAGTTAAAAAATTATTCATTTCTCATATTTTTAAATAACGTAAAATCAAATACAAAACTACCTCTAGAAATCATTAAAAATATATTACTTTAATTTTTTTGTAAAGAAATTAAAGAACAATATAAAATTAAAATAATTAATCCTATATGTATTGATAATGGCATATATAAAACAAAATAAATAATATAAAAATATAGGATAAAGATTCTTGACTAAAAATAAGAGATATAGTTGGTTTCACATAACTAATTGAAAAATATTTTTTTATTTCAAAAGCACTTTTGAGGAGAAAGTGGGGAACTGCACAAGTTCAAACCAAAAGGTCCATGTACATATAAAGAAATTATAAAATAATTAAATATAGGATTAAAATTATTGTAAAAATTCACCTTATATACCACCTAATGAAAATTGTTCACCTTGGCATCCATATCATCCTTGATTAGGTCTTAAAAATTATTGGCCACCCTGTTCGAAGTACGGATATATTTTTACAAATTAATTTTCCTTTCATTTAATCCTCCTTGAAAAATGAGATATTGTTTATTAATATAGACCCTTTTATCCTCATTAATATAAACTCAAATAATTCGCTCAAAAAATATGTTAACATCCTCTTATGGACCATTGATCTGGAGAGGTTCTTCTAAAATTTCTTCCTTAGAGTAGAGAAAGAGATCCAAACATTTTCCTTTCTCCACTTCCACCTTTCCTTTCATACCATCCTACTGTAGCAGGGAACTATAATAGTATTGTAGTACCAGCAACTATAGAAGTGGGGACATTGTATTATAGAAGGAATTGTGGTAGGAACTGTACCAGCGATGGTACTGTAGAAGGTACCATAACAGCCTGGGTACTATAGCAGTACTATTCATCGAAGGGCCCTTTTGGACAAAAAATTGACTTTTAGGCCTTGTATTTGGGCATTCATGACCCTGGGCCTATAGGTTATGTAATGGGTCCCCCTTTAACCAATAATAAAATGAGGTCTTTGATTTAATAATAAAAATGAGGCTTCGGCCCCAACCATTTAAAAAAAAGGTATAAACTCTACTTACATTACTAGTCCAAAGTTGTGGGCTCACCATCCATAACCTTAGTCCTTTTTAAAGACCCTTTTTCATTATACCTCCACAACATAACTCTCTCAAGTTACTTTAGCCCGTGAGGTTTTATTTTTTAATGAGTACTAATTATTTTTGGAAGATTTTTATAATCTTTACACTACTTGGTTTTCCTCTCTCTGTTGACTAGATAATTTGATTACTGATTTGAATGAAAATATTCCTCTACCTACACCTCTTCTTTATAATATTTCTTAGTATGAGATTATTATGCATGGTCATTTTCATCATCAGTGTCAACTTCATTTTCCCTTTCTTTTGAAGCTTTGATTTATTGTACAACTTCTGATCATGTAATCTTTACTTGTTGTTTCTTCCTCCTATTCCTTTCAGTTTCCCACCCCATGTTATCCACATATTCACTATGAGTTATTGGATTTCCCAATTCAAAATTATTATCAAAAGGATTATACACCCATGATTCACTAATCTTCAAACCATAGAGAGTTGTGTTAGGCCAAACAACATCCCTTGGTATCTTTTGGGCTATGTCTGCTTTAGGATTTGTACTTCTAATTAGAGTTTTGTAACAACCCAAACTATTATAAATAAAATTTATCTTATGATTTAATTAAATGTATTATTACATAATATGGTTATACAAAACAGATTCATTTCTTTGCTTTTAATATATAATTTAAAATACCTTTAAGCATATTTACCAATGATAATATAGTCGTTGAATAGTGATAACATGATTGGAATAAGTATAGGGTTTTAACAAATCCAATTAACATAGAAAAAGGAAGTGATGGTCTCACCCCATTGGATCATACCCTATGAATCCCATTTATCAAACCTTATATGGGAGAAATCATCACTAAGATTTTCCCTTGAAAAATACCAACCATATATCCAATAACATAAGCGTTAGTGAAACCGTTTACAAGAGAATTTTAATTTCATTGAGATCATAACCCAAACAATGTTCGTTAAACCACCCCATGAAAGTATCATTATTGCTCACCTTACCCTTAGATAGTTTTCTAGTGTATTAAAGGTATATATATCAAGACCCTATAAATATGGGTATGTACATTTTTCTATAGAATAATGAATATATTTTCATCATATTATTGTTACATTATAAATGATTTTTATTTTCATACAATAAAACACAAATAGTATTTTTAGGTAGTAATAAGATTCAATTAAAAAAATTTATTTTTGATGAATTAATTTATTTTTGAAATAAATATTATTTTAATAAACTTTTATTATTAAATGTTTTTTATTAAATATAAATTATCATATAATTTTTGTGAATTCAAATACTATTTTAAAATGATTTTGAAAACTGCTATTGTAAAAAAATCAGTATTTCTCAATAAATGTTTATTCTTATTTTAAAAGTGAAAATTCCTATATTTATCAAATTATTTGGATAAAATTAATATTATTTTTATAATCATAATGTTTAAATTATCCAATGGTAATTTTTTCTAAATTATCTGAGACGGTCAAATTTTTCGGTAAAAATTAAATATTGTATAAATATATGGTGTGTATTGTGACATAATAATGACCCAAAAGTGATTTAATAAATACTATAAATTTTATCCATGACCAAATATATGTTTTAAATTTAAAATAATGTGATTTTATGTTTAGTTTATCAATTTTAAAAGGCCTTTGTGAATCCTCCAAAAACCATTACTATGTTTTAAGGTTTTAAAATCGTTTCTTTACGAGTATGACTCACTTACACATTAGAAAAGGTATTATTTTATTAATTTCGTAAATTTTCCTTATAAAATAATGAAACTTTCTCCCATTTTTCAGAAACCATTGTCAAAAATCATTTTAAGGTTTGTGGATTTTTTTTATTTTATTATATAGAGTCAAAAACCTAAGTTTGAGAAACGATAAAAATTTACCCACTAGTTTCCTATATAAACCCACACAATATATCATTTCTCTTCACTCAAAATCCTTTTATCACATATTTACCCTTCCATTCCCACTCTAGATTCCTACCAAGGTACCCACAATATCTCAATTAGATCCTCCTAGTCATTTCCCATCACATACTCAAGTAAGGGATCTGCACCTTCTCTTCTTTATTCAAGTTTCTTTATTATCTTAGGTCTTTTATTTACAATTATTAATGTTGGTATATATATTTACATGTAACTATTACTGACCATTTTATTTCCAAATGATGAGATACCACTTTCCCTTTCATAAAACCATTTTATGAATTTTTAAGTGATGTCGTTATGATGTAGAAATTCCACCGTAATTTTTCATGAGAAACAATTGGGTAGTGAATACATGTACCCATTTTCTATCTAGGGTGTTAAACTTTATGATACTATAATTATTGATTGGTTACTTACATGTATTTATTCTATACTCCATTATCTTGGAATAAAATGTGATGATAAATGATTCCATTTTATATGATCTATGTTATGCACTTAAGTGTGTGAATGAAATGAAAGTGACGGGTGTGCCCGAAATTATATAGCGCTCCAATGTATTGGGTAATGTTTAGTCTCATGATATTTCATGTTGTGATAGGTATCTAACATGGCTCATTTATGGTAATTTTTCCATCATTATTTCTTGTCAGTTATCCTTGGCATATGTTTATGATGCAATGTTTTATGTTTTTGTCACATTTCCCATGTTTCTTTTATTTTAGTATGTTATATGATGCCTCATTGTTAATGTTTATGATTCTCTCTCCTTTTATGTCCCATTGATATTCCTGTTGTCTAAATTGTATTATTATTTCTCATTTTATTCCATTTTTATTCTTGTACTGGGCTTTATAGATTACCCATTTCTTATGTATGTCCCCAGGATATCCTATGTAGTTTTAAGTATGAGCATGTTAAAGAAGCTTTCAATAAAGATGATGTATTTTATGTTTAAGTTTTTATGTAATGTATTTAATTACCAAATACACTATACTTATCAATATTCCAGGTTATATTAGGTGTGAACTTGTGTAATAAACCAAGCATTAATGTGTAATAATTATAAGGATTATTATAGGTGGTATCAAAGGAAAAGTTTAGTTATTTTTGGGTTTAGGATTAGAAAACTCTAGAGAAATCCTTAGGGATAAGTCTATGAATAAAAAAACATCCCTAAATTTTGTAATGTATATATTAATTGGTTTATTACGTAAATACATCCATGTCTAGACACTACAAGTGGATGTGTCTCTCGCATAGATATACATAGGGGTAAAACATGAAAACACCGCATTAATCTAAACTTGATTGGGAATGGGTGCACGACAACAGGGCTTGATGAACACCTAGTTTTATACTCCTAAAAGATATTATTTGGTAAATTAATAATATCATGATAAAACTTTATAAAAGGAAAAAAATACCCGTAATAATATATGTTATGTAATAGATCATGGATAACATATATTTAAACCTAGTAATTCTTAAGTTAAGGAAGTGCATATAATTTATAATTTATCCCTTTAATATCATTGGATTACCCATTTATGTGTTTAAAAATTTAAAAACACTCATCCCTAATTTTCATTTTATTTTAGCTAATGGTCATAAATAGGATGAATCGGGTAAACAAACAATGTTAAGGGAAATATGATGACTATCCCAATGATATTCCCAATCCAATGGGAGTGGTAATCACAAACTTTATGAAAATACTATCTCAAATTACTTAGGTTATGAATAGAAACTTGGATCAGGAGGATCACTCAAATACCCCTATGAAATAAAAGGTTACAATTGAGTCCTTTATGAGATAAAGTCCTCTGACCTTAAATGGGTCATCTTATCCCTTAATCATAGAAAAATGGATCAAATCCATTGAGAATATATTCTGCATCCTTCGATGTTATAAGAAAGATAAATTTCAACTTATTGTTTATCATATGGATGGGAAATCTTATTGGTGTTGTACATTGATTAAAAATATGAATCTTTAAGAAGAGATCAAAGTGATGGGGTAGAAGAAATATTGAAAAATGTTTTTTGATAAATATTTTTCTCGTAATCTATGACTTAAAAATGAATGGGATTTCCTTTCCCTCAAGATTAAAGATGATGATTATATCAATTCATACAAGGAAGACTTCACAAGACTTGAATGATGTGCCTCTAGCTTTTTCATTAACTTGGAATTCAAGGTTCACTCCTTCTTTGGTGGGATAAAACATAATATAAGAAAATACCTCACAATTAGAGACTTTAATAGATATTATGAAATTATTTGATGTTCCCTCAAAGTAAAAATGAAGATCTGAAAATATCAAGGGTATCATAGGGATAAGAACGGAAAGTAGAGTTTAATTATGGAGGTCTGATGGAGAAATATAATGGTACCTATAAATTTCGACATCCCACGTATCAATGTTGTAGAAATAAGCACCCCATTAATTTCCTAAGGGGAATGAGAAAATGATTTATGTGTGAGAAGGAAGAACACCGAGCTAACGATTGTTGATCATATAAACCCACTTATGTGATGAAGAAAAGGAATTATCTAGTATGAATATCCCCAAGACTGACTTTCATACAAGGTATGGGAACTTTGAATTCATAGTAATACCATTCAGACTCACTAATTCTATATAAATATTCATGGAATTGATTAATAGAGTCTTTGGGGATTACATAGAAAAATTTTGGGTAGTATTTATAGATGATATTATCATAAACTCCTAAAGTAAGGAGGAACATGAGGAGCATCTGACCACTATGGTAAATACCTTATCAAAGGATAATGTTAATGCCAAGTATAGAAAATGTGAGTTCTGGTTGAAGGAAGTCACATTCTTAGGTTATATCATCACAAGCCATGGGATAAATGTGGATCCTTAAAATAAATAAGTAATTGAAAGATGTTTGTGGCCAACATTTTTTATAGATACCCATAGTTTCCTTAGATCCACAGGGTATTATCATTGATTTGGGAGAAATTTATCATGATAGTGAAAGCCTCTTACCAAGATAACTAGAAAAGGAGTCAAGTTTTATTGTAATGATGAATATTAAGAGAGATTAAATGACTTGAAAATAAGGATTTTCATTGCACATCTTCTCATGCTACCCATAAGTGGAGAAATTTCTATAGTATTGAGTGATGATTCAGAGAAGGACTTTATAACACCCCGAGATTTTATGAAAAATATTCTTTTAATTTCATTAATGTCTTGTGTTGTACGCTACACCAAAAGGAGCTTGCACAACACGTATCCTTGACTTGCCTTGCATTACACGCAATCGCGACCTTCCTCGATAGCGTGTGTAGTACGCAATACCGAGTTTCACTAAACAACGACATGCTATTAAAATATTATTAAAACTAGCAATTATGAATAGTAATAACCACTTTTTTGTAATTTTGTAAATTTTATTTTTTAAAATGGACTTAATTTTTGGATTCGGAATATTGAAATTATCTTAGGGTAAAATTTTGGTACTTTTCGGATAACTTTCATATTTTGATGAATAGTGAAAATTACTATATTTTAATTAAAAACAACTTTTTTAATCGAAATAATTAATAGTGATAAATTATTAATTTGAGTGGTTTTAAAGTATATTTAGAATATATTTTTACAATTTAATACAATTTTGTTCATTGGATGTAATTTCACATTTAAACCAGACATAAACAAGTGTCAATCTTTTGATAGTTATTATCTTTTAAAAACACGCTATTTGTTTTGACGATGGGAATTAATTTTTAAATTAGTTAATGTAACTGATATGTTTTGAATTTGGTAAAATAAACATCATTTTTGAATTCATAATATCAAATATATCTTAGGCCTAATTTTTGGTATTTTTCTGGAAACGTTCATTTTTTGATGAATAGTGAAACCACTAAGTGGTAGTTAAAAAAACTAAATTTTTCATAAAACTTAATTTTACCGCTTCTATGAGTAGAATTTCGAAAATCCGAGAGACACGGTTAATATCAAGGACTAAAATTTGATTCAATGAGATGAAAATAATTTTTGGTGAATAGTAACTTTTACTTTTTTTACCACGGTTAAAAGTAAATAGGGTAGTTAAGGGTAAAAATGATATTATTATTACCCTAACACATGTCCTAATTCTATTGGATATGTGTAATTCGACCAAAAACAACCTTAGGAATAAAATATGACCATTTAGGCCCACTTGGATTAGATTAGGACATTTATTATCAATTTATTTAAAGAAGGGTTAAAATAGTTAAAATCAAAGTTTAATAAATAAAGCATTTTTAATATAGAGTTATACATAAGATAAATTCGACTGTAAATATTAATTAGAAATCTAAAAAGATTTCCTACATAATGGTATTTTATTTGTAATTTTTAGACATTAAATAATTTAATTTAATTATGACACAACGATGATGCAGTAATTATCGTTTTAATGAAATATTGACATAATTGATGTTATAAATACGCAAATAAATGTAATTTGAGACTTTTTATGAATTCCGCTAATTTTATAGGTTAATAGGACATGTTATTATTGATTTAAGTAACTTTTTTCGAACTAATCATTCTGTTATTATTTTCACAAAAATCAATTGCTAAATAGTGTCAAAATTTACATAAAATAGTTTTTAAAACAAATATTATATTATTAATTGTTATTTTATTCCTAAAGTCTAAGGTTAGGCCAAATGACTTAGATAAGGTTATATATATTAATAATAAACAACTTGGGGTTCGTTTCGATTGTTATAGTAAGTTTATTAACCTTATAGTGTAAGAACACAAAAAGACACGGTAAAATTAAAATTATCTAACTTAAAGTTAAACTAAATGATAAGGTTAAAATATTAAACTAAACTTGTCCAAATTCTATTTTATAAGAGGATTTCGACTCATACCCACCTTAGTTTCGAAATAAATCAATTTGGAGCTATTTAAAACCGAATGTTTCTTTATAATAAAATAATATTTTTTGTTATTCCAAAGGTGCCCCTCTCCTCCCTTATAAAAGGGCACCTCCTCCTTCTCTTCCTCACACCACTTTGATCCTTCATGCTCATCCAAACCCTGCCAAATTCTCTTCTACCCTTCCCTAGAAACATCCTAGATGTCATGGTCTTCTTCAAAGACCAATTTTAGTGCCCTAAGAGGAGGACTCAAAGAGGCGCTTCAAAGAAGAGGTAATGTCCATTACCGATTCTTTCAACTTTATTTCTTCTTCCACTTCTTCTTCTTAGGTTGTTTCATTATGAAATAATAACATCAGTATCACTCATATACTGATATGTTATTATAAGTATGAAACAACCCTATTTCACCATCTATCCATCCTACGGAAAATGAAATCACCACGCGTGCGTACGTAGGGAATATCGTCTCCACGCCGTGGTGTAATCTATTTTCCACCACCACCTTACTTGGATGGGTATAATGGTGTACATAATTACTATATATGATTATTTTAAAGTGATATTGATTCTAAAATAGTATACATACACTCCAATATAATTCCATGATCATGAGAACGATATCATCGCTTGTGCGTACGTACGGACTACCGTCTCCACGATGCGATGAGATTCATTCTCCACGTTACCCATTCATGAATGATTATAAAGTACATATAATAAGTAATCCTGAAATATATGACATAATAATGATACTATATTTATGTTTATATATATGTATGTCATCTACTTAATTCCATTCAACTCAATAAGGAAACTAAAACAGCGTTCATGCGTACATACGACCTACCGTCTCCATGAAAAGTGTATTTCTTTCCATTTACTGATTTATTATATATATGTATATTATAAATATATATTATATATAAATCATGTTTTATATTCTAGAATTAAGTAATCATGATCTAATTAATCATATGAATAATTACAAGTCAAAACACGGACGACAAATGAAACGATTTTACCCAAAACGCTCTTTAACATGGAATTTACAAAAGAACGGGTAATATAAAGTCATAAGTGAACCATATATGATATCATAACAATTTGTATGATCTAGAATAAGTCAATGACATTATTTAAATCATTATACAGGATTTTCGGACACTTACGAAGCAGATCAGACCTAAGGTAAGGGATAATTTTGCAAATCTCATTTTTATTCGAGATTACTTATTTGTAAGTATTTAGTGGGGTTATTTCTATCATCCATGTACATGTTTTATAAAAGTGTTTTCATGTATGTTTAAAGTCATTTTTACCCATTTTTGACTTTTACTACATGGTATGTAAGGAATATTTCTTTTGTTTACATTACGAGGTACTTTTTGACTTTTCTGACAAAAGTACGAGGAGAATGTTATTTTTAACTTATACGGCGTGAACAGATTTTTACGGTTTCATAATGCCTCATTTTCAAGAAGCTTCCTCTACAGGATTGCATGATTATTTTCAACAAAACCCTTTTCTTTTAAAATTTCATGTAATTTTGTGAAAAGAAAATGATTTTAAAGAAGAAAGGATATTATCCTCAAGAATTCATTTCAAGTGTTCTGCCAAAACTATTTTCCATCTAAGATGACATTATTTCATATGTGTATGTTTCAAGTAATATGTCTCTATGATTTAAATGGTTTCAATTTTCTTATGATGAAATGATATCAAACTTTTATGGATTATGTTATGATGGCATGATGTTTAAGAATCCCATTTTATTACATGGGTTCTGCTATGATGTATGATTTATGATTTTGTGGCACATGAAAGAATGATTTCATTATGAGATGGGTGGTACCTATATCTACCTCCAATACATTGGGTAAAGATTTTATATCTCATGATATAGACATGGCTGGAACGGCAGGTTAAACCGGTTCAGTGAAACAGGACTGAAACGTGGAGTGAACTCAGTTTAGAAATGGACTTTATCCACTAAGATAGTCTTGGCAATGAGTCTTGACTAATAAGAAATGATTCTCTATGATTATGTGTGTATTCCACAAAGTTTCATGTTTTAAGTTATGATTATTGGGATTACATTTCACTACTATGATTTATCCCATGTTATGATATTATGATCTCTTTTGCATGTTAAGATTTCCAAAATGTTATGTTCATATGAATATGATGTGATTGATATTTCTTTTGTTTACCCTTACTGAGCATTTGATCTCACCCTTTTATGTTTTCTTTTCCCCAGGATATAAAGAAAGGTTTTAGGTAAGAAAAAAATGGAAGATCTTTATGGGAGATGTGGAAGATCTTTCACTGCGATTAGAAGATTATAGTCCGAGTTTCCAAAGACACTAAACTATTACGGTCCTTGTGTGTGTGTTTTTGTTATGTACTAAGTATTCCGCAAAAGTAATGTAATGTCCATGTACGTCAAGCTTTGGGTCTCTACAGTTGGTATCAGAGGAAAGGTTTAGTCAACCTTTGGAAACTAGGATGTGAGAACTTTAGTGAGATCCCTAGCGATATTTCTAAGGTTTGTCTAGGGATGTCCCTAAGGTTAAGTATAAGTATAGGTTATAGTACTAGAATTATGGTAACCCAAGATGTTAGATATTGAAGGTACTCCCCCTTTATTATGTTGTTTTCCCTAGCATGAATTTTGCCTCTCACACTATTCTTTTTGGGTTTTAGACGATGGTTGGAACCTGAAGGAACCGTGTTGATAAATTCAATGGACAATGCAATGATTGTCCTCCTGAACAAAAAAATGTTATGGGAGATGGAGTGAAAAATCTTATTGCTATACTTACACAAGATATGAATCATTCTGGACTTCCAAATGAGCAGAGAAGGGAACAATATTCTATTGAGTCTTTCATGAGGCAACGTCCACCTTCTTTCAGTGGGTATTTTGATCCACTTGTTGTTGAACAATGGTTCAGTACCACTGAAAAGATATTTTCAGTTCTTCAATGTTCTGAACATGATAAATTCATCTTAGCAGTATATCATTTGGAAGGTGAAGCTGATCAATGGTGGAATCTTATCAAGAATATGAGGCCAAGAGATAAAATTGAGTCTATGGAATGGGACGAGTTCAAGAACTTATTTTTCAATAAGTACTTCCCTCATATTCTTCGAACAAAGATGGAGAAGGAGTTTCTTGAACTAAAGAAAAAGGATGATGAATCTGTTGGTATATACGAAGCGAATTTTACAAGGCTTGCAAGGTATGCATCTGGCTTTATCATCCAACCTGAAAGTAAAGTTGATCGATTCTTCAGTGGCTTAAAACTAAATCTTCGAAGGGCATTAGCTATAAGAGACTTCAGTAGATATGAAGAAATTGTGCGTTGTGATATCAAGGTAGAAATAAAATTTGGTGTTACTTATCCATCTCATAGTTTTGACAAGAAATGAAAGATGGAGTTCAACGAGAAATCTCAGAATAATGTTGAAAAAAAGATGAATGTTTCCTTATGCTCAAAGTGTGGAAAGAAGAATGGTGGATATTGTCTTAAAGGGACTAGAAAATGTTTTAAGTGTGGAAAATAAGGTCATCGAGCAGCTGAGTGTCGAAGTAATGGAAAAATAGTTTATAATGATGTGAATAAAGAAAATACTGGAGAGAATGCACCACCAACACTTCAATGCTTCAAGTGCAAGGAAATGGGGAATTATGCTAATAAATGCCCTAATCCAAGGGTTAGTGATGATCGACATGACCAACCACTTAAGGAAAAGGACAAAGGGAAGTCACATGCGATCACTATTGGCGATGTTGAATTTGACAACGATGTGGTGGAATGATTAAGTGTTTATGTAATGGGATTCCAAAATAATGTTGTATATAGTATCATGGAATATTGGAATATTTATGTATTGGTCTATTCTGGTTTTCAATAATTTTATGGTACCAGTAACCATGGAATGTGATTGAGATATTTTTAGAAAAAAAAGATGAGTTGTGCATAATGAAGGGAAAACAAGAAAATGAAATGTTTGACAGTATTCATGAGCTCGTGATTGATATAAGGACTAAGTGATATCATGGTTTGAGTATACAGAATTTTGAGGATTTCGGTATGTGGAAAGAGTTAACTTTTAACAGCATTCATGTTTTCAATAAGGTTCAATGGGTATTCATTTTTTTCAAGAGAATACATGATTAAGGCCTTCAAATGTTTGGAATGTGACCAACAAGACATATCTCATGATATATGGGGATCAACAATGGTATTAACATGATAGTTGTATGAACTCTTTGGTAATCTTTTTCACTATAATATGAGATCAGACAGCATTATTTTGGATAAGTCTAAAGATTGGAATGGATTATGTTGGACATAAGTTAGTATTGTTTAAGGATAGAAGTTTTTTGATATTATTTATGGGATGTTATAGTAATGTAGTTTTAGAAAAAGGACAACCTGTAGGATGGGCGACAGACCATCGCGTCGGACAAGGCTGTGGGAATCGAACCCACAACCAAAGTGTGACTGGCCTTTATCACCTACCACTGGCCTACAGGAAGTCCCTGGTTAGTATAAACTAGTTTTATATTATTACGCAGTATTATATATGAAGTATAAGTTCATTTTTGGAATCGTATATGATTAGCCTCACCATAGATGGACTTATGTATATTTGACAACTTTTTCTAACCATTTGTTTGAAATAGATGGAATGACTCATCATTCTATCACACGATCTGCTAACACTTCATAAATGAAAAATTCAACTTCATTTATTTAAGAGATGAAGTGTAAATTGTTCAAAGCACCAACAACAGTGAGATTGTACCAAAATCAATCAATTATTTCTTCTAATTGAAAATTTTCAACTTTAGGGAAATGATATTGAAAACCAAAAATGTTGTCCTAGTGCCCTTATATCCGATGAATCAGATGGTACCTTATATCATCACAAATCTATGGATTTCTGATTGTTGTCTTTTCCATAGCCATGTTCTGTACCACTCTCCATCAGAACATGATGGTTTGATTTCTCTTCCATATCCATATTTTCACCTATGTGGAAACCCAGTGATTAGTTTATTTGGGTAACCGTTACATTTCATAATTTAGTTTTTAAAGCCAAGTTTTGGTATTCCTTTTTACGATGTGGGTTTCTATTAAGCAAACTTTTGAGTAGTAAACCCTTTATAACCCCGACGAATTTCGAGGGTGAAATTCATTTTAAGGGGGGTAGAATGTAACACACCGAGATTTTATGAAAAATATTCTTTTAATTTCATTAATGTCTTGTGTTGTATGCTGCACCAAAAGGAGCTTGCACAACACGCATCCTTGACTTGACTTTCATTACACAAAATCGCGACCTTCCTCGATAGCGTGTGTAGTACGCAATACTGAGTTTCACTAAACAACGACATGCTATTAAAATATTATTAAAACTAACTGTTATGAATAGTAATAACCACTTTTTGTAATTTTTTAAATTTTATTTTTCAAAATGGACTTCATTTTTGGATTCGGAATATCGAAATTATCTTAGGGTGAAATTTTGGTACTTTTCGGATAACTTTCATATTCTGATGAATAGTGAAAATTACTAAATTTTAATTGAAAACAACTTTTTTAATCGAAATAATTAATAGTGATAAATTAATAATTTGAGTGGTTTTAAAGTATATTTAGAATATATTTCTAAAATTTAATACAATTTTGTTCATTGGATGTAATTTCACATTTAAACCAGACATAAACAAGTTTCAATCTTTTGATAGTTATTATCTTTTAAAAACACACTATTTGTTTTGACGACGGGAATTAATTTTTAAATTAGTTAATGTAAATGATATGTTTTGAATTTGGTAAAATAAACATCATTTTGGAATTCATAATATCAAATATATCTTAGGACTAATTTTTGGTATTTTTCTGAAAACTTTAATTTTTTGATGAATAGTGAAACCACTAAGTGGTAGTTAAAAAAACCGAATTTTTCATAAAACATAATTTTACCACTTCTGTGAGTAGAATTTCGAAAATCCGAGAGACACAGTTAATATCAAGGACTAAAATGTGGTTCAATCAGATGAAAATAATTTTTGGTGAATAGTAACTTTTTACTTTTTTTTACCACGGTTAAAAGTAAATAGGGTAGTTAAGGGTAAAAATGGTATTATTATTTCCCTAACACATGTCCTGATTCTATTGGATAAGTGTAATTCAACCAAAAACAACCTTAGGAATAAAATATGACCATTTACGCCCACTTGAATTAGATTAGTACATTTATTATCAATTTATTTAAAGAAGTGTGAAAATAGTTAAAATCAAAGTTTAATAACTAATGCATTTTTAATATAGGGTTATACATAAGATAAATTCGACTGTAAATATTCATTAGAAATATAAAGATATTTCCTACATAATTTTATTTTATTTGTAATTTTTAGACATTAAATAATTTAATTTATTTATGACACAACGATGATGCAGTAATTATTTTATTAATGAAATATTGACATAATTGATGTTATAAATACCCAAATAAATGTAATTTGAGACTTTTTATGAATTACACTAATTATATAGGTCACTATGACATGTTATTATTGATTTAAGTAACTTTTTTAGAACTAATCATTCTGTTATGATTTTCACAAAAATCAATTGCTAAATAGTGTCAAAATTGACATAAAATAGTTTTTAAAACAAATATTATATTATTAATTGTTATTTTATTCCTAAAAATATAAGTTTCGGCCAAATGACTTAGATACGGTTATATATATTAATAATAAACAACTTGGGGTTCGTTTGGCTTGTTATAGTATGTTTATTAACCTTATAGTGTAAGAACACAAAAAGACACGGTAAAAGTAAAATTATCTAACTTAAAGTTAAACTAAATGATAAGGTTAAAATAGTAAACTAAACTTGTCCAAATTCTATTGGATGAGAGTATTTAGACCTATCCCCACCTTATCTTCAAAATAAATCAATTTGGAGTTATTTAAAACCGAATTTGGCTTTATAATAAAATAATATTTTTAGTTATTCCAAAGGTGCCCCTCTCCTCCCTTATAAAAGGGCACCTCCTCCCTCTCTTCCTCACACCACTTTGAGTCTTCATGCTTGGCCAACCCCTGCGAAATTATCTTCTCCTCTTGCCTAGAAACATACTAGAGTTCCTGGTCTTCTTCAAAGACCAATTTTAGTGCCCTAATAGGAGGACTCAAAGAGGCGCTTCAAAGAAGAGGTAATGTCCGTTACCGATTCTTTCAACTTTATTTCTTCTTCCACTTCTTCTTCTTAGGTTGTTTCATTATGAAGTAATAACATCAGTATCAATCATATACGGATATGTTATTATAAGTATAAAACAACCCTATTTCACCATCTATCCATCCTACGGAAAATGAAATCACCACGCGTGCGTACGTACGGAATACCGTCTCCACGCCGTGGTGTAAACTATTTTCCACCACCACCTTACTTGGATGGGTATAATGGTGTAAATAATAACTATATATGATTATTGTAAAGTTATATTGATTCTGAAATAGTATACATACACTCCAATACAATTCCACGATCATGAGAATGATATCATCGCTCGTGCGTACGTACGGACTACCGTCTCCAGGACGCGATGAGATTCATTCTCCACGTTAACCATTCATGAATGATTTTAAAGTATATATAATAAGTAATCATGAAATATATGACATAATAATGATACTTTATTTATGTGTATATATATGTATTTCATCTACTTAATTCCATTCAACTCAATAAGGAAACGAAAACAGTGTTCATGCGTACGTACGACCTACCGTCTCCATGAACGGTGTATTTCTTTCCATTTACTGATTTATTATATATATATGTATTCTGAATATATATTATATATAAATCATTTTTTATATTCTGGAATTAAGTAATCATGATCTAAGTAATCATATGAATAATTACAAGTCAAAACATGGACGACAAATGAAACGATTTTACCCAAAACGCTCTTTAACATGGAATTTACAAAAGAACGGATAATATAAAGTCATAAGTGAACCATATATGATATCATAACAATGATTATGATCTAGAATAAGACAATGACATTATTTAAATCACTATACAGGAGGTTCGGACACTTATGAAGTAGATGAGACCTAAGGTAAGGGATAATTTTGCAAATCTCATTTTTATTCGAGATTGCTTATTCGTAAGTATTTATTGGGGTTATTTCTATCATCCATGTCCATGTTTTATAAAAGTTTTTTCATGTATGTTTAATGTCCTTTTTACCCATTTTTGACTTTTACTACATGGTATGTAAGGAATCTTTCTTTTGTTTACATTACGAGGTACTTTTTTACTTTTCCGACAAAAGTACGAGGAGAATGTTATTTTTAACTTAAACAGCTTGAACGGACTTTTACGGTTTCATAACGCCTCATTTTCAAGAAGCTTCCTCTAGAAGATTGCATTATTATTTTCAACAAAACCCTTTTCTTTTAAAATTGCATGTAATTTTGTGAAAAGAAAATGATTTTAAAGAAGAAAGGATATTATCCTCAAGAATTCATTTCAAGTGTTCTGCCAAAACTATTTTCCATATAAGATGACATTTTTTCATATGTGTATGTTTCAAGTAATATGTCTCTATGATTTAAATGGCTTCAATTTTCTTATGATGAAATGATATCAAACTTTTATGGATTATGTTACGATGGCATGATGTTTAAGAATCCCATTTTATTACATGGGTTATGCTATGATGTATGATTTATGATTTTGTGGCACATGAAAGAATGATTTCATTATGAGATGGGTGGGACTTATATCTCCCTCCAATTCATTGGGTAAAGATTCTATATCTCATGATATAGACATGGCTGGAATGGCAGGTTAAACTGGTTCAGTGAAACAAGACTGAAACGAGGAGTGAACTCGGTTTATAAATGGACTTTGTCCACTAAGATAGTCTTGGAAATGAGTCTTGACTAATAAGAAATGATTCTCTATGATTATGTGTGTATGCCAAAAAGTTTCATGTTTTAAGTTATGATTATTGGGATTACATTTCACTACTATGATTTATCCCATGTTATGATATTATGATCTCTTTTGCAGGTTAAGATTTCCAAAATGTTATGTTCATATGAATATGATGTGATTGATATTTCTTTTGTTTACCCTTACTGAGCATTTGAGCTCACCCTTTTATGTTTTCTTTTCCCCAGGATATAAAGAAATGTTTTAGGTAAGAAAAAAAAGGGAAGATCTTTATGGGAGATGTTGAAGATCTTTCACCACGATTAGAAGATTATAGTCCGAGTTTCCAAAGACACTAAAATATTGCGGTCCTTGTGTGTGTGTTTTTGTTATGTAGTAAGTATTCTAAAAAAGTAATGTAATGTCCATGTACGTCAAGATTTGGGTATCTATAGTCTTGGGTTGTGTGTTAATGAAAAATTACAAAGTGATATCCTATTCCTCAAGGTAGTTTGAAGTTCATGAACAAAATTAACCAATGCATGATCTAGAGTTAGCTGTAGTGATCTTTTCATTGAAAATGTGGTGGAATTATCTCTTTGGGTATAAGTGTGAGATATATACAGATCAAAAAAGCCTAAAGTAAATATTCACAAAGCGAGAGAGATTAATATGCTCTAGTGATTATGGATAGATATAATCAAGGACTATGAATTCTCAATCCACAATCATCCTGGTAAAATGAATAAAGTGAAAGATGATCTAAGTATAAAGGATCCAAAAATTCTATCATTGATGTGAATTTATGGGGGTCCAATCTTCTTAAACTTAAATATGATGGACATAGGAATCATAAAAGAAGGAACATTATCAATCCTTTCACAAATGATTTCCCAATCATCTCTTTTGGAAAAGGTAAATGATTCTCAAAGAGATTGTCTGGTAATTTAGAATAAAGTAGAAACTATAAGATAAGGGATAAGTAGTTTTAAGATTTGAGTCATGAATATGTGTACCATAAAATCCTAAGTTGAAGAAGGATTAGTTAGATGATTCACAGAGTTTGACTTTCACTATCCATCTAGGAAGCACAAATATGTATACAGATCTCCAAGAGAACTATTGGTGGTACAATATAAAGAATTACATTACAGAATATACATCAATATGTATTGTATGTAATCAAGTGAAATAGAAAAGTAAAAATTCAAGGGGATGATGAAACCATTATCCACGCCTATATAGAAATATAAAAACATCACCATGGAATTTTTCATTGGTCTTATGAAGACATCAAGAGGAAATAATGTTATATGGGTTTTAGTGGACCGTCTTATAAATTCTGCATACTTCATTTTTATTTAAGCGTACATCTCACTCGATCAACTTGAAAGGATATACATTGGAGAATTGGTAAGGATACATGGAACACCATAATCAATTGTATCTTATTGTGATCCAAGATTTACCTCTATGTTCTAAAAAAGTCTCCAAAACACTCTAAATACTAAGCCGAACTTCAGTACAGCGTATCCTCATCAAACTGATGGCTACTATGAGTGGACTATTTAGACACCAGAAGACATATTGAGAGAATTTTTTGTGGACTTAAAAGGGGATAGTACCAACATCTACCTATGTTCAAGTTATCACACAAGAATTGTTTCCACTTGAGCTTCCAATAATCTATATGAATACCTTTATGTAAAAATATTCCGAACACTGGAATGTTGGAAGGAATTTGGTGAATGTAAGTTGGTAGGACCTGAAATGGTCTAAGAAATGGTAAAAAATGTGAAAATCATTCAGCAGCACATCAAGTCATCCTGAAGTTGATAGAAGAGAAATGAAGATAATCGTCAATGAGACCTATAGTTTAAGGTTGGATACATGGTATTCCTCCGCATATCTCTATGGAAGAAATCCATGAGATTTGGAAAGAAGGTGAATCTTATTCCAAGATACATGATCCCCTTAGATATCCTTCATCGCATCGGAGTGGTGGCCAATCAACTAGCACTCCCACCCAACCTATCTCAAGGACATGATGTATTCCATGTATCCCTCTTAATAATGTAGATACCATACCCCTCATATGTACTCAATCCTGAGGTAGTACCATTGGAGAGTTATCATTCCTTTGAGAAGCAGCTGGTGATGATCTTATATTGTAGAGATAAAGTTCTAAGAAATAAGAAAATAAACCTAGTAAAAGTATTTTGGAGAAAAAAAAGTTTGAAGAAGAGATATGGGAACTAGAGGAAGTGATGAAATATAATTATCCTCATCTATTTTAGTGTGGGAGATGAAATTTTTAAGGGATAAATTTGTAGTGGGGGGAATATTGTAACAACCCAAACTGTTATAAATAAAATTCCTCTTATGATTTAATTAAATTTCTTATTATGTAATATGGTTTTAGAAAACACTTTCACTTATTTGGTTTTATTATTGGATTTAAAATACCATTAATAATCTTTAGCATTGGTAATATATCCATTTAAAATTTATCACATGATTAGTATAAATATAGTGTTTTAAAAAATCCAATTGATATAGGCAAAGGAAGTGACGGCCTCAACCAGTATGATCATACCATATGAAGCCCATTTATTGAAGATTCCAAGGAAGATATCATCACTGGTATTTTTCCTTGACCAATCCCAAGCTAATATCCAATAACTTAAGCATGATAAAAACCATTTATGGGATAATATAAATCTCATCGAGATCACAGACCAAACCATGTTTGTTGAGCCACCCCATGAAAGTATCACCATTGTGAACCTTACCCTTAGGGATCCTACTGGTGACTAAAGGGATATGTATCAAGACCCTATAAATATGAGTATATACATTTTTTATAAAATAATTAATATATTTCCATCATATTATTTTTACATTATTAATTTTTTTATTTTGATACAATAAAACACAAATACTATTTTTGGGTAATATTCAAATTAATTTATGGAATTTATTTTGATGAATTAAGGTATTTTCAAAATAATTAATATTTTAAAAAAATGTTTTTATTAAAAAAAATTATTAAATATAAATGATCATATAATTTTTGTGAAGTCAAATGAAAGTTTTTAAGGTTTTGAAAACTGTTATTTTCAAAAAAAAAACCCAGCATTTCTCAATAAATGTAGATTATTATTTTAAAAGTAAAAATTTTCATATTTAGAAAATTATTTTTATAAAATTTATATTATTTTTTGAAACATAATTTCAAAATTATCCAATGTTTAAGTTTTCATAATTTTCTGAGATAGTCGAATATTTTTGTAAAAATAAATATCTTATAAATATATAGTGTGTACTATGACAACATAATGACCCAAAAATGATGTAATAAATACTATAAAGGGTATAAATGACAAAATATGTGTTTCCCATTTAAAATAATTTGATTTTATGTTTATTTTATTGATTTTATAAAGCCATTGTGAATCCTCCAAAACCATTAATATATTTTATGGTTTTAAAATCATTTCATTAAGAATATGACTCACTTCCACATATGAAAGGGTATTATTTTACTATGTTAATTACTTGTCCTTATAAATTAATTAAAAACACTTCCATTTGGGAAAAACCATGGGCAAAAACCTTGGGATGGTTTTTCATTTTTGTTCATTTTATTATATAGCGACCAAAACCTAAGTTTGAGAAATGGTAAATAATTCTCCTCTCATTTCCTATACAAACCCACCCAATATCCCATTTATCTTCACTAAAAACCCTTGGATCATTTCCTTACTCTATTCTACCATCTCTATATTACTCCCAATGCACCAAAAATATCTTAAGAAGCTCATCCCAAGCATTTGAAGTCACATACTTAAGTAATGGATTTTCACCTTCTTTTCTGTATTCATGTTTCTTTATTATATTATGCATTATATTTTCAATTCCTAATATTGAGATATGTATTTAAATGTCCCTATTATTTTCTATTTAATGTATAATTTATGATATACCCCTTTCAGTCTTAGTGACCCAGTTTATGAGTTTTTAGGTGACGTCGTTTTTCTGTCAAAATTCCACCACGCTTTTCCATTCCAAATAATTGTGTTGTGAATACTTGTACCCATTAACTATATAGGGTTCTGAACGTTATGAACTTATAGTTATTTATTAGGGATTTAAATTTATTTATTCTACATTCCATGATCATGGAATAAAATTTGATGATAAATGATTCCATGTTGTATAATCAATGTGGAACACTTAAGCATGAGAATGAAATGAAACTGACAGATGAGCCTCAAAATTATATAGTGCTCCAATGAATTGGGTAATGATTATTCTCATGATATGACACATTGGGATAGGTAGTGAACCTAATTACTTTATGGGACATTTTCCATTATGATAACTTGGCAGTTATCCTTGGCCTATGTTTATGATGCATTGTTTTAAGTTGTTTCCACGTTTCTCATGATTCCTTTATGTTATCATGATATATCAGGCCTCATTATTTATGTTTAGGATTATAAATTATTATATGTACCATATATATGACTATTTTCTAACATGTATTATTGATTTAATGTTATTCCATTATTATTCCCTTATTGGGATTTATAGCTCACTGATTTATTATGTATGTCCCCAGGTTATCCCTTGCAGTTTTAAGTATGAGTATGGTAAAGAAGTTTTCGATAAAGATGATGTATTTTATATTTAATTTTTTTGTAATGTACCTAGTTCATAAAGAAACTATACTTTTAAATACTATAGGTCTTATTATTTGTAAACTTATGTAATAAATCAGGTATCAATGGGTAATAAAGAGAAGTGTTGTTATATGTTTTATCTCCTTGATAATTTAAAACCCTTAGAATTTTGGAGTCCAGAACTAGACTTTATAAATCTATCACAGGTTTTTAAATACTAGCCTCAGTTTACATGGGGTGAATCCTTCCAAAAAATGTGTGACCATTTCCAAAACCATGGGCTGAGAGGCTCCCAGTTTGAGCATAATCCACCACACTAGTAAAATATCTCAGACTATCCTTACTAAAACTAACACTACCATCTGAAGAAGATTTACTGGGAGACTTTCCATTAATTTCATGTTCATGTTTTGATCCATTTATAATATAAACCCACTTAATTGGGTACCAAAATTCATGTTTATTGTGACCTAATCTGAGGCTTGAAGATCAATAATCGAACTAGGACTCAAACTACAGCTATTGATAACATCTAAATTCTTCACTAACCTTAATCCACACTAAATTTAATGGGAACTTGGATACATATAATTCCAAACATATAATAGGATATATATGTTGGAAAATGGGCATTGATCTATCATCGTAATACATAAATATTCCTACTAGAATACCTAGAATTTTTAGACTATGCCGATTTTAGATAATAGGGGATAACCCGAAAAACTAACCCAGATCGCCATGGAAGGTGGATCGCGCTTCATATGGAAACCATAGTCCCATCTAAGAAATTAAAAATAGACACCATCAACTTGACACTAACATTTGGACTAAGAAAATCTATGTTCATTTACTACCATAAATATAATGAGGAAATGGTGAGGTTCTAGTAAGAAAATTGTCATTTTCTCATTCAATACCCAAGAACTCTTGATGAATCTATCAGAGATATCTACCGACAGGCTAATATGAATGAATCTAGAAACTTGATAGAAACCATAGAGAGCTTATGTCTTAGTGAATTCTAGGAGATAAAGAGGAATCTTTGGGAGCCTAAGGTGTAGTACCGGAACCTTTGGGTGCAGGTGGATGTGGGGAAAATATGGGAGTGAGGTAGGGATAGTAAAATGGATTAAGGGTTCATGGAGGCCTGAGGAGGGACCTATGAAACCCCCCACCCCCACCCCCCCTAGAGGAGGTAAGTCAGGTGGTTCATCCATCACATACCTCTAGGGAATTAATATTATTTCTCCATCAATCTTCCCATGTACATTACTACATTTCCAAGTTTTCAATTCAGTTCCACTTACAAACATTTTTTTACTTTATTTGTGAACCAAATGGAATTGAAAGGGTATAATGACATGTAAATGATACATGTATTTTATTCATGCATTGTACAGTTTTTAAATATATGAATTTATATATTTAATTGAATAATCTTACCAATTTTGGAGAATAGTGACTTGTTTTTTGATTTTTGGCAGGAAACAACTGATTTATAAAAAATGAATGAAAAGAGAAAAATAATGGAGCTAAAATACACTTTGGACCACAAGCGAAGCAAAGAGGCATGGAATCATATTTATGAAGATGGATTAAGCTAGAAAAACTGAAGTGAAAAGATTACAATTTGTGTAATGAAATTGCATGTCATGACTCCATCAAAGAAAACTGACACCACCCTGGAAAGTCATGAAGAGGTTACACACTGTGAAAGATAGTTAAACAAAATGATTCCCCATTTCACATCATAAAATGAGTTAAAGTTAAAATTTATGTATGATATTCATGTGAGATTTCAAAAAATGTGGAGGAAACATAGATCATAATTACATGAAGTTTATCCCACTTAAAATCCATGCAAGAGTCAATGCGGTGAAAAAAAATTAAAGACGCAGTGGTCATGAGTTTTGACGGAAACACTTATAAATTGAGCCCATCGGCCACCCCTTTGAAGAATTCTAGACTGAGCCTCGACAAGGGACAATGCCAGATGAACGCACACCTACTATAGCACCATACTTTTCCACATTCTTTATGATTTTTATTTATAATTTTTCTACACTCTCTCATGGTTTGAATGAGTTGTATCGGTGCGTGTGTGATGAAGGGGAATTGAATGTATGAGGTATTTTAATTTTAATTGCAATTTATGTTGTTATTTCATGTTCATTCTTCATTACGATCTCTTTCTTAATTCTTCTTTCATGACAACTATGAGAAGGATTAGGAATTGGTTTTAATTTAATTATTTCTTTGAGAATGACCATTACCTAAGTAGAATGAATACCATTGTTTAATATGTATTTCCTCCATGATCATTGGGTTTTTCTCTTCCCTATTTTTAAAAAAGGTTTTGGGTTACCCTTTCACTGTAATCTGAAGTACTTAATCATGAGAAAATGAAAAATTAGGATTATGATTGTTTTACTTGACCATTTTACTTTCTAGGACCAGATTCCAATGACTACATAATTGTAAATTAATTATTTTATAGCTTTTATACCTTGAACCTGGATTCATTGTTTCCCGACACTATTTTTCTATTTTTTTCTCCCAACTTCTTCACTAATACAATGCTCGATATCTTATATTTTATTTCTTGAAATCAAAATTAGTTTAGGTTAATTTTATATTAAATAATATTTTATCCAACCGTATATTTATGGTTTTGACCTCAGATTTTCATATACTATAATACCATGTAGTTTAGTGGTTTTTTTGTTTTATGTTTATAAATTTATAAATTTTATTACCATGTGGGAATTAAGAATTCCCGACAGGCTATCAATTTTTTGCGTCGTTTTCATGGATAGGAGTTGATAATTTATTAGTTGAATAATTTATACAAACTCTTTTCCCATATATTTTGTTTACTGATTTCAACATAGATTATTTATTTAAATTTTATTTTACCACACTAGTTATTTTTGGTTGCGATTGAAATACTGTAGATTAGAATAACTACTAAGGAGAGGTTCGCCTTCCTACTAGATGATATGGCACAACTACTCACTGAAGTTAAAATGATGAATATTCAACCCTCTGAGTATGCACAAATATACTCAATCTAAGAATTCACGACACCCCATAGCCTGGATCTAGAATTATATAAAGAGAATCACAAATATAGAAGTGTGGAAAATGAATCAAATGTAATTACCACTTCCAATACTTATTTTTATTCTAATCATAATGCCCTTGATTTTGTAGGATGATGAAGAGAGAGACCTTGCAGCATAATTTGATTGGGACAAAGCATATTTAAGAAAACAACACCAATAATATGAAGATGAAGATGAGGAGGAGGAAGCAACGGCTACCACATTTATAACAACAAAATTTAGAAAATTTAAGTGTTCCACAAGATGAAGAAGAAGAAGAACCAAATACACCTTACGTTCACTACACAGAGAAACAAATTGAAGCGGTAACAAAAAAATAAATTGAGGAGATGGCTACGGAACAAGAAGCGGTCATTGAAAAAATTCAACACACATAGCTAGCAGTTAAATAAGAATAATTTTACTGAATTTGGACAAATTTTGAAATCATGATGGTTATATTCTACTTTTTCAGACTCTGGTCACCACTTCCAAGATCCATGCCAATTCTAATGAAGAGAAGTCAAGATGAGATGGGGGCACTTCAAAGCCATGATTGGGTAAACATGAGACAATTACATTTATATCACACTCCAATCAGCTAACCCAAGTATGGTTGAGCTAAATTACTATTAAAAAAGATAATCTTTGAGAGGCAACATGAGTTTTTACTACTTTCTAGGAATTTAGATTTAATTCTTTCTTAGATTTAAATTTTATTTTATTATTTAATTTCAATTCCCATTATTATTTTTGATAATATTTTAAGGTCTTGTACTTTCACTTGAATCTAGTTATTTTTTAGGTCCATCAAAGTCATAGGCAAAAGAAAAATAAGCTCCAAGAAAATTACCCACCATGAAGGGCATTTACACATCATGAAAAGGTTCATGCAGAACTTGTAAATCCCAAGTTCGATGTGCCAATTTGAAAGGTGAGTAACCATTTAAATTCTATATTTTTCAAATGTATTCCCCATATTAAAAATGTTTTATATATTTAACTGGAAATCGAATGCCCACATTTGATTCAGTCTCTAATCAACAGAACTAGGAGACATAAAATACCTAGGATAATTACCATGTCATGAATTTTAAATTTATTTGTCAATAAATTAAAATGAGAAAAATAGGAAAAATAATTAGTAGAGTTAATCATGTGGATTTGGATTTGAAAAATCATGATTTAGGGGATCATGTTAATTTTATTAAATGAAATATTTCTAAAATTTGGTCATGTTTTGAATTTCATATATTTTCATTCATTGATTTAATTATTCGTATGCATTGTTATGAGTGATTGCCCCAACCATTCGTCTTGTTCCCAAGACATCCACTAAGAAAGTATTTCTCTTTATTTCTATAGTATATTTCTTGAGAAACTCATGCATGTTTTCTTCTAGAACTTTCTCTCCATCGTTTCAAAGTTATGACTATACATAATCACTTTTAAAATGATTAAGGAATTATTTTTGTTAGCCCTTATCTTGAGACCCACCATGAATTAATCTTTTTTAATATTTTAGAATCCATGAACATCCTTTTTAATAAATGATCCTTGTTATATCCCTATTTTATCCATTCCAACCATCATCAAAATGTTTTTCATGGTATTTAAATGAGTAAGTGTCGGGGATAAAATTCATAGGGTGTACCTGGATATGAATCATTGTGGATATTAGGTGATGGATGTGAGATTTTTTTCAAGCATAACTTTTGAAATTGATCCCCTCGTCCGCCCCTTTTAAGAATTTTGGATGGCACCTTGACAATGGACAACGCCGAATGAATTCACACCTACTATGGCCCCTAGTTTTCCACATTCTTTAAGATTTTTATTTATTATTTTTCTACACTTGGTCATGGTTAACATGATCGAGTGATTTATTTGTGTCGGTGCATGAATGATGAAGGGGAATTGAATGTATGGGGTATTAAATTTTTTATTTAAATTTATGTTTAGATTTCATGTTCATTCTTTATTTCAATCTCTTACTTAATTCTTCTTGTATGACCATTGTGAAAAGGATTAGGAATTGGTTTTAATTTAATTCTTTATTTGAGCATAACCATTGCCTGGGTATAATGAATACCATTATTTAATATGAGTTCTAAGGTTAATATTTCCTCTAAGGACATTGGGTTTTTCTCTTCCTTATGTTTAAATAAGGTTTTGGGTTACACATTCATTATAATACGAAGCACCTGATGAAGAGAAAATGAGAACTTAATATGGTGAGTGGTTTACATGACTGTTGTACTCTCTAGGACCTGATTCCAACAACTTAATAATTGTTAATTAATTATTTTATTCCTTTTCATCCCCTGAACCTGGATTCATTACTACCTGGCACCATTTTTATATTTTCTTCTTCAATCTTCTTCAACAATCCAATGCTTAATAGCTTAGATTTTATTTCTTAAAATTGAAATTAGTTCAGGTTAATTTTATTTTAATTAATATTTTCTCCAAACCTTTATTTATGGCTTTGACCTTGTACTTTTATATTCTATAATACCATTTAGTTTAGAGGTCTGTTTGTTTCATGATTGTAAATTTCCAAATTCTGTAACCTGGTGGGAATTAATAACACGCGAAAGGCTATCAATTTTTTGGTTTCGTTTCCAGGGATAGAAGTGGAGAATTTATTAGTTCAATAATTTGGCCGAACTATTTTCCCATTTATTTTATTTACTGAATTTATAATAGGATTTTTGTTTAAATTTTATTTTACTAAAATGGTTATTTTTTTGTGATGGAAGGACCGCATAGTTAAATGACTACTAAGTAGAGGTTCTCTTTCCTACTAGATGATATGGCATAGCTACTCACTAAAGTTAAAATGATGAATAGTTAGTCTAATGAGTACCCACAACTATACCCAAGCTGTGAATTCAGAACACCTCAGAGCCTAGAGAAAGAATTATACAAGGATAATCACAATCAAAGGAGTGTGTAAAATGAAGCCGAGGTAAGTATCACTTCTAATTCTTATTTTTATTCTTATCATAATTCCCTTGATTTTGTAGGCTCAGAATATGATGAAGGGGGAGAAAATATAGTATATTTTGATTGGGTCGAAGCACTTTTTAGTATACAACACCAAGAAGAAGAAGTTGAAGAAGAGGAGAAAGATATGGATACCAAATTTATAAAAAAAATAAAAAATTTAAGTGCATCGTAAGATAAAGAAGAATAAGAAGAACCATATGCACCTTGTGTTAAATACAAAAAGTAACATATTGAAGTGGAAACAAAAGAAAAAAATCGAGTTTATGGTTGTGGAAGAAGAAGAAATCATTGAAAAAATTCAACACATGTAACCAACTGTTAATAAAGAATAATTTTACTGAGTCTGGACAGATGTTGTGTGTGTTATATTCATGTTTTTTAGACTTTGGTCACCACCTCTGAGGTCCATGCTAATTCTAATGAGGAGAAGTCAAACTGATATGGGAATACTTGAAAGGAAATATTTGGAAAATGTGAAGCAGTTAGATCTATATCACACTCCAATTATCTAAACCAGTTATAGTCGAGCTAAATGGCCATAAAAAATTAGCTTTTTTGAGGCAACCTGAGTTTTTAATGATTTCTAGACATTTATATGTAATTATTTCTTAGGATTCAATTTTATTTTAGTATTTAATTTCAATCCCTTAATTATTTTTAGGCATATTTTAAGGGCCTATAATTCCACTTATTTCTAGTTATTTCTTAGGTCCATCAAAGGCACAGGCTGCTGTCTCAGGCTGAAGAAAAAGAAGCCACAGGAAAATTACATGTTATGAAGGTTATTTACGCATAGTAAAAATGATCAAGTAGAACATGTATATCCCAAGTTTTATGCGTCAATTTGAAAGGGGATTAAGCATTTCAATTCTGTATTTTTCAATTGTATTCTCCAAATTAAAAAAATAGATATTTTATTGTAAATTGGATGCCCACATTTGATTCATTCTTTAATTAATAGAACTTGGAGACATAAAATACCTAGGATAATTACGATTCCATGAATTTTAAATTTCTTTTTAAATAAATTTTAGTGAGGAAAATGAGAAAAATAATTAATAGAGATAAGCATGTGGATTTTGATTTGACAAATCATGATTTAGGAGAGAATGGTAATCATAGTAAATGAAATTTTTCTAATATTTGGTCATGTTTTTAATTTATGATATTTTCATTCATTGATATATTTATTTGTATGCATTTCCATGAGTGATTGTCCCAACCATTCATCTCATTCTCAATAAATCCAATGAGACAATATTTTCCATTTTTCTATAGTATATTTCTTCAGAAACTCGATCATGTTTTCTTCTAGAACTTTCACTACATCTTTTCAAAGTTATGACTACACAAAATCACTTTTAAAATGATTGAGGCATTATTTTTGTTAACCCTTATCCTGATACCCACCATGAATTAATCATTTTAAACTTGTAGAATCCATGAATATCCTTGTTAGGAAATGATGGATTTTACATGCCTATTTTATCCATTCCTACCTTCCTCTAAGTATTTTTCATGATATTTAAAATAATAAGTCTGGGGGAGGAACTTTATCGGGTGTGCTGGGATATACATCAATGTGAATATTTTGTTGTGTGATTTTATATTTTGATCTGGGAGAGTCATTCAAATATATCATTGTAATTTATTATTCACCTCTCTTGATAAAAAAAAGAAAAGCCTTTGAAAAAAATTTAAAAAAATGAAAAAAATTGCATTGTGTTTTGGGAAGATCAAAAATTACAATTTTCTAGACCGATGATATTTTCATCATATGTGGTTAGGTGATGGAAATGAAATTTTTTCCAAGAATAGCTTACAAAAAAAGAAATATATATATAAAAATAAAAAAAATCAAGATAGGTCGATTCTATCATTGCATTTACATATATCATGAGCCTACTTTGAGCTTTTTAGGTGGAAGATATATAAACTTTATAAAGGGGGATATTTATTGAGCTAATTTTGATATTATAAAAAATTATTTATAGTTTAACTACCTTTTTAGAATTAATTTTTATATCATTTACCTACTTATACTTAATTATCATAGTAATTTGAACTTAAACAGTGCAGCCATTATGATTAATTGTGATTTCCATCTTTATGTGGTGTATATGTTATATGTATTGAAAAGCTATGATATGTGACACGATTTTTATGTATGTGCTTGAATTTATTTGCACTTATTCCTTGATGGTGAGATAAAAATTTCATGTGTGGTAAATTGCAAGTGGAATGAATACTGATAATGAATTGAAAAATGAAAATGGATGATTCATAAGGATGGGATATTTCAAAAGAGGAAAAGTAAAATACATGATTGATTTTTTTTCTTTGATGAGTTGAAATTTTTTTCTGTGTGATGGTTAAAAATTTTATTTTCTATTTAATCAATTTCTATTGATGAAATTGAATTTGAATCATGGTAGAGTAAACGTCCTTTGTAGTATGCTGAGATTCCATCCTCTAGGATAAGGATGTAATCAAGTGTAGTGGTATTTGATAAGTGTATTTCATGAGTACATTTTATGGTGTTTTAATATATTAATTTATATATTTAATTGAATAATCTTTCCAATTATTGAGAATAGTGACTTGTTTTATAATTTTTGGAAGGAAACAACTGATTTATGAAAAATAATAAAAAAGAGACAAATAATAGAACTAAAATACACTTCTCACTATTAGTGAAGCGAAGCAGTATGACACTAAATTTTTGAAGATAGATGAAGTTGTAAAAAATGAAGTGGAAAGATGACATGTCGTGTAATAAAATTACACGTCATGACCTCATTAAAGGAAACTGAAGTCGCTAGGACATGTCGTTAATAGGTTACACACTTTGAAAGCTAGTTACACGTCATAAGTCCCCATTTCACATCGTGAAATGAGTCAGAGTTCAAATTTATGTATGAGATTCATGTGAGATTCTCACACTTACAGAGAAATAAGAAATCAGAATTACATGACGTGTAACCCACTTACACGTCATGTAAGTGTCAATGCAGTGAAAAAAATTAAAGACGCAGTGTCCATGGGTTTTGATTGAAACACTTGTATATTTATCCTCCCAACTGCCCTTTTGAAGCATTATGGACGGAGCCTCGACAAGGGATGATGTCAGATGAAGGTTCACCAGTAGTGGTTCCCTACGTTGCCACATTCATTTGGATTTTTATTTATTATTTTTCTACACTCGCTCATGTTTATCATGAGTGAGTGATTTTTTTATTCTAGTGAATGTGTAATGAAGTTGAATTGAATGTATGAGGTATTTCATTTCTAATTTCAATTTATGTTGGTATTTCTTGTTCATTATTCATTGTGATCTCTTTCTTAAATCTTCTTGCATGACCATTATGAGCAGGATTATGAATTGGTTTTAATTTTATTCTTTATTTTTGCATGACTATTACATGATTAATATGAAAACCATTGTTTAATATGAGGTTTAGGGTTTATATTTACTCCATGACTATTGGGTTTATCTCTTCCCAATGTTTAAATAAGGTTTTGGGTTAACCATTCATTGTAATCTGAAGTACCTGACCATGAGAAAAAAGATAACTTAGGATGGTGATTGTTTTACATGACCATCGTACTCTCTAGGACCTGACTCTAATGACTGCATAATTTTTAATTAATTATTTTATACCTTTTAATCCCATTAACCTGGATTCATTGCTACTCAATGCCCTTTTTATAATTTTTTCTCTGTCCTTATTCACCAATCCAATTCTTGATACATTATATTTTATTTCATTAAATCAAAATTAGATTAGGATAATTTTATTTTAATTAATATTTTTTTAACCATGTCTTTATGGGTTCGACCTCGGATTTTCATATCCTATACTACCCTATAGTTTAGAATTTTGTTTGTTTCGCATTTATAAATTTCTAAATTCAGTAAACTGATGGAAATTAACAACACCCAATAGGCTATCAATTTTTGGCATTGTTTTTTGAGATGAGAGCGTAGAATTCATTAGTTAAATAATTTAGAAAAAATATTTTCTCATCTATTTTGTTTACTGATTTCAAGAAAGGATTTTTATTTAAATTTTATTTTACCCGACTAGATATTTTCTGTTGCGATGGAAGGATTGTAAAGAGGAATGTCTACTAAAGAGAAGTTCACCTTCCTACTGGATGATATAGTGAAACTACTTACTAAAGTTAAAATGATGAATATTGAGCACAATGAGTACCCCCAACTGTACCTGAGCTGTGAATTCACAACACTCCATATCTTGGAGCTTGAATTATACAAAGAGCATCACAATCAGAGAAATGTGGAAAAATCATATCTAAGTACCACTTCTGATGCTTATTTTAATTCTAATCATAATTACCTTGATTTTTTAGGATTAGAAGATGATGAAGAAGGGGATTGTGAATTAGAATTTGAGTGGGTCGAATCACATTTCAACAAACATTACCAATAAGAAGAGGGAGAGGAAGAGATGTTGGCCACATTTATAACAAAAAAACTTCGAAAATTTAAGTGTGCAGCAAGATGAATAAGAAGAATAAGAATCAGTTGCACCATGTGCTGACTACGCGAAGAAACAAATTAAAGTGACAATAAAAGAAAAAAATTTAGAGATGGATGTGGAATAAGAAGCAGTCATTGATATAATTCAACACACACAAACGACAGTTAAAGAAGAATAATTTAATCAAGTTTGGATAGATTTTGAAATCTTGTTGGTTGTATTCTTGTTGTTCAAACTTTGGTCCCCATCTCCATGGCCCACACCAATTCCAATGAGGATAATTCAAGCTGAGACAGGATGACTTCAAAGCCAATATTGGGAAATCATGAGACAGTTATCTCTACATCACATTCCAATTAGCTAACCCAATTATGGTTGATCTAAAAGATCGTTAAAAAAGAGCAGCTTTCAGGAGGCAACCTGAGTTTTTACTACTTTCTTGAAATATAGATTTATTTATTTTTTGTATTCAATTTTATTTTAGTATTTAATTTCAATACCTCTTATTATTTTTTAGCATATTTCATGTTCTATTACTTTCACTTATTTCTAGTTATTTTTTAGGTCCATCAAAGGCACAGGCAGCTGCAGGAAGAATAAAAAGGAGTGATGGAAATTTACACATTGTGAAGAGCATTTTCACATTTTGAAAATGTTCAAGAAGAACCTGTATAACCCAAGTTCGATGCGTCAATTTGAAAGTGGCTTAAGCATTTCAATTATGTATTTTTCAATTGAATTCCCCAAATTAATTTTTTTTAGATATTTAACTAGAAATTTCATTCCCACATTTGATTCAATCTTTAATTAACAAAACTAAGAGACATAAAATACCTAGGATAATTACCATATGATGAATTTCAAATTTATTTTCTAATAAATTTGAATGAGAAAAATAAGAAAAATATTTAGTAGATATAAGCAAGTGGATTTTGATTTGATAAATTATGATTTAGGTGAGCATGTTAACCGTAGTAAAAAAAAATATCTGAGATTTGGCCACATTTTGAATTTTTGATATTTTCATTAATTGATTTAATTATTCATATGTATTGTCATGAGTGATTTTCCCAACCATTTACCTCATTCATGATACAAACACTAAGCCAATATGTCCCATTCTTTCTATAGTATATTTCTTGAGAAACTTGGGCATGTTTTCTTCTAGAACTTAATATGCATATTTTCAAAGTTATGACTAACCAAAATCACTTTCAAAATGATTGAGGAATTTTTTTTATCCATTATCCTGAGACAAACCATGAATTAATCCTTTTTAAGCTTGTAGAATTCATGAACAATCTTGATAGGAAAGGATCCATGTTACAAGCCTATTTTATCCATTATCTCCTTCCTCTAAAGTTATTTCATGATATTTAAAAGAATAAGTGTGGGGGAGGAACATTATAAGGTGTACCAGGATATAATTCACTGTAGATATTTTGATTTGGGGTTTTATATTGTTATATAGAAGAGTCTTTGAAATCTATAATTATATTTTAGTATTCACCTCTCTTGCTAAAAAAAGAAATACATTTGAAAAAAAATGAAAAAAATGGGTTGTGTTTTGGAAAGATAAAAAATCACCATTTTCTAAATAGATGATCTTTTGATCATATGTAATTAGGTGATGGATGTGAGATTTTTTTTGTCATAAATTTTGAAAAAGAAATGTATATATATATAGAAAAAAATTAAGAGAGGTTGATTCTATCATTTCACTTACATGTATCATTAGCCTAATTTGAGTTTTTTAGGGGGGGAGAGATGAACTTTGTTAAGGGAGATGTTTATTGAGATATTTTTGACATCATGCAAAATGATTTAGAGTTGAAACACCTTTTTGAGCCATGATTTTTACATAATTTACCTACCTACCCTAAATCCTCATATTCATTTGAACCTAAATAGTGAATTCGTCATGATTAATTTTTTCAGTATTTATGAGGTGGAGATTTTAGATTTATTCTAAGCCTATGGTAAGTGAAATTTTTTTGAGGTGTGTACTGAAATCTATTTACATTCATACCCTAATGATGAGCTAAAAAATTCATGTGAGCTAAATTTAAAATGGAATGCATACTGATAATGAATTGAAAAATGAAAATGGATAACTGATAAGGCTCGGATATTTCAAAAGAAGAAAAGTAAAATACATGATTGATTTGTTTATTTGAAAACTGATGTGTTAAAAAAATTTCCTATGTGATGCTTGAGAATTTTATTTTCCATTTGATCAATTACTTTTGTTGAAAATGAATTTAGATAAAGGTATAGTAAATGTCCTTCGTAATGTTTTGATATTCCATCCTTAAGGAAAATATTTAATTCAAGTGTGGGGGTATTTGACAAGTGCATATCATTAATACATTTTATGGTGTTTTGATATATTAATTTATATATTTAATTGAATAACATTACCAATTTTGTAGAATAGTGACTTGTTTTATGATTTTTGGTAGGAAACAAATGATTTATATAAAAGGAATGAAAAGAGGCAAATAATGGAGCTAAAAGACACTTCGCACTATAAGAGAAGTGAAGCAGCACGACATAGGATTTTTGAAGATGGATGAAGCTATAAAAACTGAAGCTCAAAGATTACATGTTGTGTAATGAAATTACAAGCCTTGACTTCATCAAAGGTAACTATTACCACCAGGACAAGTTTTGAAGAGGTTACATGCTGCAAAATCTAGTTCTATGATGTGAATCCTCATTTCACTTCGTGAAATGAGTCAAAGATCAAGTTTATATATGAGATTCACACGATATTCTCCTAGACACGGAAGAAACACGGATCAGAATTACACAACACATAACCCCACTTACATGTCGTGTAAGTGTTGATGCAGTGAAAAAAATTAAAGACGTAGTGGCCATAGGATTTTACAGAAAAACCTATAAATTGATCCCCTTGGATACCCCTTTGAATCATTTTGAACAGAGTCTCGACAAGGGACAATTCCAGACAAAGGTGCACCTATTGTAACTCCCTACTTAACCACATTCTTTAGGGTTTTAATTTTTTTATTTTTATACACTCACTAATAGTTATCATGAGTGAGTGATTTCTTTATGTTGGTGCATATATGTTGAAGGGGAATTTAATGGATGAGGCATTTCATTTTTAATTTCAATTTATGTTGGGATTCCATGTTTATTATTCATTGTGTTATATTTCATAATTTTTCTTGAATGACCATTGTGAGCATAACTAAAATTTGGTTTTTATTATATTCTTTCTTTGAGTATGACCATTGCCTAAGTAGAATGAATACCATTGTTTAATATGAAGTCTAGGGTTTAGATTTACTCCATGACCATTGGTTTTTTCTCTTACTTAGGATTAAATAAGGTGCTGGGTTACCCATTCATTGTATTCTGAAGTACCTGACCATGATAAAAGCATAACCTATGATGGTGAGTGTTTTATATAACCATTCTACTCGTTAGGACCCAATTCCAGTAACTACATAATTTTTAATTAATTATTTTATACCTTTCCATCCCTTGATCCTGGATTCATTGTTTCCCAGTACTTTTTTTATATTTTTTTCTCCCACCTTCTTCACCAATCCAATGCTCGATGTCTTATATTTTATTTCTCTAAATCAAAATTATTTTAGGTTAATTTTATTTTAATTGATAATTTTCCCAATCCTGTTGTTATGGGTTCAAACTCAAAATTTCATATCCTATAATACCCTATAGTTTAGCGGTTTATTTGTGTTGTGTTTATAAATTTCTTAATTCGGTAAACCAGTGGGAATTAATGATGCCCGATAGGCTATCAATTTTTGGCGTCATTTCTAGGAATAGAAGTAGAGAATTTATTAGTTAAATAATTTAGATAAAATCTTTTACCATCTATTCTGTTTACATTTTTTAGCTTAGGATTTTTATTTCAATTTTATTTTACCACACATGCTATTTTTGGTTACAATGGAAAGACATTAGAGTGGAATGACTACTTTGGATAGGTTCCCCCTCCTACTATATGATATGACACAACTACTCAATGAAGTTAAAATGATGAATAATCATCCCTATGAGGACTCGCAATTGTACCCAAGTTGTGAATTCACAACACCCAATAGCCTGAAGCTAGAATTATACCAGGATAATCACAATCATAGAGGCATGGGTAATTAAGTATAGGTAAGTACTACTTTTGATACTTACTTTTATTCTAATCACAATGCCCTTGATTTTTCAAGATCAGAAGATGATGAAGAGGGTCACCTTGTAGTATAATTTGAGTGAGTCGAAGCACATTTTATAAAATAGCACCAAGAAGAAGAATATGAATCAGATGAGGACGAAGAGATGAATAAAAAATTTATAAAAAAATTTTAGAAGATCTAAGTGCACCACAAAATGAAGAAGGAGAAGAAAAAGAACCAACTGCACCTTGAACTAACTATACAGAGGAACGTATTGAAGTGGAAACAAAAGAAGAAATTGAGTAGATGGATACAAAACAAGAAGCGGTTATTGAAACAATTAAACACACATAGCCAGCAGTTAAAGAGGAATAATTTTACCTAGTCTAGACATATGTTGAAATCATGTTGGTTATATTCTTGATGTTCATACTCTAGTCACCACCTCTGAGGTCTAAGAAAATTCTAATGAGGATAATTCAAGCTAATACAGGAAGACTTAAAATCCAATATTTAGTAAACATGAGACTGTTATCTCTATATCACACTCAAATCAGCTAACCAAGGTATGGTCGAGCTAAACAACCATTAAAAAAAGGGCAGCTTCTGGGAGGTAACCTGAGCTTTTACTGCTTTATAGGAATTTATATTTAATGCTTTCTTAAGATTAAATTTTATTTTAGTATTTCATTTTAATCACCCTAATTCTTTTTTAGAATACTGAAAGGGATTGTACTTTAATTTGTTTCTAGTTATTTTTTAGGTCCATCAAAGGCACATATAGTAATATTAGGTAGAAGAAAAATAATATGTAGGAAAATTACATGTCGTGAAGGGAATTTACACATCGTGAAAGGGTTCAAGAAAAACTTGTACACCCCAAGTTCAATGAATCAATTTGAAAGTGGAGTAAGCATTTCACTTATGTATTTTTTTAATTGTATTCCCCACATTAAAAATGTTTTATATATTTAACTGGAAATTTCATGTTCACGTTTGATTCATTCTTTAATAAACAAAACTATGAGACATAAACTACCTAGGATAATTACTATTCCATGAATTTTAAATTCCTTTTTCATTAAATTTGAATGAGACAAATGGGAAAAATAATTAGTAGAGAAAATCATGTATATTTTGATTTGAAATATCATAATTTAGGGGAGCATGTTAATCGTAGTAAATAAAAATTTTATGAGATTTATCCATGTTTTGAATTTTTGATATTTTCATTCATTGATTTAATTATTCGTATGCATTGTCATGAGTGATTGTCCCAACCATTAATCTCATTGATAATACATCTACTAATACGATATTTCCAATTATTTCTATAGTATATTTCTTAAGAAAATCATTCATATTTTCTTCTAGAACTTTATTTGCATCTTTTCAAATCTATGACTGCACAGAATCACTTTTAAAATGATTGAGGCGTTATTTTTGTATCCCTTATCCTATGTCCCACCATGAATTAATCCTTTTTAAGCCTCTAGAAGCAATGAATAGCCTTATTAGAAAATGATACATGTTAAAAGCCTCTTTTTTCCATTCCTACCTTCATCTAAATGTTTTGTATGATATATAAATGAATAAGTGTGGGGGAGAATATTTATACGGTGTACTGGGATATAAATCATTATGGATATTTTATTGTGATTTTTCTATTGTGATCTGGGAGAGGCTTTTAAATCTATCATTGTATTTTATTATTCACCTATCTTACTAAAAAAGACCTTTTAAAAAATTGAAAAAATTGAAAAAATTGGGTTGTGTTTTGGGAAGATAGAAAATCACCATTTTCTATACTGAAAATCTTTTGATCATATGCAGTTAGGTGATAGATGTGAGATTTTTTACGAGCATAGATTTAAAAAAAGAAAAATATATATATAAAAACCAATATAGGTTGATTCTATCATTTCACATACAAGTATCATGAGCCTACTTTGATATTTTTATGGGGATATAGATAAACTTTGTAAAGTGAGATATTTATTGAGATTTTTTTTATATCATGAAAAATGATTTAGAGTTGAACCATATATTTGAGCTTTAATTTCTTCATCATTTACCTACCAACCCTGAATCCTCATAGTCAGTTGAACCTAAACGATTAAGCCATAATGATTAATTGTGATTTATGTATTTACATGGTGGATATGTTAGATGTCTTCGAATCCTATGGTAAGTGAAATGTTTATTAGGTATGTGTTGAAATATATTTACATTTATACCCAAATGATGGGCCAAAAAATTCATGTGCGGTTAATTTAAAATGGAATGCATAATAATAATGAATTGAGAAATGAAAATGGTTGATTGATAAGGCTAAGAAATTTCAAAAGAGGAAAATTAAAATAAATGATTGATTAGTTTCTTTGAAAAATGATGTGTTGAAAATTTTTCTTATGCGATGCTTGACCATTTTATTTTCCATTTGATCAATTTCTTTTCATGAAATTGGATTTAAATCATAGTAGAGTAAATTTCCTTCATAGTATGTTGAGATTCCATACTTGAGGATGAGGTTGAATTAATGTCTGGGGGTATTTGATAAGTGTATTTCATTTGTAAATTTTATGGTGTTTTAATATATCAATTTATATATTTAATTGAATAATATTTGCAATTTTGGAGAATAATGACTTGTTTTATTATTTTTGGTAAGAAAAAACTAATTTATGAAAAAGGAATGAAAAGAGACAAATAATGAAGCTAAAAACACTTCACACCATGATCAAAGCGAAGCGGTGCAACACTGGATTTTTAAAGATGGATGAAGATGAAAAAACTAAAGCATAAATATTACACATCGTGTAATGAAATTACACATCGTGACTTCATCAAAGGAAATTTTCATTGCCTAGACAAGTCATGAAGTGGTTACACGCTGTGAAAGCTAGTTACAGGATGTGAGTTCCCATTTCATGTCATGAAATGCGTCAAATTTCAAATTTATGTTCGATATTCGCACGAGATTCCTACAGACATATAAGAAACACGTATCATAATTACATGACATGTAACCCACTTACAGTTCATGTAAATGTCTACACGGTGAAAAAAATTAAAGACATATCAGCCATGGGTTTTAATGGAAACACCTATAAATTGAGCCCCCCAGCTTCCCCATTGATGTATTTTGGGTAGATCCTCGACATGGGACAACATCAGACAAAGGTGAGCCTACTACAACACCCTATTTCGCCACATTCGTTAGGATTTTTATTTATTATTTTTCTACACTCACTCATGGTCAACATGAGTGGGTGATTTATTAGTGTCGGTGCATGCTTGATGAAGTGGAATTGAATGTGTGATGTATTTAATTTTAAATTTCAATTTATGTTGGGATTTAATGTTTGTTATTCATTGTGATCTCTTTCTTAATTATTCTTACATGACCATTGTGGGTAGGATTAGAAATTGGTTTTAATTTAATTCTTTCTTTGAACATGATCATTAACTGAGTAGAATGAATACCATTGTTTAATATGAGGTCTAGGGTTTATATTTCTTCTATGACCATTGGGTTTTTCTCTTCCCAATGTTTAAATAATGTTTTAGGTTACCCATTAATTGTAATCTGAAGTATTTGACCATGATAAAAGGATAACTTAGGATGGTGAGTGTTTTACATGACCATTGTACTCACTAGGACCTGATTCCAATGATTGCATAATTATTAATTAATTATTTTATACCTTGTCATCCCTTGAAATAGGATTCATTGTTTCCTGACACCCTTTTTATATTTTCTTCTCCTACCTTATTCACCAATCCAATACATGATAGCTTAGATTTTATTTCTTGAAAACTAAATTAGTTTAAGTTAATTTTATTTTAATTAATATTTTCTTCAACCTTGTCTTTGTGGGTTTGACCTCAAAATTGCATATCTTATACTACCCTGTAGTTTAGTTGTTTATTTTTTATTTTGTGTTTAAAAATTTATAAATTCGGTAACCTGGTGTGATTTAATTATGCCCAAAAAACTATAAATAAAACTTAGATATAACCCAATAAGAAGAAAATAGATAGGTTTTTAGAGAGAAATAACATATAATTTCCCCCACATAGAAATTTAATCATAGAAAATCATGATATCAAAATGGGATTGGAAAAGAAACCCTTGCCTCATACTTCTCCTCAGTTGGACACATTCTAACTCCTTTTATAATAAATTTAGGTTAATTATTCATATTAATAATAACCTTATTCATAGTTATTTTACTTAATACCATTCATTTATAATTCCTTGTTACCTATATATTAATTTTTTATAGTTCAAATTAATATTTGAGTACTCGTTTTTTCATTTTTCCATGCATAGTTTGGTTTGGAAGTTTTGATCTTTTCTCATTTATCATGGATAAATCCGAACCAAAATTTTCATGAAGATATAGCATAAGTTTTTGATATATTTCTAGATTCTCATGGTTATTTCATGGAACTCATGGTGATGGTTATCATATAACACTTAAAAACCTATTTTTTGTGACTTTCAATTCTATAAAATTAATTGATTTTATTAATGAATATAATTATATAAATTACCATTAAAGAATTATAAAAACGTATTAAATTAATAATTATTAAAACTTATTAACAATATTTATTTTTCCTTATTCATTTATGATGAAAACATTATATCATCATTCATGTGTGTGGTAAAACTGACCTAAATAAGAACACATAATAACGATTGAAGGAGTAAGAACGTTTTATTGTATAGTAATAATATATTTTTTATATAAGATTAATTATTTTAAAAATAATAATTAAAGTTATTGATTTTATTTAAGAATAGGTGAATGAAAAATATATTGAAAAATGGTTGAGTATAAGATAACATTTATGTTGAATACTTGAATCTCCTCTAAAAAAGTCTCTTGGAAATGATGGATTTAGTACTTAATCTTATCACAAGCGGTTCCAAAATGTGAGATGGTATTTTTAGGGATATAATTTTGTTATTTTTTCAATATAAATTATAATTAAAGGTGTGGGTTGAGGTGGGTAGAGGATGGTTCCTTTTATCAGTGATCTTGAGTGGAATTTTCACAAATACCCATTACTTAATGTATACATTTGTCATTCTTTAAAGGAAAGTGGAAACCAAATGAACAAATAATATATAAGGGAGGAGGGGAGGTCATTAATTCCCACAAAAATACATTTAAATATGATATTTTATAACATTATCCATTAGTTAAACCTTTTTACCTCATTTTAGCATTTACTGTGGTGACTAAATTTTACTATAGTAACTTATTTTTATGCCTATAAATGAAATTAATATTATTACAAAATTTGGACATGTTGAATAAAAATATGAAAACCATTCTACAATATTCAATTTATAAAGGTTACAAAAATTAATTTTAATATAAGTATGCATAACACATAAAAAAATTTATAAAAATATATTTTTAAGCAAAAAAATGAATTATCACTTATTACTTGCCAAATAATAATCATTAAATGAATGGTAATTTGTTTATATATATATATAAACCATTAATTTAATTAAACTTTATACTTCAAGAATGATAAATTTATCCTTTAAATAAAAAATATAAAATAAATAATAAAATTAATGTCTCAAATAAAACATTTTTTTATCCATGAATAATTAAAATATTATTATTGTAGTAAATTAATTATTTATTGGATGTTTTTAATTTATTTCTTTAATAATTACTTGTATTTTATCAATAAATTTAATAATATAATTCTTAAAAATAATAATTTTATAAAAATATATATATAATTCATAAAAATATTTTCTTTAGAATCAATGGTAGTTTTCTATGTGAATTATAACCTTTTAATTTTACAAAATAATTTTTTTTTCTAAATTTTTTTCATTTAACTATATTTTAAGTTATTTCATTTTTTATGAAAATAAATCTTTATTCACTTCCGTTCAGTGGTGCATGTATCATAAGTTAACAAATTCATTGGATTTTTTTAGAGATAAATACATACTAGAACCACATAGTGTTACATTCTACCCCCTTAATAGAATTTTGTTCTCAAAATTTCACTTTTTTTATCAAAATACAAGGTAATTACAGCTTAATTCATCCTTGGGTTCCCACATTTCTTCCTAAAACTTTCGATTCCACCTAATAACTTTAAATAGGTGAGTGGTATTGTTTTATAGTACTTTATCAATATAATTAAATATTTAGACATGTTTTTTCTCATTAGAGAGATCATTATCCGGTTTTATAACCTCTGAGTTTAGTACATGTGAGGGGTTGGGTATTTAATTCCTAAAAAGTGATACATGGAATACATCATTCACATTATAAAGGTTTGATGGATGTGAAGGTAGATGATATTTTTCCCTATATGATCAAGGATTTAAAAAGGCTAAAATATCTATGTATCAACTGTCCCTTCTTCCTAGATCTCATAAACCTGTTCCATGGTGAAATTTTAAGGAATAACTTTTCTTCAACTTTAAACACTAAGTCTCACTAATGATTATCTTCCTCACTCTTATTTAGAAATTTTTCCCTTTTAATGTGTCACTAGATGGTTTGAATCTTGTTTAATATTTCATGTGATACATTCAGTTGCAACAGTTTATGCTCTTCAAATTCATATCAACATGTTGGAGTTCTACACATATTCCCATACAAAGCTTCATATAGTTCCATTTTAATTTTATAATGGAAACTTTTTTTATATGATAACTCTACAAGGGGAATATGTTTAACACAGCCACTTGTTAAATCCATTGAACAAGATCTCACCATATCCTTTATATTTTTAATAGTCCTTTAAGATTTGAACATAAGTCATAGGATGATAAGAGTTGCTAAATATAATCCCTATATCCAAATATTGTAAAAGAATTACCCAAAACTTCTTGGTAAAACTTGGGTATCTGTTAGATACAATTGATAGTGTTGATAAATGAAAAATTTCCAATTTCATTATGTATATATTGGAAATTTAATTGAGTAGTAAGTATTCTCAAATAGAATTTAAATATTCTGATTTCATAAGGTGTTAAACTATAGCACAAATGGAATTAGGGCATTTTTGAAGTATTGGGAGGATCTATAATGAAATCCATGGTGATGTTCCCCCATTTCCATATATGTATGCGTGATGGTTGAATCATCCCCACAGTCTTATGCTATCGTGTCTTAAATTTCTGGCATACCACGCATCGAGATATATATTCTTCAATATCCCACTTCTTGTTGTTCCACTAAAAATAATTCATAATATTTTTATAAATCATTATTGTTTTAGGATGGATAGATAATGATAAGATATGTGAATCATCCAACAACCCCTTCTTTAATTCTAGTTTTTATGTCACACATATTCCTTTACAGGATCTTAAAATTCTATCATTGTTAAGATTAAACTCTAGAATATTCTTATATTCTTCTATAACCTTGTATCCTCCTTCTAAACCTCCTTTATCTTCAAGTTGATGGAGGTTAATAAATAATTTGTTTAATATACAATTTCTTTCCTTCCCTTTCGATTTCAAGGTTCATATTTAAAAATCCATGAGTATGGGGTCTCTATTAATTCTCATCATAGATATAAGGTATCATGATACCTAATACTCAAAGCATTAGCCACCGTTTTCTCCTTCACATATTGGTAATGTATTGAGAATTCATAGACTTAGATCAAATCCAACTATCTCATTTATAACATTTATAACTCCATCTATGTGAATATATACATTAAAATATTTTGATAAATATATATATATATATATATATCAAATTTTCACCATAGAGATAATTCTTACATATCATTAATTCAAATATTGCAACTACTTTCTCCAAATTATGCATCAACTAATTTTTCTCATGAACCCTTAATTTATGTAAGGAATATACTAACACCATGTAATTTTGCATTAGGATATATCTAAATCCCTTATTTGATTCATCATTTTAAATCACAAATCATTATCCACTACTAGTTGGTGTGAGTATAGGTTCATTGAATAAACTTCTCTTTAGCTCCTTGAAATTTTCTTGAAATTCATCTTTCTAAAGTAACTTGAATCCCTTTTGAGTTCACTTGGTTATTGGATTTGATATTCATGAATATTTCTCACAAAGAATATATAGTTCCCATAAAATACAAGAAAAATACATATATCTATTGCAGTGGTTGTTCTGCGTCATTGTTCAATTACTTAGATCTTTGAAGATCTATAGATATACCCTCTATAGTGACTACATGACCCTGAAATGATACTTTTTATATCTAGAATTCAAACTTGATAATTTTTTCACATAGTTTATCCTTTGTTTTAGTCTTCATAAAAATCCTCAAATAATATTTATTTTATTCTTTTCTCTTAAAATATATGTGAATATCATTTATAAATACTATAATAAATTGATCAAGGTAATCTCTAAATATTTTATTCATTCGATCCATGAAGATTGTGGGGGGATTTGTAAATTCAAATGAAATCATTATGAATTTCTAATATCTATACCTTGTATGAAAGGTTCTCTTAGATACATCATATCTTTTCACCGTTAATTTATGACATCCATATCAAAGTCCAATCTTTGTGAAGTATTGATTGTTGTATTCGGTTTTCTATGACCAGCTAATTATGATTTGATTAAATTTATATTTGATATATTTAATATTAATAAAAATTCTTATTACATAGTTATCATTGTTATTCTTTACTCTAATATAATAATTTCGTAGAGTATGTGTTGCATTGATAAGGTCATAGCATCTCTCCACTATGATGAGAACCTTGATTTGTTATAATTATATTCTTAAATAATGTTATGTGGTTGGATAACGTACTATGATGGGACACATGGTACACAGACTGTCAAGTGTGAGTACTCATAAGCAGATGAGGCATATTCTCATGAAGTTTGTACATATTAATATCCAACATGGGAGAATATGATAATAGTCCCGATAGTAGAAATTCTACATGTTTTGGTTTCATCAGATATTCCTATTTATGGGCATGTGTGATGATACTTATACTTTAAGATTATTATTAATGTATTTTACAACTCACATACATAGATGTATATTTTAAACCATAATGATAACAATTCATGGTGAAGTTGGATATGTTGGGTACATCACGAGTGACAAGTCATTAATGGATAAGTCAAGGAAGGATTTGTATCTTCCACATTTATGGAAGCTGATATCTTGGCCTTTTTATTGGGATGGAACTATCTACCTAAATTCCATGGCCATGGTGTAATGACGTTCTTATTTCAGATAGTCAAAGAAAGATGTTTCGAGCATATAGGTTGGTGAAAGAGATGTGCAACCTTCTTGGTGAGATATGGAGTCAAAGGGATTGTATTATATATTGAGCATTCTTATGTGGTTTTCATCATTATGGCATTAAGTTATTTTTCTTAGGTGTCTTAACCCATTGTTATATAGTAATCTTGGACTTTAATCAATATCTCATAATTCCAATGAGAAGGAATCCAATAGGGTCTCACACTAAGTGTTTCCATTGATCTTGATTAAATTATATTTATATTTAATTATTTGAATAAATATTATTATCAAGACTGAGGAATAATTTCATTCATGTTTTTTTGATCTCTAATATTCACAAAGTAATAAATATTTATCTATTTAGTAATAAATAATTTATTTGATTACATGAATATACATATAATATTTATTCACCCGATTTTAAATAAAATATTGATTTTCTTTATTGGATATTTTAATAAATATTTATTTACTAGATTTTGAATAAAATACTTATTTATGAAAAAAAATATTTCTTCGGTTGTTCAACAAAAACTAGAGGAGTTCGAACGGACAAAGACTGAGTCTAGTGAAAAATATTAATTAACAATAACATTGCATCATATTTGTTATTTCACAAGTTGGTATGTTCCAAAAAAAATATAAATAATGATATTATTATTTGGAATGGGCTTTATTAAAGGTTTTAAATGTTATTTAATGTTTGGCATTCAATTAAAGAATATTTTGACTTAAACCCCAAATCTATAAATACACTATTACATTTATTGTATATTGCATCCAAAATTGATAATAGAGAATTGTTGCACACAATGATTTCTCTATCGACTCCTCCTCTCTCCTTCTCAAGAATGAGAAACACAAGAGAAATTTCTTCAAGACCAAAGAATGAGCGATCAAGAAATAACAACGCAAGACATTCGATTCATTATGATAACACCCAAATATTGAGTGGTTTTTTTAGATATTATTAGAGAATGTGTGGATCTCCGATAGTAGGATTCTATCCTTGGATCCTCACAATGCAATTAAGACAATATGAAAGGGTATTTTTGGACAATCAACATTCATCAATGAAGAAGGTTCTTAAGCCCAAGTTTTTTTATCTTTAGATATTAAATAAATTAATTATAAATTTGATGTCCTAGAACCTCGCTTATGATTTTAGACAATGATTATTAAAAGAAATTTTAATATATCACCCACCACCGCACACTTCCATTGCACCCGGAACCAAAATGTGGTATCATAGCGGTCACATTTAAATTCATAATTATTTATTTTATTGTTTATCCATACATAATCGTGGTTGAGTTTTCATTTTATATTATTCATTATATAATCTGATTTAAATTAACATACTTAGACATATTAATCATATTTGTTCAGGGTTTAATTTTCTTAAAGGCTTGGTAATAGATGATGAATGACCAAAGATTGCATCGGAAAGTGAAAACTCTTCGGCCAGTAAAACTGGGTTACACGGCATGTAGCTGGAGTACACACCGTGTACCCATGCACATTGCACCAGATATGTCAAGCGGTTAATTATAGGTGGTTCATTTATTGTACATTGTGGGTTGACCAGGACAACCTAGCACATGGAAAGTGGATACACAACATGTAGATCGAATATACACATTGTGTAGTATGACTGAGTTAACATGTTTAATCCCCAAGCATGTGACTAAAATACACAACAATTGAGGTATATTGTGTGTATATAGAATGTACAAGCCTTTCAGTCTCACATTAAATGACAGAATTAAAAATTACATTAAATTGAAAAATTGCAGCATTAAAACCTAATTTTATTTATTGGCACACCAATATGTATTTGAAAATTTATTAATGGTTTTAAAGAATATTAAATTCTCAATTAATATATTATAATTAATATGTTATTATTGGTTCTACAATTTTTTCATGAATGCCATAAATGATGGGTATCTTCAATTATGATCGTATGATCATTAAGAAGAAAGGGAATTAATTAATTAATTAATTAATGTAAGCATCTTTATCTTAATAATAAAGAAAGAATAAAGAAATGAATGCTAGATAGTTACTTTTTATATTCGTTACATGTATGATCGATCATGAGTTTGACCAATACTTATGTATGTGTTGGTATTTATTTAATTTAATTTATTGCATGGGTCTGAAATTATTTAATATTAATTTAAATGAAGGTAATTGAGTTATCCCTTCCTCCATTATTATGTAGGACCTTCATTTCCAAGGATATTTATATAATATCTTATGTTAATCCTTTGGTTCCCCTCACCTACATGTGAGTAATAAATATTTGTAATTAATAGAGTATCCCAAAGGAAAAGTGGTAGTTCAAGATGGAACCATGATGGTATCAACTCATTCATACATAGATACACAAGTGGAATTTTGTAACTCATGTCATGGATGGAAAATAGAGTTATTTTATTAGGTCATGGGTTTATTTAATGTCCTCTCATTAAATAAACTGCTAGATAATCTCATGATTAGGTCGTTTAATTTCATTATTTATTTATTTTTTTCTATGCATTATTTATTTTATGTATGCAATACCAAAGTCACATAAATGAATAAGTTATTATGAAAAGATGAAAATTATATAAATGAACTATGCATAAATTTTTTACCCAAAACAATTAATTAATTTAGTAACATACACCAAATATTAACAAGACTTGTAAATAATAAAATAAGATAAAATTTGTGCATAAATTAATTAAAATCTAGCATCCCAATATTTAGTCTCACTAATCCTTCCATTAATTGATTGGAAATAAAACCATAGAACTAATTGTACAACATGGCCAAAGTCTGGACACTTGCTTTTATAGGGGAGTTCCCATGATATTTTTTTGTTGAATTAAAAAAACTTTTATGGAATTTAATGGACAAAGTTTCTTCAAAACAAATTTGAGGGGAAGTGTTGAGTAAATCCAAGTCAGGACTTTATGATAGGGGAATCCGCTCAATGGATCAAGGATCTACAAGCCTACAGTTGGGAATACCACTGAACTAGTGGTTGTCAGGGACAAAGTATGGATCATTAATAAAATTAATGAGGACCCTTGCCACTACATTGTCATAGAAACTAGAAATTATGAGTTCAATGGTGAGGGTTGTTAGGACTTGATAAAATAGTGGGAGATTTAATAAAATTTCTTAATTTATTTATTATTTCTCACGTGATTTTTAATCAAGAAAAATTACTAATAATTTGATCTTTTAGTTGTAAAATAAAATAGAAACCTCATCATTCACACTACCCCGACGATCAATATTAGAGAAAGACAACCTCATAATTGGTAGCAAATTCCAAGAGTGGTTTATATACCTTTGGGTTGTGCTACGCCATGAATAGAAACATTACATATTGGAATCCTCAATGCTTGATCCACCTGTTAAAGATGAGAGTGATGAAGAGTTCGTTTTTATAAAAATAACATTTGAGTTCCATGGTTTATGTTCAATGTTTGATGATTTGTACTATGTCTAGTGAACTCATGAAGTCTTACGAAAACATGGATGTATATAGCATGCTTCAGAATCTATATTTTCCTAAATAGGAGAGATCTAGAAAGGAACAGATTTAGATATACAAGGTGAAATTTTGGAGAAATATTGGATTGATTTCCTCATTTGGGCCTCATGTAGTCAATATTATTGGATACATTGAGCACCTAGAGTTTCTAGGGTTTAAACTCTCTAAATAACGTGGCATTGATCTCATTTTGTTATCACTCTATTATAGTTTATCCATCTTTGTTGTAAATTTTAATATGAACAACATTGAGAAGTCTCTTCTATATCATCTTACTCTCATTCTCCAAGTAGATAAGGATGCAAGTAGCGGAAATCTTTTTGTCCTTATAATGAAAAAATATAAATATCAAGAAAAGAGATTTAAGATCAGAGATTTTCATGCCCTTCCAAGAAGAGGGTGATTAAGGGGTAAGAAAGGGAATAGTATGTTGTCTATTTCCCATATGGCAAGAAGGGCCACTGGAATAAAAACTGCACCCAACCAAAGAAGCAAGGGGAATTTTAGGGTGAATTTTCTATCGAGTGAAATTTATCTATTTCTAATAATTTGATATTAGATACAACTTGTGGTACTCAAATATATATTCAAATATATTAACCAAGTAGATTCCAAAATATTGAATAAGGGGTGGTAGATCGACGAGCATCCAATGAAGCTAAAATTGTTATATTAGCTATCAAGGACTACCACCTCACACTACGAACCAGAATGATCCTGGTTTTTAAAGGGTTGTTATTATGTACTTTCAATTACCAAAAAAAATATTTCTATATCTAGACTAGATACAGATTTATTTATTTTCCAACATGGAATAAATGTTTCTTCTTTTATGAAGATATAATTTTTTAAGGTAAGGAACATTTAAATAATGGTATTTATGTATTGGATTACATGAACCAAGTAAAGAAAATCAGTAATTATTTTACTTCACATGACTCATACCAAACCCAACTTTGGAATCACATGCTAGGTCATGTAAATGAAAATGCTTGAATAAATTACATCAAGGTGGATATTTATATTCTTTTGATCTAAAACCACTTGGTGTATGTCACACATGTTTACAAGGAAAATGTCCAAATCCCTATTTAGTTGGAAATGTGAAAGGGCTAAATATCTTATTGTATTAGTTCGTACTGATGTCTGTAGACCATTTCCTATTGAGGAAAATGTGGGTAAACATACTTCCTAAATTTTACTGATGACTTTAGTAGATATTCATATGTCTACTTAATGAGATATAAGTTAGATTATTTTGATAAATTCAAGGAATATAAGAATTAACTTGAGAACCATCTTGGTAAGAAGATTAAGAAACTCCTCTTAGAAAGTGGTGGGGAATATCTTAATCAATACTCCATTTATTATTTACAGGATTCCAAGATATTATCTCAACTCACTCTTCCTTATACACATTAGTGGAATGGTGTAAGAGAAAGGAGGAACTACATTGTGTTTGACAATATGAGATCAATGATGAGTCATATATTTCTTCCATTATCATGTTGTGGATATGCATTAAAAATATTAGCATATGTACTAAATCAAGTTCTAATTAAAGCAACATACAGTATATTATACCAATTATGGAATGGAAAGAAACTTGTGTTGTATTACTTACATGTTTGGGGTTGAAAAGTATTTTTTAAGGCCTCTTGAGGTAATAATCTTTCACCCTAAGGAATAAAATTATATCTTTATAGGATATCCCAAATAAAAAAAGGTATACAACCTATTAAATCCTTTAAACAAAAAGGTTGTGAGTGATAAACATCCCATATTTCTTGAGGAGAATATTATCTCAAAAAAATATAGTGGGAGAGATATATAATTTGATGAATTTCAAGCTCAAGTTATACAAGAGTTGTCATATGAACAAATTCCATAAATCTTTGTGGAAGAAGAAACTGTTTCAGAGATGCAATTGTAGCATAGAAGTACTATAGAGGTTAGAGAACCATAGAGGTCTGGTTTTCTAGTCACCAAATATGATGACTTGTTATTAGTTGATAATAATTATCCTCTAACCTACAAGGAGGCAATAAGTGGCCTAAATGTTGCCAAGTTCCAAGAGTTCATGAATTATGAATTTGATACTATGTACGATAACCAAGTATGGATTTTCATAGACCCTCCAATAGATGTAAATCTCATTGGTTGCAAATGGGTATTCAAGAAGAAATTGGAGATGGAAGGAAAATTAAGTACCTATAAGGAACGACTAGTTACAAAAGGGTTTAAACAACATCATGACATTGACTATGAAAAAAAATTTCACCAGTTACAATGCTAAAATACATCAAAATTCTACTTTCCAATATGGATTTCCATGATTATGATATTTGTAAATTGGATTTCGAAATATCCTTCATTAATGGTAACCTACCATAATATGTCTATATGAAACAAACCAAAGGGTTTGTGACTCCAAAGGATGCCAAAAAGGTATGAAAGTTCCTAATATACATTTATGAATTAAAGAAAGCATCCAAGTCATGGAACATTAATTTTGATGAGGAAATAATGAAATTTAGTTTCATAAAGAGTGAATATGAGTCATGTATATATAAAATATTTAGTGGAAGTGTAGTCATATTATTAATAGTATATATTGATAACATATTACTCATTGGAAACAAAATACCAGTCTTATAGTATGTTAAGTCATGGTTGAATAAATGATTCTCTATGAAGGAAATGGGTGAGGTAACATATATTATTAAGATCAAGATTCATCATGATATATCCAAGTGGTTTATTGACCTAATTCAAAGTACCTACATTGAAAAAATAGTAAAAAAATTCAGTATAGAATAATCTAAGAGGGGGCTATTTCCATCATTACATGGTATTAATATTTATAATAAAATGTGTCCCCAAACACATGAGCAAATAAAAGTAATAGAAAATATTCTATATACATTAGCGATTGGGTCAGTCATGTATGTTAAGATATGTACTAGGCTAGATGTCGCCTATGAATTAAGTGTGGTAAGAAGATATAAAGCTGATCTAGGTGACCGCCATTAGATGGTATTCAATAATATTCTATAGTATCTGAGGTGTAATAAACATTTGTTATTTTTTTATAGAGGAGATGAGTAACTTTTCATCAGAGGATATACAAATTCTAGTTTCTAAATTGATCAATATGTCATGAAGTCACTAAAAGGATACATTTTACTTTTGAATGGAGGTGTTGTGATCTGGAAGATCTTAAATCAGGTTGTGACCACAAATTCTAAAGTAGATTTCAAGTATATTGTAGCTTCTGAGGCAGCTAAAGAAGTAGTAAAAATGTAAAACTTTGAAAAATAACTTGACATGGTACCTATAATTAAATATATTGTCACACACTATTTTGATAATACTACAGCAATGGCTCTTGAAAAATATCCAAGGTCACATCAACATATGAATCATATACTTTGGAAGTATCATCTCTTTAAGAGATTTTTCTCAGAGAGGTGAAGTTGTAGTGAGCAGTTTTTTCAGGGAAGAAAATGTGGAAGGGCCCATGAATAAATATTTAACTTAGTAGAAACATTACTATCAAGTGAGGTTTAGTGGACTGAAGGTCTTAGGTAGTTGGATCTAGTCCAATTGTAAGTTTTTTGAATTTGGTATCATAGGACAAACAATTTGTACTTTGATTACATATATATTCGATGTATTTAATATTAATAAAACATCTTATTATATATTGATCATTTTTCTGGATGAATCTAGTGTAATAATTTCTTAGAGTATATGTCTCATTGATAAGGTTATAATAGTTCCCCTTTATGATAAGAACCTTGATGTGCTATAACAATAATCGTAAATAATGTTCTATAGTTGGATAATGTACTATGATGCGACACATAGTGCATAGATTTTCAGGTGAGAGTACTTGTAAACATATGATTATTATTATTATTAATTTCTCACTTGGTAATCTCCAAGATGGGAGATTATGAGAACTAACCCACCAGTAGATGTTTTCCATGTTTTGTTGTCATCAGATATTTCTATTTGTGAGTGTGTGTTTGATGGTTTTTAGACTTCAAGATTATTATTAATTCATGTTGCAACTTTATTAGTTAGATGTATTTCATAAACCATGACGATAACAGTTCATGGTGAAGTAGGATATATTGGGTGCAGCACGAGTGACATATCATTACTAGATAAGTCGAAGAAGAACTTATCCCTTCCATATTTATGGAATCTGATATCTCATCCATTTCATTAGAATGGAATTGTTTCCCTAAATACCATGTACATGGTGTAACAATGTGTTTATTTCAAATATTCAAAGAAATACGTATTTATAATATAGTTTGGTAACATGGATGTGAAACCTTATTGATGTTATTTTAAGACAAATGGATTATATTACATAGTAAGTTTTCGTATGTGGTTTTTTTCATCACAACATTAAGTTCTTTTTTAGGTTCCTTTACTCATTTCTAGATAGTAATCATTGAGTTTAGATAATCTCACCTAATGCCAATGAGAAAGAATCCAAGATGGGCACACACTAAATGTTTCTATTGATATTAATAATGTTATATTTGAATTTAATTATTAGAATATATATTATTCTCAAGACTAAGGACTAATTTCATTCCAGTTTTATCAATCACTAATATTCACAAGGTAATAAATAACTATTTTTATTAATAAATAATTTATTTCATTACGTGGATATATAAAAAATATTTATTCAATAGATTGTAAATAAAACATTTATTTTATTTTTGAATATTTGAATAAATATTTATTTTATGGATTGTGAATAAAATATTTTTTTTGAATAAAATATTTATTCGGTTTTTCAATGAATGATAGAGGACTTCAAATAGATGAAAACTGAGTTTGGTGACAATTATTAATTAGCAAGGCCATTACATGATATTTTTTATTGTGCAAGTTAGCATATACCAAAAAATAATAATAATGATGTCATTATTATGTGACATAGGTTTTATTAATGGTTTAAAATATTAGTTAATTCCTCGCATGAAATTAAATAATATTTTAACTAAAACCCTAACTTTATAAATAGACAGTTATGTCTATTGAATATTTCATCCAACATTAATAACAAAGAATTTTTGTGCACAATGAATTCTTTCTAGACTCCTCCTTGTCTATCCTTCTCAGGAATGAGAAACACAATAGATATTTCTTCAATACCAAAGAATGAATGATCAAGAATGAAAAATGAAAGAAATTTGATTCACCGTGCTAGCACCTAAAGATTGAGGGGTTTTATTTGAAGATTAATGGAGCACATGTGAATCACCGCTAGATGTATTATATACTTTTATCCTCAAAAAACAACAAAGAAAATATGAAATGGTCTTTTTGGATGATCAAAATTCATAAACGAAGAAATTTTCTAAGCCCAAGTATTTATTTCCTCACATATTAAATAAATTAATTATAAATTTAACATGTAAAATCCATACTCAGTATTTTAAAAAATGATTATTAAAAGAAATTTTAATATATCTCCCATCACCGCATGCTTCCACTATTCCTAGAACCGACATTGATATGCTTGTAGTGGATCGAATAAGTCATCAATATAGGGTAGAGGATACATTTTTCTTGATCATGATCTTATTAAGTTCATGACAATTAATAAAAAGACCCATTGATCCATATTTTTTCTTAACAAAGAGTACTACTGAACCCCATTCTGAATCACTCGGGTGTATTAAACCCTAATAAATATTATCTTGGAGTTTATTATTTAATTCTTATAACTTAATCTGGACCATTCTATAAGAATTGTTTAATATAGGCATAGAACTAGGAATAACATCTATGAAAAAATAAACCTCACAATCTGGGTTAAGACTAGGAAACTTTTTTGTAAATACATTAAAATATTCCCAAAAAATAGACATGTCTTTAATATTGTTGTTTTATCTAACCATTTGATATATATATCAATTTTTTCTAGGTAACAAGACCCATACAAGGGAAGTAACATCCATAGGGAGTTCATATTCAGTCTTGCATCAATAGATGATCATTGGTTGATTTGGAATATAAAATGTGATTTCCAGATCCCATCAATCTATACTATCTCTATGTAAAGAGATATGGTCCATGCCCAAAATCACATCAAATTAAACTAGATGAATAACAACATTTTCATGAAGCACATCCCCACAAATTTAAATCGGAGAAGAGTCGTGGACTTGGAATGAAATCATTGAACCACTATGAGTTTTCATAGATAATTCAATGTATATAAATTTGGGAAATGAATTAATAGTCATTAAGACTTCTAAATATTTAGAGTAATTCATAGAATTGGGATTAAATAATATGTTTTCATTATTTAATGCACATATCACCACCTCAATTTCATGATTCTATCTTCCATCCCTTACTAAAACCAAAATGACTAGTCTAAGTATCAAACAATAAAAACTAGAGTAATTGATCATATATTAAGGGAAATAAATGCTAATATTACCTAAATTATGACACCTTCATTTCAACCTATGACATATTAGGTTCATCCTATATCACTTTTGGTTCAACATATATTGTTTTAAGTTTCACCCTTTTATTATACATAACCCAATCCCCAAAAAACTAAATCTCACTCTAATATCAACTGAGATGACCCACCCATAATATATATACATATTTCATAATTCTATATGAAGATTAATTACATATCACAATATAAGACACCATAGAACCTATAATTTTAGTTTATTTAGAGACTATATACATAATCATCTTATTTTAAATCCATTATTCAATATTTCCTATAATTATTCTTTGTGTATGATACCCTTATAGACATATCATATATAATAATCTTCTTTATAACCATGGGAAATTAAAATATAATAAATGGGCATCCCAAATTCTTTATAAGGGTAAACATAAGAGATATCAATTGAAGATCATAAGTGATAATAAGATGAGCATGGGGGTATGAAAACATAATCAAAGTTCATGGACATAAAATAAGTGAATCATACCCAATCAATTATAGGTTATAAATCATGAGTCACAAAATAAGTCTTTGAAACAATATAAAACATGGGTAATATGAGTGTAGAAACATGAGTCAAAAATCATGATCCATGAAAACATAACATAAGAATAATAATTTAGAATATAAAAAAGTATATAAAATAATTCCTTATGTATAGGCTCACTCCCAAGACTATAATCACATTGTGGATAGATTCCTTTAATGTATTGGTTTTTCTCTTAAATCCATAACATCTCAAATCCTGAGATATAATGTTTTACCAAATTCATTGGAGGGATATATAATTTTTTACCCACTCATAACATAGGGGAAAAAGTCCTGTTAGGGGTTTGGGTTTACCCCCATTACTTTTTATCTCATGAGATAAAAATATTCACATAATTCATTATAGGTATATAACACCCAAATATCATCATATAAAGATAATCCATACATATTTGTGTCATATGAACATGAATGAAATCATAATTCCATCATAGATTAATTAATTACAAAGAAATAAATGAGTTTTACAAAAACTTTCATAAGAAATATTCAAAAGTTATCCAAAGAAACAAGGTAGAGGGTATCATTAGAATATATACTCAATAAATCATAAGAAACATTAAGTTAATTTTACATATATGAAAAACACTTTTATAGGTAATTAGAAAGTTTCTTTCAGAAATTATAATAAATATCCTTTACTTTTGATAACATATTATTTTAAAAGAAATTAATTTATAAAAAAATGGGAATAAAAAGTGCTTTGAAAATAATGAAAACATGGAAAGGAATATTTGAAAATAAAAATAAAGGAAATGGTGGGAAAATGTGTTCATGCATAATACATTAAAAATTATCATTTTCACACATTTTCAAATAAAGTAAAAGTAAATAGAAAACAAACCATGTAGAAAACATTAAAAATATTTTCCGCTAATTGTTTTATAAATAAATCCATGGATAATATAAAATTACCATAATCAATCATAGATGTATAGAGAATATGTTGGAACCAAGGGTGTTCATAGATTGTAATGGAGAGAATTTTGTGTTTTCTTCAATCCATACTAGGTTGATCAAGTATTTTTTAATCCAAGTGATCTTTCCATATAGGTGGATTTATTGTTGAAGGTATAACATTTCTCTAATTTTTAACAAAATTTTTCCCTGAAAATTCATAGAAAATGAGAAGTTTCTTGAAATTATATTTTTTAGAATCAAAAGTGGTTAATTCTCAATGTATTTGTTTCATGAAAGTTTTGAGTTTCACTAAATATCATGTTTCATGAGATCGTGAAAGATAATTGATGTTTTTTAATCGAAGGCGATGTGTTTCCCAATCGCAAAGTGTTTTTATGAAAGTCATGATGTTTTGAGAAAAGCATAGATATTTTTAAAAAACATGGTGTTTCATGAAAGATGTAATGTTTTTTGAAAGACATAGAGTTTTATTAAAGTTGTGATTTCACTAATGTTTTAATAGGATATCTTATAACTCAAAATTCCCAAAATGATTACCCAAACATAATTCTTATGGGAATCAAGAAATTTACATGAAAACAGTTTTCACGAAAATAATGGTTGAGAACAAATTGATGCTAAGTCATTTTAGTGAATCATTTTTAAAAAAGTTGGATGTTTCATGAAATTTGGGAGTTTCATGAAAGTTGGTAATACATTGAAATAAAAAAAAGTGTTTTTTTAAATAAGGGTGTTTCATGAATGTTTTTCACATGAATTCACTGGATTTTGGGAATTGTTTTAGAAATTTATTGAACCACCATAATTGTACCTCTATGATGAAAAGAATCATATTCATGTGCTCAAATATTGATGAAACCTTCAAGTCGATAAAATGAGGAAGGATTCTCCCAAAGCATTGAGAAAGGGGGACTTAATTTAAGTGATCCAAGGTAGGTAGTGTGTCATACCTAAAATTTCTTATAATGGAATTTTTCCTAGAACGAAGTGACTTTGACCAAACAATTTTAATAAAAAAATATAGTTAATATTAGTGGATTTAGGTATGGCTAGCACACTGTTGGTGTATGCTCCTTGGACTATCACTTAGTGGTGAACCAAGTAAAACTAATATATAGTGTTTCTGTTTCAGAATATGGGTGTTTAATAATTACATCATTTTATTGGATAGGTTTAACATGTTCCTACTAATTTTGGGAAAATATCAATCTTTTTCAAAGAAAAATTTGACACCTTAATTCACCCCTCCACTCTTAGGGTGTTCTAGGGTATAACAAGTTGTATTAGAGTGCGGAGGTCATATTCATTAAATATTTATTATAGTATGTGTATTATGGATAATTTAGTAAATTTAAGGGGAGTTTCCCTTTTTGATAGAATAGATTTACAGATTTTTAAGTACAAAATGAGATCTCATTTGTGATCTCTTGGGTTGAATTTTATTTGTGCCACAATACAAGAGATTTAGGTAAATGAGTCAATAGGGATATCTATGACTGAAATGGATATAAAAATTCTTGATATATATGCCAAAGATAAAAACTATCTTACTAAATCCCAATATGATCAAATCTATTTGAAGATGATGAGAGTTATTATAGCCAAGTCCATTTGGGAGAAACTAGAAAACATTTAAGAAGGCAATATCAAAGTGAAGGAGTCCAAACTCTAAGTTTTTCACAATAAGTTTTATGATATAAAAATGCATCCTTGTGAAAATGGAGATATATTATTTAATCGAATTACTGAATTTATTGGGGAAATTCAAGGACTTTGTGAAGAAGTTAAGAATATTGACATTGTAAAGAAAATATAGAGTAGGGTCCAACCTCAGTACAATCTAAAAGTTTCAATCCTAGAGGAAAGGGGCATTTATAAGATTTCTATTGATGATCTACTAACCAATGTAGTGTCTTATAAATTATAGTGAAACAGGAAGAAAAAAATCTAGAAATCAATGAAATGACATTAAAATCCACATAAAACATGGCATTTCCAAATGTAGTGAAGATGGAGATGATTTGGATGACAAATTTATCTCTATTGTTGCCAAAAAAATCAAGAGAGGGAAAGATGGATTTGAAGGAAAGCTTCCTTTGGATTGTTTTTAGAGTGTTAAAGTAGGGAACAATGTTTTAGGATTCTCAAGAAAATTTTATGATGTAGAAAGTGATGTAGAAATCATCCACAGGTCTCAGAGGATATTTTCACAAAAAAGAGGCTACAAATCAGAAAATAAATTGTAGTGGAAGAGATTTAATTATAAAGAGGAACATGATGATAATTATTTTTTGAATCTGAAAATCTAAAGTTTAAATCTAATGATGAAGATTCCATAATGGCTACAGATGAAAAGGTAGAACCTATAAAATAAGAACACAATAATTTAAATGGTGTTATTGATCTCGAGGTAGAAATTGAGGATGATCTTGAAAATATTTACACTCAAATAAATAAAAATAGAAATATTGGATATTTTTTTAAATAATAATCAGATTATATTGATTATCTTGAAGCATGGATTGATCTATTATAAAAAGATTCATAAAAACACCTACCCACTCTTGAAATCTTAAAAGAGGTCATAAATTTTAAACTAAGGATTGAAGTGCAAGAAAAATTAATAGATGACCTTACATAAATATTGGGTAAAAAAATAATATATTTGATATCCATGAATAATAATTCATTACCCTAAGTAGTAAATTAGAAATTGAAACCAAATAAAGGGAACTAAAGAATAAATTGTAGTTTTAAAGGTTCTTAGATGAAGATATTTTAAATTCAAACATGATTCTGAAGGAGTAGAGAAATATTTGAATGCTAAAAGACATAAATTTACTAGAATAAGTGGGATTAATTGTGATATAGAAACATCAAAGGATGGAAACAAGATGATCCAAAATAAAGGGAAGCATAAATTATTTCATATCATAAAGGAACCTGATGTTCTAAAAGAGACAGCTTCAAACAATACAAATTGGTTGAAAATAATCCTCAATTATCTAGAGATAAACACTGACCAAAGACCTATAAAAAATTAGGGTTCATGTGGATGAATGCAAGTGAGAATATATTTCCTATTATGAAATGTCAATTCTATGGTTTTTTGGGTTGTGCTATGTCTTACTGTAAAGAGGAAATGAGATATCTTAACGGTGAAACACCAAGTAGTCAATAAATAATGATGAGACCATATCCTTTATCATATAAAATAAATAATTTATATGGATTTTGTTTTCATTAATCTAACTTTGGACATAAATTTATTCATTGTAGTAAGAGGGAAGGTGGAAAGCATAACTATATAACTCTATGAAAATTCAATATTAGTCAACAAGAAAAATTTCCCTTAAAATAGGTATTGTAATATATAAGAATAAGATGCATATGATTAAACAATGCATGTTAAAAATATATTGGAAATTTCATATTATTCCTCCACTCAATCTGGTATCTCATGGAAGGAAAAGATGAAGATTGAGAAAGTCAACTTGGCAGAGATCACTCTCAAAGCTACAAAGAATAGTATCCCTTAGATTCTTCATAGGGAATTATCATATCATGCGATAAAAATGAAAATTATTATAAAAATTTTAAGGAAATATTTGATAGAATATTTATATTTATCAATGATGGTTCCTTAAATATCAAATGAAGTGGAAGCACACAATTACCGAATAATGAGCTAAAGAAAACAGAACTGATCTTTGTGGAAGAGTTTCATCACAATATCTTAAGTGCGAGTTAGCTCTATGACTTAGGACTGGTAATGACATTTAATAATAAAGGTTGCAACATAAAATGAAAGGAATTAAATTATATCATGAATGGATAGAGGAAAATGGTAATTTATAAAAGGTAGACAGTAAAGAAAACATATATTTCTTAATAATTGAATAGGAAAATAACATGGGGCACTAGATATTGGGTCACATTAATCAAAAGTTCATGAAAAAACAATAAAATATAAAGGGTATTATTGAAATTCCCAATCTAAAGAATGATTAAGAAAAGACATGTGATTATTTCATGCAAGGAAAGATGGTTTGAAGTTCTTATTGGCTGAGGAACAAAAGGGAATTGAATTTGCTTGATCTATTTCACACAGATGTGTGTGGTCCAATGAATGTAGATTAAACATATAGAGATATGTATTAAATTATTTTTATTGATGACTATAATATAATGGAATGTGTGATCTTTTTGAAAAGTAAATGATAAGTGATTGACTATATGAAGAGATACCTATGAAGAGTTTAGAATGAAATTGGCCTCACAATCAAGATATTATGGTCTGAAATGGAATAGAATAAACATATATTGAATTTGAATGTTTCACTAAAAAACATGGTACTAAGAATTATGTGTCTTCAATGATAAAACCTCAAAAAAATGGTGTTTCTAAATATATAAATTGATAGGTGAATAATATATCCAAAACTATGCTGATAGAGAATAGTGTTTATCATCACTGCTAGAAAGAGGTTGTACAAGTTGTAGTGTACACTCAAAATTGGAAAAGAATTATTATAGGAGAAGAAATGACACCCTATGAACTATTTAATTTATTTAATCTACCAATAAAGTTATGGTATCCCGCCTTTTTATTACATAAATTTTCGTTACATAGTACATATAGAGAATCTTTTAAAGTTTAGTTTCTTGGAAATGAGGTATATAATACATGAAAACTTAAAACATTTTTTTCAATCCACTTAAATACATCCTCATGGGTTTATCCTAAGTAAATTTAATACATATAATATCCTAGGGACATATATCAAAGGAAATGGGTGAGCATGAGGCCCGGTAAGGGAAACAGTTTACATGTGATCATGAAGAATATCAATAAGAACATGAGTAATATCATTATGGAATGACAAAGGGAACATGAGGCATATCAAAATAAAAATAACATGAAACATTACATGTAAATATGGATACAACATTTAAATGATACATTCATAATCATATCACCATGTTTTTTCACCAGTGTTTTGTCACCAGTGTTTTATAAATAAAAATTACCAAGGTTATTCACCAAGGTATCGTAAAACATGTCATCTATAATGTAACACCCCAAGATTTTATAGTGTGTTATTTCTTCAAAACAATTCAATAACTTTCACTACACGCAACACCAAGTTCAATTGCACCATGACTTACCAAACAAGCTGTTCAAAAGAGGTTATGAATAGTGTTAACTAAATTTTAAACTTTATATAATCCTTATAATTTTAGAATCCATATTATGAGTTTCTTAGACATAATGTAAGAACAAATTCATTTTCAGTATTTCACTTTTACCAAATTTTAATAGTGAACCCTTTTTAGATACTATATTTTAAACTTTTTGACTAAATGGGGACATCAAAAATTTAAAATGAAACATCTCAAGCTTCCACGGTACGCTAGCGTGTGTTGTACGCAACACCGAGTTCTAACACACCGTAACCAATCAAACTAGCCGCTATGAATAGTAATACCTAATTTTTGAAATTATATATATTTTATATTTGAAAATGGACTTTATTTTTGGATTCGGAATATCGAATTTATCCTAAGGTGAAATTTTGGTACATTTCGGATAACTTTCATATTTTGATGAATAGTGAAAATTACTAAATTTTAATTAAAAACAACTTTTTTAATCAAAATAATTAATAGTGATAAATTATGAATTTGAGTGGTTTTAAAGTATATTTAGAATATATTTTTACCATTTAATATAATGTTGGTCATTGGACATAATTTTACAATTAAACCGAACATAAACGAGTGTCAATCTTTTGATAGTTATTATCTCTTAAAAACACGCTTTTTGTTTTGACAGCGGGAATTAATTTTAAATTAATTTCTGCCACTTCTGTGTTTTGAATTTAGAAAAATGGATTCCATATTTGGAATCAGGATGTTCAAATTGTGTAAATAGGTAACTTTTATTTTTAGACATTTTGAATAATTACTGCGGTAAATATTTTATTTACCATGGTTAAGGGTAAATCCGGTAAATAAGGGTTAAAAAATAATATTATAATAATACTAAATTACCCTAAAACGTGTCTTAACCCTATTGGTTGATAAATGGTCGACCATGGGAATCTTTGGGTCTATTTTGGGACCCCATGGATCCACTTGTAAGTGATAATGACACTTTATTTTAATTAAGTTAAAATGAATACAAAAATGACACAAGCATATATCTTTTAAGAAAAACAATTGTTACATAGGGTTATATATGTTGGATTTTAGATTATAAATATTAATTATAAAGCTAAAAAGATTTCCTACATAATGATATTTTATTTATAATTTGTAGACATTAAATAATTTATTTTATTTATGACACAATGATGATGCAGTAATTACTATAATAGTGAAAAAATTAAAATAATTGATATTATAAATACCCAAAAAATATAATATGAAACTTTTAATGAATTAAACTAATTTTCTAGGATAATATGATATATTAGGATTGATATAATTTACTTTTTTCTAAGTAATCAATCTGTTATGAGTTTCACAAAAATCAACTATTGAATAGTGTCAAAATTGACATAAAAGAGTTCTTAAAACAAATATTATATTATTAATTGATATTAAAGTCCTAAAAATCTAAGGTTCGGCCAAGCGACTTATATCAGGATAGGTTCATCATTACTGGACCACTTGGGGGTCTCTTGGATGTATATAGTAAGTTTATTAACCATATTATATAAAAATACAAAGAGACATTGTAAAAGTGAAACTAATTAACTTAGAGTTAATACTTAAAGATAAGGTTAATATAAGTACCCAAACCTGTCTAAATTCTATTGGTTGAGTGGTTTTCGACCTATCCCCACCTTAGCCTTTGAATAGTCAACTTTGGAGCCATTAGAAACCGAATATGAATTTATTATAAATTAATATTTCTAGCTTTTCCAAAGGTGCCCCTCACCCCTCTTATAAAAGGGCACTCCTCCTTCTCATTTCTTCACACCTTCAAAGCCTTTTGGTTCGGCCAAAATCAGCCCAAATACTCTCCCAACATCCCTCACTACAACCTAGAGGCCTTAGTTTGATCGGAAAGCCAACCTAAGGAGCCCTTTTGATCAAATCAAAAGGAAGAACCCGAAGAAGAGGTAATGATTTCACCACCCTTTTCTAAGTTCATTTCTTCTTCCACTTCTTCTTCCTTTGTTCTTACCATTCTAAAATAATAACTCTAGTATCTCACATATACTGTGATGTTATTATAAGTATGGTACAACCATATTCAGTATTCTATCCACCCTTTGAATAACATGTCACCATACGTGCGTACGTACGGCTTACCGTCTCCACGTCGTGGTGTAATTGTTATTCAATATAATATTATTTGGATGGGTATAATAATGATGTGTAACTCATGTAAATAATAAATATAACATGTTAATGATTCTGTATATATGATATACCATCCATTTATATATTATTTTAATATCAAAAGAATGATATTGTCGCTCGTGCGTACGTACGGACTACCGTCTCCACGAACGCGATGAGATTCATTCTCCATCGTATCCATTCAAGTATAATTATCATTTGATGATTTAAAAATGATGTTTAAGGACTGGATATCATTCTGGATATGAATAAGATACAACAACCATGGCTTATGTAACAAAACATATAAAAGAAAATGAGTAAGTTAACTCCCGAAACGACGATAATTCTAAGATATTATTAACAAATCAATGTTAAAAGATCATATATGATATCATATTAATATATATGATTATTGTATAATTTAATAACAAATATTTCACCATTATACAGGAGGTTAACCTACCCCAACCAAGGAAAAGTACAAGGTAAGGGTTATTTCACAATCTCTTCATTATCCGAGGTTGTTTATACGTAATAATCTACTGGGATATCTTTATCATCCACATCCATGTTTCTTAAAAATGTATTTCAAAACATTTTTACTATTTACAAGAATATGGGTTAAAGTAATTTATACCCTTGTTTGACTTTTTATAAGAGGTTTATAAAGGAATCATTCCGTATTTTTCAAAACAAGGTCCTTTTTAACCTTTTCGACAGAATTGAGGTAAGAATGTTTTTTTTAACTTATACGGCGGGTGCGGTTATTTTGCGCCGTTATAAAATCTTCAAATCTTTCCTTACAAGCTTATAAGAATATTTTCAAAGAAAATGTTTTATTTTATATGGATCTTAAATGATTTCAAAATAAAAGGATATATTTCTTTAAAAAAAAATTTGATTTCATCTACGTCAACATCCTTTGATGGATTTTAAGATTATTTGAAGTTGATTTATTATGATACAAAACTTCTATATTGTATTGAAGGTTTTGTGATATGTTTGACTATGGATGTGATATTTTTATACCATTCATAGTTTATGGTGAAATTATTGACATTTCGTATGCTAGTTTTAATACGAATGTTTATGTTATGTTTAAACCTTTTCATATGGGAATGCATTGGACTTAATAAGTGACGGGTGGAGCCCGCTATAGCTCCTCGATGCGTCGGTAGGTCTCATGAGACAAACTAGTGTCTTGGCACAAGGCCTTGACAAAATCTTATTTGTATTCTTGGCACGAGGCCTTGACTATGTGGTTATGATAGTCTGGCATTATGCATTCCAACATTATGAAAGTGGTTATTGATTTTTTCATGTGATTATTTGATTAGTAGAATATCCATGTGAATAAGTAAATGGAATTATTTCATTTTACTTTTGCCATACTATGTTGATGTTAAAGTTTAAAAGGCTTTTGTTTTAGTAATGCATTGCCTTAAATGTTTATTCTTAGTTATGAAAGTTTCCGCTATATTGTTATCCTTACTGGGCATTTGAGCTCACCCCTTTTCTATGTTTTATTTTTCCCAGGATGTGAAGAAGTAAGTTATGAATGACCTGCAGGGATTTTATGAGGGGTTAATAGTGTGGATTGTGGAAACATTGTGTTGTTGTAGTAGTTTTTCATTTTATGATGTAATGTAAACCTTATGAATATATCTAGTGTTTCCAAGGCTACTAAACCAATCGGTCTTTCGAGATTTGATCTTTCTTGTGATCATGCCAATGTTATGTAATAATGCACCGACTCTGGGTAAATGGGGTTGGGGCGTTACAGTTGGTATCAAAGGAAGTTTAGTACAAACCTTGGAAACTATATTTAGATAAACTCTGATTAGAGCACGTAGACCTAAGATGAACTTTGAGGATTAGTATAGAAGAACTTCCTAGAATTTTGGTATTGTAGAGATTTTGTGAGTTTTCCGAGCAATACATCCCTGTCTGGATACGAGCAGGTAGAGGCGGCTCTGGCACAGATGTACCTAGGGGTAAAATCCGAAAACACCGCTTTGAGCTAGACTCGAACGGGAACTGGTGCACGACAACGGGCCTTGCTGCACTCTTGGTTACGACACTCCCGGGGGATATGCTTAGGATAATTCTCATTTTCTTTACAAACCATTATGAAGGGTTTATGAGTATATACATCCTCAAAGGAAACATTTTTATGATTATGGATTATATCCATAAATATTTCAATTTATGTTATGTGTTTTATAAGTATGGGATTATGTATTTTGATTCATAAACTGATCTAGTTTATGCCATTGTTTAGAAATGGTGCCCAGTAGAAGGAATGAGAACTCCAGAAATGCACATGATCCAAAGAGAAGGAAGGATCATATCTTTCATGGTCTTAAGCTAGAATTTATAAGAGAAATAGTCTCCCATGTATTATCATCATATGAAGAAATAATATCATGTGTTGATAAGATAAGTAAAGAGTTTACTGAGTCCTATGGCTTTGAAGGGAATCAAGAGAAGAAAAGGATGGAAGAGAGAAAGATGGATAAAGGGAAAAGGGAAAAGAAGAATTTTCCCATATGTGGTAACTGTGGAAAGAAACACCCTGTAACTTGCCTGAAAGGAATGGGAGTTTGTTATAAGTGTGGAGGAAAAGGGCACAAAGTACGTGACTGCAAGGGTAAGAAAATAGTTTTAAATGTACAATGCTTCATTTGCAAGGAGTTTGGACACTACGCGAACCTATGCCCCAGTCATCAGACTATGCCGCAAATGATGCTATTGGATAATAATCAAGTTATGATACTACCACAGATGAAGAGGAATGATTAGAGTTCTTATGTTGATTATGTCAATTGAGTGTTGTATCAACAATGTACTTGTTATAATAATTATGGAGTATATAAGGATTGTACTGCAGTACTATTTCATTAAGGACTTGAGATTGTGTGGAAAAAAGAAAAGTGACTCAATAGCAGGTTAAATTTTCGGAAAATATATGGTTGAGAGAAAGATAAACCATAATATGGTTCTGATACCGAGGTAGTGATTTTAGAATAATACATGATTGATTTGGATAAATTATATTGGATATTATTGACTACCCTGGAACTGATTAATGATTTGTATATTCCATCATTGTTGGGGTTTAAAACATTTTTGGATTAATGAAGTGTATCCAGCTTTCTATATGGAATAAGGGAGCATGAATGTAATCAATAAGGAATATGGTAATTCAGGATGTTTCGGTGTATTAAAAGAATACATGATGAAGGTATTCATATGCTATTACGGGGTAAAAAGGTTCTACATTATGTTTACCTTACTTATAAATGTTGGACTATGAGTTTGGATAGAAGTATTTTGGATAGTTCTAGTTTGGATTATTTTGGATTGCCATAAAAGGACAACCCGGAGGTCGGGCGGCAACCCGTCGCGTCCGGCAAGGCTGCGAGACTTGAACCCGCAACCGAAGGGCGACAAGGGTGTATCACCTACCACTAGCCCACGAGATGTCCTGGATTAAATAATGTAGTTTTTATTAAAAGATCTTGTAGATGAATTATAAATTCGTTTATTTTGGAACCCTATACGAATAGTGTAAATAGAATTTTTTTTTACATTCTATTATCTTTTAGAGTGAAAGATGAGTTTATGGTAGAAATTTATTAATGGGTAAAATTCTAATTATAAAGTAAGTATATCTCCTTATTATCTTATCCAATCTCATAAATAAATTCCTCAACATTAATAATAGAAACTTAGAACAAAAATGTTGTCCTAGATGGTACCTTAAATCATCACAAATTTATGGCTTTGGGATTGTTGGCCTTTTCATAGCCATGTTCTCTACCACTCTCCATCAGATAATTGATGGTTATATTTCTCTTCCATATCCATATTTTCCTACATGGAACCCTAGTATGTGTTACTTTCGGTAATCTTCATACTTTCCACTCTTTATTTTAAATAGAGGCCTCATTAATTCATTTTTCGATGTGGGATTTCAACTAAGATATTTTGAAATGTCAAAAATGTGTTGTCCCAATACCATATATTTTTTTGAACCGATGGTACTTCAAATCATCATGGATTGATGAGTTTAAGGACCTCAATTTTATACTTGTTTGTGATTGATGACCTCAATCACTACCTATAAATATTTACGTTTTTCCTCCAATTATATGTCTCTAATTGCCACCAATTTTCTCCTAATCGAGATCATAATTTGGTGGTGACCCTTTAATTTCTCTTTTCCTCATATTAAGACTAAATTTTAGTAACCCAATTTCCAATGTGGGTTTTCCCACAAATATATTTTCTACTTTCAACCTTTTATTTTCGAAGAACAATTTCAAATTGCGAGGACGCAATTTATTTAAGGAGGGGAGAATGTAACACCCCAAGATTTTATAGTGTGTTATTTCTTCAAAACAATTCAATAACTTTCACTACACGCAACACCAAGTTCAATCGCACCATGACTTACCAAACAAGCTGTTCAAAAGAGGTTATGAATAGTGTTAACTAAATTTTAAACTTTATATAATCCTTATAATTTTAGAATCCATATTATGAGTTTCTTAGACATAATGTAAGAACAAATTCATTTTCAGTATTTCACTTTTACCAAATTTTAATAGTGAACCCTTTTTAGATACTATATTTTAAACTTTTTGACTAAATGGGGACATGAAAAATTTAAAATGAAACATCCCAAGCTTCCACGGTATGCTAGCGTGTGTTGTATGCAACACCGAGTTCTAACACACCGTAACCAATCAAACTAGCCGCTATGAATAGTAATACCTACTTTTTGAAATTATATATATTTTATATTTGAAAATGGACTTCATTTTTGGATTCGGAATATCAAATTTAGCCTAAGGTGAAATTTTGGTACATTTCAGATAACTTTCATATTTTGATGAATAGTGAAAATTACTAAATTTTAATTAAAAACAACTTTTTTAATCAAAATAATTAATAGTGATAAATTATGAATTTGAGTGGTTTTAAAGTATATTTAGAATATATTTTTACCATTTAATATAATGTTGGTCATTGGACATAATTTTACAATTAAACCGAACATAAACGAGTGTCAATCTTTTGATAGTTATTATCTCTTAAAAACACGCTTTTTGTTTTGACAGCGGGAATTAATTTTAAATTAATTTCTGCCACTTCTGTGTTTTGAATTTAGGAAAATGGATTCCATATTTGGAATCAGGATGTTCAAATTGTGTAAATAGGTAACTTTTATTTTTAGACATTTTGAATAATTACTGCGGTAAATATTTTATTTACCCTGGTTAAGGGTAAATCCGGTAAATAAGGGTTAAAAAATAATATTATAATAATACTAAATTACCCTAAAACGTGTCTTAACCCTATTGGTTGATACATGGTCGACCATGGGAATCTTTGGGTCTATTTCGGGACCCCATGGATCCACTTGTAAGTGATAATGACACTTTATTTTAATTAAGTTAAAATGAATACAAAAATAACACAAGCATATATCTTTTAAGAAACACAATTGTTACATAGGGTTATATATGTTGGATTTTAGATTATAAATATTCATTAGAAAGCTAAAAATATTTCCTACATAATTATATTTTATTTATAATTTTTAGACATTAAATAATTTATTTTATTTATGACACAATGATGATGCAGTAATTACTATAATAGTGAAAAAATTAAAATAATTGATATTATAAATACCCAAAAAAATATAATATGAAACTTTTAATGAATTAAACTAATTTTCTAGGATAATATGATATATTAGGATTGATATAATTGACTTTTTTCGAAGTAATCAATCTGTTATGAGTTTCACAAAAATCAACTATTGAATAGTGTCAAAATTGACATAAAAGAGTTCTTAAAACAAATATTATATTATTAATTGATATTAAAGTCCTAAAAATCTAAGGTTCGGCCAAGAGACTTATATCAGGATAGGTTCATCATTAATGGACCACTTGGGGGTCGCTTGGATGTATATAGTAAGTTTGTTAACCATATTATATAAAAATACAAAGAGACATTGTAAAAGTGAAACTAATTAACTTAGAGTTAATACTTAAAGATAAGGTTAATATAAGTACCCAAACCTGTCTAAATTCTATTGGTTGAGTGGTTTTCGACCTATCCCCACCTTAGCCTTTGAATAGTCAACTTTGGAGCCATTAGAAACCGAATATGAATTTATTATAAATTAATATTTCTAGCTTTTCCAAAGGTGCCCCTCACCCCTCTTATAAAAGGGCACTCATCCTTATCATTTCTTCACACCTTCAAAGCCTTTTGGTTCGGCCAAACTCTGCCCAAATACTCTCCCAACATCCCTCAATACAACCTAGAGGCCTTAGTTTCATCATAAAGCCAACCTAAGGAGCCCTTTTGATCAAATCAAAAGGAAGAACCCGAAGAAGAGATAATGATTTCACCACCCTTTTCTAAGTCCATTTCTTCTTCCACTTCTTCTTCCTTTGTTCTTACCATTATAAAATAATAACTCCAGTATCTCACATATACTGTGATGTTATTATAAGTATGGTACAACCATATTCAGTATTCTATCCACCCTTTGAATAACATGTCACCATACGTGCGTACGTACGGCTTACCGTCTCCACGTCGTGGTGTAATTGTTATTCAATATAATATTATTTGGATGGGTATAATAATGATGTGTAACTCATGTAAATAATAAATATAACATGTTAATGATTCTGTATATATGATATACAATCCATTTATATATTATTTTAATATCAAAAGAATGATATTGTCGCTCGTGCGTACGTACGGACTACCGTCTCCACGAACGCGATGAGATTCATTCTCCATCGTATCCATTCAAGTATAATTATCATTTGATGATTTAAAAATGATGTTTAAGGACTGGATATCATTCTGGATATGAATAAGATACAACAACCATGGCTTATGTAACAAAACATATAAAAGAAAATGAGTAAGTTAACTCCCGAAACGACGATAATTCTAAGATATTATTAACAAATCAATGTTAAAAGATCATATATGATATCATATTAATATATATGATTCTTGTATAATTTAATAACAACTATTTCACCATTATACAGGAGGTTAACCTACCCCAACCAAGGAAAAGTACAAGGTAAGGGTTATTTCACAATTTCTTCATTATCCGAGGTTGTTTATACGTAATAATCTACTGGGATATCTTTATCATCCACATCCATGTTTCTTAAAAATGTATTTCAAAACATTTTTACTATTTACAAGAATATGGGTTAAAGTCATTTATACCCTTGTTTGACTTTTTATAAGAGGTTTATAAAGGAATCATTCCGTCGTTTTCAAAACAAGGTCCTTTTTAACCTTTTCGACAGAATTGAGGTAAGAATGTTTTTTTTAACTTATACGGCGGGTGCGGTTATTTTACGCCATTATAAAATCTTCAAATCTTTCCTTACAAGCTTATAAGAATATTTTCAAAGAAAATGTTTTATTTTATATGGATCTTAAATGATTTCAAAATAAAAGGAGATATTTATTTAAAAAAAAAATTTATTTCATCTGCGTCAACATCCTTTGATGGATTTTAAGATTATTTGAAGTTGATTTATTATGATACAAAACTTCTATATTGTATTGAAGGTTTTGTGATATGTTTGACTATGGATGTGCTATTTTTATACCATTCATAGTTTATGGTGAAATTATTGACATTTCGTATGCTAGTTTTAATATGAATGTTTATGTTATGTTTAAACCTTTTCATATGGGAATGCATTGGACTTAATAAGTGACGGGTGGAGCCCGCTATAGCTCCTCGATGCATCGGTAGGTCTCATGAGACAAACTAGTGTCTTGGCACAAGGCCTTGACAAAATCTTATTTGTAGTCTTGGCACGAGGCCTTGACTATGTGGTTATGATAGTCTGGCATTATGCATTCCAACATTATGAAAGTGGTTATTGATTTTTTCATGTGATTATTCGATTAGTAGAATATCCATGTGAATAAGTAAATGGAATTATTTCATTTTACTTTTGCCATACTATGTTGATGTTAAAGTTTAAAAGGCTTTTGTTTTAGTAATGCATTGCCTTAAATGTTTATTCTTATTTATGAAAGTTTCCGCTATATTGTTATCCTTACTGGGCATTTGAGCTCACCCCTTTTCTATGTTTTATTTTTCCCAGGATGTGAAGAAGTAAGTTATGAATGACCTGCAGGGATTTTATGAGGGGTTAATAGTGTGGATTGTGGAAACATTATGTTGTTGTAGTAGTTTTTCATTTTATGATGTAATGTAAAACTTATGAATATATTTAGTGTTTCCAAGGCTACTAAACCAATCGGTCTTTCGAGATTTGATCTTTCTTGTGATCATGCCAATGTTATGTAATAATGCACCGACTCTGGGTAAATGGGGTTGGGGCGTTACATATAAAGATTAAATTATTTACCCAATTCATTAGAGTGGTATAATGGTGAAATATTAATATTTATTAATTAATTTGATCCAAATATATATTAATAAAATATTTCATAAATAACCGATGGAGAATAAATAAAGGGTTTCTTATCAAAATTATGATGTTTCAAAAGTGCTTAAAGACATGATCATTATGACATTTTTAACCCATGGAAAGAGAATGCGGGTTTCATGTATGTTAATCCATGAATAAAATAAATAATATTTAAACATAGTTTAATACTTATGTAAAATAAATAGGTTTGGCTATTCATAGAAATAAAATAAAAGATAATTTATTAAGTAGAGAGAGAAATTTTAAAGAGTAAATTCGGAAGAATAACGGGTACAAAAGTTTGTTTTTAGAAAAGGGTAAAATGAGAGGGGACTATGGTCTCCCATTGATATAGCATAATTTTTAATTGATTTTATGGTAAAAAATGGTAATAAATGAGAGTAACTATAACATTTATAAGATATGTAAAAAAAGATTATTGAATTAAACAGAAAGTATGGATAATTCTCAAACCTTGAAGAGTTACTCATATATCTTGAGGAATGAAACCTTGGGGTATTGAGGAATTATTAAAGGGACTACTTGGGAGGTAAAAACACCATATATTTGTTGATTATGGAATTTTATTTAAAGTAACTGAATAAATGGGTGTGTATTTATAGGAAAATCAGAGGATTTGTTTAAGAATTTCCAAATATAGGCCTTATAAATCAAGGTTGTAGAAAATGAAAACCCATTGGCTTACCCGTGGTTTTTTCCCATGGTTTTAGAAATTTGGGTCATATTTTATGTTTTTTTACCCACAATAACCGATAATAATTTTTTTATTACATCTTTTGGCATGTAAATTTAAAGTTTCTATAAAATAATGTTTTTAAAATTAAATTCTCCATTTTAGACTTCTGAAAGTAACTTAAAGGTTGGGAAATTGATTAAAATATATTAAAATAATTTATATTAATAAAATAAAATATTTTGGGTCATTAATTTTGGTTAATTAATTATTTGATCATTATGAAATAATTATGAAGTAATTAAACATACTGATAACCTCAAACTGTATTTTTACTATCCATGGAAAATATAGTATTTTAGAAAATTCTCCTAAATTTACCCTAAACTAATTTTAATGTGATGATTTAAAAATGATGTTTATTTTATTATAATAAATATTTAAATATGATAATTTAACTTTTAAATATAAAAAACCTTATTTATAAAAAAATAGTGGGTTGTAATGTATAGTCAAATTTCTACCACCTAAAAAGTTCCAAAGAAATAATAAAATTATTTATCATTTCTATTTAATAAAAAAATTAACATACTATTTAATTTAAACAAATATTATTCAAAATACCTTAATTTTTAAAAATTTATATTTTTTTGGAAAAGTACAATTTATGTCTGAAAAAAAATCATTTTTTTTAAATTTGTCTCAATTGAACATATATTTTATTAAGGAAAACTATTTTTAAAATAAAATTTATGGAATAAAAAATTTATTTATAGAAAGTAATTACACATTAAGTAACTAAGGTAGGGACATGTAACCCCGTATAACACCCACATACGACCTAATAGTATGGTGTGTGATGGTGATAGATACATGGGGTGGATTGGCTAACATCAACCGAGTGGTAATTTCCACTAATTTGAGCAGCTCCCGTATGTGATTTTGTTCAATCTTCACTTGTTGAAGCTCGACTTGGTCTTGGTTAAAGGAAAATCCCAGTGACATTACCTCTTTCCAAAGTTATAACAAATGGTATTCATACAAAAAGACTCTACTGGTTGAGTTCATCCCTTATCCTTTCTACATTAATCATAATTTGTAATTTTTACTTATAAACACTAATTATAACGTTAAAATTATTACCAAGAGTATAGTTTCATAGGGTCATATTGACTGATGGTCATATTACAATCGAATATTTAAGGTCACATTTCCCTTCATACTCACTTCATTATTAAATAGATGTGGTTCTGTTTTGTATAATATAATATAACACACATTTTCTCAGGAAACAAATATATTTTTAAAAGTCTAGGTTGTTACATTCTCTCCCTTAAGAAATTTCATCCCAAAAATTTCAACTTATTCTCTCATTTGACAAAAGGTGTGGGAACTTCTGTCTCAATGTTTTCTATAGATCCCACGCCACTTATCAATATTTATAGTTCCTTCATAACACTTTGATGAGGTGGGTAGTATTGTTATGTAGAACATTGTCTCTACAGTCCAAGATCTCCACCAGTTGTTCCTCATAGGAGAGTTCATGTTCCAATTGTACCACCTCTAGATTTAGTACAAGTGAGGGATCAGGTATGTAATTTCTCTAGAGAGATACATGGAATAAATCATAGACTTTATTAAGATTTGGTGGAAGTGAAATCCAATAAGCCACTACTCCTGTGTGATCAATGATTTCATAGGGGTCATTACACCTAGTGCTAAGATTCCCTTTCCTCCCAAACCACATGACTCTCTTCCATGGTTATATTCAAAGAAAGACTTTTTTTCTAACATCATACACAAATTTCCCTTCAACAGTTGTCATCATAGCTCTTATGTCGACTCTGAGAAGCTTTTATATGTTTTTTGAGGGAATGGAACTTTTCGTTCATCTCTTTCACAAGATCATGCCCAATCATCTTTCTCTCACTAACTTAATTACTAAAAGCATGATTTTTACATCACTTCCCTTAAAGAGCTTCATATGGATACATTTGAATAATTGAGTAAAAGATGTTTTTGTATGATAACTCAAATAATGGGTGGTGTTGATTTCATCCACCATTAAATTCCAGTGAGAAATCTCTCATTATGTCCTTAAGTATCTGATAGTCCTTTCAGATTGTCCAATAGTTTGGGGTTAATAGGTCATACTGAAATTCAATTCAGTATTCAAATAATGTTGAATAATTATCCATAATTTAGATGTGAACCTTTTATAATTATTAGAAATGATTGAAATTGGCACCCCATGTAGCCTCTCAATTTACTTCACATATATCATAGAAAGTTGGTCAAGAGATAAATCTTCCCTAATAGTGATAAAATTGGAAGTCATTGTGATTCTTTCCATTATACCCCAAATCACATTATTTCCTTTTGATTTGCAAGGGATACTAGTGACAAATTCCAAAGTGATATTGTCCCACTTCTATGTTGGTAGGGGTTGTGGTTGTAATACCCCTTTAGAAATTTATCACTCTGCATTCACTTGTTGACACACCAAGAACATTTTAGTATATTATGAATCCTCCCTTTTCATATTAACCCACCAAAAATGATCATAAAGTTACCTATACATTTTAGTGCTTTCATGATGTATAGATAATGTAGATCTATAAGCTTCATCCATCAGTACTTTCTTTATCTAAAGAATAGATGGAACACATATACTTGTAATAAATTTCAATACACCTTCTTGATAAAAATTGAAATTAGGAAACTTCTAATTATTCACATAGTATATCTTCTTCTGTAAAAAAGGATCTTCTATTTGATATTTCTTTATCTTCTCTAGTAATGATGGTTAAGAAATCATTTGGGATAGGATTAATTATGTACCTTCCCTTGGGATTCCCATGTCCATCCTTATTAGGTCCTGGATCTATATATCTCCTTGAATCCTCATCATTATCAACACAACAGGGTCTTTCCTACTTAATGCATCAGTGAATTTGTTTTCTCTTCCGGGTGATAATTAATTGAACAGTCGTAGTCTTTTAGGATTTCCAACCAACTCCTTTGTCTAATTTTCAATTCATTTTGGGTAAATATATACATAAAATTTTGGTGGTTTGTGTATATATCACATTTCTCTCCATAAAGATAGTGCCTCCATATTTTTAGAGAAAAAAATAACCATATCTAGCTCAAGGTCATGTGTTGGACAATTATTCTCATGAGGATTTAACTATTAAGATACATAAACAATCAGCTTATCATTTTTCATGAAAAATCACCCAAGACCTTTCATAGATGAATCAATTTAAATAAAAAATCCTTCTCTGATAAAGAATAGATTTAATATAGGTATAGTAACCAATCTATTATTTAGTTCATAGAAACATTATTCACACTCATTTTTCTAGATGAACTAAGATTATTTTCAAGTTAATTTGGTTAGTGGATTAGAAATCCGTAAAAAAATTCCCAAACCTCCAATATTATCCTACTAAACCAAAGAAACTATTAATCTCATTTAATATTGTAGGATGAGTCTACTCCTATAAAACCTTTTTCTTGGTAGGGTCAACTAGGAGTCCTTCATTGTTTACAATGTTCCCCAAGAATGAAACTTATTATAGCCAAAATTTACATTTTTGAATTTTCAAAATAATCTATCCTTCCTCAAATTTTTCAATATAACCCTTAAATTATCCACATAATCCTAAATAATTTTGTAATATATCAGAATATCATCAATAAAAATTTAAAAATATTTATCATGGTAGTCCTTAAAGACTCTATTAATCAAATCCATAAATATAGAAGGATAATTATTCAAGATAAAGGGAATAATAACAAAGTCATAATGACCATGTCTTGATTGAAAGGAAGCCTTTGGAATATCATCTTTCTTCACCCTCAATTAATGGTAACTATATCAAAGATTAATATTGTAAATGAATTTTTTCCTATGAAACTGGTCAAATAAATCATCAATCCTTAGTAGAGGGTACTTGTTATTTAATATGATCCCATTAATTTCTTTGTAATAAATGCATAGTCACATTGATTAATCCTTCTTATTCACAAATATAATAGGTGATCCCCAAGGAGACACACTTTTTTAGATAAATCCCTTCTCCAAAACATCTGGAATTTGTTTCTTTAATTCCTCTAGCTCCAAATTTTCCATTATATACAAGGACTTTGATATCAGCTTCGATCACAGTATGAGTTCAATGGAGAACTCTACCACTCTTTATAAGGGGGTCCATGTAACGCTTCAAGAAATATGTCAATGTATTCCTAAATTATGGGAACATTTTCTATTATTATATATTCATTTACTTTTTCCTCTTCACTGATCATCCCATAAATAAGGTTAAGGGGTGATTTTTTACAAAGCTTGGGTTTAGATATCCCTCATTTGAAAATGACTATAATTTTTCCATTAAAGACTAATGAAATTTCCTTATTTCGGTATTTGATATTTAAATTATACTTTGAGATTCGGTCTATACCTAGTATAGATTTAATTTACACCATATGAATGAATATTATATTTTCTATCAGATTGTACTCCCCAAAGTTAATACTGGAGTTTCTATACACTATTGATACTAGGATAATCCCTCCAAGAGTCTTGACTAATAATTATACTTCTAGAAGTTAAAGGATTTATTCTATATTCATTTAAAACTTGGATAAAATAATGTAATGAGTATAACTATATTCAAACAAATTACTTTCATGATTTGAGAGAACAATGAGAGTACCTGTGACCACATTATTTGGAGCTTCTACTACAGTCGTCGTGATAGAAAATTCCCAACCTTTATCCCTTTGAAAATGATAAGGTTGATGGTAATTCCCCTCTATTATCATCTAATTTGGATAGTGATTGAAAAAGTTCCCAAGATATACGCACTTGAAGCATTAAAAATCAAGTTGGGCTTGTACCATCTTCCCTTTATTTTTTTTGTTGAGAAGTTGAGACTTCACCTCATTGTGATAGTTATGAGCTATATGTCCATATTTTCCACACTTGTAACATTTCCCTCTCTCAATCAATTAGTTTCCCAAATGATTCTACCCACATTTGTGGCATGTGGGAAGTTACACTTTCTTTCTACCCCTTCCATGATCAAAGTTCATCCCTAAGTTTTTCTATATTGATATATTCTTTTCATTCAATATATGTGACCATTGTGTCTCTCTGAACTCCAGTTCAAAATTGATAGAACTCTTCACTATCTACTCATAGATTTCATTGTCTCAATTAAGTATATTACTCCATATATGAGGACTTATTCCACCAAATAATTTATCAATATTCCCCTAAGGATCCATAACAAAGCTAGAGGTGTATCAAGAAAGACTTATAAAGTTATTCTCATAGCTTCCCACCAATTAAATTTCTTTATTCTAAAATTATATAAATTCCTTATCCATTTTTATTCTCACATAATGAGGGGAAAATTTATTGAGAAAGATTCCCCTGAACTCTTCCCACTCCATAGAATCAATCTCCCTACTTGATTTTGGTTTTTAATCAGTTTACACCACTGATTAGCTTCTCCTTTTAATAGGTATACTGCCAGGGTAACTTTCTCTTGCTTTGAATAGAAGAGTATAGAAAAGATCTTTTCTATATATCTTATAGATTATTTAGAAATCAATCGATTGGTAGATCCACTGAAATAAGGTGTTCATTGATGCATAAAGGAATCAATAGAAAATTGTTACCTTTGAGGTGAATCTAGTATCTTGACTTGATTAAAGTTATTAATCATAACTCAAGATAGTGGATTCATCATTCTCGTGAATTTTTTCATTCTAGATTCTATTGGAGGGTCATCAGGGCATCATCCGTTACACACATCATTTATATAGTTCCTCTTATTTCCCACTATTTTCAAAAAGAAGAAAAACATAGTGAGAAATGTGTTTACTTTAAGAATATTATAATTATAATGAAATTTTATGTCTTAAAAAATCATGCTTAAATATGTTATTATCTAACAACAAATAAATTTTCTATATATGATTTATAATGGTTCATATAAATCTTGTGATTAACCAAACATATCCCTCAATAGTGTCAAACCAGGAGTGCAGCAAGGCCTGTTATCATCCACCAGTTCTCATTTGATTCTATCTCCAAGTGATGTTTTTGGGTTATACCCCTAGATATATTTGTGCCAAAGCCACATCAACTTGTTCTTATCTAGACTAGGATTTATTTTCTCATAAACCACTTCCTAATACTTCACTAAAATACTATGATGTTTTTCTATATTTAAAATTTTCTCTGGAGCTCTTCCTAAAGTTTTCATATCTTAATTTCCACAAATAACTGAACCATACTTTGATACCAACTATGGAATCCCACTATTTTATTACATAACTTTTCATTATAGGGTACATACTGAGGATCTTTTAATGTTTAGTTTCTTCAAAATAAGGTATATAATACTTTAAAACTTAAAAAATTATTCTAAATCTACTTGAATATATCCTCATGGGTTTTAATATATACATTTATTGTATTTAATATTCTAGGGACATACATCAAAGGAAAGGGGTGAGCATGAGGCCCAATAAGAGAAAGATTTTACATGTGATCATGAGGAATATCAATAAGAACATGAGGAATATCATTGTGGAATGAGAAAGGGAACATGAGAAATATCATAATAAAAAGAACATTAAACATAACATTGAAATTTGGATACAATATTTATATGATACATTCATAATCATATCAACAATGTTTGTCACCAGGGTGTCATAAATGAAAATTACCAAGGTTATTCACCAAGGTATCATAAAACATGTCACCTCTAGAGATTAAATTCTTTACCCAATGAATTGGATTTCTTTCAAGTTGAACCATTAATATTTATTTATCAATTTTATCCATGTATATATTATTCACAAATTTCATAAATATCTTATGGAGAATAAATAATTAGTTTCTTATCAAAATTAAGGTGTTTCAAAAGTGCTTAAAGACATTATCATTATGTCATTTTTTACAAATGAAAAGGGAATGTGGGTTTAATCTATATTAATACCCAAATAAAATAAATAATTTTTACATATAGGTTAATACCCTTGGAAAATAAATAGGTTTTTTTATTAACAAAAATAAAATAAAATACAACTTCTTATGTAGACAGAGAAATTTGAAGGAGTAAATTCGGCGGCATTAAGGCTATAAAATATAGTTTTTAAAAAGGGGTAAAATGGTAGGGGAAAAGGGTATCCCATTGGTAAAATATAATTTTGTATTGATGATATGATAAAAAAGGGTAATAAAATAGAGTAACCAAAACATTTATAAAAAATATAAAAAGGTTTCTTAAATTGAAGAGAAAAGAAGGATAATTCCCTTACCTTGAAGAGTTACTCCTAGATCTTGAAAAATGGAACCTTAGGGGATTGAGGAAACCTTGGGGGGACTTCTTGGGAGATAAAACCCCCAAAAATAATGTATTATAGATTTTCAGCCAAATTAACTGGATAAATGGGTGGTTATTTATATCAAAAGTAGACGTTTTGTTAGGTAATTTTAAAATATCGGCCTTGAAAATCTAGGTTATGGAAAATGAAAAAACATTGGATTAAACATGTTTTTTTCCAATAATTTATGAAATATGGATCATTTTTTAAGTTATTTTAACACCCAAGAACTTATAATCCTTTTTTATTACTTATTTTGGCATCGAAAGTAATGTTTCCACAAAATAATGTTTTTAAAGTTAATGTTTACATTTTAGACATTGAAAGTAACTTATAGGTTTATAAATTGATTAAAATATATTAAAATACTTATTATTAATAAAATAACACATTTTATGTCTCTTATTGGGATTAATTAATTAGTTAGTCATTATTACATAATTATGAAGTCATTAAACATACCAAAAACCTCAAATATATTTTTTACTATTTATGGAAAAATAAAGTATTTTAGAAAATTCTTATAAATTCACCCTAACCAAATTTTGATGTTCTAATTTCAAAAATGATGTTTATTTTATAATAAAAATTCTTTAAATATGATAATTTTAACTTTTAAATATAAAAATCCTTATTTATAACAAAATAGTGAGTGGTAATGCATAGTTAAATTTCTGACACTTAAAATTTTCCTAAGAAATAATAAAATTATTTTATAATTTATATTTAAAAAAATAATTTTTAACATGATATTTAATTAAAATGAATATTATTAAGAATACCTTAGTTTATTAAAAATTTATATCTTTTCTGAAAATTACAATTTGTGTCTAAAAAATTAAATTTATCAAATTCTTCTCAATTAAATATATATTTTATTAAGAAAAACAATTATTAAAATGGAATTGATGGAATAAAAATTTTATTTATACAAAGGACTTACACATTAATTAACTAAGTTCGGGACACATAACCCCTTATAACACTTACGTATGACCAAAGGGTAATGTTTGTGATGGTGATATATTCATGTGGTGACTCAGATAACATCGACCGAGTGGTAATTTCCACTAACTTGAACTTCTCCCATAGGTGATTTTTTACAAGCTTCACTTGTTAAAAATTGGATTGGGCTTAGTCAAGGGTGAACCCCAAAGATGCTACCTCCCTCCCAAGTTTTAAAAAATGGGATTCATACAGCATAAATCTACTGGTTGAGGTCACCACTTCTCCTTTTTGCATTAATTATCCTTTTTCATTTCTACTTATAAACAATAATTATAACATAAAAATTTTTACCAAGAAAATAGTTTCCAATGATCATATTATGACCAAATCATGATGGTTATAGTTCCCTTTATACTCACTACATTATTAACGAAATATGGTTTTATTGTGTATAATATAATATAACACACATTTTCTTTGGAAACAAATATATTTTAAAAAAATTGGTTCGTTACAAAAGTATTTTTGAGTCTTTGGAAGTAAATGTTTCATCAGAAAAAAGAAGTCAATCAAGGAAAGTATGGTGATTTTGTAGATGATGCAATATTCCTTAGATAATCAATGAAGTGTAATGACTATAAATACTATAGTAATAATCTAAGAAAAAATGTGGAGACTAATAAATTCAAGATCTTAGAGGATAAAATTATAAAGAACTCAAGGAGATCTTTTGATGAAATAGTTGAAGGTGGATAATAAGGTGAAAGTGGAACACATTCAAATACAGAAGTTATAGAAGGTGTGCCTAACATTTAAGTTTCACAAAATGATGATGATTCTGAAGTTAAATTGTAAGAGTAAACCATCACTGAAGAAACTCAACTAGATCCTCATAAGAAAATAAAAATATTTGATGTTAATCTATCCAACATTATTAGGGATTGAAAATCACCTACACAAACTCGGTGTAGTGACATGACCCCAGTAGTCTTATGCAGGTGCCTACTTTATTACATTGGAATAAGATACAAGGAATCATATCCTGAAGGTCAGGATAGTTTATTTGTCTTGATAAACTAGATACATACTTCTGTCTTACATTAAATTTGAATAAAAAATTAGAAAATATTTTTTTGAGAATAACATTATTCCCTCTAGAATGTCTTTATATATAAAACATAGTGCACTTCAAGGATTCCTGATAAATAAAAAAATAAGGGTGAGATCAAATTATTAGTAAGGGTTAAGTACAGTGGAAGATATTATGAATCAATAAAGAATAATCAATATTGAAAAGGTAAATAATTGAAAATATGTGCCATTTAAATAACTTAATAAAGCATAATTGATGTGTAAAGTTAAATAAATTAACATAGATACAATTTAAATAACTTGAATATCATGGTAAGATAATGCGGAATCAATAAGGAAAGGTAAATAACTGGAAAAAAATATTCCATTTGATTAATAAACTGAGAATAAAATGTATCCATAGGAAATATAATAGTAAAAATCTCATGAATAACAATAATAACTAAATTATCAATGAAGTAAATGATTAATTATTAGATATCATGTCTCAGGAACCTGATACCTCTACCGTCAAAATATTTCACAAGAAGGTTTAAAACTATATGTTGAAACCCGTTTAAAGTTAGATTACTCATTTTTCTCATGATACTTACAGATGCATTAAGAGGATAAATAATTCATGGGCCCACCCATCACTCTAGGTCTAAATAATTCCTCATATATAAAATAATCAATTTAATTCATGAATCAATATGTCCTATCATCAAATATCAATATTGAGTATAGGATACATATTTATCAATATTTTTCCAGATAAACAAATGACTTTAAATTTTAAACACCATATTATAAATGATATACGGTTTAAGAAATAAAAATATTTATGCTAAATAAAATGTATATTTAGGGGAAATTTCATGTTTAATGATTACAGTAAAGTGAACATTTTGAGGGAAAGTTGTTTACTACAAAAATGAATCAAGTGAATTTCAATACTATCTTTGGTCAAAATAATTATAAACTATCTAGAGGAAGAATAAGGGTGGTATAAATAAAATATATCCCCAATGAATTATATGTAAAATAAAGTGTTTTTATCTTTTATGAATATAAATACAATAAAAATATCTTTAAAAACATTCTTGAGGAAAATATACTTTTCATTTTGAAAATCACTTTTTAAAAAATAAAAAAATTTGAAAATGATTTTCTTTGAAAATCACTTTTAAAAAATATGGATTTTCAAAATATTAGGAAAAATATTTTATTTAAAAAAAACCTTGTAAACTTTCAAAGTAATCTTCAAATAAATGATGGTCATGTCGGTGGGTAATTGTGTACATGTCATACAGGTTAAAAAGAACATCATTTTTTCACTGTAAAAAGGTTAGAAAAGTGTCTTATTCGGAAAACAACAATAATATTCCTTCGAAAAAAAATTTTAAAAGAAAAAATGGGTAAAAATTTCTTTAAAAAATCATTTTGAAAAGGTTAAAGACATTTTTTGAAACATTTTTAGAAAACATAGTTTTGGAAGAAAACAGATTTCCGACCAAAGAGAGAAATGAAGTCATATTTTCTAAATAAACATTTTCTAAAACATTTTAAGTACCAAAGAGTGAAAAATGGTAACATTACTTGAAAATATCATTAATAACCATATTATTATAAAATTAAAATTATTTACTATAAAATTATCAAATAATTTCCTGGAACTGAAATTCAAGAATAAACAATCTCTATTATAATGGGATTTTAAAATAAACCCTTATAATGATCATAACATTGAAGTGATAATTAATCAATGATTCAATTATATGTATGTAATGTAACTACATGTAAGAAAATTGTAAATAGGAAAATATATATTTGAAATTCATTACACACATATTCTTATAATATCAAATATGATGAATAATTAATATAACCCAATGGAAAGAAATTTAGTTATGAAATTATTTACTATAGGGTAACTTTTAAGTCAAATCACCTTTTATGAAATAATTAAAACTGAAACATAAAATACCATGAATATTGAATTTTTCATGATATTACATGTCAAATGGATAGTATATACACCATATAAAATACATTAGGTGGATAATATTACAATATTACACAATGAAATGAAATTGAGATGAAATTCCATACTTCACGCTTCCTTTTGGTTGAATATGATTTAACCTCATGTATAGTTGATTTAAAAATGTTATTAACTTATAAAAGAACCATAATAATATTATAATTTCATATATAATTTTTTTATAACATTTTATCACCTATTAATTTATAATCTTTCATTATTTTCATTATTTCAGGTATTAATTTCCTTGTTTTGTCATTAGTTCTTTTCTATGATTGTTCTACTTAATGTGAATATTATATAGTTTCATAATCTACAGAATAATAATAATGAAATAATTGTCATATTTATACATCAATTATAATTTTAAAACAAATAACAAAATATATTTTTGATAAATAAAGTACATTAAAATCATGGAGATGATAGGTCGTATGTACGCATGAGTAACGTTTCTATTTTAAAAAGATCATTATGGAAAGGTGGTAAGTAATATTTTATATTTAAATATATATATATATATATAATAAAATTATAAATAACATATTTTTTATTTAAATATACTTATATATATCATCCATTTGGTGTGGTTATGAAAATAGAGCCACATCGTTTCATGAAGGCGATGGTCCACACGTACATGAATGATGTTATCATATTTTAGTGTAATAAATAAAATGATGTATATTATATTTTCATAATGATAAATATATCATTAATATAATAATTATTTCATTTATATCACATATATTTATTAACTTTAATCTTATTTCATTCCATGTAAATCGTTAGTGAAAGATGAATCAAATCGCTTCGTGAGGTGGTAGTCCGTCGTACCCACGAGTGATGTTATCATATCCCCTGTGGAATGGAAATTATATATATATATATATATATAATGAATAAATAGGTATAATTATGTAATAAATATATTATATATACTTTATATCCATCATTATACCCAACTGTGAAAGATGGTAATGGAAGAACAAATGAAACCAATTCGCGAGGCGGTAGTTTATCGTACACATGATTGATGATTTCATAACTTATTTGATGGAAGTGGAGACGGTTGTAGGTCATTAAATTATTAAAAAATTATTATTATATTTAAGATAATTTCTTTTATTACATCATCATGGTTTAATAAAAATTGAAGAAGGTGGGGGAAGAAATAATATAAAAAATACTCGTTGAGGAACGTTACCTCTCTTTTTGGGTAACCTCTTTAAGTTTGTACCAAATCCTTCTAAGGTTAAATTTATGCACAAAATATCTTATATGATGATATGATGGATTTTTTAAAGTTATTGTTTCAGGTATTTTCTATAAAAATTGTGTGTGAAGGTGTTAATAAGAAAGGAGAGGGGTGGCCTTTTATAATTGAGTTGAGTGGCATAATTGTAATTTTTTGAAAAGATTCAATCATACCCACATTTTTATCAAGACACAAGCCTCCCAAAATGGACCATTATCAACCCTATATGATTTAAGGTCTAAATATGGAAGTAAAATGGGTGTTGTAAAAAAATTAGGTAATTGTTAACCCTTATCTTCGTAATTTAACCTCCTAGTAAATCAATTTTTACCTTAACCATGGTAATTAATTTTTATAGTTTTCAATATTAATTTTGATAAAAAATTAATATAAACTTATTATAAATTAGAAAATATTATGATTCTCAAATATTTAATCCATTTTTATAAATTCAATTCACATAAGTGGGAAGTTTTAATTTAAAATCAATCTCGTAGATGCGATGAGAAATCGGGTTTTCAAAGAGAAAATGACCAAAAGTTTACAAAGTTTTTACATCAAAATTAAATATTAAAATAATAACAATGACCTAAATTAGATTAATTTTTATATAATTAAACTAATTTTACTTTAAAACCAATTAATAATATAATTTAAATTTATAAATAATTTAAACAAAAATGTGTTTTCAATTAAAATTCAGTATTTTTCACTATTCATCAAAAAATGATACTTTTCAAAAAATACAAAACATTCACCCTAAGATAATATTTATATTCTGATTTGAAAAATGAAGTTATATTTTTCAAATGAATTTTATAAATTTAGTGAAAATTAATTTTAAATTATATGTGTAAATAGGAATTAATCCACCTTTTAGAAAAAATCAGTTTTTCAGAAAATATTTCATTTTCTTTTAAATGATTATTATTTTTATATTAATAAATAGAAAAAAAATTATAATGTGTAAAATATATATTTTTCATAATTTATTATACCGACATATTTAATGTCTAAGTTATATATATTATATTAAATAATAATATTTTAATAACATGTTAAGTTTTATTTAAACTCAGTGTTGCGTGCAATGCAAGCTAAAATCAGTGTCACATAAAACATAAGATAAACTTAGTGTTATATGTAATTCAAGATATTTAATAGACTCAATTTATTTTAAAAATAAATATATCATAAAGTCTCAGGGTGTTATATTTTCTTCTAAGCTTGGTGTTTCATTTCACATATGTTATCGAATATAATGTTCTTTTTTTAGAATTTCAGGGTGTTACATTCCCCCCGCCTTATATAAATTTCATCCTCACAATTTAAAGTTGATCTTGTTAACCAAGGGTTTAAAATTTGGAAATACCATTTTTGAAAAACCAACTTTGTAAAAATATTTAATAAAATATCCTCTTGATAATAGAAAAAGGGAAGTACCAAGGTCATGTGGAATAAGACATAACTAGGGTTCCAAGTGGAAGAACATTGGTGGTAAGTGAATATATAGACATGTAAAAAATATATAAATAAGTGAAGATATTTATTGATTTCATTGATAATAAGAAATTTAATGATCAATGAAAAGTTAAGGGCCTCAAAACCATAAATATATGATGATTTAAAAGACCATCTGATTCATCGGATAAGAATGTAATAGGATAACATTTTTATTTCAAGATCATTTTCCTAAAGTTGATAAATTGTTTTAATATCTAAAAATTTAAGGAAATATACTTACTTTATACATTTATATTTCATAATATCAATTTCATCCCATGGTTTTTCTTTGATTAATATCCAATTCATTTCTTACTCTAAGAAATGAATATCCAAAAATGAATTTTTTAAGCCTGAATAAATAAAATTCATTTTTAACAGATCCTAAGAAACATAAAAGAATGAAAAGTCTTTATATATATCTCTAACTATTTTCTAAAACCAATATTGTTGGAAAAATTATCTAATATAATAAAGAAATCTCTAATCTCAAAATTGACTCCACTAGTTCATCATTAATATTTAATTTTCAAATCATTTAACTAGAAATAATGACATATTAACTAGTACATAGTGTAGATTAGTGGTAGCTGTTAAACCATTGTCATCCTTCAGTCATGGGTTCAAGCTCCATGGCCTTTATCACGAACCAACCTGAGTCAACCCTGAACCGGTCACCCAGGCCAGCCCGCGACAAGTCCCGAGAGGCGTTCCTGATCCTCCCGGGATGGTAAAAAGCACCAAGGGCATCAATAGAGTACAAAATGGAATGATTTCTCCCATATATGAATAATAAAACAAACAACAGAAATAAATGGACAACCTAAGATACATTTATATAAAAATTGAACTGACCATTTTTTTTACAAGAAACTGAAAGTACAACTAAGACAACAACCCAACTGACCAAACCTGATAACCAACTAACTTCATGTGACCCTGATGGTCACTCTCTAACAAAATGATCACACATCACCCAAGGCGATTGAATTCAAGCTGAAACCTTCACAAGGGCTAAAAACAGAAGAAGACTATATGCGTGAGTATTAAAACTCAGTAGGTTAACCCGATATTCTATTCCCAATGCACATACTTTAAAATAAAAGAAGCAGAAATTTAAAGTTTTAAATATAAATATAAATTTATGTCTTCCAAATGAGTTCCCATGCTATAAAAAAATTACCAGACAAAAAATTGCATGTTTTATAAACAAGAATGGAAGTAACAACTTTCAAAATGGTGCAACTTTAAAATTAAAATAGTTTTCAAGAGGGATGCTGTAAAGAATTTTAACTTTTACATAAATCACACACACTACTGAATTTACCAACCAAAAACACCATATTCCGACAGTGAGTACAAAAGATCCAATGAGCACAAGTCACAGGAACACCCCTAGGAACTAGTCAGTTGTGATCCCCAGGTACCTCGTATCTCGGTGAAAGTACCCATAATAAATATATGTTCTCGTGCACACGAGCCACTAGTAGGGAGCATACCCATAACCTATTGGTCCCCCAACATCATCATAATCATAGTTTAGTTAGTGTTGTCATCTTCAACCTTGCTACGTGAAACAGGGTCCAAACCCCACAGGATCACTAGCATACTAGTACACGTCATCCCACCTAGATACATGGGATTCCCTTTAGTGCTCAATCAAGTTAAACATATTATCAAATACTCATTTCACATAAAACTTCCATCCCCAAACCATAAACACACAAAAATCCCACATACTTTCTTCACATTTTGTTCAGGAATCAACAAACCGCTAAATATTTTCGTAAAATAATTCTAAAGAGTGTATGGAGGCTTTGGACATAAAACTCATTCAAAAACACTCTTTCAATTATAAACACACTTCAAAACCATACCAAACCATATTTATCAGCCCTAAAAACATTTAATAAAATCATTTCATGGACCATAAAACAATCCCAATTGCACAACTTGGTATATACAAGTAAAACCATCATTCTTCATTTTTAGGAAAAGCGAAACGGGCCTTTAAATATTTTCTCAAAACTAACATTTGACAAAGTTATGAAATTTAATTTTATTAAGGAGGTTTGTACACACTACTTACAGAATAAAACCACATTCATAAATCCCTTAAAACACTCAGGTGACATATTCAAAATACAACCATTTTTATAAGAATGTGAAACGGGCCATTTTCGGGCAACTCGGGCCAAAACATGTTGTAACCAAAAAAACATTTGTTTATAAAACAAAAATACAAATTTTAAATCCATAAAAGGATCCCAAAATAATTATCTTACATGCTTCCAATATATTTATAAATCCAAAAAAAATATTTTAAATTGCACTAGACACATAAAATCCAACTGGGCAATTTACCAAACACATGGCATGCACTCTTTAAAAAAACCACTTTTGTTAAGAACCTAAAATGGTATAAAACACCATTTTCATGCCATAAATTTATTAAATATAGTGAGACATATTCAAAATACCATAAACCAATTGCGAAAGCTCATGGAATAATTTATCAAGCAAGAGGAGTGCACATTTATACCAAAACAACTATATTTTTAACAAAAGAAGTCATAAAACATAATTTGCACACAAAACCTTTAGAACCAAAGTTTAAAAGGAGAACATATCATATAAATATGGTTATAACAGAATTAAAAGGATGAAACTTAAATGATAAAGGTTTGTTCAAGGGATATCCTACCTCAAATCCATGGTGTAATGGAAACGCACACCCGAAATCACCTTCCGCGGGTATATAAACCCAAAAATTATGAATACCAGACCTAAATGAATATAAAATCCATAAAAATCATGTTATAACAGAACCCTAGGTCAATCATGACTAGGGGAGATTATAAAACCATGAAATAATGAACTGAGGAAAAATATGGAGGATAAAGTAGATGGAATCTCACCTTCTCCACTAGAAAACTCTTCATATTCCATTAGATCTGCACCCCTAAATAAAATTTAATGGGATGGAACTTCTTGTAGAGTCTCCTAAGGTCTGGAAGAACAATGGAAAGAAGATTTTTTTGAAAACAATAATGAATGGAATGATTTATGTATAAAACAATTTACCTTATCAATTCTTGGATATTTGAGGTAACCTGAGAATTTTATCCCTAATCTGCGACCCATATGAGCTCAAAAGATGATAAATCGATAATGGGGGTGAGGATAGGGGTATTGGATTCGAGGGGGAGGTGGAATTACCGAACAATATTAAAAATTGAATTAGATATAAAAGAAACAAATATTGTTTTTAAAATAGGAAATAGGCCAATGGGATGGCACAATACCTAAATTAGTAACCCCAATTCACCATGCTTATGAATTTCTATGGGGTCCCAAAAGGATAAGGAAGTTTTAATATTTCAGAATAGGACATGTGGGAAGTGGAATGGGGGAAAATTATGAAAAAAAAAATGAGTTATAAAAGAAACAAATTTGGTTTTTTTTAACTGGAAATGGGCTCACGGTTGGCCCAAATCATGAAGTAACCACCCTTTCTTCAAAAACTCCTAAACAAGAAATGGGGAACCCAAATTAGGGTGATTAGACATATATGAATCTTAAAAACTCAAGATTAACCTCACCAAATACCAATGAAAATGATAAGTATTTCCAATGGACCGGATCAATATAAAGACAAAAAAACCGGGTGTGACAATTCCCCCCACCATTAAAGCTTTTCGCCCCCAGAAAGCCATAACACTTTCCAGCTGAAAAATAAACACCTAATGATTACCTATAAACATGATCCAGCCTATCAATAAAAGGAAATATCATCAACCATTAATGGATGTTAATCCTATTTCTAAAAAAACACTACTCGCAACCACTTCTGGAAAATCATTGGAAATATCAAGCCACCACCTTCACAACCAAGCCAAGAACCTGATTATTGGACCTTCTCCCAATAAACCCAACCATAAACCAAACCAAAGAGCACTCAAAGAAAGAAAATAATACTGGGAAGTCCAGAATTTACTCCCCACCATTAATAAACAACTATCACTAGAAAAGTTTTTTTGATGAAAATCCATGAGACCCATGGTGGGACTCCCCACTATTAGAGAGAAACTAGCAACGAACATACAAGAATTCAACATTAGCTATAATTGGGCCTCACTCACACAAACCCAACAAAAATATCCTAAGAAAACCTACAATACCATGTTAATAGGGTTACAACATGAACATATAAACCACCCACTCCCAAACGGAGGGGACAAGAACTGGGCCAACACATTCAGCATAGATCTGGACCCCCACCACTCAGGGCTGGGAGGGAAGGGGACCCAATAATTTGTCCACTGAAACCACCAAGAAACAAAGGAACTACCCAAAACTCTCCACCTAAAATAGTTAACACCATGACCACACCTTATTTTCATAGGCAGTCCACACTATGACATTGATTGAAAACCCACATCCATGAAGGCATAACCCTAGACACTGTGTGAGGGGTAAGTCCACCACGCTTGTTTTGACAAAGGGAAATTCAAAGAAATGAGGAACCAAAACATTGACATAGAAACTAACTTACCAAAATAGAGGAGGAATGATCTTAATCGGTCACTCCACACCTCTGGTGACTTCCTGACTGCGTGAAAAGCTTCACTCTGAGGCCTATGGCTGGAGCCCAGATTCTTGAAGCATCTGTTGCACCGTAGTCAGGTGATGAGGATCACACCACTCAAAAAAACTCACTTTCTCACAAAAAAACCTTCATGTAAATAAGAACTCATAGATACATATTAAATTTCTGTATCACACCGAACGAGGGGTAGAATAGACAAGGAATATGATGAGACACATCAACATCACCGAACACAACTGCTATGTGCAAAATAATTATCATGACCTAGAATCCCTTTTAATCGATACCAAACTACTCTCTATTCCAAAAAAATAGGTTGAGGAATCATACAAAGAGGTGGATTTAACATTTGAAATTAATCCTTAGGTTGATCAGCAGGAAATATTTCCAACGGAGAACTATCCATGTCCACATCACAACATCAAACACATCTTTAGGAATCCAATGAACATTACTCCAAAACCGAGCCACCAACAAGATCTCATCTCAAGATACAACAAGATTATGACTTATAGATCACAAGGAAGCTTACTGAATAAAAAAAACTCTTCTAAGACATAGAATAAACCATCCACATAACTGTCATTTCAAAATACACACCACAATTTTTCAGCTAAAAAAACATTTGAAAAAAAAACTAACTTGGTGGTTTTTTACATTCACCAATGGTGTTTCATCAAGTATCACTCACATGACCATTTATGTGCCACCCTAGGCACTCAAAAACCATGACATATAGGTCATCCTTCCAGATATCAATAAAACCATGCATGTGAGAACCCATGAAAACAACAAAGGCTAAAACTAAACAACATCATTCTAAAAATCATGTACTGTCAAAAGGAACACCAACCACCAAGTCAAAAACGCTTTTCATATTCCACAAAAACAAACCACACTTCATCAAGAACCACTTTATTAAAAAACAATCCATTTAATTTAATATAACTTACAAAAAGAACCATTCTATTCCAAATATACCTTCCCCATTTTTTTAAAAAAAATCATCAAGGTCTCTTTTCATAATCTGACAACAAGAAAAGAAAAAACCCCTTTCCAGAAAAACACCAGACGCACAAAACTGAATTTCCAAAACCTATTCATCATATTCAAACACTTTTCAACAGACCAAAACACCCCATTTAAAAAAAATTGAGAATTAATTTAAAATGATTCGCACTTTCAAAACATTTTATTTTAAAAAACCACAAGTTTAGAGTAGGGAAAATCCAATCCCGTTAAATCATTTCCACCTCCTCTCCAATTTTTTTTTTTTAAAAACACACAACCCTACAAAAACCATTCTTATATTTAATTTTTGAAAACCCCTTTTCTACTTTTCCAAATCCATTCCTTCCTTTAAAATCCATTTCCATAATTCTCAAACAAGGATTTTCAAAACAAAAATAAAGAATTCATGAAAGGTTCAAGAGACCCAAAAAAAGGGAACTAGTGTCGGTGGGTAACTTGACCATATGGTTGGCAGCCATATGTCAAACACAAGACCAACATAGAGAGACTTATTAGGAAAATTCCCCATCTCCACATGGCCTACCAGGCCCTGCAAGCTCATGGAGGCAATTAGTCAGACTCTCCTTGTCATATCCCAACACCAAACAATCAGCAAGAACAAAGGACACTAATAAAACTAGACTTCCCATGGAAACCCAAGGATCAGAACGAGCTAGAGTTCGTGACGCTCTTCCCGAACTTACCCCTCAAGTCCCAACAATCCTACTCCATCTACCTTGACATTACCAAATAACAATGGTTCTTTAAAAGAATGGTCTGCTAAGATCTGACCTCCTCTGATACCATTTTGTCACGAACCAGCCCGAGTCGACCTTGAACCGGTCACCCAGGCCAGCCAGCGACAAGTCCCGAGAGGTGTTCCCGATCCTCCCGGGATGGAAAAAAGCACCAAGGGCATCAATATATTACACAAGGGAATTATTTCACCCATATATGAACAATAAAACAAACAGAGGAAAGAAATGGACAACCCAAAATACATTTATATAAAAATTGAACTGAATATTATTTGTACAAGAAATTGAAAGTAAAACTAAGAAAAAAACCCAACTGACCAAACCCGATAACCAACTAACTCCATGTAACCATGCTACTCACTCTCTAACAAAATTATCCCACATTGGCCAAGGCAATCAAACTCAAGCTGAAACCTGCACAAGATCTAAAAATAGAAGAAGACTATAGGCGTGAGTATTAAAACTCAGTGGGTTTGCCCGATATTATATTCCCAATGCACATACTTTAAAATAAAAGAAGCAACAATTTCAAGTTTTAAAAATAAATATAAATTTATGTCTTCCAAATTAGGTCCCATACTATAAAAAAATTACCATACAAAAACTTTCATGTTTTATAAACAAGAATGCAAGTAACAACTTTCAAAGCGGTGCAACTTTAAAATGAAAATAGTTTTCAAGAGGGATGCTTTAAAGAATTTTAACTTTTAAATAAATCACACACACTACTGAATTTACCAACCAAACACACCATATTCTGACGATGAGTACAAAAGATCCAATGAGCACAAATCATGGGAACACCCCTAGGCACTAGTCATTTGTGAGCCCCAGGTACCTTGAATCTCGATGAAAGTACCCATAATGAATATTCTTTCTTGTGCACACGAGCCACTAGTAGGGATAATACCCATAACCTAGTGGTCCCCCAACATCATCATCATCATAGTTTAGTTAGTGTTTTCATCGTCCAACTTGCTACATGAAACAGGGGCCAAACCCCATAGGATCACTAGCATACTAGTACACGTGTGCCCACCTAGATACCAGGGATTCCCCTCAGTGCTCAATAAAGTTAAAAATATTATCAAATACTCATTTCACATAAAAATTCCATCCCAAAACCATAAACACACAACCATCCCACAAACTTTCTTCACATTTTGTTCACGAATCAACAAACCGCTAAATATTTTCGTAAAACAATTTCAAAGAGTGTATTGAGGCTTTGCACATAAAACTCATTCAAAAACACTCCTTTAATTATAAACACACATAAAAACCATACCAAACCATATTTTTTAGCCCTAAAAACATTTAATAAATTCATTTCATGGACCATAAAACAATCCCAATTGCACAACTTGGTATATACAAGTAAAACACTCATTCTTCATTTTTAGGAAAGGCGAAACGGGTCTTTAAACATTTTCTCAAAACTAACATTTGACAATATTATGAAATTAAATTTTATTAAGGAGGTGTGTACACACCATTTATAGAATAAAACCACATTCATAAATCCCTTAAAACTCTCAGGTGACATATTCAAAACACAACCATTTTTATAAGAATGTGAAACGGGCCATTTTCCGGCAACTCGGGCCAAAACATGTTGTAACGAAAACAAACATTTGTTTATAAAATAAAAATCCAAATTTGAAAGCCATAAAAGGATCCCAAAAAAAATTCTTACATGCTTCCAATATATTTATAAATCCGAACAAAATATTTTAAATTGCACTAGACACATAAAATCCAACCGGGCAATTTACCGAACACATGGCGTACACTCTTTTAAAAAAACAAGATATGTTAATCACCTAAAAAGGGATAAAACACCATTTGCATTCCATAAATTTATTCAAGATACTGATACATATTCAAAATACCATAAACCAAGTGCGAAAGCTCATGGAATAATTTATCAAGTAAGAGGAGTGCACATTTATACCAAAACAATTATATTTTTAACAAAATAAGTCATAAAACATAATTTGCACATAAAAAATTTAGAACCAAAGTTTCACAGCAGAACATATCATATAAATAAGGTTATAATAGAATTAAAATGATTAAACTTAAATGATAATGGTTTGTGCAAGGGATATCCTACCTCAAATCCATGGCATAATGGAAACGCACACCTGAAATCACCCTCCGTGGGTTTATAAACCATAAAAATATAAATACCAGACCTAAATGAATATAAAATTCATCAAAAACCATGGGATAAAATAATCCTTGGTCAATCATGACTAGGGGAGATTATAAAACCATGAAATAATGAAAGGATGATGAAGATGGAGGATAAAGGAGATGGAATCTCACCTTCTACACTAGAAAACTCTTCATATTCCATTAGATCTGCACCCCTATAAGAAATGGAATAGGATGATACCTCTTAAAGAGTCTCCTGAGGTCTTCAAGAACCAGGAAAATAAGATTTTGTTTAAAAATAGAACTAATTGAATGAGTTATGTATAAAATGATTTACCTTATCAATTTGGAGATATTTGAGGTAACCTGAGACATTTCGCACTAATATGTGACCCATATTATCTCCAAAGAGGGTAAATATATAATTTGGGTGCGGTTATGGGTATTTTATTAGAGTGGGAGGTGGAATCACCAAAAAATATTAAAAATTGAATTATATATAAAAGAAACAAATATTTTTTTTAAAACAGGAAATGCTCCCATGGGCTGGCCCAATACCTAAATTAGTAATCCCAATTCACCATGCTTATGAATTTATATGGGGTCCCAAAAGGATAAGGAAGTTTAAATATTTCAGTATAGGACATTTGGGAAGTGTAATGGGGGAAAATGATGAAAAATAAAGGATTTATAAAAGAAACAAATTCGGTTTTGTTTAACTGGAAATGGGCTCACGGTTGGCCCAAATCATGAAGTAACCACCCTTTCCTCAAAAACTCCTAAACAAGAAATTGGGAACCCAAATTAGGGGGATTAGACATATATTAATCTTAAAAACTCAAGATTCACCTCACCAAATACCCATGAAAAGGATCGGGATTTCCAATGGACCGGATCAATACAAAGGCAAAACAAATCGGGTGTGACAGCCTTTTTAGATGCAATGTTTTTTCACCTAACATGTGGGTTTTAATTTTTCTAAACTATATTTATATAATTCCTATAAAGTTCCCAAAAAATATTATGTACATCCTTGAAATAAAATTAATCCTTAAATAACCCCTTTACCAAGATTTTTAATACAACCCTTTTTAAAAAAAATATTATAATCTTATTTGACTATTATTAGGATTTCATTGATGATCATATTAACCCTAAAGTCTATAAATACCTCTAAAATTATGTCTATAAAGTGTAAAGTAATTATTCCTTAAATAAAATTTCCACTAAAACATACACTTTCCATAAATTTTTCCAAAATTTCCTTAATATTGGTAGAATCCCATCACATAAAACTTAAAAAGATGTTTTTAATACTTTGAGCCTATGATAAATATTTATTTCATTAACCCATGTTGGTAACCATAAATATTAAGTTAATTAATACATATATGCTTCTGAAATTTAATAGAATTCTTAAATGTTTCATGATTTTTATAACCAAAATACCATTGGTAAAAATACTTCTAAAATTTAATTTTTTGAATCCCGATATAAAAATACTTCATAGATTTTATTTCAACATATATCTTTCTGAATCTAGGTTTTAACCTTTATAAATGGGCATTGATTAAGATAATTACTAGGATATACACATTTAAGACATTAAACTATAAATGGATCCCTATTATGAGATTTATTTCCTTCCATTGTACTCTTCATTTTTCTTTGTAAATTCTTTATTTTATACCCTTCTTTTCAAAACATAAAGCATTTTACCATTTCATTGAGACACGTTATTTTAAATCTAATACACATTAGTTTTAATGTTGGTCATTCATTGTTATCATCTATTTAAATCCTTCATAATGGTTTGTAAAGAAAATGTGATTTATCTTAATAATATCCACTGGGAGTGTCAAACTAGGTGCACAGTAAGGTTCATTGTCATGTATTAGGTGATGATCAAGTCAAGCCTAATGTGCCCTTTTCAGATTTATTACCAAAACCACGACCAATTTTAGTATCTATAAAGATATGCATTTCTAGTAAAAACTATATAATCTATACCTTACCAAAACATTAGGATGTGCTTCTATAATTATCCTCAATGTCTATCATAGGGTAATTTTCTCTAATATATGGTTTCTTAAACCTAGTTACCTAGTTTTATACTAAACTTCCTCTAATTCCAATTGTATCAACCTAACCCTAGTAGCCAAGAGTCAGTTCCTACTTTATTACATTGTCATAAGATACAAGGAATTGCAACTTGAATTAATGAATAGTTTAGCAGTCTTGATAAACTAGATACATACTTGACTCACACATTACATTTGAATAAACAAATTACAAAATAATTTATTTCTAGAATAACATTATTCCATTTAGAATATCCAAGAATATCAAACATAGTACACTTCATGGATTCTTTATAAATGAAATAAAATAAGGGTGAGCACAAATGTTTAGTAAGGGTTAAGTACAGTGGAAGCTATTATGAATTAATAAAGAATGATCAATATAGAAAGGTAAATAACTAAACACACATTACATTTAAATAACTCTATATGACATAATCAGTATGGAAACGTAAATAACATAACACACATTCCATTTATATTACCTTACTGTCATGGAAAGATAAGGAAGAATCAATATGGAAAGGTAAATAACTAAAAACACATGCCATTTAATCAATAAACAAATAATGAAATGAATCCATAGATAATATCATAGAGAAAATATCATGTATAATAATAAATTAATTCTAAATTACAGAAATGAATAATTATTATACGTCATGTCCCAATCATGTGATACCTCTACCTTCATGGCCTTTCAAAATATGGTTTAAAACTATTAGTAAAAACTCATTTAATGCTAGATTAATAATTTTTCTCATGAGTCCTACCAATGAATTGAAATGACATATAATTCCATTCCCCATACATATATCTCATAATATATTTAATTCATGAATCAATATTCCTTGTCATTAAATATCCATATTGAGAAAATGATGCAAATTTATTAATATTTCCCCAAATAAAAAATGAATTTCAATGTAGAACACCATATGTAGAAATGATATTTGTTTTCAGAAATAAAATATATCCCTCATAAATAATATGGATATTTAGGGAAACTTTAATTTCCAATGATTATATTAAAGTGAATATTTCAATGGAAATTTATTGACTACAAAAATGAATCAAGGAAGTGAATTTAAATACTATCCTTTGTAAAAATAACCATAAACCATCCATAGGAATAATAAGGATGGTGTCAATACAACATATTTTAAGTGGATTATATATAAAATAAAGGGTGTTTATTTTTTATGAATATAAATAAAATAAAAACATTTTTAAAAACATTTTTGAGGAAAATATCCATTTCATTTTGAAAATAACTTTTCAAAACATTAAAAAAATTTAAAATCATTTTCTTTGAAAATCAATTTCAAAAATAAGAATTTCCATAATATTAGAAAAAAAAATTAAATACAAATTAACTAGTAAAATTTTAAATTAATATTCAAATAAATTATACTTATGTCAGTAGGTAGTTTTTATATTTCGTACAAGTTAAAAAGAACATTTTTTAGCACTATAAAAAGGTTAGAAAAGTGACTTGTTTAGAAAACCAATAGAAGATTCATTTGAAAATAATTAAAAATGAAAATGGGTAAAAATGGATTAAAAAAATTAATTGGAAAAGGTTTAAAATATTTTTGAAAACATTTTTAGAAAACATGGTTTTGGAAGAAAACAGATTTCTGACAGAAGAGATAAGTGAAGTCGGGTTATTTTCAAAAAAAATCTAAAACATTAAGTATAAAAGGGTAGTAAAATGGTACTATTATATGAAAATATCATAAATAAACATATTATAATAAAATATAAACAATTTATTATACAATAATAAAATAATTTTATTCAACTAAAATTCAAGAAAAAAACAATCTCAATTAGAATGAGATTGTGAAAAAAACCCTAACAATGATCAAAATATTAAAGTGAGAATTAATCAATGAGTCAATTATGTGTATCTAATATAAATACATATTATAAAATTGTAAATAAAACAATATATATTTAAAATTAATTACACAATTAATCTTAAAATATCAAAGACGATGAAGAAGTAATATAACCCAATGAAACGAAATTGCGTTATGAAATTATTTGCCACTTAGTAAATTTTAATTCAAATCGCCTTAGATGAAATAATTAAAATTGAAACTTAAAATACTATTAATATTGATTTTTTCATGATAATACATGTTAAAGGTATAGTATATACACAATATAAAAAAATAGGTGCATAACATTACAATATGCCTCAATGAAATGAAATTGATATGAAATCCCTTACCTTATGCTTCCTTTTGGTTGAACAGGTTTTAACCTCTTTTATAGTGGTTTTAAAAATGTTATTAACTTATAAATAATCATATTAATATTTATAATATCATCTATATTCCTTTTATAACATCTTATCACCTATTTGTTAATAAACTTTCATTATTTGCATGGTTTAGAGTGTTAATTGCCTTATTTTCTCATTCATTGTTTTCCATGAAAGTTCCAGTTATTTTGAATATTATATAGTTTCATCATCTATAGAATAATATTCATGAAATAATTGTCATATTTATACATAAATTATATATTTAAAACCAATCATGATATGTTATTTGGATAAATGAAGCATGTTACGATCATAGTGACAGTAGGTTGTACATGTGCATGAGTAACGTTTCCATTTTTCGAAGATCATTATGGAAAGATAGTAAGTAATATTTTATCTTTATATAATGATTATAATATCATAAATACCATTTTATTTCTTCAAATATACTTATATATATCATCTTTTGGGTGTGGTGATTAAAATAGAGTCACATTGCTTTGTGAAAGCGGTAGTCCACACGTACATGAACGATGTTATCATCTTTCAGAGTAAGAAAGAAAATGATGAATATTATCTTTTCATAATGATAAATATGTCATTAATATAATAATAATGTCTTTTATATAACATATGTTTATTAAATTTAACCTTATTACATTCCATGTAAAGCTTTAGTGAAAGACAAATTGCATCGCTTCGTGAGATGGTAGTCTGTTGTACCCACGAGTGATGTTATTTTATCCCCTACAGAATGGAAATTAAAAAAAATATATATATAATATAATGACTAAATAGGTATAATTATTTGATAAAAATCATATATATACTTTATATATATCATTATACACAACTGTGAAAGGTGGTAATGGAGGAACAAATGACATCAGTTCGTGAGGTGGTAGTCCACCATACACACGAATGATGATTTCATAACCCATTTTATGGAAGTGGAAATGTTTTTCGGTAATTAAATTTTTTATAAAAACATATTATTATATGTAATATACTGAGTTTATTATATTATAATGGTTTAATGATAATTTAATGAGGTTGAGAAAGAAGTAATGTAAATATTTTCATTGAAGAATGTTACCTCTCCTTCAGGTAACCTCTATAGGTTTTCACCAAATCCTTCCAATGTAGAATTTATGCACAAAATAAGGCTCGTATGATGATATGAGGGATTTTCTAAGCGATCTTTTTAGGTATTGTCCAAACCAAAAGGGTTTGAAGTGAATTTTACTAGTCAGGATCCAAGTGTCACTGATAGGGGGAGGGGTGAATCAGTGATGTCTTTTTATTTTTATTTTTTGTTTCCTTTATTTCAAAACAACATTCACCTCCTGTTAAAGATTTATTTCCCAGTTGAACACAGCCCAAACACACATCCACAAGAACACAATAATTTACAAGGTTTGCTACTCAATAAGAGTAGCTACGTCCTTGGTATGGTATGGAAATAATCCAATACCATGCAATCCATGAGAAAATAATACTTTGGTGTGTAATACAATGATAGGATATTCCCTTTCACTTGTGTAGCACTTGGAAAACAACCCGCAAGTGTGTGTGCTACCTCTTAGCACAAATAGGGTAATTCATTTTTTGGTGCTTCTTGATCATATTTCCAAATTTTATCTTTCAAATTATTTCTTTTTTTTTACCTAGAAGATGGTAGAAACTGCTTTCAATTCTCAATGAACTGACCAACCTTTTCTATGAACTTTTTTACCTCCTCCACATACTATATCTATCCTCCATGTACCATGTCGCGTGAATGCTATGTGAATAGATCTTCCCCCATGAACTACCTCTGCTCTTCATATTGATTCAAATTCCACATACCTCCTTCACATACCGCTTCCATTTCTGCAGAATCCCTTCTTCCACAGACAGCTTCATCCTTCATAGAATTTTTATTCTATGAATCACTTCACTTCGTGAAATTTCTTGCTGTGAAATCCTTCCTACGCCAAATCCTCTTCCACCAACTCTTTATACTTCTCCAAAATTCTTCTATGGTGACAATCTCTTCTTATAAAATTCACTCCACTTATTGATGGGATTAGGGTCCATTATATAGGAAAATATCTCTACAAATTTTGTTAATACATTTTACCCAAATTTTTTAATGTGTTACAGCCTTCACTGCATACTGCTTCTCACATGGAAAACCGCAAGCCTTCTATATACCATTTTTTCTTCTCATTCGGCGTACTCCATCTCTTACACCAACAACGATCCATCCCGCATACCACAACTCCTTCCACCGCAAACCATTTTTGGTACCATGACCCGTTCTGTGAACCATCCCATGTATCTTTCCTTCTACATGGTATATGGTCGCTAATTGTTCCTGGACATGGTATGTGGTCCATGTTCTGAGGTATTCAGTTCACTTCCTTTGCTTATTTCCTTCTACATTCCAAAAACCATTTACTCCTACATGGAAATCCTTCCATTTTCAATAAAAATTTCTGATTTTGAGGCCCAAAATTTTGACATCACAAAGGAACGACGCTACCTTAAAATCTACTTCGGCAAGAACACCCATGCTTCTTCACTATCAGCTAACTAAATCTAGTAACATTTTCTTTCATCATGAACCTCATCAACCATGATATATAGTTTTTTATTGATCACCTTTAGCATTGTCAGATTTGTGAAATAAACTATTGCAACTTCCCTATCTTCTACCAACATCATTCATCCCAATAAAAACTGAATATGATTGGAATCATCATTTATCCCCCTTTCCTTCATAAGTCTTGCATCACAAGTTCCCCAAACATATGATATTTTTGAAATAAAAATGAGCAAATCATCATCTGATTATCCAAGACCATTTACGAAGTGAGTTGATTTATCCTATTTAACAACAAAAGACAACACTATGGAAAAGAAAACTCATCCTACTTCCTTCTCCATCCAACTTGGTCCCAACAATCTCCCCCTATGGCTTTTTTTGTTAACCAAGACTCATAAATCACTAAACTTTGTAACCTCAGGTAATGGATTACTAATAAACAATTCTAAGACTACATGAGCTAACTCATTATAGGAAATAACAACTATTGATAGTAAGACCATGTTGTCCAAAAGTAGTGATTATGAAATCTCTTCAACATATCTTTATCAAGAATCTCCATAACATAAACACCATTCTTCTGCAAAATTCTTCCTCAACTTTCCCCACTTCTTCAATATTCCTAGAATAAATAAATTCTATTTCCAACAAACACTCCAAAACATAGTTAGAATAGTTCAAACACACATATGTTGGAATCACATCTTACCCAAAACTCTCCCTTTATGCATGAAACCATTAGGATAGATTTATGAAACAATTATTCACCTTGACAACACTATCTAAATGTAATATCAAAGCGGGGAAATAAACACATAATTCAACCTTGATGCGAAGGAGGTTGGACACCCATGTTCAACCTCAATTTAAAAAATGGTTCCTTAGGTAAAGGTTTTGTAAATATGTCAGCAACTTGTTCCGATGTAAGAATGTACTCCATATTTAACTCATTCTTCTCCACAAGCTCTTTGATGAAGTGGTACTTTATGTCAATATGTTTTGAACTAAAATGTTATACCAATTCCATTTAATATTGATTTCACTTTGATTATCACAACCAAAGAGAAAGGGTAACTTTGGTTCAAAAAGTAGATCTTCAAACTGAGTCTTCATCAATATGAGTGGATTAAAAGCTTGAATAGAAGAAACATAGTCAGCTTCATCCATGCTAAGATTCACTGAGTTATATTTCTTTGTATGCCAACTAACATAACTTTTCCCCATGAAGAAAATTTCACCAGATGTGGATCTTCTATCATCAACGTTTTCTGCCAAATCAGCATTTGAATACATGATCATATAAATATTTTCTAATCCACCATACCTGATTCCAAAATTGTTTGTGCCTTTTATATAACTAAGAATTATTTTTCCAGCAATAATATGTGATTCTTTAGGAGTGCTCTGAAATCTTTCACATAAGGTAACAGCATAGATAATGTCAGGTTCTGAGGTAGTCAAATATAATACACTTTTAATCATCTTTCAAAACTCTTTCTAATCAACGTCCTTGCCTTCTCAATCTTTAGACAACTTGGTTCCCAGTAAAATTAATGTGAAAACTAGTTTTGAATTTTCTATGCCAAACTTATTCAGAAGATCCTTCGTATACTTTTCTTGAAAAATAAAATTTTGGTTCTTCTTCTATAAAATTTTCAACCCAAGAAATTATTTCATTTATCCCAGCATGGACATCTCAAAAAACTTCTTCATCACCTCGTAAAATATTCCACAAGATCTTTCATCATTCCCTATAAAGATAATGTCATCAACATAAACAATTATAATCAGAGATAACTTTTGAAATTCCTTAATGAAAAGATTGTTGACAACTCTACCTTCTCGAAATTCATCTTCCTCAAACAAGTATCCAATTTTGAATATCATGACCTCGGGGCTTTTTTTAGTCCTTACAAATCCTTATTTAACCTACACACATAACATTCATCTTTCCAAACAATAAATCCACAAGGGTTTTCAATTTAAACTTCTTCATCAAGATCACCATTCAAGAATGTGGATTTAACATCCATTTGAAATATATTGTAACCTCATTGTGTAGTAATAGAAAGAAATATTATGATTTTTTCTAAACATTCCACAGGAGTAAAGGTTTCATCAAAATAATTCCTTCAATCTGTGAGTTACTATTGCACACTAATATTGACTTGTTCTTTATCACTTCAGCTTCTTCATTAAACTTGTTTCAAAAAACCCATTTTTTACCAATAATATTTTTGTTATTTGGATTCAGAAAAATTTCCCAAGTATAATTCTTTTCTATCTGATCAAGATCTTCATTCATAGCCTAAACCCATTCTGGATGCTCAAAATCTTCACTCACATCATTCGGCTCCACTATTGGATACAAAGAAGTATGTGTGATAGCATTTTTTGTTCTTCTTGTTGAGCCCTCTGATGTAGATCACTAATAATGTTATAAGTTTCCACTTGTTTCCTCAGTCAAGGATGAGATTTTTGAGTATCTTACTCATCACTAGAAATAGACAAGTTAGATTCTTCTCCTTGAGTAGGATTTCCATTATCGATAGTATCATCATAATTTTTAATAAAACTTTATTTATCCTCCTAAAATTCCATATCAGTATAAGACTGGTTTTCTTTCTCAATGTTTTCAACAACTTTAAAATATTTAGAGTCAAAAATTATAACTTTTTATTTATATAAACATATATATCATCTTCCTTCTAAAGAATATCTAAGAAATATTCTGTTACCACCTCTTTTCTCAAATTTCTCAAGGTTTCCACCTTTTTATTTAAAATCAAAAGACTCCCAAAAACTCTTAAGTTTTCCAAACTTTGAGTTTTTCCATAAAACATTTTGTATGGATTCATATCTTAACTTGGCCTATAGAAACAATGGTTTTGAATATAAAAAAAAATACACATGGCTTACCTCCAATAGTAATGAGAGAGACCATGTTAAAGTAACATAGTTCTACCCATTTCCACCAAACTTCTGTTTTTTCTTTCAGTAACCCCATTTTGTTTAGGTGTGTATGATGAACTAAACCCATGTTTAATTCCATGATTATTAAGCTAATTTTCAAATTATTCATTCTTATACTCCCCACCACTATTATTTCTCAACTTCTTAACTGAATACTCACACTCTTTCTCTTCTTTCCTAATGAAACTCTTAAACATTTTTAGAACATCTGACTTATGTATCATGTACATAACACAAGTAATGTGAGTAAAGTAATCAATGAAATTAATAAAGTGATTATCTCCATTTGTTCATTTTTTTCTCATTGGCCCACATATATTGGAATGAATGAGTTCTAGGGGCTGTCTTGAACTAATGTCAACTTTCTTATGCACTAAAATTGTAATCTTACCTTTTTGAAAAATAGTGAAACACCAATATTTTCTTATTAAAATATCTAAAATATCACCGAAATTGTATCTCTTTGATATCTTTCTAATGTTTATCTGACACATGTTTCCTAGACTGTTATCCCACAACTGATTTTCTTTTATCATACCCAAATAAAAAGAGTTTTGTTGCAATGGTAACAAAATAAGACAACCCTTAGAAATATGTCTAGGTTAATCACATATTTCACAAAAATTCTTTTAGCTCTTCTTTCATATTTTATTCAAGTTGAGTTTCTTCTTCTTCAGAACTACTGCTCATATAGTCTTCGTTATTCACTTCTGTAATAAAGGTATTCTCTCTATCTACCTATGTAAAATATTATTTGGATTTATCTTCGTTATCTTGTTCTTAATCATATTTAGATAGAAATATTATTATTTTTTATTCGATAAAATTATTATCCTTAACTTTGGAAAAGTATTTATCTTTGTCAGCCTATTTCTTCAATGACCTTCTTATCCTTCTTTTATCTTCATCATTGTATTCTTCCTTCTTTATTTGAGGACAATTAGCCGCAAAGTTCCCAACAGCTCCACATACAAAACATTTCAAGGGAATTTTCTACTTGTATTTACATGTACCTATTTTCACATTCTTGGAAGACAAGGATAAAATTTCATCAAAAGTTTTACATACCTCATATTCAGAATCAGATTCAGAAACTTCATCTTCAATAAGAATCTTTTTTGACATCTCTTTCTTTGCAGCCTTGAAATAAATTTTTCTATTGGATTTTTTCCTTCATATTCTTCTCCCTTCTCATTTCATAAGTGATGAGAGTGCTATGAAAATCATCCAGAGATAATGTTTCAGGGTCTCTATCTTCCAATGAATAAAAAATAGCATTAAAATTTTCAGGAATAATTCTCAATATATTTTCAACAAATATAGAATCCTCTAACTTTTCACTAATACATCTGATTGGCCTGACAGTGTCATTTACCGTGGTAAGAATTCCCTAATAGATTCAAGCTTTCCCATTTTTAAATCTTCATACTCCACCCTCTAGATTTATTGTTTTTCCTTCTTCAATTTTTAATTTCTTTATAGAAGTTTTTCAGCTTATCCCAGATACCTTTAGCTGTAGAAACACCTTTCACTTGTAAAAACTCACTTTCAGAAAGTGATGAGAGTAAATCATTTTTATCACTTCCATAATTCTCAATATTCTTCTTATCTTCTAGTATGAGAGGAACTTTATCATCAATAAGAGGAAATCCATTTTCTATAGTTTTAAGAAGTTCATACCCAAAAGGCATGAGATAAGGTATCATTTTATCTTTCCATATATGATAATTCTTTCCATAAAATATTGGAATCCCCTTACTGTTCACGCAATTCAGATTTTCCATCACAACATCTCATCAAAAACTTCAGAAAAGAATAAATTAAGGGAACATGTCCCTTTAATACCAATTGATGTTACCTAGTCAGGATCCAAGTATCACTGAGAAGAGTAGGGGATGAATCACTGATATATTTTTCTTTTTTTGTTTCCTTTCTTTCGAAACAACCTTCTTCTCCTGTTAAAGAGTTCATTCCTATGGAACACAATCCAAACACACATCCATAGGAACATAGTAATTTACAAGGTTCACTACTCAACAAGAGTAGTTATGTCCTTGGTATGGTATGGAAATAATACAATACCACGCAATCCACTAGAAAATAATATTTTTTTTGTGAAATACAATGAGTAGGATATTTACTTTCACTCATGTAGTACTTGGAAAACAATCCGAAAGTGTGTGTGCTCCCTTTTAGAAAATATAGGGTAATTCAATGTTTTGGTGCTTCTTGATAAGCTTTCCAAATTATGTATTTCAAATTAATTCTGTTATTTTCTGCCTAGAGGCTGTTAGAAACTTCTTTTAGTCCTCCGTGAACTGACCAGCCTCCTCTGTGAGCTCTCTTACCTCCCCCGTGTACTGCCTATGTCCTCCATATACAGTGTCTCATGAATATTATGTGGAAAACACTTCTCCCGCGAACTGCCTTTTCTCTGTGTATTGTTTCTGATTCTGCATACCACCTTCACATACCTCTTCTACTTCTGCAGAATCCCTTCTTCATCATACTACTCCATTCTATGGATAATCTTTATTCCGCGAACCACTTCACTTCGAAAAATTTCTTCTTGTGAAATCCTTCCTACACGGAATCCTCTTCCACTAACTCTTTTGTAGGATCGAAATAATGATGTAGATGCTCAATATACAAGAGGGGGGTGAATTATATACTTTAAAAAAAATTAGACAAGGAAAAATCTAAGTTTAACAAAGTTAAACTAAGAAAATTCACAACACCTCTAATCACAAACTGGAGAATTAGAACCAAAGTTTACAATATGAGATTCTACCTTAAAGCATATAGAATCTAAACTAATCAGAGTACAAGTGTAAGTAAATATAAGAAGGTTATACTTACCTTACAATACAAAAGTGAAGCGGAAAAACAAGTTGTAAAACTACAAGTAACAAGATATAAGTCTTTTAACCCAAAGAGAAGGGTATCCAACAACATTGGATAAAGGTCCCTTGATTTATACTTTCAAGCAAGTCCGTCTTACCTACACCAGGGTAAGCCCTCGATACGAAGATCGGAATCTCTTTCTTGCTATCCCTGCAATCCCTCAACTTCAAGGTAGTTGGAACCTCTGTCTTCTTCAGCAAGGAAGCCCTCGAACTTCAAGGTAGATGGAACCTCTGTCTTCCTATCCCCGGAAGTCCTCGAATGTAATCACCAACATTCGGAGTCGCACAAAGCAATCTGAACGAGCAGTTCAGTACGCACAAGGCATGAAAAGCTTCTCTCTCTAGAGATCACCTTAACAGTGTGTGGTCTCTAGATCGATCAACTTGTTGTTGAGCTCTTTCAAATGAGCTCCTATTTATAGGAAAATTCTCAACGGTCGGCTCCCTCCTCCAATGGTCATATTTTCCATGAAATTCGGAGGGACCTGTACGCGTTTAACTCAACCAACAGGTAATTAGAAACAGAATGGATGACATCGTTTAATAATAAATCATGTATAACTGAATGCACGACATCGTTTTGAAATGGAGAATATGTAAGAAAAATCCATACAAAATTTCGGAGTGTAAGCAAATTAAAATTTCGGAGTCTAACCAAAATGAAATTCGGAGTCTATAATAAAAAGATGTTCAGATTCAGTTTTATAGGAATTCAGAGTCTGGTTTTACCAGATTTCAGAATCTGAACATACAGAGTTTGAAGTCGAACTAGTAAAAGTTCATATTCGAACTTCATAAGAGTTCGGAGTCGAACTCATGAAAGTTTAGAGTCGAACTCATGAAAGTTCGGAGTCAAAATTCATAAGAGTTTGGAGTCGAACTCATCAAAAGTTCTGAGATGAAATTCATAAGAGTTCAGAGTCGAACTCATGAAAGTTCAGAGTTGAACTTCATAAGAGTTCGGAGTCGAACTCATGAATGTTCGGAGTCTAACTTCATAAGAGTTCGGAGTTGAACTTCATAAGAGTTCAGAGTCGAACTTCATAAGAGTTCGGAGTCGAACTTCATAAGAGTTCGGAGTTGAAATCATGAAGGTTAGGAGTCGAAATTCATAAGAGTTCGGAGTCGAAATTCATAAAAGTTCGGAGTCCAGAATTCATATTGGAACTTCATTACAGTTCACATCCAGAATTCGGATCCTAAAAACAGAATGCTCCAAATCTTGACAATATATGACTTCTGGGATTTTGGGTATAAATCCGATTTTTTTACTTAAGAAAAATATTTATATGTATAAAAAAATCTAGGTTAGGGTAAATTTCATTAAAGAAGTAAATTTTTCTTTATGGAGGTAAAATTTATATTTGCTTAAGTATAAGGTGTTTGTGATTTTCAAAACAAGAAGGAATGGAAAATTCATAAGGAAAACCTTATTGACTCAACATCTTTATACTTCTCTAAAATTATTCTGTGGTGATGATATCTTAATATAAAATTATCTCCACTTAGTGATGGGATTAGGGTCCATTATATATGAAAATATCTCCACAAATTTCACTAATCCATTTTACCCAAATTTTCAAGCTGGTACAACCTTCACAGCATACCGCTTCTCCCACAATGAATCGCAAGCCTTCAGCGTACCATTTTTCCTTCCTGGTCCATGTAATACATCTCTTCCACCAACAAAAACCCATCCCTCTTACCATAACTCCTTCCATCGTGTTCCATTTTTGGTACAGAGACCCATTCTGTGAACCATGCCACATAACATTCCTACTACATGGTACACGGTCACGAACCATTCCTTGACATGGTATGTGGTCCATGATTCGAGGTATGTAGTTCACTTCATTTGTTGATTTCTTTCTCCATTCTACAAACCATTCACTCTTACATGGAAATCATTTCATTTCCAAAAACAAATTCCATATTTTGAGGCCCAAAATTTTAATATACACTGGGGAACGACGCTACCTTAAAATATGCTTTGGCAAAAAAAACCCATGCTTCTTCACCATCATCTTCTTTAATCAAGAAACATATGATTCCATCATGAATTTCATTGACCATGATATGTAGTCTTTTATTGATCACCTTTAGCATTGTCAAATTTTTAAAGGAAAGTATTGAAACTTCAATGTCTTCCAGAAATATCATTACTTCTAATCAAAATTGAATATGATTGGAATCACCTTTTCTCCCCCTTTCCTTAATAAGGCTAGCATCACAAGTTCTACAGACTTATGATATTTTTTAAATAAAAATCAGCAAAGCATAGTTTGATTTTCCAAGACCTTTACAAGGTGATTTGATTTATCCTACTTGACAACAAAAGACAACACTACGGAAAAGAAAACTCATCTTACATCCTTCTCCATCCAACTTGGTCCCAAAAATATCCCCCTTTGGATTTTTCTGTTAAACAAGAATCATAAATCATTGAACTTTGTAACCTCATGTAATGGATTACTAATAAAAAATTCTAATCCTACGTGAGCTGAATCATTATGGGAAATAAAAATTATTGATAGTAAGACCATGCTGTCCAAAATTAGTGATTATAAAATATCTTCATCATTTCTTTCTCATCTATATCCATAACATAAACACCTTTATTTTACAACATTCTTCCTCAAATTTCTCCACTTATTCAACATTCCTAGAATACATAAAATCTATTTACTACAAACACTCCAACAAATAGTTATAATAGTTCAAACACACACATTTTGGATTCATAGCTTACTCACAACTCCCCCTTTATGCATGCAACCATTAGGATAGATTTATGAAACAATTATCCCCCTTGACAACACTATACAAAGTTCATATGAGATAGGGTATAGAAACAAATATCTCAAACTTGATGCGAAGGAGGTTGGACACCCATGTTCAACCTCAATTTCGAAAACGGTTATTTAGGTAACAGTTTTGTAAATATGTCAGCAACTTGTTCCAATGTAGAAACTTACTCTATATTTAACTCATTATTCTCCACATTCTCTTTGATTAAGTATTACTTTATGTCAATATGTTTTGAAAAAAAATGTTTTACCGGATTCTGTGTAAGATTGATTGCACTTTGATTGTCAAAACCCAACAACATGGGTAACTTTGGTTCAATAAGTAGTTCTTCCAACTTAGTCTTCATCCACATGAGTTGAATAGGATCTTTAGTTGATGAAACAAACTCAAATTCAGTTGTGCTAAGAGTCACTAAATTGTGTTTCTTTGTATGCCAAATAACACAACTTTTACCTGGAAATAAAACTCCACCAGATGTGGATCTTCTATCATCAATGTTTTCTGCCCAATCAGTATGTGAATAGATGAACATATCAATATTTTTTGAGTCATCGAACCTGATTCCAAAAAAATTGTGACTTTGATATATCTGTGAATTATTTTTCCAACAATCAAATGAGACCCTTTACGGGTGCTCTGAATTCTTTCACATAAGGTAATAGCATAGATAATGTCAGGTCTTGAGGTAATAAAATATAACATACTTATAATCAGCTTTCAAAACTCTTTTTGATCAACTTCCTTGCCTTCTCAATATTTATACGACTTGGATCCCACTAAAATTAGTGTGGAAATTGTTTTGAATTTTCTATGCCAAACTTCTTTAGAAGTTCCATCGCATACTTTTCTTGAAAAAGAAAAATGTGGTTCTTATTCTGTAAAATTTGAAACCCAAGAAATTATTTCATTTCTCCCAACATGGACATCTTGAAAAACTTCTTTATCTTCTAATAAAATCTTTCAAAATATTTTTCATCATTCCCTGTAAAGATAATTTCATCAACATAAACAATTATAATCAGAGAGAACTCCTAACACTCCTTGATGTAAATATTGTTGTCAACTCTACCTTTCCTAAAATTCATCTTCCTCAACCAAGTATCCAATTTTTAATATCATTACCTTGGGGATTATTTTAGTCCTTACAAATCCTTCTTCAATATGTATACATAACTTTCATCTTTCCCAAAAACAAATCCACAAGGTTGTTCAATGTAAACTTATTCATCAAGATCACCTTAAAAAAATGTGGATTTAACATCCATTTGAAAGATATTGTATCCTTATTATGCATGAATATAAAGAAATATTATGATTGTATCTAACCTTTCCATAGGATAAAAGGTTTCATCAAAATCAATGCCTTCAATCTGTGAGTAACCTTTTCACACTAATCTTTCCTTGTTCTTTATCACTTCACCTTCTTCATTCAACTTTTTCTAGAAAACCCATTTTGTGCCAATAAATTTTTTATTATTTTGATTGGGAAAAAGTTCCTAAGTGTCATTCTTTTCTATCTGATCAATATCTTCATTCATAGCCTAAACCCATTCCGGATGCTCAAAAGATTCAGTCACATCATTTGGTTCCACTTCTTAATAAAAAGAAGTATGTGTAATATCATTTATTGTTATTCTTATTTGAACCCTCTGATGTTGATCACTAATAAAGTTATGATCTTCCACTTTTTTCCTTATCCTATGATAAGATTTTTGAGTATATTCCTCATCACTAGAAATAGTGGAGTAATACTTTTATTCTTGATTAAGATTTCCACTATCGATAGTATCATCATAATTGTTAACAAAACATTATTTATCCTACTCAACTTTCATATGAGTATAAGAAGTATTTTCTTTCTCAATGTTTTCAAAAACATTCACATTAATAGAATCAACAATTCTTCCTTTTTATTTATAGAAACATCTATATCCTCTTCCTTTCAGAGCATAGCCAAGAAAAATTATATCATCTCCCATTTCTCGAATTTTAAAAGGTTTCCACCTTTCTTCTTTATAATATACAGACTCCCAAAAACTATTAAGTGTTTCAAACTTTGAGTTTTTTCATAAAACATTTCATATGTAGTCATATCTAAACTTGGAGTATATAAACTATAGTTTTGAATATACACAACAGTACACATGGATTTCCTCTAATAGTAATGAGAGAGACCATGTTCAAGTAACATAGTTCACCCCATTTCTACCAGACTTCTATTTTTTCTTTCAGCAACCCAATTTTGTTGAGGTGTGTATGGTAAACTGAACTCATACCAAATTCTATGCTTCTTAAGATAATTTTCAAATTCTTCATTCTTATACTCCCCACCATTATCATTTCTCAACTTCTTCACTGAATACTCACATTCTTTCTTTACTTTCCTCCTGAAACTCTTAAACATTTTTAGATCATCTGACTTATGTATCATGTACATAACACAAGTAATGCGAGTAAAGTCATCAATGAAAGTAATGAAGTACTTATCTCCATTTGTTGATTGTTTTCTCATTGGCCCACAGATATCGGAATGAATAAGTTCTAGGGGATTTCTTAAACTAATTTCAACTTTCTTATGTACCGAATTTGTAATCTTCCCTTTTTGAAATGTTGTGCAACACTAATCTCTTCTTCTTGACATATCAGGAATATCTCATACAATGTATCTCTTTGATATATTTCTCATGTTTCTCTGACACATGTGTCCTAGACTTTTATGCCATAACTTATTTTCTTCTATCATCCCCAAATAACAAGATTTTTGTATTTCACCAACTTGGAACGTGTTTTCTTTTGTTCATTGGCATCTTGTAACTAGTTTTCTATTTTATTCAGTTTTCATGAAAAATCCATATTTTCTGAAGATAACTTTGTTACCCTCATCACAAATTTGTGAAACACTTTTCATATTGTGTTTTAACCCATCAACATATAAAGTTTTCCTAGATTTCATCTTTTCTTTCCAACGAAGGCTCATCCAATGCCTTTGATCCTCAAATATTCATCATTTACATATGTCACGATTCCTTATTTGAAGTATTTCATATTCTTCGATATCTTTAAGTCCAATGTCATATGATAGGAACACCCAAAGTTAAGAATTTGGGGTCTCTCTCCTTTTATATCTTTCAAATATGTTTCAATAACTACATCTTTTTCTTCTTCCTCTTCTTTCTTTACTAATATTTGAGAATTTTTAAGGAAATTTTGTTATGCCGATAACAAAACAAGTTAACCCTTATAAAGATGTCTAGGTTGATCACATATTTCACAAACATTTTTAATCTCTTCTTTGAGATGATATTAGTGTTGATTTTCTTCTTCTTTAGAACTACTACTCACATAGTCTTCATTATTCAATTCTTCAATAAAGCTATTTTATCTAGCTTTCTCTAGAAAAGATTTTTCATATTCAGTTTCACTATCTTCTTCTTCATCATATTTAGAAAGAAAGATTCTTATTTTTTATTTGAATAACTTTTTATCCTTCCCTTTGGAAAAGTATTTATCTTTGTCATCTTGTTTGTTCCATGACTTTCTTAGCCTACTTTCATCTTCATCATTATCTTCTTCTTTCTTTATTTGAGTATTGTTATCTACAAAGTGACCAATGGATCCACATTCAAAACATTTCAAGGGAAGTTTCCCCTTGAATTTCTCTGTATCTCCTTTCACATTCTTTGAAAACAAGGATAAAATTTCATCAAAATATTTACATACCTCATCTTTAGAATTGGATTAACCAGCTTCATCTATAATAAAAATATCTTTTTAAATCTCTTTTGTTGCATCCTTGAAAGAAATTTCACTATCATCTTTTTCTTTTGACTTCATAGTCTTCTACCTTATCATTTCATAAGTGATGAGAGTGCTATGAAAATAATCCATTGATAATGTTTCAAGGTCTTTGTCTTCCAATGAAGAAACTTTAGCATTGAACTTTTCAGGAAGAATTCTCAATATCTATTCAACAAATCTAGAATCCTCTAATTTTTTACCAAGACATCTGATTGTACTGACAATGTCATTTAACTGGGTAATGAAGACCCCAACTAATTCAAGCTCACCCATTTTCAAATATTCATACTTTAGCCTCTAGATTTAAAGTTTTTCCTTTTTCACTTTTGTATTTCCTTCATAGATGTTTTTCAACTTATCCCAGATATCTTTAGATGTAGAAATACCTTTCACTTATAAAAACTCACTTTCAGAAAGTGATGAGAGTAAATCACTTTTAACTCTTCCATCATTTTCAAGATTCTTCATGTCTACTAATGTGATAGTAACCATGTCATCAATAGGAGGAAATCCATCTCTTTTATATTTAAGAACTTCATACCCAATATACATGAGATATGGAATCATTCTATCTTTACAGATATGATAATTATTTCCATCAAATATTGTAATCCCCTTACTATTAACGCAATTCAAATTTTCCACCACAACATATAATCAAAAACTTCAGCAAAGAATAAATTAAGGGAAAATATCCCTCTGATACAAATTAAAGTTTCCTAGTTAGGATCAAAGTATCACTGAGAGGGGGAGGGGTGAATTAGTGTTATCTATTTCCTTTTTTTTGTTTCCTTTCTTTCGAAACAACCTTCACCTCATATTAAAGAGTTATTTCCCATTTTAACACAATCCAAACACATATCCATAGGAAAACAATAATTTAAAAGGTTCACTACTCAACAAGAGTAGCTATGTCTATAGTATGGTATGGAAATAATCCAATACTTGGAAATCCACTAGAAAATAATACTTTGGTGTGGAATACAATGAGTATGATATTCCCTTTCACTTGTGCGGTTTATAGAAAACAATATTAAAGTGTGTGTGCTCCCTCTTATCACAAATAGGGTAATTCAATTTTTTGGTGCTTCTTGATTAGATTTCCAAATTTTATCTTTCAAATTAATTCTTATATTTTCTACCCAGAATCTAGTAGAAACTTATTTCAATCCTCCATGAACTGACCAGCCTCCTCCATGAACTGTCATACCTCCTCTACATATTGCCTCAGTCCTCTGCATACCATGCCATGTGAATTATATACGGACATCTCTTCCCCCAAAATCTGCCTCTTTTTGTACTGCTTCTGATTCCACATACCACTTCTACTACTACAGAATCCCTTATTCTGAAAACTTCTTCATATTATAGATAATATTTATTTTGTGAACCACTTCACTTCATGGAATTTCTTTCTATGAAATCCTTCATATGTGGAATCCTCTTCTGAAAACTCTTTATAATTCTCCAAAATTCTTCCACAGTGATGATCTATTCTTATAAAATTTAATCCACTTGATGACCGAATTAGGGTCTATTATATAGGAAAATATCTCTGCAAATTTTTCTAATCCATTTTACCCAAATTTTCAATGTGGTGCATCCCTCATCACATATTGATTCTCCCGCAGCAAACCGCAAGACTTCTGCATACCATTTTTCCTTCCTAGTCCACATATTTCATCTCTTCTGCCAACAACTAGTCATCCCTCATACCACAACTCCTTCCACCACACACCATTTTCAGTACTATGACTCGTTCTATGAACCATCCCACGTACTTTTCCTGCTATATGGTACACGACTGCGAACCGTTCCTGGACATGGTACGCGGTCCATGTTCCAAGGTATACAGTTCACTTCCTTTGCTTATTTTCTTCACCATTATACAAATTGTTCACTCTTACATGGAAATCCATTCATTTCAAAAACCAAATTCACGATTTTGAGGCCCAAAATTTTGACATACCTTGGGGGATGGTGCTGCCATAAAATCTACTTTGGAAAAAACACCCATGCTTCTTCACTTTCATCTGCCTTAATTGAGAAACATCTACTTTAATCATGAACCTCATCAACCATGATATATAGTCTTTTATTTATCACCATTATCATTTTCATATTTTCAAAGGAAATTATTGAAATTTCCCTGTATTCCATCAACATCATTCTTTCCAATAAAAACTAAATATGATTAGCATCACCTTTTCTCCCCCTTTACTTCATAATTCTTGAATCACAACCTCTCCAGACTTATGATATTTTTAAAATACAAATCAGCAAAGAATCATCTAATTTTATAATACCTTTGATAAATTGATTTGATTTATCCTCTTTGACAATAAAATAAAACACTATGGAAAAGAAAAGTCATCGTACTTCCTTCTCATCCAACTTGGTCCCAACAATCTCTCACATTGTAATTTTTTGTTAACCAAGACTCATAAATCACTGAACTTTTTAACCTCATGTAATGGATTACTAATCAAAAATTATAAGACTATGTGAGCTAACTCATTATAGGAAACAATAATTATTGATAGTAAGAGCATGATGTCCAAAGGTAGTGATTATGAAATCTCTTCTATATTTCTTTCACAGCCATCTCCATAACATAAACACCTTTCTTCCACAACATTCTTCATCAACTTTCTCTACTTATTTAACATTCCTAGAATACATAAATTCTATTTCCTACAAGTACTCCAACAAATAGTTAGAATAGTTCAAACACACACATGTTGGATTCATAGATTACCCCAAACTCCCCCTTTATGCATGAAACCATTAGGATATATTAATGAAACAATTATCCATCTTTACAACACTATCCAAAGTTACTATGAGAGAGGGGATAGAAACACATACCTCAAACTCGATACTAATGATTTTGGACACCCATGTTAAACCTCAATTTAGAAAATGGTTCCTTAGGTAAAGGTTTTTTAAATATGTCAGCAACTTGTTCCAATGTAGAAACATACTCCATATTTAACTCATTATTATATACAATCTCTTTGATGAAGTGGTACTTTATGTAAATATTTTTTGAACAAAAATTTTGTACTAGATTCCCTGTAAGATTTATTACACTCTGATTGTCAAAAATCAAGAACAAGGGTAAATTTGGTTCAATTATTAGATCTTCCAACTGAGTCTTCATCCACATGAGTTGAATAATAGCTTGATTGGCAGAAACATACTTATCTTTATCCATGATAAGATTCACTGAATTCTATTTCTTTTTATGCCAACTAACATAACTATTCCCTATAAAGAAAACTCTAACATATATGGATCTTCTATCATCAACATTTTCTTCCCAATCAGCATCTGAATACCTGAACATATCAATATTTTCTAATCCATCATACATGATTCCAAAAAAATTTGTGACTTTAATATATATTAGAATTCTTTTTCCAGCAATCAAATGTGATTCTTTAGGGGTTCTATAAAATATTTCACATATGGTAACAGTATAGAAAATGTTGGGTCTTAAGGCATTCAAATATAACAAACATCCAATTAGATTTCAAAACTCTTTCTAATTAAATTTATAGCATTTTCCATATTTAGAAAACTTGGTTCCTAATAAAATTGGTGTGTAAACTGGTTTTGAATTTTCCATTCCAAACTTCTTCAAAAGTTCCTTCAAAAACTTTTCTTGAAGAAGAAAAATGTGGTTCTTCTTCTATAAAATTTTCAGCCCAAGAAATTATTTCATTTATCTCAGCATGGACATCTCGAACAACTTCTTCATCTCCTTATAAAATCTTTCACAAGATCTTTCATCATTCCCATTAAATATAATTTCATCAACATAAACAATTATAATCAGAGATAACTCCTGACATTCCTTGATGTAAATATTGTTTTCAACTCTACCTTTCCTGAAATTCATATTCCTTAGTATCCAATTTTGAATATCAATCCCTCAGGGAATATTTTATTCCTTACAAATCCTTCTTCAACCTACACACATAAATTTTATCTTTCCCAACAAAAAATTCACAAGGTTGTTCAATGTAAACTTATTTATCAAGATCACCATTCAGGAATGTGGATTTAACATCCATTTGAAAGATATTGTAACCTCATTGTGCAGAAATGGAAAGAAATATTATGATTGATTATAACCTTTCCATAGGGGAAAATATTTCATCAAAATAAATTCCTTAAATCTATGAGTAACCTTTCCACGGTAATCTCATCTTGTTCCTTATCACTTCACCTTCTTCATTCAACTTGTTCCTAAAAACCAATTTTGTACCAATAAAATTTTTATTATTTGGATTAGGAACAAGTTCCCAAGTATCATTTTTTCTGTCTGATCAATATATTCATTCATAGCCTAAACCCATTAGGATTCTAAAAATCTTCACTCACATCTTTCGTCTCCACTTTTGAATACAAATAAGTATGTGTAATAGCATTTTTTGTTCTTATTTCTTGAACCCTCTGATGTTGATCACCAATAATATACTAATATTCCACTTGTTTCCTTATCCTAAGATGATATTTTAAAGTATCTTCCTCATCACTATAAATATCTAAGTTATATTTTTATTCTTGAGTAGGATTCCCACTATCAACAGTATCATAACAATTTCTAACAAAACGTTCTTTATCCTGCTTAACTTTCATATCAGTATAAGACGTATTTTCATTCTCAATGTTTTCAATAAATTTTACATCAGTAGAATCAAAAATTCTTTCTTTTTCTTTGTAGAAACACTTATATAATCTTCCTTTCAGATCATATCTATGAAAAATTCTGTCATCACCTCTTTGCTTAAATTTTCCAAGGTTTCTACCTTTCTACTTTATAATACACGGACTCCCAAAAACTCTTTGAATTTTTTCATAAAACATTTCATATGGAGTCATATATGAACTTGGCCTATAGAAACAATAGTTTTGAATATAGACAACAATACACATGGCTAGCATCTAATAGTAATTAGAGAGAACATGTTCATGTAACATAGTTCACCCCAATTCAACTAGACTTCTGTTTTTTCTTTTAGCAACCCAATTTTATTGTGGTGTGTATGGTGAACAGAACTCATCCCAAATTCAATACTTCTCAAGATAATTTTTAAATTCATTATTATTATACTCCCCACCATTATCATTTCTCAACTTCTTCACTAAATACTCACATTCTTTCTCTACTTTCCTCCTGAAACTCTTAAACATTTTCATAGCATCTGATTTATGTATCATGTATATAACACAAGTAATGTGAGTAAAGTCATCAATGAATGTAGTGAAGTACTTATCTCTATTTTTTTATTATCTTCTCATTGGCCCACAGATATTAGAATGAATGATTTCTAGGGGCTATCTTGAACTAGTGTCAACTTTCTTATGCACCGAATTTGTAATCTTCCCTTTTTGATGAATAGTGCAACACCAATCTCTTCTTCTTAACATATCAAGAATATTTAAAACACTATATCTATTTGATATATTTATTATGTTTCTCTAACACATGTGTCCTATAATTTTATGCCACAACTGATTTTCTTTTAATATACCCAAATAATAAGAGTTTTTTATTTCACCAACTTGGAAGAAGTTTCATTTTGTATGTTGGAATCTTGTAATTATTTTTCTGTTTTCTTCACTTTTCACATAAAAACATATTTTCTGAAGATAAATTTTTTACCTCATCACAAAGTTTTGAAACACTTAGCATATTGTGTTTGATCCCATAAACATATAAGGTTTTCATTCATTTTATCTTTTCTTCCAATGACGACTGATCCAACGCCTTTGAACCTAAAAGATTCTTCATTTACAAATTTCACCATTCCTAATTTGAAGTCTTTCCCATTATTCAATATCTTTAAGTATCCTATCATATGATATAAACACCCATAGTCAAGAATCAAGGGTCGTTCTCCTTTTATATCTTTCAAAGCGGTTTCAACAACAAGATATTATTCTTCTTTCTTTTCTTTCTTCACCTATGATTTTTGAGAATTTTTAAGGAACTTTTGTTACGCTGGTAATAAAACAAGAAAAACCTTATCAAGATTTCTAGGTTTATCACATCTTTCACAAAAATTATTTTAGCTCTTCTTTCAGATGATATTCAAGTTGAGTTTCTTCTTCATCAGAACTATTTCTCCCCTAGTCTTCATTATTCACTTCTACAATAAAGGTATTTTCTCTAGCTTTATATGAAAAATATTTTTCAGATTCATCTTTGTTATCTTCTTCTTCATCATATTTAGATAGAAAGCTTCATATTTTTTATTTGAAGAACTTTTTATCCTTCCCTTTAGAAAAGTATTTAACTTTCTTATCATGTTTCTCCTATGACCTTCTTGGCCTTCTTTCATCTTCATAATTGTCTTCTTCTTTCTTTCTTTGAGGACAGTTATCTGTAAAGTGACAAATGGCTCCATATTCAAAACATTTCAAGGGAAGTTTCCCATTGTATTTCCCAATACCTATTTTCAAATTCTTTAAAAACAAGGATAAATTTTGATCAAAATTCTTATATACCTCATCTTCATAATCAGATTCATCGGCTTCATCTTCAATATGAATATTCTTTTACATCTCTTTATATTTATCCTTGAACGAAATTTCTCTATCATCTTTTTTTTCTCCTCATAGTATTCTCCATTATCATTTCATAAGTGATGAGAGTTCTATACAAATTATCTAGTGAAAATGTTGTAGGGTCTCTGTCCTCCAACGAAGAAACTTTAGCATCAAACTTTTCAGTAATAATTCTAAATATCTTTTCCACAACTGTAGAATCCTATAAATTTTCACAAAGCCATATGATTGTACTGAAAATTTAAATTAACTTGGTAAATAAGTCCCCAAAATATTCAAGCTCTCCCATTCTCAAATATTCATACTTCAACCTCTATATTTAAAGTTTTTCCTTCTTCACTTTTATATTTCCTTGATATATTTTTTTTAGAATATCCTAGTAACTTTAGCTATAGTAACACATTTCACTTGTAAAAACTCACTTTTAGAAAGTGATTAGAGTAAATTATTTTTATCTCTTACATCATTATCATGATTATTCTTGTCTACTAGTATGAGAGGAACTTTTTCATCAATTGGAGGAAATCCATCTGTTGTAGTTTTAACTTTATACCCAAGATACATGAGATAAGGCATCATTCTATCTTTCTAGATAAGATGATTCTTTACATAAAATATTTGAATCCCATTAATGTTCACACAATTCAGATTTTCCATCATAATGTCTCATCAAAAACTTTATCAACGAATAAACAAATGGAACATGTCCATATAATACCAATTGAAGTTGCCCAGTTAGGATCCAAGTTTCACTGAGAGGGGGATGTGATGAATCAGTGATATCTTTTTCCTTTTTTTTGTTTCCTTTATTTAAAAACAACCTTCACCTATTATTAAAGAGTTCTTTCCCTTATAAATACAATCCAAACACACATCCATATTAACATAATAATTTACAAGGTTCACTACTCAACAAGAGTAGCTACTTCTTTTATATAGTATGGAAATAATCCAATACCACTCAATCCATTAGAAAATAATCCTTTGGTTTGGAATAAAATGAGTAAGATATTCCCTTTCTATCATGTAGCACTTTAAAAACAATCTGCAAGTGTGTATCCTCCCTCTTAGCACAAATATGGTAATTCAGTGTTTTGGTTCTTCTTGATCAGCTTTCACAAATTTTATCTTTAAAATTAATTATTCTCTTTTATACCCAGAATTTGGTAGAAACTTCTTTCAACCCTCTGCAAAATGACTAGCCTCCTCTATAAATTGTCATACCTCCTCCATGTACAGCCTCTGTCCTCTGCATACCGTGTCATGTGAATGCTACATCGACAGATCTTCTACTATGAACTGCCTCTACTCCGCATACAACTTATGATTATGTGTACCACCTTCATCCACCACTTCCACTTCTATGGAATCCCTTCTTATATAGACTTCTTAATCCTACGTCGAATCTTTCTTCTTGGAACCACTTCTCTTTTCGGAATTTATTCCCATGAACTCCTTCTTACACAGAATCCTCTTCTTATTACTCTTCGTACTTCTCCAAAATTATTCCACAATGATGATCTCTTCTTATAAAATTCACTCCACATGGTGATGGGATTAGGGTCCATTATATAGTAAAATATCTCCAAAAATTTCTCAAATATGTTTTACCCAAATTTTCAATGTGGTACAACCTTCACCGCATACCGCTTCTCCCACCGTGAACCGTAAGCATTCTGTGTACAATTTTTCTTTCTTAGTCTGCGTATTTCATCTCTTATTCCAACAATGAGCCATCCTACGTACCGCAACTCCTTCCATTGTGAACCATTTTTGGTTCTATGACCCATTCCGCGAAGCATCCCACATACTATTCCCGCTACATGGTACACAGCGAAGAACCATCCCCAACATGGTACACAGTCCATATTCCAAGGTACTTGGTTTACTTAATTTTCCAATTTCCTTTATTTTCCTGCAAACTGTTCACTCCTACATGTAAATATTTCCATTGTAAAAAACAAATTCTCGATTTTGAGGCCCAAAAATTTGGAAAACACTAGGAAACAGCACTACCTTAAAATCCACTATGGAAAAAACACCCATGCTTCTTCACTATTATATGCCTTAATCGACAAACATCTCCTTTAATCACAAACATAATCAACCATGACATATAGTATTTTGTTGATCACCTTTAGCATCATCAGATTTGTAACGGAAAGTATTGTAACTTCCATATCTTCTAGGAACATCATTTTTTCAAATCAAAACTAAATATTATTAGAATCACCTTTTCTCCCCAATTCCTTTATAAGGATTGCATCACAAGTTCTACAAACTTATGATATTTGTGAAATAAAAATCATCAAATCAATGATTTATTTTCTAATAACTTTTACAAAAGTGATCTTATTTATCCTCTTTGACAACAAAAGACAACATTATGAAAAAGAAAACTAATATTACTTCCTTATCCATCCAACTTGGTCCCAACATGAAAGTGTGAAGAATAGAGGAGGGGTGGCCTTTTATAAGTGAGTTGAGTGGCACACTTGAATTTTTTTGTAAATATTCAATCATAACCACTTTTTTATCATGACACAAGGCTCCAAAATGGGCCATTATCAAAACTAGATGATATAAGGTTGAAATATGTCCATAAAATTGGTGTTTTTGTATCCTCGGTACTGAGAGGATGGCTTCGTTCTCCCCTAGTCTTCGATGCCTCCCTCACCCTCTTCTAGGTTTTCTCCTTTAGCATTAGTTCCCCCCTATCCTTTGCGCTCTCACATCCCTCTTATAGGGTTCATCCCTATCTCCCCCTAGTCTTCGGTGCTCTCGCGTCTCCCTCATCCTCTTCTAGGGTTTCTCCTCCATCAATAACGGCTCTCCCTCAAGTTTATGAGGCTCTACTTGATTTATTTTACCTATTTTCCCTTCTCAGCTTCTTCACACCTGGGTATCTCTTTTGGTTTTATTTATTGCTTTCACTATCATGAAGATACTCCAGTTCCTCTTCTTTCACGATGACGACTTCTTCTGCAAATAAAATATCAGGGATCTTACATTGGTTGTCCACTACGGATGCCTCCAATTGTCTTTATGTGGCACCGACCTTCTGTTCCTCTGCACCTCTCCAGTTTGGATATGGAGTATATTTTCTAGGAGGTTTTGGGTTGTTCGTTTCGGCGGTTGATGGATCTCAACGCGCTGCTGGGTCGTTACTTCTTTTTTGTTTGTTCTTGATTTTCTTCTCTTTGATGTTACCTCTATTTGGATCTCTCGGTCACTCAACCACCAGTCTGACCATATTCTCTGCTTCTCCCCTCCTGGTTGGAGCTGCAGCAACGGTAACAATCTAGTTTTGGGAGGTGTGGTTTGGCAGTTGTCGTTGTTTCAGAGGTGGATCTTTGACACTGGTTTATTTTTTTCATTTTTCATCCCCGTGTTCTTGGTGATGTTTTGATTATTTTATCTTAACGGTTTTGTGCTATGGTTTATAATTTGAAATGAAGTGATATTTCTTGTTTTTTGTTTTTGTGATATGTTTATGATGAATTCGGTGGTCTCTGACAGTCTCTAGTCTATGGTGCGGTGGTAGGATGATGATGGTGACGTTGCGAAGGATAGTGATGACAACAGTGGTACTCAGGTGATGAAGATTGGTGATGGAAATAGAGGAAATCATGATAATGGTGTGGGTGATTCTCAGATCTTGATTTCATAGGGTTTTATAGATGTTCTTGAATTTTAAAAAGTGTAATGGGTTTATTTTTCTTCTGTTCCCACCTGGAATGTAGGTTATCTCTCATCCTTAAATAGGATTTGGAAAATCAAATAAAAAATGATTTTTTTCATAAAATGGGTGTTTAAAAGTTGGTAGGTCATTTTTAACCTCTATCTTCTTAATTTAACCTCTCAGTAAATCAGTTTTTACCTTAATTGTCGTAATAAATTTTTAATGTTTTCACTATTCATTTTGGTAAAAATTTAATATGACTTTATTATAAATTATAAATCATTATAATTCAAAATATGGAATCCATTTTTCCAAATTCAATTCACATAATTAGAAACTTTTAATTTAAAATTAATCATGTAGACGCGATGAGAAATGTGTTTTCAAAGAGAAAATGTTCAAACTTTTACAAAGTTTTTATATAAAAATTAAATATTAAAATGATTTAAATTACCTAAATTATAATAATTGATATATAATTTAACTAATTATAATTTAAAATCAATTCAAGATGTAATTTAACTTTAAAAATAATTTAAACTAAAAGGTAGTTTTCAATTAAAATTCAGTATTTTTCATTATTCATTAAAAATTGAAACTTTTCAGAAAAATAAAAAACAATCACCCTAAGATAATATTGATATTACTATTTTAAAAATGAAGTTTATTTTTTCAAATAAATTTTCTAAATTTGGTGAAAAATAATTTTAAATTATGTGTGCAAAGCACGAAAAATTCATCTTTTAGAAAAATCAGCTTTTCAAAAAATATTTTTTTCTTTTAAATAACTCTTTTTTTAATATTAATCAATAGATTACCAATGAATGCATATAAAATATATATTTTTTCATAATTTATCATACCCAAAAATTTAATGGCTAGGTTATAAATATTATATTAAATAATAATATTTTAATAACATGTCATGTTTCATTTAAACTCGTTGCATAAAATGTAGGCTAAAATTAGTATTGCATGTAATTAAATCTATTAAAGAGATTGAATTTATTTTAAAAATAAATATAACATAAAGTATTTAGGTGTTATATTTTCTTCTAATATCAATGTTTCATGTTTTATACATTATCAAATAAAATGTTCTTATTTTAGAATTTAGGGGTGTTACATTCTCTCCACCTTAAATAAGTTGTGTCCTCTCTATTTAAAATTTATCTTGGTAATCAAGTGTTTGAAATTTGAAAACAAAATTTTTGAAAAAAACCTCATTTAAAAAATATTTAATAAAATATTCTATTTATGATATAGAAAGGGAAGTACCGAGTTTATATGGAATAGCACATAAATAGGTTTCTAGGTAGGAGAACATTGGTGGTAAGTAAAGATGTAGACATGGGAGCACAAATAATTATAGAGAACGATTAAGTTCATTGATCACAAGAAGGTGAATAATCAATGGAAATTTAATGGCCTCAAAACCATAAATCTATTATGATTTAAAATACTGTCTGATTCATCAGATATAAATGTAATAGGATAAATAAAATTTCAAGATCATTTTCCTAAAGTTGAGGAATTTTATTACTATTTAAGAATATAAGTAAATATTCTTATTTGATGAATTTATATTTAGTAAGAACAATTTCAACCCATAGTTGTAATCTGATTAATTTCTAATTCATCACTTACTCGAAGAAATTAATATCCAAAAAAATGAATTTTTTATGACTGAAGCACTAAAATTCACTTTAAACATATTATAAGATCCATAAAAGCATGACAAGTCTTTTTGAATGTCTATAACTATTTTCCAAAATCAATATGGTTAGTACAAGTTATCCAATATAATAAATTAATCTCTATCCTCAAAATAAACACTATCGGTTCATCACTAATATTTAATTTTCAAATCTTTTAACTAAGAACAATGACATATTAACAAGGACAGAATGTAGTTTAGTGGTAGGTGTTAAACCCTTATTATCTTTCGGTCATGGGTTCAATCACCATGGCCTTCTTGGATTCAATGGATTGTCACCCAACATGTGGGTTTTAATTTTTCTAAACTATATTAATATAATTCATATAACATTCACAAAAAACAATGTTGGACATCCTTGAAATAAAATTAATCATTAAATAACCCTTTTACCAAGGTTTTCAATATAGCCCTTTTTTTAAATAGTCTAATAATTTTATTTGACTATTATTAAAATTTTATTATTGATCATATTAAACCTAAAGTCTATCAATACCTATAAACTTATTTCTATAAAATTTAAAGTAATTATTCCTCAAATAAGTTTTTCAATAAAGCATATACTTGCCATAAATTTTCCAATATTTTCTTAATATTGGTATAATCCCATAACAAAATATCTAAAAATATGTGTTTAATACTTTTAACCTATGATCAATCATTATATCATTAACCCATGATGGTATCCATAAATCTTAATTTAATTAAGACATATGTTCTTCTAAAATTTAATAGAATCCTTAAATTTTTCATGATTCTTATAACAAGAATACCATTGGTAAAAATAATTCTAAAATTTAATTTTCTGAATACCAATAGAAAAATACTTCATCCATTTTATTTCAACTTAGGTCCTTCTTGATCTTGGGTTTAACCTTTATAATAGGGAATTGTTTTAGATAATTCCCAATCTCTCCACATTTAAGACAAAAAACTATAAATGGATCCCAAATATATGATTAATTTACATCCATTATACTCTTCATTTTTCCTTGAAAATTATTTTCTTTATACACTTATTCTCTACACATAAAGAATTTTCCCATTCATTTGAGACACCTTCTTTTAAATCTAATACACCTTAATTTTTAAATAATTCATTGATATTTATCATCTATTTAGATCATTTATAATGTTTTGTAAATAAAATGTGAATTATCCTAAGCATATCTCGTATGAGTGTCAAACCAGGTACATAGTAAGGTCTATTTTCTTGCACCAAGAGACGATTGGGTCAAACCCAATGTGCCCTTTTTCGATTTATTACCATAACCTTTTCCACTTATAGTATCTAGACAGACATGTATTTCTAAGAAAAATCACATAATCTTTACCTTACCAAAGCGTTATGAAGTTCTTATATACATATCATCAATTTCTTAAATAGGTTTATATTCTATAATCTATGTTTTACAAAATCTATTTCCCAAGGTTTCTATTAGACTTCCTCTAATGCCAAATATAGCGACCCGACCCCAGTTTCATGGAGTTGGTGCCTACTTTATTACATTGCCATAAGATACAAGGAATTGCTTCCCGAATGAATGAATAGTTTAGCAGTCTTGGTAAACTATATACATACTTGAGTCTTACATTACATTTTAATAAAAAAATTATAAGATTCTTTTTTTGAGAATATAATAATTCTCTCTATAATATCACCACATATCAAACATAGTATACTTAATGGATTCTTGGTAAAGGAAACAAAATAAAAGTGAGCTCAAATAATAAGTAAGGGTTAATTACAGTGGAAGTTATCATAAATCAATAAAGAATGATCAATATGGAAAGGTAAACAGCTAAACATGCATTCTATTTAAATAAATAGATAAGGCATAATAAATATGTAAAGCCAAATAAATTAACACACATTCCATTTAAATAACTTGACTATTATGGTAAGATAAGTAAGAATCAATATGGAAAGGTAAATAACTAAAAACACATGTCATTTAATCAATAAATTGATAATTAAGTATATCCATATATAATATAATAGTGAAAATATCATGGATAATAATGAAAAATGAATTATCAATTAAGGAAATGATTAGTTATCAAACATCATTTCTCAATCACATGATACGTCTACCATCAATACATTTCACATGATGGCTTAAAACTACAGGTAGAAACCTATTTAATGGTATCTTACTGATTTGTCTCACAAGACCTACTAATTCATCAAGGGGATATATAATATCAGTCTCCACCCATCACTATAGTTCTAAAGCATTAATCATATATCAAATAATTGATTTAATTCATGAATAAATATTTCTTATCATCAAATATCTATATTGAGTAAAGGATTCGGATTTAGCAATATTTACCCAGATAAATTAATTATTTTTAATATAGAATACCATATGTATAAATGATATATGATTTAATAAATAAACATATCCATGATAAATAATATGTATATCTAGCGTAAATTTAATTTTCAGTGATCACAGTAAAGTAAACAATTCAATGGAAAGTTATTGACTACAAAAATGAATCAAGATAGTGAATATCAATATTATCCTTGGTCAAAATAATAATAAACCATACAAAGGAAGAATAAGGGTAGTATCAATAAAAAATATCCCTATAATAGTATATTTAAAATAAATGGTTCTTTTAATTGATAAATAGAAATATCATAAAAATATATTTAAAAACATTCTTGAGGAAATATCCTTTTCATTTTGAAAATCACTTTTTAAAACATAAAACATTTTAAAAATTCTATTCTTGGAAAATCACTTTTAAAAAACTAAGAATTTATAGAATATTAGGAAAACAAATTCTTTACAAATAACCTTGTAAACTTTCAAATGATGATTCAAAGAAATGATGGTGATGTCAATGGGTGATTATTTACATGTCGTGCATGTTAAAAATAATATTCGATTTTCACTATAAAAAGGTTAGAAAAGGGACTTGTCTAGAAAATGACAAGAATATTCCTTTGAAATTTTTTCGTAAAAAGATAAAATTGGTAAAAATTTATTTAATAAATAATTTTTAAAATCTTAAAAACATTTTGGAAGACATTTTTAAAAAATATAGTTTTAGAAGAAAATAGGTTTCTGACCAAACAGAGAAATGAAGTCAGGTCTTCTTAAAACAAATATAAAACATTTTAAGTAAAAAAGAGTGGTAAATGGAAAAATTAATTGAAAATATCATGAATAAATAGAGTATAATAAAACTAAAAGGTTTTATTTTACAATTTTTAAATAATTTTCTTCAACTTAAATTCAAGAATAAACAATCTTGATTAGAATGAGATTGTGAAATAAACCCTTACAATGATCATAACATTGAAGTGAAAGTTAATCAATTAGTCAATTATGTGTATCAAATTTAAATCCACATGGAAAAAGTGTAAATAAAACAATATTTATTCGAAATTAATTACATACATAATCTTACAATATCAAAGACGACAAAGAAGTAATATAACCCAATGAAAAGAAATTGAGTTATGAAATTCTTTAAAACTTGTAAATTTTTAAGTCTAATAACCTTGAATTAAATAATTCAAATTGGGTATTAAAATACCATGAATATTTAATTTTTCATGATATTTAATTTCAGAGGGACGGTATATACAATATATAAAATAAATTAGGTTCATGATATTACAATATGCCTTAATGACATGAAATTGAGGCAAAATCCCTTACCTCGTGCTTCCTTTTGGTTGAACATGATTTAACCTCTTATATAGTGGTTTTAAACAAGTTATTAACTTATACCAAAACCATATTAATATTTATAATATTATACATAATCCTTTTATAACATATTATCACCCATTTGTTAATAATCTTTCATTATTTTGATTATTTTAGGTGTTAATTACCTTATTTTCTCATTCATTATTCTGCATGAAAGTTCAGGTTCTTTTGCATATTATATAGTTTCATCATATCCATAATAATAATCATCTAATAATTTTCATATTTATATATAAATTATACTTTTAAAAACAATTATGAAATATTTTTTTGAGAAATGAAGTGTGTTGTGATCATGGAGATGGTAGGTCATACATACGCATGAGTAACATTTCCATTTTTCAATGACCATTATGGAAAGGTGGTAAGTAATATTTTATATTTAAATAATTATCATAATATACTAAATACCGTATTATTTCATTAAATACACTTAAATATATCATCCATGTGGTGTGGTTATGAAAATAGAGTCGCATCACTTCGTGAAGGCGGTAATCCACACGTATACGAATGATGTTATTATCTTTTGATCTAAGAAATAAAATTATGAATATTATATTTTTATAATTATAAATATAAAATTAATATCATAATTATTTCATGTATATCATGTATATTTATGAAATTTTCCCTTATTATATTCCATGTAAAGAGTTAGTGAATGATGAATCACATCGTTTTGTGAGGTGATAGTCCACCGAACCCACGAGCAATGTTATCGTATCCCCTATGAAATGGAAATTATATATATATATATATATATATATATATAATGACTCCAGAGGTATATTTATGTTATAAATATAATATATATACTTTAAATTTGTAATCATACCCGACCATGAAAGGTGGTAATGGAAGAACGAATGAAATTGGTTCGTGAGGCCCTAGTCTGTTGTACACACGAATGATGATTTCATAACTCATTTGATGGAAGTAGAGATGGTAGTAGGTAATGAAATTTTTTTAAACTTTTATTATTATATGGAATATATTGAGGTTATTATATCATGATTTTTTAATAATAATTCAAGGAGGTAGAGGAATAAATAAAAAATGCTCATTGAAGAACATTACCTCTCCTTCAGGTAACCTCCTTAGGTTTGCATGAAAGACTTCCAAGGTTGGATATATGATAAAAATAAGACTTCTAGTAATATAAGAGGTATTTTGGTATTTTATTTGTGTAGTTATTGGCTAAACAAAAATGTTTTAATGTTATGAATAATATAAGAGAGGGGTTTCCTTTTATAAGTGAGGTGACTGGCACAAATGTATGTTTTTTAAAATATTCAATCATACCCACATTTTTATCATGAAAAAAGCCTAAAAATTTTAAATTATAAAACCTATAAGATATAAGGTCGTAATGTGGACATAATATTGGTTTTGGACAAGTTTTTAGGTCCTTTTTAACCCTTATCTTCTTAGTTTAACCCAATGTAAATCCATTTTTACCTTAACCATGGTAATTAATTTTTACTATTTTCACTATTCATTTTGGTCAAAAATTAAGTTGAAGTTATTAGATATTATAAATTATTCTAATTAAAAATATGGAATCTATTTTTCCAAATTCAATTTACATAATTGGAAAATTTTGATTTACAATTATTCCCACAGATGCATTATAAAGAGTATTTTTTAAGAGAAAATGTTTTAAATTTTATGAAGTTTTTATATCAAAATTAAATATTAAAATGATTATAATGACCTTAATTAGATTAATTTATATATAATTGAAATAATTTTTATTTAAAATAAATTAAAAATATAATTTAACTTTATAAATAATTTAAATTAAAAGGTTATTTTAAATTAAAATTCAATATTTTTCACTATTAATTAAAAATGAAACTTTTTAGAAAAATATAAAAAATTCACCCTAATATAATATTGATATTTTAATTTCATAAATTAATTTTATTTTTTTCAAATAAATTTTATAAATTTGGTGAAAATTAATTTTAAATTATGTGTGTAAAGCATGATTGATCTGACTTTTATTAAAATATAGTTTTTCAATAAATATTTATTTTTATTTTAAATGATTCTTATTTTATTACTAACCAATAGATAACCAATTAATGTTTGTAAAATGTATATTTTTAATAATTTAGCTAATTCTATTCATACCCACCAATTTAATGGGTAGGTTATCACTATTATGTTAAATAATAATATTTTAATAACATATCACGATTCCTTTAAACTCGGTGTTGCGTGGAATGCAAGATAAACTCAGAGTTTCTTATAAGGAAAGATAAAATAATTGTTTTGTGTAATTCAAGTGATTGAAGAGATTGAATTTATTTTAAAAATAAATATATCGTACTGTCTTGGGGTGTTATATTTTTTTCTAATCATGGTGTTTTGTTTCACATACGTTATCAAATACAATATTCTTATTTTAGAATTTTGAGATGTTACACAAGGAGAGTGAGGAATTTAGCCCACTCTTCTCTACTATAAACTGTGGAACCAACCTCATTTTAAGAAGAAACCAAGGATCAATCATGGGTTAAGTCCATGAATAAATAACTTGATCAAGTTGATAAAAATCAGACTTGGGATCTTTCTAAGAGTCCAGAAATGAAAAATGTTATTTGAAAAAAGTGGATCTTCAATAAAAAAAATTATGAGAAATGAAATGTGATTAAAAATAATTAAATATTTGTGTATAAAGGTTATACATAGATTTAAGGTGTTTATTTTGAAGAAACATTTACTCTAGTATCTCGACTACAGTATATTAAGCTCTTCTTATCCATATAAATTCAAAGAGGGTACAAAGTTTATCATATATATGTCAAAAATGACATTCTTAAAAGGTGTTATTTTAGAAGAAGTTTATATTGAACAACAAATAGGATTTATGATTAAAAATTATAAAAAAAATGTTTTTATATTGATGAAGGCTCTATAGGGTCTAAATTAGGCACCAAGAGCATGGTATTCTCAACTAAATTCATATCTAAAGAAGTTGGAGTTTAAAAGATGATCTTTTAACCATAATCCCAATGTGGAGAAATCTCAAGGAGATCAATTTATGGTGATTTTGTATGTGGATTATATCATATTTAGTGGAAGAAAGCATCAATCAAAGGAATAAAAATATGGTCACATGAAATAATTATTTGAAATCTCTATGATTAGTGAACTTACATACTTTTTTAGGGATATAGGTGATTCAAAATAAGGATTTAACATTCATTTCTTGGAAAACTTATACAAGGGAGATGCTAAATAATTTTAATATGCATGATTCCAAAAAAAATGTCAACTCTGATTGTGGTTGTAATGAATATTGGGAAGTATGATGATAGGAAATATATGGATAAATTAGATTCCTGTTGTCTTTGACTAAAACATGACCAGAAATCATCTTTGTAATATTTTGGGTGGATCACTTCCAAACTAATTCAAATGAAGACAATTTTATAGTGGTTAAAATAATCATGAGCTACATTCAAGGTAATCTAAAATTTTTATTATACTTTGAAGTGGGAAAGGGTAACATATTATCAGAATTTTATAATGTTGATTGGGCTGGATATGTGGTGGATCAAAAGTCCACAAGTGGGGGTGACTTCTGTATTGGAAATAAATTTGTTGGTTGGTTGAGTAAGAAGTAGGAAATCACTTCTATAATTACAGATGAAGTTGAGTATATTTCTGTAAAAAAGGCATGACCTTAACTATTACAGATGAAACATAAACTTGTTAATATTGGTGATGAAAAGAAACAATTGATCGGGATATTATCTGATAAAAAGCATTATTAAGATCACAAAAAATCTGGTTAAGAAATCTCATTCCAAACATATCAAAATCAGATATCACTTCATCAAAGAGAAATTTGAATAATGTATGATTAAAATGTATCATGTTGGAACTAATGATCAGTTGGAGGATATTCCACCTAATTCATTAGATGCTCCAATGTTTGAGAAACATCAATTTAACCTCATTGTTCATCCACCTCCCATTTCTTAAGGAGGTCCAATTTTAACCCCTCTCCTCATTTTGTTAACTTTTCTTATCTATTTTTAGTAGTAGTTCAGGTTTCAAGTGGAGATACGATCTAGGGTTGTTTTTCTTGGGAACAAAGGAAAAACTATGGTTTCTTTGGGTTTCTTTCTAATGGTTTATAATGGTGAAATTCAATGTAATATGATAGAGTATAGGATTTTAGGGTTTGTATGACATGATATGTATCTTGAAGCATAAAATTACCACTTGACATTTTTTTTTGACGCTGAGCTTTGATCACCTAGAATTAGAGTGATGGATTAGTTATTTCACTACTATCAAGTTTTTTTCATGTTTTTTTATTTATTTAATTTCACTTTGGATTGCTAAAAAAACTAAAGGGTGTGTTATTGAAAATAAGGGTGTTCATAGTTGGTAATGGAGATAATTTTGTGTTGGTTTTCAATCCATACTGGTTTGATCAAGGGATTTTCAAGCTAAGTGATCTTTCCATGAAGGTGGATTTAATGTTGATGGTAGTATAGTTCACCAATGTTTACCAAATTTCTATCCTTGAAAATATAGAGAAAAGAAAAGGTTTTATGAATGTAACGTTTTTAGAATCAATAAAATGGTTAATTCTCAAAGTCTTTGTTTCAAAAAAGTTTGTATTTTCTCAAAATATCATGTTTCATGATCTCATGAATGATAGGTTAATGTTAGAAAATTAGAGGCGACATGTTTTTCGTTCATGATATATTTTTACCAAAGATGTGAAGTTTCATGAAATACATGGATTTTCACAAAATACATGTTCTTTTTCAAAATATACGGAGTTTCATGAAAACTTTGTAGTTTCAAAAAAGTGTGATTTTCACCTATAAATACGATACTATTATTAATTTAATGCATAAAATTTTTTAGAGGATTTCTTATCACTCTCAATTCATGAAGTTTTTACCTAAACATTATTCCTATGAGAATCAAGAACATTACATGAACATGGTTTTTGAAAAAAAAAATGGTTGAGAACTAATTGATGACAAGGAATTTTAGTGAATTAGTTTCATGAAAATTAAAATTTTATAGAAATTTGATAAATTTACTAAGGTTAGGAGTTTCAAAAAAATCAGTATTTTGAAACAAAATGAGGGTTTCTTAAAGAAAGTTGTTTCATAAAAATTTCTTATGAAAATAAACTATATCTTGGGAAAAGTTTAAGGAATATATTGAAGAAACATAATTTGACCTCTATGATACAAAAAATCATCTGCATATACTCAGATATAGAAGAGACCTTCAAGTCGATAAACTAATGAAGGATTTTTCCAAATCAGTGAGCAAGGGGGAGTGGATGGAAGTGATCTAAGGGAGGCAGTGTGTTTTCCATAAAATTTATTATAAAGAAAGTGTGCCTAGAAAGGAGTGACCATGAATAAACAATTTTAATATGAAAAATCATGTGAATATTAGTGGATTCAGGTATGAATTAAACACTATTGGTGTATGATCCTTGGAATAGATCTTAGTGGTTAACTATGTAAAGCTATTGTGTTGTGTTTCTATTTAAATATATGGGTGTTTGGTAATTACACAATTCTATCAGACAAGTTTAATTACCTTCTACCAATGTGGGGAAAATATCTATCTTTTTCAAAGAAAAAGTTGACATCCTGATTCACCCCTCCCATATCAGGGTGTTTTGGGGTATAATAGAGTAAAATTTACAAAACAAAATAAATAATATGAACAAGGAGGGGGAAGATTCCTAGATAAAAATAAGAGATAAGGTCGGTTTCACTTACAAAAAACATTTTAGAAGATTTGTAAACCAAAGGGAATTGAAATGGAATGAAGACATGTAAACCCCATATATAACCATATAAGAAGAAAATATATGAGTTTTTAGAGTTAAATAACATATAATTTCTACAAATAGGAATTTAAAGATATACAACCCTAATTTCAAATTGAGATTAGAAAAGAAGTCCTTACCTTAGACTTCCGCTTAATTGAAAATATTCTAACTCCCTATATAATAAATATAGGTTCTTTATTAATATTCATAACAAACTTATTCATATTTATTTTACTTAATATAATTAATTTATAATTTCTTATTATATATATATATATATTAATTGTTTATAGTTAAAATTAATATTAGTGTGTTAGTTTTTTTGTTTTTACATGCATGTTTTGGTTTAGCAGTTGTAGTATTTTATCCTTGATTATTGGTTCATAACATATAGGATATTCATGAAGATATATAATTTTTTTGATATATTTATTTCTTCCCATGGTTATTTCATGGAACTTATGGTGGCATTTATCATAGAATTCTTAAAAATCTTCTTTTCTGAAATTTGATTCAATAAAAAAGAATTGATCTTACTAATGAATATAAGTATATATATTTACACAATAGAATTTTGAAAACATATTAACTTAATAATTATTACATATTATTACCATTATTTATTTTTCCTTATTCATTAAATATTTGAATGTTATAACACCATACATGTAGGTGGTAAAACTAACCAAAACAAGAACAAGTTATAATGATTTAAGGAGTGAGAACATTTTATTGTATAGTAATAATATAAATATTATAAAAGTTAAATGATTTAAAAAATATTGAAATGATAAATTATATTTAATAATAGGTGGATTAAAAAGATATAGAATAATTAATTAAGATAAGGTAACACTTATATTTAATACTTGAATCTCCTCTTAGAGAGTTGTATGGAAATAAGGGATTTGGAACATCTTATTGTGATCAGGGGTTCTAAAATATGATATAGGATTTTTAGGGAGAAAATTTGGTTTTGGATTCATGTTAAATTCAATGGAAAGGTGTGGGTTGAGGTAGTGGTAGGAGGGGTCCATTTTTAGGTGACCTTGAGTGGAATTTTTGTAAATACGCAATACTTAATGTATAATGTAGTCATTTCAAAAAGGAAAGTGGAAACAAGTGAAAAAATTATAGATAAATGGTGATGGGAGATAGATCATTCCAGAATAAATACATTTTAAAGATAAGGTTTTTTATATATTATGACGTTATCCCTTAATTTAACCCTTTTACCTCATTTTAGTCATTTCCATGATGACTAACTTTTGCCTTAGTAACTTATTTTTATGACTAAAAATTAAATTAACCTTATTACAAAATTTTTAAAACATGATTCCAAATATTAAAACCATTTTTATAGATTCAACTTCTAAAGGTAACAAAAATTGATTTTAATATAAGTATGCATAGCGCATAAAAATGATTTTTAGAAAAATATACCTTTAATCATAAAAATGAATTTATATTTATTACTTACCAAATAATATTAATTAAATTATTTATAATTTATATATATATATATAATTAATTTAATTAAATTTCATACTTCAAATATGATAAATTTAACTTTTAATTAAAAACATGTGCAATATATAATAAAAACATTATTTTTAAATAAAACTTTTTCCTTTTTACATGAGTAATTATATTAGTATTCCTGATATTAACTTGATTATTTATTAGATTTTATTAATTTATATTACAAATTATTCCTTTAATTTTATTAGTAAATTTATTGATATCGCACTTCAGAGATAATAAATTTTAAAAAATATGTTATTCATAAGAATAGTTTCTTTAGAATCAATGGTATTTTCTTAAGTTAATTAGAACCTTTTAATTTTACAAAATCATTTATTTTGATAATTATATTTCATTAAACTGTCTTATAATTTATTTCATTTTTGAATTATAATAATCATTATACAGTTTAGTTTGGTTTTCTGTGTATCACAATCTATCAAATATATTGGATTTTTTTAATGAGAAATGTGTACTAGAATCATGAGGTGTTGCAAACAATATATCTATCAAGTGTAGATTTGAAAATATCAACAGTCGTAACCTGATCTTCAAGATAGTACATAGCAGTAACATCAATATTTCTATCTTCATCTTCTTTATTTTCAAATGTAATGTAATATAAAAATCTAATAGAAGGATTTATAGAATAATCAGTAAAATTCATGGCACAAAATTATTTGTGTAATAAATCTATTAAACATATTATCTTTATATGTATTGTGGTTTTATATCATTATATCAAGATATATATAATATCCAAAAATTATCTGACTCAAAATAATCCAAGAAATTCTCTATGAAAATAGGAATTTTCATAGCCATTACTCTTCTTTCTTTCTGAAAATAATAGTTCACAAATACTTGGTCAAAATATTTAAAAAATAAAATGTTTAAAAACAATATAATTCAAATTTTATAAATCTTATCATATAAAATAAAAATAGAAAATTCTGCATGAGAATCTCTAAAATTTAAACTCTACTTCATATGTAATATTTTCTCTAGTACATATATCATATGTAACATATTCTTCAATACGTAAGATATTCCCTTCAAAACATAATAAATCTTTATATATGTAACATCCTTTACCAATATGTAAGATTTTATACTTATAAAAGTTATTTAAAAGTAAGATTTTTATATCATCTCAACTAAATGAGTAAGCTTCTTATCTATACATAGTATCCCATACTTTATTAACATTTGATATGAAAGAAAAGTTATATCACTTATTGAATATGTAAGATAAAAATATACATTTATGAGTTTATTCATTTTTAAAATATCTAATACATGATATTTTTACAAACTTTTTAGAATACATAAGATCCAACACATTGAAATAATTCTGAACATAAGACAAATTTTTATTGTCCTCCGAATATATAAGAAATACTCTTCTCTATGTAATATTCAATACTTATAAACACTCTTCAACATAAAATATGATAAAATCATAATAATAATTTCATATTGAAAAACTATATAAAACATTAATAAATAACCTTTAATTCACTTAAAGTAAAATCATTAGGAAAAAAACAATGGATTTTGTGAGCATCAAAAAATATAATATATGAGAGTATATGTGTACACAATAACTCTACAATACCTTTAGAATATGATGTTATCCTATAACTTGGATCACTCCTCATAAAATATCTCTCTAGTTTGGTTCAACTCCTCCCCAATTATGTATTCTTTCCTCTTTGGTTCTGTGCATGGACAAAGGAATATCACATCCTCTATTTCTACTTCCTATCTAAATAGGTATATCTTATCTTTTCCTTGATGGGTTTCATGGATTATTTATATGTGGAAATGGTTATGGGACTAATCTATTCTTATGGAAAGTACCTTCTTCTTTATTAATTAATCCTCACATTAAATACCCATTGCCACAATATTTTTATTCCTCTTATCTCTAGGATCTATCTTTATGTGGCCTTTTCATTAAATCCTTTCTCAATTTTTTAAGCATTTAATAATGATATGATGATTATAAAATAAAATGGTATTCATGGTTGATATACATGTTAATTCGAGCTTATGTGTGATGCATATGGTGTTTTACGGTTGACATTGTTTTAAGTGTGGATATACAGTATATTTAATAGATAATTTTGTATATGTTATTTCCTTAGGCTCTATTGGAATTCTCTAGATATAGTCTCTTTGATGGTTAATCCAAAATAAATCATCACAATGCTCAAGATGTTTCCTTGAGTTCACTATGTTTTTTGGCATCATATATTAGGTTGAATTAGCATTTTTATTCCTATGTGCAGACATAAATAGAATCAAATATGGACACTAATTTAGGTATATATATGTAACATAGTTAGATTTATAACATCCCCTTAACTCTTGGTACAAAATCTTTTGTCCTCTGATATATAATTATGTGGTAATGTGGATAGTTTTGTACCCGTAATTATCCTTTTTCCTCAGATGAAAATAGTATTGGATTATTTTGATTGGTTTATAAGGATAGTTTCACAATTAAACTAATTATTATGATAATTTAGAAACACAAATACCTAATAAAACCATTCATGAAACCTAACATTATGTAAAATATTAAATTATGAAAGCGATTGTTTACCTTACCCCAATGAGCTACTGTATCTATATTCATTCATATGAGCTTGATGGAGATCACAGAGTGGTAGTTAAAATACATCCCTATTATGTGGTGCATTGATGGGATGATTTGAATCTCTCATCACATGGGAAGTAATCTCCTTCTCTCTACAACATGTTAGTTCCTCACATAGAAAAGAAGTAAGAATAGGAGAGATTATAACATATGAGGATCTTTGGGAGGTAATTTAGGATTAATTAATCACCATAATATAGTGATCACATCCTTATATTGACCTTAACGATACACATGATTTTTTTAGGAATTAAATCATACATTATGAAATGTATGGGTTATGAATTTACCAATCATGATTTTTTCATGAAAAATCTAAGTTGATCCCCCTATGAATTTAATGTTGTGAAAATTTCTTATTTATGATAGCCAACATGAAATAATCTGAACATTAACCTATAACATTCCAATTCCATGCCAAGGTGGTGGCTAGGATATCAATATATCATTTTATATAATATGACCATACCAAGTTATGAAACATGCCTTGGTTTATTCTATGTTGTACCATACATCATGTTTATATTGTCACCTCAAATATATGCAAAAACACATTTTACGTGTAAAGGATTTTGGAAAAATATCCTTCAATATCTCACTCGCACTAAAACCTCATAGACTTAGGGTAATTTCACCTTATATTATATCATATACAATAACATGTGAAATAAAATATAAAAATCCTTTTAGATATCTTATAAAAAACTTTTAGAATACTATCATTAACTTCACCTTGTATCACATCATATATAATAACATTTGAATACCTATCCAAAACTCCTTTTGGATAAACACTAAAAAAACTAGTATAGTATATATCTTATTAAAAATCAACCCCCATTTATTCAACCACAAAGTGTGATCCCATGCTTCTTTTTAGCATTGAAAAAAAATATGAATATTGTAATTTAAAAATGTAAGAAAGCAGTGTCCTCTAGTAAATAATAAATTCTACTCAAGCTACAATGGGATCTATCATGATCCCTATAAAAAATATATCATTTCTAATTATTTCCAAACACAATCATATATTATGTCCAAACACAAGCATATATTCCCAATTGGCTCTCATTTTCGTCTTTTATTAATTTTTTTTGGATGAATTTGGTTTTTTGTTGGCTCCTGACAATATGGCAATCCTTATGATTTTGAATTTTAAATTTTATAGATTTCCCATTCACGGCTCTTCAAGGTTTTCATGATTGATATTTAGTGATATTTTGATTTTAGAATGTGAAAAATTATATAAATTCTACAAGGAATATCATTTGATGAGGTTTCAGAGTAGGAAGCCTTCATCAGCGTTTGGTCATCCGAATTTGGAAGAATGAGAGGGTATGACTATTTTCATTGGTACCAGGCTTGTGAAACCCTACACAAGATAGCCATCCAAGCAGTCAGGCATTGGTGGGGGGTTTACATAATGATTTAGTCACTGGGGAGAGTCATTTCTTGTAGTCTTTATCTGGGATGACTTTCCTTTTAATGGTTTTTATTGGCTGAAGTTTTTATGGTCCACGCTTAGCCTTTAAAAGTGTCATTTGAAAATAAAAAAAATGGATTCTAGAGATAAGAGGTATTTAAATCCTATATATACAATGCATATGTTCTTGGATCTTCAATAATAGAATCTTCAAGTCAATAAATACATCACAGTTCATTCACCTTTAGGGATGAGCATATCGCACTCCCCCCCTGCCCATTAGATTAACAAATAATATATACGATCTTGGTATGGATTTAAATTTCATAGGTCTATCTCAAATGACTGCCCAGATTTAATACTCTTAATATGAGGAAAACGTGCATCTTTGTTAAGCTCCAACTGACAATATGATTAGCAACATACTTAACCACCACCTGATCTGTTAAGCCCCATGGCTTATGTAAGTAAGGTATCATAGTATGAAGGTTCTCATTATAAGTATCTCACAAAACTCAGGTAGTTTTGAATCCAAATATGAACCATGAACCCCTATTAAACTAATGAAATAATGTATAATACTCCAGGTGGTATACTTTATGGGTTATCTAGTGAAAAAACCAGTTTTTGCCTCATGAGCATATTTTGTATCCTAATAGAAGAATCTTACTCATGATAACTCTAACATTTCATCACAACCTATAATAAATATGATTAAAATTGGTTAGGCATAACTCAAATTCATACTTTGAGATATCAGTTATCATTTCACTTTATGATGTATATATATATATACATCTATATATATAAAACCAATGTGAAATAATGATAAAGTGTAAATTTTAATTTGAATAATATGATAAATTTTATATTATTAAAATATTTTAATAACATTAAAAAATGATCACATATCTAATATATCATATATGATCAACTTCTGGATTATCCTTATGTTTGATACACTTTTATGGGTTTTGTTAAGCTCATTACATCTACATGTAATTCCCACCACATCTCTATGTGACTATATAATAAAATCATCCACTAAACTCTTTAGTGATAAACATATATGAAATAATATAATTTTAATAATGGTGAGACTTTGGAATCATATTCCCAATGTTCAATAGATTAAACATACTCAAACTTTTTAACTCTACGACATCCAATGTTACAATGTTAATAAATTTTGTCGTGTAATTAAAACTCTTAATAGGTTTATCATCATCATTCCTAGAACCCTTTACATAAAAAGTTTCCTTGTAATATTATGGTAACTAATGTAGTTATTAACATTAATCTTTTTAACAATTGAATACAAACTATAAAATTTATCAACTCTTTCCTTGATTTTAAACTCTTGTATATTTACAGCACTTATAAATCATATAGTCAGTATCACATACCATTTAAAAACAAAGAATTAATTTCCATAAAACTGATACATGAGATGGAAATTCAATGGATTTTTTAACCCCTTTAGGTATTCCAAACAATCCCATCTTAGAGAAAATATATCCTTCCTTCTTAATAATTCTAGGTTTAAATGGCCTTGACTAGATACTATTTGAAATAATAATAAAATTTCCGGTTAACTTTTCCTCTTTTGGTTTGAACTTTTAACCACTTATACTATCGATAAAATACCATAACCAAGAAATCTCATTCCTATTTCAACTATCCACAATACTTTTATAAAATAGGGTAAACCTTTCTTGGACTCATTCATATTTTTAAAATAATTCTAAAAATAATAATAGAATGATTTTCATATCCAAAGCATGTCTTAAAGAAACATTAATTGAATCATTATATGCTTCTCATATGAATCTATATTCACCTATTGAACAACTTCAGTGGTTGTTTACTTATGAAGGAGTTACCTTTATGCAAAAAAAATCTTGTGAATGATTATTAAGTTTGTAAACTAGTCTACGAATTTGCTTATAATAAGCTTCTTCTTTATATAATATTTATTTCGATGTCAAGTTTGATGACGATAATGTTAATTATCTGTAACATAATCCTTTATTATATGATTATCATGCTTTAAAAATATTTAATAAGTAATTTTTTTTAGTGTGATACCAATTAAATGATAACACATTTTAAATTAATTTAATTCATTAGTGGTCAAAGATCCATATTTCCCTAAGTAATGATCCTACTTTAGTATACATATCACCATATCATTTTTTTAGTTAGGTTATTATGCCAATAATATCATATATTAATATTATATAGTTGATGTAATTCCCCCACCCCTAGTCACCAAGAGTCAGTGGGTTATTTATTATATGGAAATCATATTATATGGGTTCGCATTCCCATGAATCAAGTTTTAGTAGTCCTTAAGAAATAGATACATAAACATCACATTACAACATGAAATATTATATCATTTTAATACATGTATTTATTCCTTAATGATATCCTTAGATTTTATCATTCGTATTATTCCACTTTATTACTTGGGGAAATGGGAAACAAAATTAAATGGTGATCTCAAATGACTAGTAAGGGAAAGTGTACAATAAAATCCAACATTACAGAATAATGGAATTGGAAATATGTAGGAAAATGATGTCATGTAAATGAATACATAAGTATAAAATAATTTATAGATGACCATAGGAATAAATAGTCAGTGTAATAAAATTAAATAATCACATAATGATTTAAATTATGGGAATTCATAATAATGGACATCATAAACATACCATCAAGGCTTTATACCAAGATATCATATATAACAGGTAAGGATGCTCCCATTACCCAATCATAGTTGTCTCATGAGACCTACCAACACACTAATAGGATGTATAATATTGGATCCCACATTTCATAGAAAAATTCAATGCATTACATAACATAGTAAATGTTCATAAGTTATACATGGAAAAAATTTCAACGATGAACAACATAACAATACTTAGAAAAACTGCTTAATGAGTCTTGTCTTACATTATTTTACCATATAGAATAGAGGATTGTATAGTAATTTTAGTAAACTTACCCTATTTATTAATTGATAATGATTTTAGGCTGTATTCCTTGAAACTTATTAAGGATGATTATGGATTAATAATGTTCAAATAAGTACCCTCATTAGGTGAAGAATTTGGAAGCATACTTATCAGGTACTTACCATGATTATGGTGATAAATGTGTGAAGTAAATTGAATACATGTATTTGAAATGGTAGGATACCAATACAATGATACATAAATTCAAATACTTTATTAAGGATTGTAATTATATTTTTAATTATACAAATCATATCCCCCAGGAGTGTCAAAATAGGTTTGTAGTTAGTCCCACTTATTGTGAATTGAGCGAAGATTGAGTTAATACCTAACAACCCTTTTTTAAGGTTATTAGCCCTAGGTGAATCTATTCTAGAGAATAAATCTAATTTTTTTATCTAGATAGGAATTTCATTTTTAAGAAACCACAAACCCTTTACCAATATTTTAGGATGTTTTATGGCTATGGGAATGTTTGATCATTATAATGACTTATCGACAGGGCATAATGTGAGTGAAATTGGTACTCACGTCGATATAATATGTTACATTCAGTAATTATAATGAAATAAAGAAAATATTTAGATAATAACTTGGAAATTTAAATGGATAAAATAATTCAAATGCAAGTAAGAATTGAAAATAGCGAGAAAAAGAACCCTTAATTCAGCATGGTAATAGCTAAATAAAGTAAAATATGAGAGTGATTTAGATATTATAACATGGATAATATTAAAAATGGGTGTTTATAACTTGGATTAATAATCTTATAAGTATATTAAATATAATTTTAAATGATATTACAATAAAATAATTCAAATAGGAAATAAAGATGGTGAAATAGGAACCCTTACTTTGGCATGGTAAAGACTTATGAAAAGGGTAATATCAGGGGGATTGGGAAAAATAGAATTGATAAAAGGTAAAATGAAATATGTACCATATAAATTTAACCATGGAAGTATAAAAATTAGGATTTTTAAATAAATTAAAATGAAATAATTATATTTGGAAAAGAAGGTGGGATTAGGAACCCTTGCCTCCCTTGAGCTTCTTATCCTAGAGATAAACCTTTGAACCAACCAAAATTTTCAATATTGAAGAGATAGATATGGTAGATACACTTTATGAGATGTATAAATAGGTAAATTTTAATTTAGTGTGATAGAAATGAGAATTAAGGGTGGGCATTTATAGGCATGGTGAGTGGAATTTCATTGAATAAATTATTGAATATTTTATTTTCCCACTATATTTAGTGCTCCACTACCCCCCATAGTGCATCATTACATCCCTTAGTGATATAATATAATTATTAGTTCCAAAATAGTTAATTAAAACTACCTTGTTAAATTTGATTTATGATTACATATATATAATTTCATATTTACGTTATTTCACCATTTTTGGCGTATTTTACTATTTTTACCAAAAATTACCACATTTCACCCCTTAGATAATTTTTTCATCCTGATTCCAAATATAAAATTCCTTTTATAAAATTAATATTATAAATATTTTAAATTTGTATATAAGTAAATATTACTTAAAATAGTTTCCATGTGATAAACTTTACTCAAAACAATTACAATACCATTATAATGGCCACATTATTGTTCTAGTGAATTTATGAACCAAATATGATATTTGTTATATAAAAATATTAATAAAAATATGGGAGTTTAATTGAAAAATAAATTTAAAAAATTACATTACAAAATATTTTTAGTTGTAATTATGTCACATAACTTTAAAAATAAATTTTTTAGTTTGTAAAAACTTTGTTAACGCTCATTTTCGTCACATTGTTTAAAAGAATGGAAAGAAAAATGACTTAGCACAAATTGATTCATCCTTTGAAGAAAACATCAAAAATCGAAAAAGGAATGAAAAAGGTGTCAAAGGACCTTGGGTAGCGCAAGTCCCCTTACTGTCACGTAAGTACACTTTCGCGCCGCCTAATGGTCGCACAAGTGACTTGCGCGCCCTCTTTGAAAACCACCCAGGGTCTTCTCGAGCCTATAAATACCCCCCGGTGGGCCCCCCATTTAGGAGGATTTTTTCAAGAATTCACATACAGAGCTCTGAACTCCCAATTCTCTTCTTCAGGTCTTTCGAACACTTCTAAGGTGATTCTTTAAATAGAATGGAAGGTATAAACAAGAGGAATAAGGTCTAAGTGTTAGAATTCACTAACACTTGCGTGCCTAAGTGTTTTACCCTTAACGGAAATGGACACACTTGCGTGCCTCCTTACCTACTCATTGAAACTTGAAATGGAATGAAGACATGTAAACCCCATATATAACCATATAAGAAGAAAATATATGATTTTTTAGAGTTAAATAACATATAATTTCTACAAATAGGAATTTAAATATAGATAGCCCTAATTTCAAATTGAGATTAGAAAAGAAGTCCTTACCTTAGACTTCCTCTTAATTGACAATATTCTAACTCCCTATATAATAAATATAGGTTCTTTATTAATATTCATAAGAAACTTATTCATATTTATTTTACTTAATATAATTAATTTATAATTTCTTATTATATATATATTAATTGTTTATAGTTAAAATTAATATTACTGTGTTAGTTTTTCAGTTTTTACATGCATGTTTTGGTTTAGCAGTTGTAGTATTTTATCCTTGATCATGGGTTCATAACATATAGGATATTCATGAAGATATATAATTTTTTTTTGATATATTTATTTCTTCCCATGGTTATTTCATGGAACTTATGGTGGCATTTATCATAGAATTCTTAAAAATATTATTTTCTGAAATTTGATTCAAAAAAAAGAATTGATCTTACTAATGAATATAAGTATATATATTGCCACAATAGAATTTTTAAAACATATTAAATTAATAATTATTACAGATTATTACCATTATTTATTTTTCCTTATTCATTCAATATTTGAATGTTATAACATCATACATGTAGGTGTTAAAACTAACCAAAACAAGAACAAGTTATAATGATTGAAGGAGTGAGAACATGTTATTGTATAGTAATAATATAAATATTATAAAAGTTAAATGATTTAAAAAATATTGAAATGATAAATTATATTTAATAATAGGTGGATTAAGAAGATATATAATAATTAATTAAGATAAGGTAACACTTATATTGAATACTTGAATCTCCTCTTAGAGAGTTGTATGGAAATAAGGGATTTGGAACTTCTTATTGTGATCAGGGGTTCTAAAATATGATATAGGATTTTTAGGGAGAAAATTTTGTTTTGGATTCAAGTTAAATTAAATGGAAAGGTGTGGGTTGAGGTAGTGGTAGGAGGGGTCCATTTTTAGGTGAGCTTGAGTGGCATTTTTGTAAATACCCAATACTTAATGTATAATGTAGTCATTTCAAAAAGGAAAGTGGAAACAAGTGAAAAAAATTTAGATAAAGGATGATGGGAGATAGATCATTCCATAATAAATACATTTTAAAGATAAGGTTTTTTATATATTATGACGTTATCCCTTAATTTAACCCTTTTACCTCATTTTAGTCATTTCCATGATGACTAACTTTTACCTTAGTAACTTATTTTTATGCCTAAAAATGACTTTAACCTTATTACAAACATTTAAAAACATTATTCCAAATTTTAAAACCATTTTTATAGATTCAAATTCTAAAGGTAACAAAAATTAATTTTAATATAAGTATGCATAGCGCATAAAAATGATTTTTAGAAAAATATACCTTTAATCGTAAAAATGAATTTATACTTATTACTTACCAAATAATATTAGTTAAATTATTTATAATTTATATATATATATATAATAAATTTCATTAAATTTCATACTTCAAATATGAGAAATTTAACTTTTAATTAAAAACATGTGCAATATATAATAAAAACATTATTTTTAAATAAAACTTTTTTTGTTTTTACATGAGTAATTATATTAGTATTCCTGATATTAACTTGATTATTTATTAGATTTTATTAATTTATTTTACTAATTATTCCTTTAATTTTATTAGTAAATTTATTGATATTGCACTTCAGAAATAATAAATTTTAAAAAATATGTGATTTATAAGAATAGTTTCTTTAGAATCAATGGTATTTTCTTAAGTGAATTAGAACCTTTTAATTTTACAAAATCATTTATTTTGATAATTATATTTCATTAAACTATATTATAATTTATTTCATTTTTGAATTATAATAATCATTATACAGTTTAGTTTGGTTTTTTGTGTATCACAATCTATCAAATATATTGGATTTTTTTAATGAGAAATATGTACTAGAATCATGAGGTGTTGCAAACAATATATCTATCAAGTGTAGATTTGAAAATATCAACAGTCGTAACCTGATCTTTAAGATAGCACATAGCAACAACATCAATATTTCTATCTTCATCTTTTTTATTTTCAAATATAATGTAATATAAAAATCTAATAGAAGGATTTATAGAATAATCAGTAAAATTCATGGCAGAAAATTATTTGTGTAATAAATCTATTAAACGTATTATCTTTATATGTCTTGTGGTTTTATATCATTATATCAAGATATATATAATATCCAAAAACAAATTGACTCAAAATAATCCTAGAAATTCTCTATGAAAATTTGAATTTTCATAGCCATTACTCTTCTTTATTTCTGAAAATAATAGTTCACAAATACTTGGTCAAAATATTTAAAAAATAAAATGTTTAAAAACAATATAATTCAAATTTTATAAATCTTATCCTATAAAATAAAAATAGAAAAGTCTGCATGAGAATCTCTGAAATTTAAACTCTACTTCATATGTAATATTTTCTCTAGTACAGATATCATATGTAACATATTCTTCAATATGTAAGATATTCCCTTCAAAACATAATAAATATTTATATATGTAACATCCTTTACCAATATGTAAGATTTTATACTTATAAAAGTTATTTAAAAGTAAGATTTTTATATCTTCTCAACTAAATGAGTAAGCTTCTTATCTGTACATAGTATCCCATACTTTATTAACTTTTGATATGAAAGAAAAGTTATATCACTTACTGAATATGTAAGATAAAAATATACATTTGTGAGTTTATTCATTTTCAAAATATCTAATACATGATATTTTTACAAACTTTTTGGAATACATAAGATCCAAAACTTTTAAATAATTATGAACATAAGACAAATTTTTATTGTCCTTCGAATATATAAGAAATAATCTTCTATATGTAATATTCAATACTTATAAACACTCTTCAACCTAAAATATGATAAACTCATAATTATAACTACACATTTAAAAACTATATAAAAAATTAATAAATAACCTTTAATTCACTTAAAGTAAAATTTTTAGGAAAAAAACAAGGGATTTTATGAGCATCAAAACATATAATATATTAGAGTATATGTGTACACAATAACTCTCCAATACCTTTATATTATGATGTTATCCAATAACTTGGATCACTCCTCATAAAATATCTCTCGAGTTTGGTTCAACTCCTCCCCAATTATGTAATCTTTCCTCTTTGGTTCTGTGTATGGACAAAGGAATCTCACTTCCTCTATTTCTTATTCCTATCTAAATAGGTATATCATATCTTTTCCTTGATGGGTTTCATGGATTATTTCTATGTGGAAATGGTTATGGGACTAATCTATTCTTATGGAAAGTACCTTCTTCTTTATTAATTAATCCTCACATTAAATACCCATTCCCACAATATTTTTATTCCTCTTATCTCTAGGATCTATCTTTATGTGGCCTTGTCATTAAATCCTTTCTCCATTTTTTAATAATTTAAAAATGATATGATGATTATACAATAAAATGGTATCCATGGTTGATATACACGTTAATTCGAGCTTCTGTGTGATGCATAGGGTGTTTTACGGTTGACATTGTTTTAAGTGTGGATATACACTATATTTAATAGATAATTTTGTATATGTTATTTCCTTAGGCTCTGTTGGAATTCTCTAGATATAGTCTCTTTGATGGTTAATCCAAAATAAATCATCACAATGCTCAAGATGTTTCCTTGAGTTCACTATATTTTTTGGCATCATAGATTTGGTTGAATTAGCATTTTTATTCCTATGTGAGGACATAAATAGAATCAAATATGGACACTAATTTAAGTATATATATGTAACATAGTTAGATTTATAACATCCCCTTAACTCTTGGTACAAACTCTTTTGTCCTCTGATATATAATTATGTGGTAATGTGGATAGTTTTGTACCCGTAATTATCCTTTTTCCTCAGATGAAAACAATATTGGATTATTTTGATTGGTTTATAAGTATAGTTTCACAATTAAACTAGTTATTATGATAATTTAGAAACACAAATACCTAATAAAACCATTCATGAAACCTAACATTATGTAAAATAGTAAATTATGAAAGTGATTTTTTACCTTACCCCAATGAGCTACTGCATCTATATTCATTCATATGAGCTTGATGGAGATCACAGAGTGGTAGTTAAAATACATCCCTATTATGTGGTGCATTGATGGGATGATTTGAATCTCCCATTACATGGGAAGTAATCTCCTTCTCTCTACAACATGTTAGTTCCTCACATAGAAAAGAACGAAGAATAGGAGAGATTATAACATATGAGGATCTTTGGGTGGTAATTTAGGATTAATTAATCACCATCATATAGTGATCACATCCTTATATTGACATTAATGATACACATGATTTTTTTAGGAATTAAATCATACATTATAAAATGTATGGGTTATGAATTAACCACTCATGATTTTTTCATGAAAATTCTAGGTTGATCCCCCTATGAATTTAATGTTATGAAAATTTCTTATTTATGATATCCAACATGGAATAATTTGAACATTAACCTATAACATTCCAATTCCATCCCAAGGTGGTGGCTAGGATATCAATATATCATTTTATATGATATGACCATACTAAGTTATGCAACATGCCTTGGTTTATTCTATTTTGTACCATACATCATGTTTATATTGTCACCTCAGATATATGAAAAAACACATCTTACGTGTAATGGATTTTGGAAAAATATCCTTCAATATCTCACTCACACTAAAACCTCATAGACATAGGGTAATTTCACCTTATATTATATCATATACAATAACATGTGAAATAAAATCTAAAAATACTTTTAGATATCTTATAAAAAACTTTTAGAAGACTATCATTAACTTCACCTTGTATCACATCATATATAATACCTTTTGAATACCTATCCAAAACTCCATTTGGATAAACACTAAAAAAACTTGTATAGTATATATATAATTAAAAATAAACCCCAATTTATTTAACCACAAAGTGTGATCCCATGCTTCTTTTTAGCATTGAAAAAAAAATATGAATTTAGTAATTTGAAAATGTAAGAAAATAGTGTCCTTTAGTAAATAATAAATTATACTCAAGATACAATGGGATCTATCATGATCCCCATAAAAAATACATCATTTCTAATTATTTCCAAACACAATCATATATTATGTCCAAACACAAGCATATATTCCCAATTGGCTCTCGTTTTCATCTTTTATTAATGTTTTTGGATGAATTTGGTTTTTTTTTGGCTCCTGACGATATGGGAATCCATATGATTTTGAATTTTAAATTTTATAGATTTCCCATTCACGGCTCTTCAAGGTTTTCATGATTGATCTTTGGTTATATTTTGATTTTAGAATGTGAAAAATTCTATAAATTCTATAATGAATATCTTTAGATGAGGTTTCAGAGCAGGAAGCATTCATCAGAGTTTGGCAATACGAATTTGGAAGAATGAGAGAGTATGACTATTTTCATTAGTACTAGGCCTGTGAAACCCTACACAAGATAGCTATCCAAGTTTTCATGCATTGGTGGGGGGTTTACATAATTATTTAGTCACTGGGTAGGGGCATTTCTTGTAGTCTTTATCTGAAATGACTTTCCTTTTAATGGTTTTTATTTCTTGAAGTTGTTACGGTTCACGCTTAGCCTTTAAAAGTGTCATTTGAAAATAAAAAAATGGATTCTGAAGATATGGGGTATTTAAATCCTATATATACAATGCATATGTTCTTGGATCTTCAATAATAGAATCTCCAAGTCAATAAATACATCACAGTCCATTCACCTTTATGGATGAGCATATCGCACTCCCCCCCTGCCCATTAGATTAACAAATAATATATACGATCTTGGTTTGGATTTAAATTTACTAGGTCTATCTAAAATGAATTCCCATATTTAATACTCTTCATATGAGGAAAAAGTTCATCTTTGTTAAGCTCCAACCGACAATATGATTAGCAACATACTTAACCACCACCTGATCTGTTAAGCCCAATGGCTTATCTAAGTAAGGTATCATAGTATGAAGGTTCTAATTATAAGTATCTCACCAAACTCAGGTAGTTTTGAATCCAAATATTAACCATGAACCCCGATTAAACTAATGAAATAATGTATAATACTCCATGTTGTATACTTTTTGGGTTATCTAGTGAAAAAAACCAGTTTTGTGCCTCATGAGCATATTCTTTATCCTAATAGAATAATTTTACTCATGATAACTCTAACATTTAATAACAACCTATAATAACTATGATGAAAATTGGTTAGGCATAACTCAAATTCATACTTTGATATATCAGTTATCATTTCACTTTATGATGTGTATATATATATAAAACCAATGTGAAATAATGATAAAGTGTAAATTTTAATTTGAATAATATGATAAATTTTATATTATTAAAATATTTTAATAACATTAAAAAGATGATCACATATCTAATATATCATATATGATCAACTTCTGGATTATCCTTATGTTTGATACACTTTTATGGGTTTTGTTAAGCTCATTACATCTACATGTAATTCCCACCACATCTCTACGTGACTATATAATAAAATCATCCACTAAACTCTTTAGTGATAAACATATATGAAATAATATAATTTGAATAATGGTGAGACTTTGGAATCATATTCCCAATGTTTAATTTATTAAACATACTCAAACTTTTTAACTCTACAACAACCAATGTTATAATGTTAATAAATTTTGTCGTGTAATTAAAACTCTTAATAGGTTTATCATCATCATTCCTAGAACCCTTTACATAAAAAGTTTCCTTGTAATATTATGGTAACTACTGTAGTTATTAACATTAATCTTTTACCAACATATTCTAAACTTATTTTGGATATAAAGTGACCTTCACTCTATATTTCAACTAGAATGATATTTTATTTTTTAGCTTTTAACTTATTTAATTACAAACATACTCCTATTATCCTCTTAGTAACTATATTATCTTCATAATATCTTTCTAATATTCACAAACTATTATATATTTAGGAAATAAATATTATTTCCTTTAGTATGAATAATTAACAAAATAAATATTGTAACTATATCATATACGGTATTCTATGTGTTTAGAGAATTTTCATTAAAAGAAAATTATTGTTTAAAATATGTCATTGATGGTCATGGAATCTCAATTTATTATATTTCAAAAAATATATGGATAAAAAAAAATATTTTAGATAAAAAATATTTATACTTATCTTTTTCTCAAGTACATTATAAAATTTGATGAATCATAAACCATTTTTATAATATCGAATTTTTTGTAAAAACTCTTTGTTAATAAAAAAACTTTCCTTATCATATAAGAGGAATGAAATAACTATAAAAAATTTATTTAGATCTATTTGAACATGATATTTTCTTTTATATCTAAATTATATAACTCAATAATCCTTTTTAACATTTGAATACAGACTATAAAATTTATCAACTCTTTCCTTGATTTTAAAATCTTGTATATTTTTAGCACTTATAAAACATATAGTCAGTATAACATACCCTTTAAAAACAAAGTATTAATTTCCATAAAACTGATACATGACATAAACATTCAATGGATTTTTTAACCCCTTTAGGTATTCCAAACAATCCCATATTAGAGAAACTATATCCTTCCTTCTTAATAATTATAGTTTTAAATGGCCTTAACTAGATGCTATTTGAAATAATATTAAAATTTCCGGTTAACTTTTCCTCTTTTGGTTTGAACTTTTAACCACTTATACTATCGATAAAATACCATAACCAAGACATCTCATTCCTATTTCAACTATCCACAATACTTTTATAAAATAGGGTAAACATTTCTTGGACTCATTCATATTTTTAAAATATTTCTAAAAAAATAATAGAATGATTTTCATATCCAAAGCAAGTCTTAAAGAAACATTAACTGAATCATTATATTCTTCTCATATGAATCTATATTCACCTATTGAACAACTTCAGTGGTTGTTTACTTATGAAGGAGTTACCTTTATGCAAAAAAAATATTTTTCTTGAGAATGATTATTATGTTTGTAAACTAGTCTAATAAGTTTCTTATAATAAGCTTCTTCTTTATATAATATTTATTTCGAAGTCAAGTTTGATGATGATAATGTTAATTATCTGTAACATAATCCTTTATTATATGATTATCATGCTTTAAAAATATTTAATAAGTAATTTTTTTAAATGTGATACCACTTAAATGATAACCCATTTTAAATTCATTTAATTCATTAGTGGTCAAAGATTCATATTTCACTAAGTAATGATCCTACTTTAGTACACATATCACCATATCATTTTTTTAGTTAGGTTATTATGCCAATAATATCATATATTAATATTATATAGTTGATGTAATTCCCCCACCCCTAGTCACCAAGATTCAGTGGGTTATTTATTATTTGGAAATCATATTATATGGGTTCAAATTCCCATGAATCAAGTTTTAGTAGTCCTTAAGAAATAGATACATAAACATCACATTACAACATGTAATATTACATCATTTGAATACTTTTATTTATTCCTTAATGATATCCTTAGAGTTTATCATTCATAGTATTCCATTTTATTACTTGGGGAAATGGGAAACAAAATTAAAGGGTGAGCTCAAATGACTAGTAAGGGGAAGTGTACAATAAAATCCAACATTACAGAATAATGGAATAGGAAATATGTAGGAAAATGATGTCATGTAAATGAATACATAAGTATAAAATAATGTATGGATGACCATAGGAATAAATAGTGAGTGGAATAAAATTAAATAATCACATGATGATTTAAATTATGGGAATTCATAATAATGGACATCATAAACATACCATCAAGGCTTTATACCAAGACAACATACATAACAGGTAAGGATGCTCCCATTACCCAATCTTAGTTGTCTCATGAGACCTACCAACACACTAAGAGGATGTATAATATTGGATCCCACATTTCATAGAAAAATTCAATGCATTCCATCACATAGTAAATGGTCATAGGTTATACATGGAAAAACTTTCAACACTAAACAACATAACAATACTTAGCAAAACTGCTTAATGAGTCTTGTCTTACATTATTTTCCCATATAGAATAGAGGATTGTATAGTAATTTTAGTAAACTTACCCTATTTGTTAAATGATAATGATTTTAGGCTAGATTCCTTGAAACTTATTAAGGATTATTATGGATTCATAATGTACAAATAAGTACCCTCATTAGGTGAAGAATTTGGAATCATACTTATCATGTACTTACCATGATTATGGTGATAAATGTGTGAAGTAAATTGAATACATGTATTTGAAATGGTAGTATACCAATACAATGAAACATAAATTCAAATACTTTATTAAGTATTGTAATTATATTTTTAATTATACAAATCATATCCCCCAAGAGTGTCAAAATAGGTTTGTAGTTAGGCCCACTTATTGTGAATTGAGCGAAGATTGAGTTAATACCCAACAACCCTTTTTTAAGGTTATTAACCCTAGGTGAATCTATTCTAGATAATAAATCCAATTTTTTTATCTATATAGGTATTTCATTTATAAGAAACCAAAAACCCTTTACCAATATTTTAGGATGTTTTATGGCTATGGGAATGTTTGATCATTATAATGACTTATCAATAGGGCATAATGTGAGTGAAATTGGTACTCATGTCGATATAATATGTTACATTCAGTAATTATAATGAAATAAATAAAATATTGAGATAATAAATTGGAAAGTAAATGGATAAAATAATGAAAATGCAAGTAATAATTGAAAATAGCGAGAAAAAGAACCCTTACTTCAGCATGGTAATAGCTAAATAAAGTGAAATATGATAGTGATTTAGATATTATAACATGGATAATATTACAAATGGGTGTTTATAACTTGGATTAATAATCTTATAAGTATATTAAATAGAATTTTAAATGATATTACAATAAAATAATTCAAATAGGAAATAAAGAGGGTGAAATAGGAACCCTTACTTTGGCATGGTAAAGACTTATGAAAAGGGTAATATCAGTGGGATTGGGAAAAATAGAATTGATAAAAGGTAAAATGAAATATGATACCATATAAATTTAAACATGGAAGTAAAAAATTAGGATTTTTAAATAAATTAAAATGAAATAATTATATTTGGAAAAGAAGGTGGGATTAGGAACCCTTGCCTCCCTTGCGCTTCTTATCCTAGAGATAAACCTTAGAACCAACCAAAATTTTTAATATTGAAGAGATAGATATGGTAGATACACTTTATGAGATGTATAAATAGGTAACTTTTAATTTAGTATGATAGAAATGAGAATTAGGGGTGGGTATTTATAGGCTTCGTGAGTGGAATTTCATGGAATAAATTATTGACTATTTTATTTTCCCACTATATTTAGTGATCCACTACCCCCCATAGTGCATCATTACATCCCTTAGTGATATAATATAATTATTAGTTCAAAAATAGTTAATTAAATCAACCTTGTTAAATTTGATTTATGATTACATATATATAATTTCATATTTACGTTATTTCACCATTTTTGGCGTATTTTACTATTTTTACCAAAAATTACCACATTTCACCCCTTAGATAATTTTTTCATCCTGATTCCAAATATAAAATTCCTTTTATCAAATTAATATTATAAATATTGTAAATTTGTCTTTAAATAAATATTACTTAAAATAGTTTCCATGTGATAAACTTTACTCAAAACAATTACAATACCATTCTAATGGCCACATTATTGTTCTAGTGAATTTATTAACCAAATATGATATTTGTTATATAAAAATATTAATAAAAATATGGGAGTTTAATTGAAAAATAAATTTAAAAAAATACATTACAAAATATTTTTAGTGGTAATTATGTAACATAACTTTAAAAATAAATTTTTTAGTGTGTAAAAACTTTGTTGACGCTCATTTTCATCACATTGTTTAAAAGAATGGAAAGAAAAATGACTTAGCACAAATTGATTCATCCTTTGAAGAAAACATCAAAAATCGATAAAGGAATGAAAAAGGAGTCAAAGGACCTTGGGTAGTGCAAGTCCCCTTACTGTCGCGCAAGTAAACTTGCGCGCTGCCTAATGGTCGCGCAAGTGACTTGCACACCCTCTTTGAAAACCGCCCAGGGTCTTCTCCAGCCTATAAATTCCCCCGGTGGGCCCCCCCATTTAGGAGTATTTTTTCAAGAATTCATATACAGAGCTCTGAATGCCTAAGTCTCTTCTTTAGGTCTTCCGAAAACTTCTAAGGTAATTATTTACCTAGAATGGAAGGTCTAAACAAGATGAATAAGGTCTAAGTGTTTGAATTCACTAACACTTGCGTGCCTAAGTGTTTTACCCTTAAGGGAAATGGACACACTTGAGCACCTCCTTACCTACTCATTGAAACTTGCACGCCACTCTTCTGGAAGTACCTGAAGATATTTCTAAAGTCTTTGGTCAAGGATTGCCCAAGTATTACCCTAATGGCTGAAAATCTCGCAAGTACCCATGTGCCGCGCAGGTATACCTGCGCACCCAGGACTGCACACCCACGCAGTACCTGCACGCCTGTCAGGACTTGCGCGCCCTTCTATTTTTGGGTGCCCTTCCTGCCCATTTAACCCCTCTTATTCCATTCCACCTCTCTTATTCAAGATTCAGTCTTCAAGACACTCTTCAAAGCCATTTATGTCATGTTTTCTTGATTGAATTCGTTATTTGAAAGGAATTCCGTGAAACATCTCTCAAAACCTAGTGATTTACACATCTTTATGTCACTAAAATTAGATATTTCATTCATTCAACCTCATCCCTTAAGATGAGAGAACCCTATATGTGGGCATCCTTCTTAGGATTAAGCCCCAAGTCCTTATTAATCTGGGCCTCCTTTTCATGAGTAAGCCCCAGCTATAATTTCCATTAATTTGGGCCTCCTTTCCACGAGTAATCCCTAGTCATAATTTCCTTTAATCTGGGCCTCCTTTTCAGGAGTAAGCCCCAGTTTCAAATCCTCTTAATTGGGCCTCCTTTTCCAGAGTAAACCCCAGACCACTAATTTGGGCATCCTCCTCAAGGAGTAAGCCCCAACCATAATTTCCTTAACCTGGGCTCCCTTTGCAGGAATAATCCCTAGTCTTAAAGTTCCCAAATATAGGCATCCTTCTCAGAGGTAAGCCCCAACCATGGTTCTCTTAACCTGGGATTCCTTTTTTAAGAATAATGGGAATCATCCTTAAGAGTAAGCCCCAAGTCCCTTAAATTTTCAAGTCCCTTAACCTAGGCATTCTTCTCAGGAGTAAGACCCAGCCTTAATCTCTCTTAAACAGTCTTAATTTCCTTTTGATTTGGGCTTCCTTATCAGGAGTAAAACCCAATCATAATTCCCCTCCAAACTTTGGAATCTTCCTTAGGAGTAAGCCCCAATATTAGAGTATCCAAATATCCATGAAGCACATATACCTTTATGGACCCTATTCCTAGATTTCTTCTCTGAAGTAAATCTTAATCCTCATCTCTTTGGGCAGTCATACACACATAACCCCACATCATTGCATCTTTCATGGCACAATTGTCTGGTTTCACCAATACCTCTTTTTTCTCACATTGAGCATGACTCACGTGAACTTAGAGTGTAAAAGTAATCATGAAATCTTTCTTTGAGCCACCAATCGTGCATAAACATCATAGTCCCTTACTCAAACTATGTGGGTTCTGATTTCTTTTCCAAAACAAAGGATATGTAGGTAGACCATCTGCGGGTATGATCCCAACTTTGAAATAATCCATGTCCTTCTGATTGACAATAAACTTCAAGTGCCCCACTGAGTGGCTTTAAAACCAGTATGGTCATCATAATGACCAAGATACTTTTATGTATCAAAGGATACCATTGACTAAGAATCTCTAACAAATACAGATGATTCTCTATCGATGAAGAACCTAGAATACATATAAAAGATTCTCTAAATTTCCTACATATCAATCATTGATTGTCAGATCTAAAGGAAAGATCATTTTATACTTTGTAATGTAATAATGATTCACGAACATAACTTAAATCTATAAAGAGAGTCACAGAGTAGACAACAATTCCCCTCAAAAAGGTGTGATGAGTCCGACTTCCCATCCTCTCAAACAATGCAAAATCTTAAGCCTCATCAGTCCACAACTAATGAGAGCATACCTTTGAAAAGTAGGTTCAAATGGATATGGAATCATTGGATGTTTCCAGTTCTATGAACAAGCCCGTTAGAAACTGCTTGGAATGTTTGAATCTTAAATCATTGAGATCATCCCCAATTCCAGAGGGAAACAAAAAATGGTGAACCTGACCTGAATTCTTAACCAAGTTAAAATGATAGTTTACCTACTTGTTAGGCCCATATTTAAAACTCAATGAGAGGGCCAACAAGACAATCAATAACATATGTGTTTATGCAAAAGATTTATTGGTCGGACTTATCTTGATTATGTCTGTTATATCAAACAGACACTCTTTTCCAAGATCTTCTACATTTCCAAAATGGCTTCTCTTAATTTCACACATGTGAATACATCTGCTGTGAAAACCTCTGCTACAAATTCCACTGCTGCTACTCCTGCTGGATCATCATCCGCTCTGAGGAAGACATCACCTACTCAGCATCTTCAACGCTGGGTATCAAACGCGCTGGTTAAGGAGTACCATCAACACGGTACCATTCCAACTCTGGAGGCTTCCCGACAAGCCCTCCAAGTGAACAACTCACACCGGTCATCCGGACAACGTCGACCAGTGATAAAGAATCAGGCGGTGCTAACCACTGTCTCCAACCGTTTCGGGTCGTTATCCCCAGAACGCAATCACCATTCACTCCCATATTCTGAGGAGTTGAATGAGCAGGCCCCGCAGGGACTTAATTCAAATAAAAAGGATTTCTTCCCAATGGATTATATCAACAATCTCCGCCATACTCGTGCGGCAGTGCACCCTCAACATGATGAGGGTATTGACTCTAGGCATTCGTCTCAGGTTCCTCGAAACCGATCAGGCAAGACGAATCACTAGAGGCGACAGCCGGTTAACAGTGAGCATGTTCTTATCTTTGATGTTTCCATAGAATTCCACCAACCTAACTTGGTGGCAAGCAACGAGCAGGCACACACACCCGTCCGTTTTAATCCTACTGTCCAGTAGACTCGTCTGGTAGAAGCACACCAATCCCGCCAGGCAATTCCGGCGGAGTACTATAGGCAGGAACATACACCTATTTATACGTCATCAGTTAGTTAGTAGGCTCGTCTGACTACATATGATGGATCTCGTCAACCACGTTCGGAAAAGTACAATCAGAAGGCACATACACCTACTAGTATTGATCAATCCTACCAACAGTCTCGTTTGGTAACACTAGGAGAAGTCAGTCGGAAAGCTCTGGTGACAAACAGGAGGCAGACTCAATTCTCTGCCCCCACACTTGAGTACTGTCATGATTATCTGATAGGAAAAGGAGTACAGGATCAGGAACACACACCTACTCTAAGCACGGAATGGACGTATATCCTCGTTCTGGCAGCTGAAGTCACCAAGCACATTCTGTCAATGGTGAAAGAGCAGAAGCAAATCCCTGCTCATATTCTGGATGCCTTTCAAAATATTATAACAGATTCAGTAGCATCATAGGGAAAGAAATGCAAATCTATCCCTACCAATGAAGTGACACATCAACATTTCACTCCGGAGCAGATATACACCTTTGTTCCAGTCTAAGAGTGTTGTGGGGAATACTCCCCCATATCATATGGACAACCAAGTCAGGCACATACACCTGATTTGAGTAGAGGTCGTCAGCCTAACCTGGCCATCTCTCCTGATCAGGCACATAAACCTGCTCATAGTATCCACTTTCGTCAACAAGTGGTTTCCAAGGTGTCTAAGAAGAGGATTTGCCCAACACAGTCAAGAAATCAAGAGCCAATCTGTAACAAGGCCTTGCTCGATGCTGGATTTCTTGAAGCCCTCAGACAATTATCTGTTGGAATCCAAGATTCTACTCCCTCATTTCCCAATAGTGGGAACATTAATTCTGAAGGTCTTCAACAGACACTTCCTCATGAAGGCTTGCTTCATGACAGTTTGGTCGATCTTGAAGTTTCATCTTCAGATGAGAGCTACAATAACCCTCTATGTGGCCAGAAGACCAAGGAGCAAGAGATCTCATCTTTTTTTGTAACCTATCATGGTGTTCCTCCCCATGATGATGAATTTCGCTGCGAAAGTCCTCTCTGCAGTAGTGATGCACATTGCCCGGAAAATGGTCCAGTGTACAATGTAGTGCCAAGAAATCCCTCTTATCTTGAGGCACTTGAAAATGCAAAACCAGTCATTTCTGATGCTTCATCGCTAGCAGGTTAAATACTTTCTCAATCAGAAGATAGCTCAGGGTGTAGGTCATTATTCGAACCACCCCTAAATCATGCATCTTCTAGTTTAATCAGTGATCTCTCTACCAATATTTTTGAATCTGATGAAGCAACAAGGAATCACCAACTCTGGTCAAATCAGGTAGAAGAATCTTCATTGAATGATAAAGAGGAAGTTCTGAATATGAGGAAAAAACTGGAAAAAAGTGAAGTGCCAGTTATGTTTTGGCCTTTGGCTGACTCTCAGTATGACATTCCAAAAGTGTTGACGGAAGATTGTATTCAAGAAATTCGTCTCAACATATGGAAAACTCTTTTTCAGTTGAAAAAGAAAATATTATCTTATGATGAATATAAAAATCATGTCAAGATAATAAAAGGGTTAAAATTCCATATTGATTTGGCATCTCTCTCAGTCTATCGATATCCGAAGGCGGAAAAGAAGCAGAGATCCCTTTAGCGTTCATGCCTTGGCGCACTAAGAAGATTGCATCAGTTAATTTCCAATGCCCCATCTGGAATTCATATTAGGGGATGGGGTGTTCATGGAGCACTACATTTCACTGTGCTCTCCAGTCAGAAAAGCCCGCCGAAAATGGTTTCATGCAATGTTATTGCCCATGGCCGGCCAAAGTCAATGGGTTTTATTTGTAATCAAAGTCTTGCCCAAGAACCAGCATCAACTAGTTCCTCTAAAAATCAAGAATACAGAGAACAAGTTGTTGAATTACTCCTGTATCAAGCGAACGAGAATATTGAACAGGCCTCTCGTATGGATCAAGAACATCATCAAGTGAAAAAAGTGTCAGAAATCATCCAACGGTCTTTTGAGATGGGTGATAAAAGTGGATGTCGATTGATGCATCCAACTAATTTCCAGACCAAGGTCCACAAGATCAAGAGATCTTTTAAGAAAGTCTCAGATATAGCATGTCAAGAGACACCCTAGCTTGCCAGACTGAGGACTCTTTTAACCCAACCCTCAGAATCAACAAATAGGATTCGAGGAGTTGATCAAGAACAGCAGGAACAGCCCCAGTCCACTAGACTGGGGACTTTTTCAAATCACCAATCCCCTCCTCAGCGAAAGTTGGTATTCTCTCGATTGGGGAAGAAGCCACAAGAGGAACTAAGAGCCAAATTATTAGGAAATTCTTTCCAAATTACGGTTCGCAAAGAAGTTCCTGAGGGATCAAATCATCAAAAGCCAATGTCTCATCGGAGGCATGGCAGAAGACAATATCACAAAAATGCTGATATAAGGGATGTGATGCGTTATGCATCAATTAATGTCATTAATGTCGTTGTTGCTGATCCTCCAGAACATGAGGCTCACTCAGGGGACTCAGATGAAGAGTTTCCTGCTCAGGAAGTTGTACGCACGGACACAAATGAAGAAGGTGTGCGTACACGAAATCAAAGGTTTACCAAGAATCTGGGTGTTCCTTAAAATAACCCACTTACCCCTCTCCGAAAGGGATCAAACAAGGGAAAGGGAAAGAGTCAGGTTACATATCCTTCCTCTAGATAAGGACAATCGCTCTCACTAGAGAAAAGATTTTCGCAATAAGAGGAAGAAATGAAGGAATTAAGGAAGATGAATGCAGAACTATTTCAGGGTAGTCTTCTTCCTAAACATGCTGGATTCATTCAGCCAAGGGAGTTTTTTGCAGCTACTGAGATGGATCAAGAATATCCTCCTCTATCAGTACACCCTCACAGGTCTAATACTACGGTCAAGTGCAACAACAGTTGGCGGTGCTACCATCAGTTTCAGCACCAGCCACCATACCAGTCCAGACTCCAATTATTGCACCTGCCCAGGTCCTAGCTCAACCGGATGTTTCTCAAAAGTTAATAACTACTATTGAGTCATTTACAGCTCGGTTGGAAGCTATGGAGGGAAAGAGTGCTCCGGTTCAACCAGAAAAGAAAGCTTACCCTGAATGGGTAGATTCAATTTCTCCCCCATCAAGTTTTGGGAACCCTGTATTCCCTATTTTCAATGGATCAGGCGATCCTGGACAGCATTTGACGCATTACGTATCTTGTTGCGATCCTATTATGGGAACTCTGGAGCAGCAAGAAGCAGTGAAACTCATATGCTTCGTGCGAACCTTGCAAGGACCATCTTTTGTTTGGTATACAAGCTTGCAATCTCGGTCACTTACCAGATGGGAAGATCTCCGTCAACGATTTCTTCTTCAGTTCAGTTCAACTTTTCCAAAGACAACAGTTTTTTATCTTAAAAAATGTAAGCAAAGGGAGAACGAAAGGGTTTCAAATTTCATTGCTTGCTAGAAGGGATTAACATATTCTCTAAGCTTAGCACTCCCTCAACAAAAGAGTTTATTTCGTCAAGAAAATCAAAGATATCAAAGACAGAAAAAGTTTAATGAGTTGAAGAGTAAAGTTTATTCTTTCCGAAATGAACAAGTTCTTGGTTACTTCATTTCGGCCCTGGAAAATAATTTGGTTCAGTTGCCGAGGCCCAAGAGGCCAAACAAGGAAGGAGATAAAGACCGTCCTAATTATTGTCTATTTCATCAGATAACGGGGCATCCCATACAAGAGTGTTTTTTCTTCAAAGACCTCTTGCAAAATATGGTCGACTTGGGACAAGTAAAACTAAAAGGCTCTTCAGCCCAGGTAGCATGTGTTACTACTGCAGTTCCAGAAGAAGAAGGCGAATGGCAAGAAGTCAAAAGAAAAAATACACAAAAATATGATGATTGGATGGTCAGAAAGACGATCAACCGAACTCATGCTATTTTGAAATCACAATTGAATAAACCAATTGTGCCTTCTTCCATGAATTCCATAGTAAAACCCTCTTCATAAGAGGGAAAATCCATAAAGAAACGGCATAATTCCAAGAAAGAGGAACAATCAGAAGAAGATGAGTATGTTTCAAAGCCTAAGCTATCTTTGACTTTGGCAGATTTCATGCCATCTACTTCGAAGCCACGGGCACCATCCCACCAAACGGCATAGCCTAAATTGGATAATCAGGCAGAGTCTTCATCAGATGAAGAGTTAATCTTTGGTTCTGTTAACATGATTCACTTAATAGATCCTTATGCCAGTCGTGGTTTCAATTTCGATGAGCCTGAATTCCATGTATCAAATAGAGGAATTAGAGGTAATTACAGGGGTCTGGGATACATAGGAAGACGTGGATATCCCAGAAGCCACTATTCCAATTCTACCCCTGTTAGAACTGTGTATGCAGCAGAAACTCGTGGCAGAGCCCTTCAGCGAGCTCAACAAGAACAAGAAAGTTCTTCCACCAATAGCAAGTTCAGTCCTGGCATAGTTATTATGGAGGATCGGTTGGGGGTTCCATATTCATCCTCTCAACAAGTAAATAGACATAATTGGTCTGATCTTCCAAGGCTAGGAATATTGCCAACTCGTATCCTGATACAAGATGCATCAACTTTCAGAGCATCAATTTCCAAGGCACTTGCTAAACCACATGTTCCTGTTGGGAAAAATATTTTATTTAAAAATAAACTTGTAAACTTTAAAATAAATATTAAAATAAATGATGGTCATGTTAGTGGGTAATTGTGTACATGTCATACAAGTTAAAACGAACATCATTTTTTCACTGTAAAAAGTTTAGAAAAGTTTCTTATTCGGAAAACAACCATAATATTCCTTCAAAAACATTTTTTAAAAGAAAAAATGGGTAAATTTTTCTTTAAAAATCATTTTGAAAAGGTTAAAAACATTTTTTGAAACATTTTTAGAAAACATAGTTTTGGAAGAAAATAGATTTCCGACCAAAGAGAGAAATGAAGTCATATTTTCTAAATAAATATTTTCTAAAACATTTTAATTACCAAATAGTGAAAAAATGGTAATATCACTTGAAAATATCATTAATAACCATATTAATATAAAATTAAAATTATTTACTATAAAATTATCAAATAATTTCCTTGAACTGAAATTCAAGAATAAACCATCTCTATTATAATGGGATTTTAAAATAAACCCTTATAATAATCATAACATTGAAGTGATAATTAATCAATGATTCAATTATGTGTATCTAATGTAACTACATGTAAGAAAATTATAAATAGGAAAATATATATTTGAAATTAATTACACACATATTCTTATAATATTAAATATGATGAATAATTAATATAACCCAATGGAAAGAAATTTAGTTATGAATTTCTTTACTACAGGGTAACTTTTAAGTCAAATCCCCTTTTATGAAATAATTAAAACTGAAACTCAAAATACCATGAATATTGAATTTTTCATGATATTACATGTAAAATGGATAGTATATACATCATATAAAATAAATTAGGTGGATAATATTACAATATGATTCAATGAAATGAAATTGAGAAGAAATCCCATACTTCACGCTTCCTTTTGGTTGAATATGATTTAACCTCATGTATAGTTGATTTAAAAATGTTATTAACTTATACAAGAACCATAATAATATTATAACATCATATATAATTTTTTTTTATAACATTTTATCACCTATTCATTTATAATATTTCATTATTTTCATTATTTTGGGTATTAATTGCCTTGTTTTGTCATTAGTTCTTTTTTATGATTGTTCTACTTCATGTGAATATTATATAGTTTAATCATCTACAGAATAATAATAATGAAATAATTATCATATATATACATCAATTATAATTTTAAAACCAATAACAAAATATAGTTCTGAGAAATAAAGTACATTACAATCATGGAGATGATAGGTCGTACGTACGCATGAGTAACGTTTCCATTTTAAAAAGATCATTATGGAAAGGTGGTAAGTAATATTTTATATTTAAATATATATATATATATATAATAATATTATAAATAAAATATTTTTTATTTGAATATACTTATATATATCATCTATTTGGTGTGGTTATGAAAAGAGAGTCACATCGTTTCATGAAGGCGATGGTCCACACGTACACGAATGATGTTATCATATTTTAGTGTAATAAAGAAAATGTTGCCTATTATATTTTCATAATGATAAATATATAATTAATATAATAATTATTTCATTTATATCACATATATTTATTATCTTTAATCTTATTTCATTTCATGTAAATCATTAGTGAAAGATGAATCAAATCACTTCGTGAAGTGGTAGTCCGTCGTACCCACGAGTGATGTTATTGTATCCCCTGTGGAATGGAAATTTTATATATATATATATATATAATAAATAAATAGTTATAATTATGTTATAAATATATTATATATACTTTATATCCATCATTATACCCAACTGTGAAAGATGATAATGGAAGAACAAATGAAACCAATTCGCGAGGCGGTAGTTTATCGTACACATGAATGATGATTTCATAACTTATTTGATGGAAGTGGAGATGGTTGTAGGTCATTAAATTATTTAAAAAGAATTATTATATTTAAGATAATTTTTTTTATTACATAATTATGGTTTAATAAGAATTGAAGAAGGTGGAGGAAGAAATAATATAAAAATACTCATTGAAGAACGTTACCTCTCCTTTAGGTAACCTCTTTAAGTTTGTACCAAATCCTTCTAAGGTTGGATTTATGCACAAAATAAATCTTCTATGATGATATAAGGGATTTTTTAAAGTTATTTTTTCAGGTATTTTCTATAAAAATTGTGTGTGAATGTGTTAATAAGATAGGAGAGGGGTGGCCTTTTATAATTCAGTTGAGTGGAATAGTTGTAATTTTTTGAAAAGATTCAATCATACCCACATTTTTATCAAGATACAAGCCTCCCAAAATGGACCATTATCAAACCTATATGATATAAGGTCTAAATATGTAAGTAAAATGGGTGTTGTAAAGAAATTATGTAATTTTTAACCCTTATCTTCGTAATTTAACCTTCTAGTAAATCAGTTTTTACCTTAACCATGGTAATTAATTTTTATAGTTTTCAATATTAATTTTGATAAAAAATTAATATAAACTTATTATAAATTAGAAATTATTATGATTAAAAATATTTAATCCATTTTTATAAATTCAATTTACATAAGTGGAAAGTTTTAATTTAAAATTAATCTCATAGATGCGATGAGAAATCGGGTTTTCAAAGAGAAAATGACCAAAAGTTTAAAAAGTTTTTATATCAAAATTAAATATTAAAATAATAGAAACGACCTAAATTAGATGAATTGTTATGTAATTAAACTAATTTTACATTAAAACAAATTAATAATATAATTTAAATTTATAAATAATTTAAACAAAAAGACGTTTTCAATTAAAATTTAGTATTTTTCATTATTCATCAAAAAATGATACTTTTTAGAAAATACAAACAAATCACCCTAAGATAATATTTATATTCTGATTTGAAAAATGAAGTTATATTTTTAAAATGAATTTTATAAATTTAGTGAAAATTAATTTTAAATTATGTGCGTAAATAGGAATTAATCCATCTTTTAGAAAAAATCATTTTTTCAGAAAATATTTCATTTTCTTTTAAATGATTATTATTTTAATATTAAAAAATATTAAAACAATTAGAATGTGTAAAATAAATATTTTTCATAATTTATTATACCCACATATTTAATGTCTAGGTTATAAATATTATATTAAATAATAATATTTTAATAACATGTAAAGTTTTATTTAAACTCAGTGTTGCGTGCAATGCAAGCTAAAATCAGTGTCGCATAAAACATAAGATAAACTCAGTGTTATATGTAATTCAAGATATTTAATAGATTCAATTTATTTTAAAAATAAATATATCATAAAGTCTCAGGGTGTTATATTTTCTTCTAATCTTGGTGTTTCATTTCGCATATGCTATCGAATATAATGTTCTTTTTTTAGAATTTCAGGGTGTTACATTCTCCCCGCATTATATAAATTCCATCCTCACAATTTAAACTTGATCTTGTTAACCAAGGGTTTGAAATTTAGAAATACCATTTTTGAAAACCAATGTTGTAAAAATATTTAATAAAATATCCTCTTGATAATAGAAAAAGGGAATTACCAAGGTCATGTGGAATAACACATAACTAGGGTTCCAAGTAGAATAACATTGGTGGTAAGTGAATATATGGAAATGGAAAAAATATATAAATAATTAAAGATATTTATTGATTTCATTGATAATAAGAAATTTAATGATCAATGTAAAGTTAAGGGCCTCAAAACCATAAATATATGATGATTTAAAAGACCATCTGATTCATCAGATATGAATGTAATAGTATAACATTTTTATTTCAAGATAATTTTCCTAAAGTTGATAAATTATTTTAATATCTAAAAATATAAGGAAATATACTTACTTTATACATTTATATTTCATAAGAACAATTCCATCCCATGGTTTTTCTTTGATTAATATCCAATTCATTGCTTACTCTATGAAATGAATATCCAAAAATGAATTTTTTAAGCCTGAATAAATAAAAATCATTTTTAAAAGATACTAAGAACCATAAAAGTATGACAAGTCTTTATATATATCTCTAACTATTTTCTAAAACTAATATTGTTAGAAAAATTATCTAATATAATAAATAAATCTCTAATCTCAAAATTAACTCCACTGGTTCATCATTAATATTTAATTTTCAAATTGTTTAACTAGAAACAATGACATATTAACCAATACATCATGTAGATTAGTGGTAGGTGTTAAACCCTTGTCATCCTTCAGTCATGGGTTCAAGCTCCATGGCCTTTGTCATGAACCATCCTGAGTCGACCCTGAACCGGTCACCCAGGCCAGCCCGCGACAAGTCCCGAGAGGCGTTCCTGATCCTCCCGGGATGGTGACAGGCACCAAGGGAATCAATAGAGTACACAAGGGAATGATTTCTCCCATATATGAACAATAAAACAAACATTATAAAGAAATGGACAACCCAAAATACATTTATATAAAAATTGAACTGAACATTATTTGTACAAGAAACTGAAAGTAAAACTAAGACAACAACCCAACTCACCAAACCCGATAACCAACTAACTCCATGTGACCCTGATGGTCACTCTCTAATAAAATGATCACACATCGCCCAAGGCGATCGAACTCAAGTTGAAACCTGTACAAGGGCTAAAAACAGAAGAAGACTATAGGCATGAGTATTAAAACTCAGTAGGTTAGCCCGATATTCTATTCCCAATGCACATACTTTAAACTAAAAGAAGCAGAAATTTAAAGTTTTAAATATAAATATAAATTTATTTCTTCCAAATGAGGTCCCATGCTATAAAAAAATTACCAGACAAAAACTTTCATGTTTTATAAACAAGAATGCAAGTAACAACTTTCAAAACGGTGCAACTTTAAAATGAAAATAGTTTTCAAGAGGGATGATGTAAAGAATTTTAACTTTTAAATAAATCACACAAACTACTGAATTTACCAACCAAACACACCATATTCTGATGGTGAGTACAAAATATCCAATGAGCACAAGTCACGGGAACTCCCCTAGGCACTAGTCAGTTGTGAGCCCCAGGTACCTCGTATCTCGGTGAAAGTACCCATAATAAATATTTGTTCTCATGAAAATGATCCACTAGTAGGGTTAATACCCATAACCTAGTGTTTCTCCAACATCATCATCATCATAGTTTAGTAAGTGTTTTCATCGTCAAACTTGCTAGGTGAAACAGGGTCCAAACCCCACAGGATCACTAGCATACTAGTAAACTTCAGCCCACCTAGATACCCGGGATTCCCTTTAGTTCTAAATCAAGTTAAACATATTATCAAATACTCATTTCACATAAAAAGTCCATCCCCAAACCATAAACACACAAACATCCCACAAACTTTCTTCACATTTTGTTCAGGAATCAACAAACCGCTAAATATTTTTCGTAAAACAATTTCAAAGATTGTATTGAGGCTTTAGACATAAAACTCATTCAAAAACACTCTTTCAATTATAAACACACATCAAAACCATAAAAACCCATATTTTTCAGCCCTAAAAACATTTAATAAAATCATTTCATGGACCATAAAACAATCCAAATTGCACAACTTGGTATATACAAGTAAAACAATCATTCTTCATTTTTAGGAAAGGCGAAATGGGCCTTTAAATATTTTCTCAAAACTAAAATTTGACAAAGTAATCAAATTAAATTTTATTAAGGAGGTGTGTACACACTATTTACAGAATAAAACTACATTCATAAATCCCTTAAAACACTCAGGTGACATATTCAAAATACAACCATTTTTATAAGAATCTGAAACGGGCCATTTTCCGGCAACTCGGGCCAAAACATGTTGTAACCAAAAAAACATTTGTTTATAAAACAAAAATCCAAATTTTAAAGCCATAAAAGGATCCCAAAATAATTTTCTTACATGCTTCCAATATATTTATAAATCCAAACAAATTATTTTAAATTTCACTAGACACATAAAATCAAACCGGGCAATTTACCGAACACATGGCATGCACTCTTTAAAAAAACAACTTATGTTAAGAACCTAAAAAGGTATAAAACAAAATTTTCATGCCATAAATGTTTTAAGATACTGAGACATATTCAAAATACCATAAACCAAGTGCAAAAGCTCATGGAATAATTTATCAAGCAAGAGGAGTGCATATTTATACCAAAACAACTATATTTTTAACAAAATAAGTCATAAAACATAATTTGCAGACAAAACCTTTTGAACCAAAGTTTAAAAGCTACACATATAATATAAATAAGGTTATAACAGAATTAAAATGATGAAACTTAAATTATAAAGGTTTGTTCAAGGGATATCCTACCTCAAATCCATGGCGTAATGGAAACGCACACCCGAAATCACCCGTCGCGGGTTTATAAACCCAAAAACTATGAAGACCAGACCTAAATGAATATAAAATCCATCAAAAACCATGGTATAACAGAACCCTAGGTCAATAAAGACTAAGGGAGATTATAAAACCATGAAATAATTAACTGAGGAAGAATATGGAGGATAAAGGAGATGGAATCTCACCTTCTCCACTAGAAAAATCTTCATATTACTTTAGATATGCACCCCTAAATAAAATGGAATGGGATGAAACTTCTTGGGGAGTCTCCTAAGGTCTGGAAGAACCATGTAAAGAATATGTTTTTGAAAACAAGAACTAATGGAATGAGTTATGTATAAAACAATTTACCTTATCAATTCTGGGATATTTGAGGTAACCTGAGACATTTCGCCCTAATCTGCGACTTATATGAGCTCCAAAGAGGGTAAATCGATAATGGGGGTGAGGATAGGGGTATTGTATTCGAGGGGGAGGTAGAATCAACTAAAAATATTAAAAATTAAATTAGATATTAAAGAAACAAATATTGTTTTTAAAATAGGAAATGGGCCAATGGGCTGGCCCAATACCTAAATTAGTAACCCCAATTCACCATGCTTATGAATTTCTATGGGGTCCCAAAAGGATAATGAAGTTTTAATATTTAAGTATAGGACATATGGGAAGTAGAATGGAGGAAAATTTATGAAAAACAAAGGATTTATAAAAGAAACAAATTCAGTTTTTTTAAAACTGGAAATGGGCTCATGGTTGGCCCAAATCATGAAGTAACCACCCTTTCTTCAAAAACTCCTAAACAAGAAATGGGGAACCCAAATTAGGGTGATTAGACATATATGAATCTTAAAAACTCAAGATTAACCTCACCTAATACCAATAAAAAGGATAAGTATTTCCAATGGACCGGATCAATACAAATACAAAAAAACGGGTGTGACAATTCTCCCCACCATTAAAGCTTTCTGCCCCCGGAAAGCCATTACACTTTCCGGCTGAAAAATAAACACCTAAGGATTACCTATCAACATGATACAACATATAAATAAAAGGAAATATCATCAACCATTAATCTATGTTAATCCAATTTCTCAAAAAAAACACTACTCACAACCACTTCTGAAAAATCATTGGAAATATCAAGCCACCACCTCCACAACCAAGCCAAGAACCCGATTGTTGGGCCTTCTCCCAATGAACCCAACCATCACCCAAACCAAAGAGCACTCACATAAATAAAATAATCCATGGGAGTCCAGAATTTTCTCCCCACCATTAAGAAACAACTATCACTAGAAAAGTTTTTAGGATGAAAATCCATGAGACCCACGGTGGGGCACCCCACTATTAGAGACCAACTAGCAACGAACATACAAGAATTCAACATGAGATAGAATTGGGCCTCACTCAAACAAGCCCAACAAAACTCTCCTAAGAAAACCTACAATACAATGTTAATAGGGTTACAACATGAACATATAAACCACCCACTCCCAAACGGATGGGACAAGAACTGGGCCAACACTTTCAGCACAGATCTGGACCCCCACCACTCAGGGCTGGGAGGGAAGGGGACCCAATAATTTGGCCACTGAAACCACCAAAGATACAAAGGAACTACCCAAAAGTCTCCACCTAAAAATAGTTAACACCATGAACACACCTGATTTTCACAGGCGGTCCACACTATGACATTGTTTGAAAACCCACATCCATGAAGGCATAACAATAGACACTGTGTGAGGGGTAAGTCCACCACGATTGTTGCGACAAAGAGAAATTCAAAGAAATGAGGAACCAAAACATTGACATAGAAACTAACTTACCAAAACAGAGGACGAATGATCCTAATCGAGCACTCCACACCTCTGGTGATTTTCGGACTTTTTGAAAAGCTTCACTCTGAGGCCTATGGCTGGAGCCCTGATTCTTGAAGCATCTGTTGCACCGCAGTCAGGTGATGAGGATCACACCACTCAAAAAAACTCACTTTATCACAAAAAAACTCCATGTAAATAGGAACTCATAGATACATATTAAAATTTTGTCTCACTCCGAACGAGGGGTAGAATAGACAAGGAATATGATGAGACACATCAACATCACCGAACACAACTGTTATGTGCAAAAGAATTATCACGACCTAGAATCCCTTTTAATCGATCCCAAACTGCTCTCTATTCCAAAAAATAGGTTGAGGAATCATCCAAAGAGGTGGATTTAACATTTTAAATTAATCCTTAGGTTGATCAGCAGGAAAGATTTCCAACAGAGAACTATCCATGGCCACATCACAACATCAAACACATCTTTAGGAACCCAATGAAAATTACTCCAAAATCGAGCCACCAACAAGATCTCGTCTCAAGATACAATAAGAGTATGACTTCCAGATCACAAGTAAGCTTACTGAATAAAAAACTCTTCTAAGACATAGAATAAACCATCCACATAACCGTCATTTCAAAATAAACACCACAATTTTTCAGCTAAAAACACATTTGAAAAAAAAACTAACTTTATGGTTTTTTATATTCACCAATGGTGTTTCATCAAGTCTCACTCACATGAACATTTATGTGCCACCCTAGGAACTCAAAAACCATGACATATAGGCCATCCTTCCAGATATCAATAAAACCATGCATGTGAGAACCCATGAAGACAACAAAGGATAAAACCAAACAACATCATTCCAAAAATCTTGTACTGTCAAAAGGAACACCAACCACCAAGTCAAAAACGCTTTTCATATTACACAAAACAAACCACACTTCATCAAGAACCACTTGATTAAAAAGACAATCCATTTAATTTAATAGAACTTACAAAAACAACCATTCTATTCCAAATAGACCTTCCCCATTTTTAAAAAAAAATCAGCAAGGTCTCTTTTCATAATCTAACAACAAGAAAAGCCAAAACCCCTTTCCAGAAAAACACCAGCTGCACAAAACTGAATTTCCAAAACCTATTCATCATATTCATTCACTTTTCAACATACCAAAACACCCCATTTAAAAAAAGTTTGAGAATTACTTTAAAATGATTCACACTTTCAAAACATTTTATTTTAACAAACCACAAGTTTAGATTAAGGAAAATCCAATCCCGTTAAATCATTTCCACCTCCTCCCCAAAATTTGTTTTAAAAAAAACACAACCCTACCAAAACAATTCTTATATTTAATTTTTGAAAACCCCTTTTCTAATTTTCCAAATCCATTCCTTCCTTTAAAACCCATTTTCATAATTCTCACACAAGGATTTTCAAAACAAAAATTCAGAATTCATGAAAGGTTCAAGAGACCCAAAAAAAGGGAACTAGTGTCGGTGGGTGACTTGACCATATGGTTGGCATCCATATGTCAAACACAACACCAACACAGAGAGAATTATTAGGACCATTCCCCATCTCCACATGGCCTGCCAGGCCCTGCGATCTCATTGAGGCAATTAGTCAGACTCTCCTTGTCATATCCCAACACCAAACAATCAGCAAGAACAAAGGGCACTAATAAAACTAGACTTCCCATGGAAACCCAAGGTTCATAAGGAGCTAGAGTTTGTGAAGATCTTACTGAACTTACCGCTTAAGTCCCAAAAATCCTACTCCATCTACCTTGACATCCCTAAATAACAATGGTTTTCTAAAAGAATGGTCTGCTAAGATCCAACCTCCTCTGATACCATTTTGTCACGAACCAGCCCGAGTCGACCCTGAACCGGTCACCCAGGCCAGCCCACGACAAGTCCCGAGAGGTGTTCCCGATCTTCCCGGGATGGAAACAAGCACCAAGGTTATAAATAGATTACACAAGAGAATGATTTCTCCCATATATGAACAATAAAACAAACAGAGGAAAGAAATGGACAACCCAAAATACATTTATATAAAAATTGAACTGAACATTATTTGTACAAGAAACTGAAAGTACAACTAAGACAAAAACCCAACTGACCAAACCCAATAACCAACTAACTCCATGTGACCCTACTACTCACTCTCCAAAAAAATGATCACACATCACCCAAGGCGATAAAACTCAAGATGAAACCTACACAAGAGCTAAAAACAGAAGAAGACTATAGGTGTGAGTATTAAAACTCTGTAGGTTAGCCCGATATTATATTCCCAATGCACATACTTTAAAATAAAAGAAGAAACAATTTAAAGTTTTAAATATAAATATAAATTTATCTCTTCCAAATGAGGTCTCATGCAATAAAAAAATTACCAAACAAAAACTTACATGTTTTATAAACAAGCATATAAGTAACAACTTTCAAAGCGGTGCAAATTTAAAATGAAAATAGTTTTCAAGAGGGATACTTTAAAGAATTTTAACTTTTAAATAAATTAAACACACTACTGAATTTACCAACCAAACACACCATATGCCGACGATGAGTACAAAAGATCCAATGAGCACAAATCATGGGCACACCCCTAGGCACTAGTCAGTTGTGAGCCCGAGGTACCTTGAATCTCGGGGAAAGTACCCATAATAAATATTCGTTCTCATGCACACGAGCCACTAGTAGGGAGAATACCCATAAACTAGTGGTCCCCCAACATCATCATCATCATAGTTTAGTTAGTGTTGTCATCATCAAACTTGCTACGTGAAATAGGGGTCAAACCCCACAGGATCACTAACATACTAGTACACGTCTGCCCACCTAGATACCAGGGATTCCCTTCAGTGCTCAATAAAGTTAAACATATTATCAAATACTCATTTCACATAAAAAGTTCATCCCTAAACCATAAACACACAAACATCCCACAAACTTTCTTCACATTTTGTTCACGAATCAACAAACCGCTAAATATTTTCGTAAAACAATTTCAAAGAGTTTATTGAGGCTTTGCACATAAAACTCATTCAAAAACACTCCTTTAATTATAAACACACGTCAAAACAATACCAAAACATATTTTTCAGCCCTAAAAACATTTAATAAAATCATTTCATGGACCATAAAACAATCTCAATTGCACAACTTGGTATATACAAGTAAAACACTCATTCTTCATTTTCAAAAAAGGCGAAACAGGCCTTTAAACATTTTCTCAAAACTAACATTTGACAAAGTTATGCAATTAAATTATATTAAGGAGGTGTGTAAACACAATTTACAGAATAAAACCACATTCATAAATCCCTTAAAACACTCAGGTGACATATTCAAAATACAACCATTTTTATAAGAATATGAAACGGGCCATTTTTCGGCAACTTGGGCCAAAACATGTTGTAACCAAAACAAACATTTGTTTATAAAATAAAAATACAAATTTTAAAGCCATAAAAGGATCCCAAAAAAATTTCTTTTATGCTTCCAATATATTTATAAATCCGAACAAAATATTTTAAATTGCACTAGACAGATAAAATCCAACTGGGCAATTTACCGAACACATGGCGTGCACTCTTTTAAAAAAACAACATATGTTAAGCACCTAAAAAGGGATAAAACAACATTTAAATTCCATAAAGTTATTCAAGATACTGATACATATTCAAAATACCATAAACCAAGTGCGAAAGGTCGTGGAATAATTTATCAAGAAAGAGGAGTGCACATTTATACCAAAACAACTATATTTTTAACAAAATAAGTCATAAACCATAATTTTCAAACAAAAACTTTAGAACCAAAGTTTCACAGCAGAAAATATCATATAAATAAGGTTATAACAGAATTAAAATGATTAAACTTAAATGATAAAGGTTTGTGCAAGGGATATCCTACCTCAAATCCATGGCATAATGGAAATGCACACCTGAAATCACCCACCGCAGGTTTATAAACCCTAAAACTATAAATAAAAGACCTAAATGAATATAAAATTCATCAAAAACTATGGTATAACAGAACCCTAGGTCGATCGTGACTAGGGGAGATTATAAAACCATGAAAGGATGAAAGGATGAAGAAGATGGAGGATAAAGGAGATGGAATCTCACCTTCTCCACTAGAAAATTCTTCGTATTCCATTAGATCTATACCCATATAAGAAAGGGAATAGGATGATACCTCTTGAAGAGTCTCATAAGGTCTTCAAGAACCAGTAAAATAATATTTTTTTGAAAAATAGATCAAATTGAATGAGTTATGTATAAAACAATTTACCTTATCAATTCGGAGAGATTTGAGGTAACCTGAGACATTTCGCCCTAATCCGCGACCCATATTAGCTCCAAAGATGGTAAATAGATATTGGGGTGAGGGTATGGGTATTTTATTCGATTGGGAGGTGGAATCACCAAAAAATATTAAAAATTTAATTATATATAAAAGAAACAACTTTTTTTAAACATGAAATGGGCACATGGGCTGGCCCAATACCTAAATTAGTAATCCCAATTCACCATGCTTATGAATTTATATGGGGTCCCAAAAGGATAATTAAGTTTTAATATTTCAGTATAGGACATTTGGGAAGTGAAATGGGGGGAAAATGAATAAAAACAAAGGAGTTATAAAAGAAACAAATTCAGTTTTTTAACTTGAATTGGGCTCACGGTTGGCCCAAATCATGAAGTAACCACCCTTTCTTCAAAAACTCCTAAACAAGAAATTGGGAACCCAAATTAGGGTGATTAGACATATATGAATTTTCAAAAACCAAGATTCACCTCACTAAATACCCATGAAAAGGATCAGTATTTCCAATGGACTGGATCAATACAAAGACAAAAAGCATCGGGTGTGACAACCTTTTTAGATGCAACGTTTTCTCACCTAACATGTGGGTTTTAATTTTTCTAAACTATATTTATAAAATTCCTATAATGTTCCCAAAAAATATTATGTACATCCTTGAAATAAAATTAATCCTTAAATAACCCCTTTACCAAGGTTTTTAATACAACCCTTTTTAAAAAAAATATTATAATCTTATTTGACTATTATTAGGATTTCATTGATGATCATATTAACCCTAAAGTCTATCAATACCTCTTAAATTATGTCTATAAAATGTAAAGTAATTATTCCTTAAATAAATTTTCCACTAAAACATACACTTTCCATAAATTTTTCCTAAATTTCTTTAATCTTGGTAGAATCCCATCACATAAAACCTAAAAAGATGTGTTTAACACTTTGAGCCTATGATAAATATTTATTTCATTAACCCATGTTTGTAACCATAAATCTTAAGTTAATTAAGACATATATGCATCTGAAATTTAATATAATTCTTAAATGATTCATGATTCTTATAACCAAAATACCATTGGTAAAAATACTTCTAAAATTTAATTTTTTGAATCCCAATATAAAAATACTTCATAGATTTTATTTCGACATATATCTTTCTGAATCTAGGTTTTAACCTTTATAAATGGGCATTGATTAAGATAATTACTAGGCTATAAACATTTAAGACAACAAACTATAAATGGATCCCTATTATGAGATTTATTTTCTTCCATTTTACTCTTCATTTTTCTTTGTAAATTCTTTATTCTATACCCTTATTTTCAAAACATAAAGCATTTTACCATTTCATTGAGATGCCTTATTTTAAATATAATACACCTTAGTTTTAATGTTGGTCATTCATTTTTATCATCTATTTAAATCCTTCATAATGGTTTGTAAAGAAAATGTGATTTATCTTAAGAATATCCACTGAGAGTGTCAAACCAGGTGCATAGTAAGGTTCGTTGTCATGTACTAGGTGATGATCAGGTCAAGCCTAATGTGCCCTTTTCAGATTTATTACCAAAACCACAACAAATTTTAGTATCTATAAAGAGATGAATTTCTAGTAAAAACTATATAATCTCTACCTTACCAAAACATTAGAATGTTCTTCTATACTTGTCCTCAATGTCTATCATAGGGTAATTTTCTCTAATATATGGTTTCTTAAACCTAGTTACTTAGTTTTATACTAAACTTCATCTAATTCCAATTTTATCAACCAAACCCTAGTATCCAAGAGTCAGTTCCTACTTTATTACATTTTCATAAGATACAAGGAATTGCAACCTGAATGAATGAACAGTTTAGTAGTCTTGATAAACTAGATACATACTTGACTCTCACATTACATTTGAATAAACAAATTACAAAATAATTTTTTTCTAGAATAATATTATTCCATTTAGAATATACAATAATATCAAACATAGTACACTTCATGGATTCTTTATAAATGAAATAAAATAAGGGTGTGCACAAATGTTTAGTAAGGGTTAATTACAGTGGAAGATATTATGAATTAATAAAGAATGATCAATATAGAAAGGTAAATAACTAAACACACATTACATTTAAGTATATCTATATGACATAATCAGTATGGAAAGGTAAATAACATAACACACATTCCATTTATATAACCTTACTATCATGGCAAGACAAGGTAGAATCAATATGGAAAGGTAAATAACTGAAAACACATGTCATTTAATCAATAAACAAAGAATGAAATGAATCCATAGATAATATCATAGAGAAAATATCATGGATAATAATAAATTAATTCTCAATTACAGAAATGAATAATTATTAGAGGTCATGTCCCAATCATGTGATACCTCTACCTTCATGGCCTTTCAAAATATGGTTTAAAACTATTAGTAAAAACTCATTTAATGCTAGATTAATAATTTTTCTCATGAGACCTACCAATGAATTGAGATGATATATAATTCCATTCCCCATACATATATCTAATAATCTATTTAATTCATGAATCAATATTCTTTGTCATCAAATATCCATATTGAGAAAAAGATGCAAATTTATTAATATTTCCCCAAATAAAAAATGAATTTCAATGTAGAACACCATATGTAGAAATGATATTTGTTATAAGAAATAAAATATATCCCTAATTAATAATAAATATATTTAGGGGAAAATTAATTTCCAATGATTATATTAAAGTGAATATTTCAATGGAAATTTATTGACTACAAAAATGAATCAAGGAAGTGATTTTAAATACTATCCTCTGTAAAAATAACCAGAAACCATCCATAGGAATAATAAGGATGGTGTTAATAAAACTTATTTGAAGTGGATTATATATAAAATAAAGGGTGTTTATTTTTTATGAATATAAATAAAATAAAAACATCTTTAAAAACATTTTTGAGGAAAATATCTGTTTTATTTTGAAAATAACTTTTTAAAACATTAAAAAAATTGAAAATCCTTTTCTTTGAAAATAAATTTTAAAAGTAAGAATTTCCATAATATTAGAAAAAAATTAAATAAAAATAAACTAGTAAAATTTTAAAGTAATATTCAAATAAATTATGGTTATGTCAGTAGGTAATTTGTATTTTCCGTACAAGTTAAAAAGAACATTTCTTTAACACTATAAAAAGGTTAGAAAAGTGACTTGTTTAGAAAACCAATAGAAGATTCATTTGAAAAAAAATTAAAAATGAAAATGGGTAAAAATGGATTAAAAAAATTAATTATAAAAGGTTAAAAATATTTTTGAAAATTTATTTAGAAAACATGGTTTTGGAAGAAAACATATTTCTGACAGAAGAGATAAGTGAAGTCGGATTATTTTCAAAAAATTCTAAAAAAATTAAGTATAAAAGAGTGGTAAATTGGTACTATTACTTGAAAATATCATAAATAAACATATTATAATAAAATATAAACAATTAATTATACAATAATCAAATAAATATCTTCAACTAAAATTCAAGAATAAACAATCTCAATTAGAATGAGATTGTGAAATAAACCCTAACAATGATCAAAATATTAAAGTGACAATTAATCAATGAGTCAATTATGTGTATCTAATATAAATTCATATTATAAAATTTTAAATAAATATATATATATTTAAAATTAATTACACGCATAATCTTAAAATATCAAGGATGATGAAGAAGTAATATAACCAAATGAAACGAAATTGTGTTATGAAATTATTTTCCACTTGGTAAATTTTAAGTCAAATACCCCTGGATGAAATAATTAAAATTGAAACTTAAAATACTATTAATATTGATTTTTTCATGATATTACATATTAAAGGTATAGTATATACACAATATAAAAAAATAGGTGTATAACATTACAATATTCCTCAATGAAATGAAATTGATATGAAATCCCTTACTTTATGCTTCCTTTTGGTTGAACATGTTTTAACCTCTTTTATAGTGGGTTTAAAAATGTTATTAACTTATCAAAAACATATTAATATTTATAATATCATATATAATCCTTTTATAACATCTTATCACCTATTTGTTAATAAACATTCATTATTTTCATGGTTTTGAGTGTTAATTGCCTTATTTTCTCATTCATTGTTTTCCATGAAAGTTCCAGTTATTTTGAATATTATATAGTTTCATCATATATAGAATAATATTCATGAAATAATTATCATATTTATACATAAATTATATATTTAAAACCAGTCATTATATGTTATTTGGAGAAATGAAGCATGTTACGATCATAGTGACAGTAGGTCGTACATGTGCATGAGTAACGTTTCTATTTTTCGAAGATCATTATGGAAAGATAGTAAGTAATATTTTATCTTTATATAATGATTATAATATCATAAATACCATTTTATTTCTTCAAATATACTTATATATATCATCTTTTTGCTGTGGTGATGAAAATAGAGTCACATTGCTTTGTGAAAGCGGTATTCCACACGTACATGAACGATGTTATCATCTTTCAGAGTAAGAAAGAAAATGATGAATATTATCTTTTAATAATGATAAATATGTAATTAATATAATAATAATGTCGTTTATATAACATATGTTTATTAAATTTAACCTTATTAAATTCCATTTAAAGCTTTAGTGAAAGACAAATCGAATCACTTCGTGAGGCGGTAGTATGTTGTACCCACGAGTGATGTTATTTTATCCCCTAAAAAATGGAAATTAAAAAATATATATAATATAATGACTAAATAGAAATAATTATTTTATAAAAATAATATATATACTTTATATATATCATTATACACAACCGTGAAATGTGTTAATGGAGGAACGAATGACATCAGTTCGTGAGGCGGTAGTCCACCATACACACGAATGATGATTTCATAACCCATTTTATGAAAGTGGAAATGTTTTTAGGGAATTAATTTTTTATAAAAACATATTATTATATGTAATATACTGAGTTTATTATATTATCATGGTTTAATGATAATTTAATGAGGTTGAGAAAGAAGTAATGTAAAAAATTTCATTGAAGAATGTTACCTCTCCTTCAGGTAACCTCTATAGGTTTTCACCAAATCCTTCCAAAGTAGAATTTATGCACAAAATAAGTCTTTTATGATGATATGAGGGATTTTTTAAGCAAACTTTTTAGGTATTTTCCAAACCAAAAGGGTTTGAAGTGAATTTTACTAGTCAGGATCTAAGTGTCACTGAGAGGGGGAGGGGTGAATCAGTGATGTCTTTTTATTTTTATTTTTTGTTTCACTTATTTCAAAACAACATTCGCCTCCTGTTAAAGAGTTATTTCCCAGTTGAACACAGTCCAAACACACATCCACAGGAACACAATAATTTACAAGGTTCGCTACTCAATAAGAGTAGCTACGTCCTTGGTATGGTATGGAAATAATCCAATACCACGCAATCCATGAGAAAATAATACTTTGGTGTGTAATACAATGATAGGACATTCCCTTTCACTTGTGTAGAACTTGGAAAACAATCCTCAAGTGTGTGTGCTCCCTCTTAGCACAAATAGGGTAATTCATTGTTTTGGTGCTTCTTGATCATCTTTCCAAATTTTATCTTTCAAATTATTTCTTTTATTTTCTACCTAGAAGATGGTAGAAACTGCTTTCAGTCCTCGATGAACTGACCAACCTCCTCTATGAACTTTTTTACCTCCTCCACATACTATCTCTATCCTCCATGTACCATGTCGTGTGAATTCTACGTGAATAGCTCTTCCCCCATGAACTACCTCTGCTCTACATATTGATTCAAATTCCACATACCTCCTTCACATACCGCTTCCATTTCTGCAGAATCCCTTCTTTCACAGACAGCTTCATCCTTCATAGAATTTTTATTCTATGAATCACTTCACTTCGTAGAATTTCTTCTTGTGAAATCCTTCCTATGCCAAATAATCTTCCACCAACTCTTTATACTTGTCCAAAATTATTCTACAGTGATGATCTCTTCTTAAAAAATTCACTCCACTTATTGATGGGATTAGGGTCCATTATATAGGAAAATATCTCTACAAATTTTTTTAATCCATTTTACCCAAATTTTTAATGTGTTATAGCCTTCACTGTATACTGCTTCTCACACGGCGAACCGCAAGCCTTCTACATACCATTTTTTCTTCTCGGTCGGCGTACTCTATCTCTTACACCAACAATGAGACATCCTGCATACCACAACTCCTTCCACCACAAACCATTTTTGGTACCATGACCCATTCTGTGAACTATCCCATGTATCTTTCCTTCTACATGGAAGGATTTACATGTAGGAGTAAATGGTTTGTGGAATGGAGAAGGAAATAAGCAAAGGAAGTGACTCGAATACCTCAGCTACCTAAATCGAGAAACATCTGCTTTCATCGTGAACCTCATCAACCATGATATATAGTTTTTTATTGATCACCTTTAGCATTGTCAGATTTGTGAAATAAATTATTGCAACTTCCCTATCTTCTACCAACATCATTCATCCCAATAAAAACTGAATATGATTGGCATCATCTTTTATCCCCCTTTCCTTCATAAGTATTTCATCACAAGTTCTCCAAACATATGATATTTTTGAAATAAAAATGATCAAATCATCATCTGATTATCCAATACCATTTACAAAGTGAGTTGATTTATCCTATTTGACAACAAAAGACAACACTATGGAAAATAAAACTCATCTTACTTCCTTCTCCATCGAACTTGGTCCCAACAATCTCCCTTTATGGATTTTGTTATTAACCAAGACTCATAAATAACTAAACATTGTAACCTCAGGTAATGGATTACTAATAAACAATTCTAAGCCTACATGAGCTAACTCATTATAAGAAATAACAACTATTGATAATAAGACCATGCTGTCCAAAAGTAGTGATTATGAAATCTCTTCAACATATATTTATCAGGAATCTCCATAACATAAACACCATTCTTCTAAAATATTCTTCCTCAACTTTCCCCACTTCTTCAATATTCCTAGAATAAATAAATTCTATTTCCTACAAAAACTCCAAAACATAGTTAGAATAGGTCAAACACACATATGTTGGAATCAAATCTTACCCAAAACTCTCCCTTTATACATGAAACCATTAGGATAGATTTATGAAACAATTATCCACCCTGACAACACTATACAAAGATAATATTAGAGAGGGGAAATAAACACATACTTCAACCTTGATGCGAAGGAGTTTGGACACCCATGTTCAACCTAAATTTAGAAAATGGTTCCTTAGGTAAAGGTTTTGTAAATATGTCAGCAACTTGTTTCGATGTAGGAATGTACTCCATATTTAACTCATTATTCTCCACAATCTCTTTGATGAAGTGGTACTTTATGTCAATATGTTTTGAACTAAAATGTTATACCATATTCCATTTAAGATTGATTTCACTTTGATTGTCATAAACTAAGAGAAAGGGTAACTTTGGTTCAATAAGTAGATCTTCCAACTGAGTCTTCATCCATATGAGTGGATTAAAATCTTGAATTGAAGAAACATACTCAGCATCTTCCATGCTAAGATTCACTGATTTATATTTCTTTGTATGAAAACTAACACAACTTTTCCCTATAAAGAAAACTTCACCATATGTGGATCTTATATCATCAACGTTTTCTGCCAAATCACTATTTGAATACTTGAACATATCAATATTTTCTAATCCACCATACCTGATTCCAAAATTTTTTGTGCCTTTTATATATCTAAGAATTATTTTTCCAGCAATAAAATTTGATTATTTAGGAGTGCTCTGAAATCTTTCACATAAGGTAACAGCATATATAATGTCAGGTCTTGAGGTGGTCAAATATAACACACTTCTAATCAGCTTTGAAAACTCTTTCTAATCAACATCCTTGCCTTCTCAATCTTTAGACAACTTGGTTCCCACTAAAATCAATGTGAAAACTAGTTTCGAATTTTCCATGCCAAACTTATTCAGAAGATCCTTCGCATACTTTTCTTGAAAAATAAAAATTTGGTTCTTCTTCTATAAAATTTTCAACCCAAGAAATTATTTAATTTATCCCAGCATGGACATCTCAAACAACTTCTTCATCTCCTCAGAAAATCTTCCACAAGATCTTTCATCATTCCCTATAAAGATAATGTCATCAACATAAACAATTATAATCAGAGATAACTTTTGAAATTCCTTAATGAAAAGATTGTTGACAACTCTACCTTCCTGAAATTCATCTTCCTCAAACAAGTATCCAATTTTGAATATCATGACCTCAGGGCTTATTTTAGTCCTTACAAATCCTTCTTTAACCTATACATATAAATTTCATCTTTCCAAACAATAAATCCACAAGGTTTTTCAATGTAAACTTATTCATCAAGATCACCATTCAAGAATGTGGATTTAACATCCATTTGAAATATATTGTAACCTCGTTGTGCAGTAATAGCAAGAAATATTATGATTTTTTCTAAACTTTCCACATGAGTAAAGGTTTCATCAAAATAATTCCTTCAATATATGAGTTACTATTGCACACTAATCTTGACTTGTTCTTTATCACTTCACCTTCTTCATTAAACTTGTTTCAAAAAACCCATTTTTTACCAATAATATTTTTGTTATTTGGATTGGGAAAATTTTCCCCAAGTATAATTCTTTTCTATCTGATCAATATCTTCATTCATAGCCTAAACCCATTCTGGATGCTCAAAAGCTTCACTCGCATCATTCGGCTCCACTATTGGATATAAAAAAGTATGTGTAATAGCATTTGTTGTTCTTCTTGTTGAACCCTCTGATGTAGATCACTAATAATGTTATAAGTTTGCACTTGTTTCCTCAGTCAAGGATGATATTTTCGAGTATCTTACTCATCACTAGAAACATCCAAGTTAGATTCTTCTCTTTGAGTAGGATTTCCATTATCGATAGTATCATCATAATTTTTAACAAAACTTTCTTTATCCTCCTAAAATTCCATATCAGTATAAGACGGATTTTCTTTCTCAATGTTTTTAACAACTTTAAAATCTTTAGAGTCAACAATTATAACTTTTTCTTTATATAAAAATATATATCCTCTTCCTTCCAAAGCATATCTAATAAATATTCTGTTACCACCTCTTTGCACAAATTTCTCAAGGTTTCCACCTTTCTTATTTAAAATAAATAGACCCCAAAAACTCTTAAGTTTTCCAAACATTGAGTTTTTTCATAAAACATTTTATATGGATTCATATCTGAACATGGCCTATAGAAACAATGGTTTTGAAAATACACAAAATTACACATGGATTACCTCCAATAGTAATGAGAGAGACTATGTTCAAGTAACATAGTTCTGCCCATTTCCACCAGACTTCTATTTTTTCTTTCAACAACCCCATTTTGTTTAGGTGTGTATGATGAACTAAACCCATGTTGAATTCCATGATTTTTAAGATAATTTTCAAATTCTTCATTCTTATACTCCCCACCACTATTAGTTCTCAACTTCTTCACTGAATACTCACACACTTTATCTTATTTCCTTATGAAACTCTTATACATTTTTAGAACATCTGACTTATGTATCATGTACATAACACAAGTAATGTGAGTAAAGTAATCAATGAAATTAATGAAGTGCTTATATCCATTTGTTGATTGTTTTCTCATTGGCCGACAGATATTGGAATGAATGAGTTCTAGGGACTGTCTTGAACTAATGTCAACTTTCTTATGCACTAAATTTGTAATCTTAACTTTTTGAAAAATAGTGAAACACCAATCTTTTCTTATTGACATATCTAGAATATCACAAAAATTGTATCTCTTTGATATCTTTCTCATATTTCTCTGATACATATTTCCTTCACTTTTATCCCACAACTGATTTTCTTTTATCATACCCAAATAACAAGAGTTTTGTATTTCATCAACTTGGAAAAATTTTCCTTTTGTTTGTTGGCATCTTGTAACTATTTTTCTATTTTCTTATCTTTCCACAAAAAACCCCATATTTTTTAAAGATAATTTTGTTACTCTCATCATAAAGTTGTGAAGCACTTAGTATATTGTGTTTCAGCCCATCAACAAATAAATTTTTCCGGGATTTCATCTTTTCTTTCCTAATGAAGGGTGATCCAATGCCTTTGATCCTCAAACATTCATCATTTACAAATGTCATTATTACTTATTTAAATTCTTTCACATTATTTAAAAGATTTAAGTCTCATTTCATATGAGAGTAACACCCACTATCAATAATCTAGGGTCATTCTCCTTTTATAGCTTTCAAAGTGGTTTCAACAATAAGATCTTTTTCTTCTTCCTTTTCTTTCTTCACCTCCAATTTTTGAGAATTTTTAAGGATCTTTTGTTGCACTGGTAACAAAATAAGACAACCCTTAGAAATATGTTTAGGTTAATCACATATTTCACAAAAATTATTTTAGCTCTTCTTTCAGATTTTATTCAAGTTGAGTTTCTTCTTCTTCAGAACTATTGCTCATGTAGTCTTTGTTATTCACTTCTACAATAAAGGTATTCTCTATATCTACCTCTGTAAAATATTATTTGGATTTAACTTCTCTATCTTGTTCTTAATCATATTTAGATAGAAATATTATTATTTTTTATTCGAAAAAATTATTATCCTTAACTTTGGAAAAGTATTTATCTTTGTCAGCCTATTTCTTCAATGACCTTCTTAGCCTTCTTTTATCTTCATCATTGTATTCTTATTTCTTTCTTTGAGGACAATTATCCACAAAGTTCCCAACAGATCCACATACAAAACATTTCAAGGGAAGTTTCTCCTTGTATTTCCATGTACCTCTTTTCACATTCTTGGAAGACAAGGATAAAATTTCATCAAAAGTTTTACATACCTCATATTCAGAATCAGATTCACCAACTTCATCTTCAATAAGAATCTTTTTTTACATCTCTTTCTTTGCATCCTTGAAATAAATTTTTCTATTGGCTTTTTTTTCTTCATATTCTTCTCCTTTCTCATTTCATAAGTGATTAGAGTGCTATGAAAATCATCCAGAGATAATGTTTCAGGGTCTCTATCTTCCAATGAAAAAAAATAGCATTAAACTTTTCAGGAATAATTGTCAATATATTTTCAACAACTATAGAATCCTCTAACTTTTCACTAAGACATCTGATTGGACTGACAATTTCATTTACCATGGTAAGAAGTCCCCAACAGATTCAAGCTTTCCCATTTTTAAATCTTCATACTCCACCCTCTAGATTTATTGTTTTTTCCTTCTCAAATTTTTAATTTCTTTATAGAAGTTTTTCATCTTATCCCAGATACCTTTAGCTATAGAAACACCTTTCACTTGTAAAAAATCACTTTCAGAAAGTGATAAGAGTAAATCATTTTTATCTCTTCTATAATTCTCAATATTCTTCTTATCTGCTAGTGTGAGAGGAACCTTATCATCAATAAGAGGAATTCTATTTGCTATAGTTTTAAGAAGTTCATACCCAAGAGACATGAGATAAGGCATCATTTTATCTTTCCATATATGATAATTCTTTCCATAAAATATTGGAATCCCCTTATTGTTCACGCAATTCAAATTTTCCATCACAAAATCTCATCAAAAACTTCAGAAAAGAATAAATGAAGGGAATATGTCCCTTTGATACCAATTGAAGTTACCTAGTCAGGATCCAAGTATCACTGAGAAGAGTAGGGGATGAATCAGTGATATATTTTTCCTTTTTTTGTTTCCTTTCATTCGAAACAACCTTCTTCACCTGTTAAAGAGTTCATTCCTACGGAACACAATCCAAACACACATCCATATGAATATAGTAATTTACAAGGTTCACCACTCAATAAGAGTAGTTATGTCCTTGGTATGGTATGGAAATAATCCAATACCACGCAATCCACTAGAAAATAATCTTTTTTTTTTTGAAATACAACGATTAGGATATTTCCTTTCACCCGTGTAGTACTTGGAAAAAAATTCGCAAGTGTGTGTGCTCCCTCTTAGAAAATATAGGGTAATTAAATGTTTTGGTGCTTCTTGATCAACTTTCCAAATTTTGTATTTCAAATTAATTCTTTTATTTTCTACCTAGAGGCTATTAGAAACTTCTTTTAGTCCTCCATGAGCTGACCAACCTCCTCCCTGAACTCTCCTAACTCCCTCGTGTACTGCCTATGTCTTCCATGTACCGTGTCTCGTGAATATTATGTGAAAAACTCTTCTCCCGCGAACTGCCTTTGCTCTATATATTGTTTCTGATTCTGCATACCACTTTCACATACCTTTTCTACATCTACAGAATCCCTTCTTCATCAGACTACTTCATTCTATGGATAATCTTTATTCCACGAACCACTTCACTTCGCAAAATTTATTCTTGTGAAATCCTTCCTACATGGAATCCTCTTCCACTAACTCTTTATACTTCTCTAAAATTATTCTATAGTGATGATATCTTAATATAAAATTATCTCCACTTAGTGATGGGATTAGGGTCCATTATATAGGAAAATATATCCACAAATTTCACTAATCCATTTTACGCGAATTTTCAAGCTGGTACAACCTTCACAGCATACCGCTTCTCCCGCAACAAATCGCAAGCCTTCAGCATACCATTTTTCCTTCCCGGTCCACGTAATACATCTCTTCCACCAACAACAAGCCATCATGAATACCATAACTCCTTCCATCGTGTTCCATTTTTGGTACAGAGACCCACTCCGTGAACCATGCCACATACCTTTCCTACTACATGGTACATGATCACGAACCATTCCTTGACATGGTATGTGGTCCATGTTTCGAGGTATGTAGTTCACTTCATTTATTGATTTCTTTCTCCATTCTGAAAACCATTCGCTCTTAAATGGAAATCATTTCATTTCCAAAACAAATTACATATTTTGAGGCCCAAAATTTTAACATACACTGGGTAACGACGCTACCTTAAAATATGCTTCTGAAAAAAAACCCATGCTTCTTCACCGTCATTTTCTTTAATCAAGAAAAATATGCATCCATCATGAACCTCATTAACCATGATATATAGTCTTTTATTGATCACCTTTAGCATTGTGAAATTGTTAAAGGAAAGTAATGTAACTTCTATGTCTTCTAGAAATATCATTACTTCCAATCAAAATTGAATATGATTGGCATCACATTTTCTCCCCCTTTCCTTCATAAGGCTAGCATCACAAGTTCTACAGACTTATGATATTTTTGAAATAAAAATCAGCAAAGCATCATTTGATTTTCCAAGACCTTTTAAAAGGTGATTTGATTTATCCTACTTGACAACAAAAGACAACACTACGGAAAAGAAAACTCATCTTACTTCCTTCTCCATCCAACTTGGTCCCAAAAATATCCCCCTTTGGATTCTTCTGTTAACCAAGACTCAAAAATCATTGAACTTTGTAACCTCATGTAATGGATTACTAATCAACAATTCTAATCCTACGTGAGCTGACTCATTATGGGAAATAAGAATTATTGATAGTAAGACCATGCTGTCCAAAATTATTGATTATGAAATCTCTTCATCATTTCTTTCTCAGCCATATCCATAACATAAACACCTTTATTTCGCAACATTATTCCTCAACTTTCTCCACTTATTCCACATTCCTAGAATACATAAAATCTATTTACTACAAACACTCCAACAAATAGTTAGAATAGTTCAAACACACACATGATGGATTCACAACTTACTCACAACTCCCCCTTTATGAATGCAACCATTAGGATAGGTTTATGAAACAATTATCCCCCTTGAAAAAACTATAAAAAAGGTAATATGAGATAGGGGATAGAAACAAATATCTCAACCTTGATGCGAAGGAGGTTGGACACCCATGTTCAACCTCAATTTAGAAAACGGTTCTTTAGGTAACGGTTTTTTAAATATGTCAGCAACTTGTTTCAATGTAGAAACTTACTCTATATTTAACTCATTATTCTCCACATTCTCTTTGATTAAGTGGTACTTTATGTCATAATTTTTTGAACAAAAATGTTTTACTAGATTCTGTGTAAGATTGATTTCACTTTGATTGTCACAACACAACAGCAAGGGTAACTTTGGTTCAATAAGTAGTTCTTCCAACTGAGACTTCATCCACATGAGTTGAATAGAATCTTTAGTGGATAAAACAAACTCAAATTCAGTCGTGCTAAGAGTCACTGAATTATGTTTCTTTGTATGCCAAATAACACAACTTTTACCTGGAAAGAAAACTGCACCAGATGTGGATCTTCTATCATCAATGTTTTCTGCCCAATCAGCATCTGAATAGCTGAACATATCAATATTTTCTGGGTCATCAAACCTAATTCCAAAAAAATTGTGACTTTTATATATCTGAGAATTATTTTTCCAACAATCAAATGTGACCCTTTAGGGGTGATATGAATTATTTCACATAAGGTAACAGCATAGATAATGTTAGGTCTTGAGGTAATCAAATACAGCATACTTCTAATCAGCTTTCAAAACTTATTTTGATCAACTTCCTTGCCTTCTCAATCTTTATACAACTTGGATCCCACTAAAATTAGTGTGGAAACTATTTCTAATTTTCTATTCCAAACTTCTTTAGAAGTTCCATCGCATACTTTTCTTGAAAAAGAAAATTTTGGTTCTTCTTCTGTAAAATTTGAAACCCAGGAAATTATTTCATTTCTCCCAGCATGGAAATCTTGAAAAACTTCTTCATCTCCTAAGAAAATATTTCAAAAGATTTTTCATCATTCCTTGTAAAGATAATTTCATCAATATAAACAATTATAATTAGAGATAACTCCTGACACTCTGTGATGTAAATATTGTTGTCAAATCTACCATTCATAAAATTCATCTTCCTCAACCAAGTATCCAATTTTTAATATCATTCCCTTGGGGACTATTTTAGTCCTTACAAATCCTTCTTCCACATGTACACATAAATTTCATCTTTCCCGAAAAACAAATCCACAAGGTTGTTCAATGTAAACTTCTTCATCAAGATCACCATTCAAAAATGTGGATTTAACATCCATTTGAAAGATATTGTATCCTTATTGTGCAGGAACATAAAGAAATATTATGATTGTATCTAACCTTTCCATAGGATAAAATGTTTCATTAAAATCAATGCCTTCAATCTGTGAGTAACCTTTGCACACTAATCTTGCCTTGTTCATTATCACTTCACCTTATTTATTCAACTTGTTCTAGATAACCCATTTTCTGCCAATAAATTTTTTATTATTTGGATTGGTAAAAAGTTCCTAAGTATCATTCTTTTATATCTGATCAATATCTTCATTTATAGCCTAAACCCATTCTGGATTCTCAAAAGCTTCAGTCACATCATTCGGTTCCACTTCTTAATAAAAAGAAGTATGTGTAATAGAATTTATTGTTATTCTTATTTGAACCCTCTGATGTTGATCACTAATAAATTTATTAGATTCCACTTGTTTCCTTATCATATGATAAGATTTTTGAGTATCTTCCTCATCACTAGAAATAGCTGAGTAATACTTTTATTCTTGAGTAGGATTTCCACTATCGATAGTATCATCATAATTGTTAACAAAACTTTTTTTATCCTACTCAACTTTCATATTAGTATAAGAAGGATTTTATTTCTCAATGTTTTCAAAAACATTCACATTAATAGAATCAATAATTATTGCTTTTTCTTTATAGAAACATCTATATCCTCTTCCTTCGGGAGCATAGCCAATAAAAATTCTATCATCGCCCATTTCTCTAATTTTAAAAGGTTTCCACCTTTCTTCTTTATAATACACAGACTCCCAAAAACTATTAAGTGTTTTAAACTTTGAGTTTTTTCATAAAACATTTCATATGTAGTCATATCTAAACTTAGAGTATAGAAACTACAGTTTTGAATATACACAACAGTACACATGGATTTCCTCTAATAGTAATGAGAGAGACAATGTTCAAGTAACATAGTTCACCCCATTTCCACCAGACTACTATTTTTTCTTTCAGCAACCCAATTTTGTTCAGGTGTGTATGGTAAACTGAACTCATGAAAAATTCCATGATTCTTAAGATAATTTTCAAATTATTAATTCTTATACTCCCCACCATTATTATTTCTCAACTTCTTCACTGAATACTCACATTCTTTCTTTACTTTCCTCCTGAAACTCTTAAACATTTTCAGATCATCTGACTTATGTATCATGTACATAACACAAGTAATGCGAGTAAAGTCATCAATGAAAGTAATGAAGTACTTATCTCCATTTGTTGATTTTTTTCTCATTGGCCCACAGATATCGGAATGAATGAGTTATAGGGGATGTCTTAAACTAATGTCAACTTTCTTATGCACCGAATTTGTAATCTTTCCTTTTTGAAAATTTGTGCAACACTAATCTCTTCTTCTTGACATATCAGGAATATCTCAGACAATGTATCTCTTTGATATATTTCTCATGTTTCTCTGACACATGTGTCCTAGACTTTTATGCCATAACTAATTTTCTTCTATCATACCCAAATAACAAGAGTTTTGTATTTAACCAACTTGGAACATGTTTTCTTTTTTATGTTGGCATCTTTTAACTATTTTTCTATTTTATTCAGTTTTCATGAAAAATCCATATTTTTTTAAGATAGCTTTGTTACCCTCATCACAAATTTTTGAAACACTTTTCATATTGTGTTTTAACCCATCAATATATAAAGTTTTCCTAGATCTCATCTTTTCATTCCCAACGAAGGCTAATCCAATGCCTTTGATCCTTAAATATTCATCATTTACATATGTCATGATTCCTTATTTGAATTATTTCATATTCTTCAATATCTTTAAGTCTTATGTCATATGAGAGGAACACCCAAAGTTAAGAATCTAGGGTCTCTCTCCTTTTATATCTTTCAAAGAGGTTTCAATAACTAGATCTTTTTCTTCTTCCTCTTCTTTATTCAATGATTTTTGAGAATTTTTAAGGAAATTTTGTTATGCCGATAACAAAAAAAGTCAACCCTTAGAAAGATGTCTAGGTTGATCACATATTTCACAAACAATTTTTGATCTTCTTTGAGATGATATTCGTGTTGATTTTCTTTTTCTTTAGAACTACTACTCCCATAGTCTTTATTATTCAATTCTTCAATAAAGCTATTCTATCTAGCTTTCTCTACAAAAGTTTTTTCAGATTCAGTTTCACTATCTTCTTCTTCATCATATTTAGACAGAAATATTCTTATTTTTGATTTGAATAACTTTTTATCCTTACCTTTGGCAAAGTATTTATCTTTGTCATCTTGTTTCTTCCATAACCTTCTTAACCTACTTTCATCTTCATCATTGTCTTCTTCTTTCTTTCTTTAAGGACTGTTATCTACAAAGTGACCAATGGATCCACATTCAAAACATTTCAAGGGAAGTTTCCCCTTGAATTTCACTGTATCTCTTTTCACATTCTTTGAAAACAAGGATAAAATTTCATCAAAATTTTTACATACCCCGTCTTTAGAATTGGATTCATCGGCTTCATCTATAATAAAAATATCCTTTTAAATCTCTTTAGTTTCATCCTTGAAAGACATTTCACTATCATCTTTTGCTTTTAACTTTATAGTCTTCTCCCTTATCATTTCATAAGTGATGAAAGTGCTATGAAAATAATCCATAGATAATGTTTCAGGGTATTTATCTTCCAATGAAGAAACATTAGCATTGAACTTTTCAGGAAGAATTTTCAATATCTTTTCAACAACTCTAGAATCCTCTAATTTTTTACCAAGACATCTGATTGTACAGACAATGTCATTTAACTAGGTAATGAAGACCCCAACTAATTAAAGCTCTCCCATTTTCAAATCTTTGTACTTTAGCCTCTAGATTTAACGTTTTTCCTTTTTAACTTTTTTATTTCCTTCATATATGTTTTTCAACTTATCCCAGATATCTTTAGATGTAGAAACACCTTTCACTTGTAAAAACTCACTTTCAGAAAGTGATGAGAGTAAATCACTTTTAACTCTTACATCATTTTCAAGATTCTTCATATCTACTAGTGTGAGAGTAACCATGTCATAAATAGGAGGAAATCCATCTCTTTTAGCTTTAAGAACTTCATGCCCAATAGACATGAGATAAGGAATCATTATATATTTACAGATATGATAATTATTTCCATCAAATATCGTAATCCCCTTACTATTAACGCGATTCATATTTTCCACCACAACATCAAATCAAAAACTTCAGCAAAGAATAAATGAAGGGAACATATACCTCTGATACCAATTAATGTTGCCTAGTTAGGATCAAAGTATCACTGAGAGGGGGAGGGGGTGAATCAGTGTTATCTGTTTCCTTTTTTTTGTTTCCTTTCTTTCGAAACAACCTTCACCTCCTATTAAAGAGTTATTTCCCAGTTTAACACAATCCAAACACATATCCATAGAAAAACAATAATTTAAAAGGTTCATTACTCAACAAGAGTAGCTATGTCCATAGTATGGTATGGAAATAATCCAATACTAGGAAATCCACTAGAAAATAATAATTTGGTGTGGAATACAATGAGTAGGATATTTCCTTTCACTTATGTGGTACAAGGAAAACAATTTTCAAGTGTGTGTTCTCCCTCTTATCACAAATAGGGTAATTCAATTTTTTGGTGCTTCTTGATTAGATTTCCAAATTTTATCTTTCAAATTAATTATTATATTTTCTACCCAGAATCTAGTAGAAACTTATTTCAATCCTCCATGAACTGACCAGCCTCCTCCATGAACTGTCATACCTCCTCCACATATTGCCCCAGTCCTCTGCGTACCATGCCATATGAATTATATACGGACATCTCTTCCCCCACAATCTGCCTCTTTGTGTACTGCTTCTAATTCCACATACCACCTTCACATACCACTTCCACTTCTTCAGAATCCCTTCTTCTGAAAACTTCTTCATATTACAGATAATCTTTATTTTGTGAACCACTTCACTTTATTGAATTTCTTTCTATGAAATCCTTCATATGTGGAATCCTCTTCTGCCAACTCTTTATAATTCTCTAAAATTCTTCCATAATGATGATCTATTATTATAAAATGTACTCCACTTGGTGATCGGATTAGGGTCCATTATATAGGAAAATATCTCTACAAATTGTTCTAATCCATTTTACCCAAATTTTCAATGTTGTGCATCCTTCATCGCATATTGCTTCTCCCGCAGTGAACCACAAGACTTCTGCATACCATTTTTCCTTCCCAGTCCACGTATTGCATCTCATCTGCCAACAACTAGTCATCCCTCATACCACAATTCCTTCCACCGCAAACCATTTTCGGTACTGTGACTCGTTCTATGAACCATCCCACGTACCTTTCCTGCTACATGGTACACGGCTGTGAACCGTTCCTAGACATGGTACGCGGTCCACGTTCCAAGGTATATAGTTCACTTCCTTTGCTTATTTCCTTGACCATTCTACAAATTTTTCACTCTTACATGGAAATCCATTCATTTCAAAAACCAAATTCCTGATTTTGAGGCCCAAAATTTTGACATTCCCTGGGGGATGGTGCTACCTTAAAATCTACTTTGGAAAAAACACCCATGCTTGTTCACTTTCAGCTGCCTTAATTGAGAAACATCTAATTTCATCATGAAACTCATCAAACATGATATATAGTCTTTTATTGATCACCATTATCATTTTCATATTTGTAAATGAAATTATTGCAATTTCCCTATCTTCCATCAACATCATTCTTTCCAATAAAAACTAAATATTATTATCATCACCTTTTCTCCCCATTTACTTCATAAGTCTTGAATCACAACCTCTCCAGACTTATGATATTTTTGAAATAAAAATCAGCAAAGAATCATCTAATTTTCTAATACCTTTTACAAATTTATTTGATTTATCCTCTTTGACAATAAAATAAAACACTATGGAAAATAAAAGTCATCTTACTTCCTTCTCATCTAACTTGGTCCCAACAATCTCCCACTTTGTAATTTGTTGTTAACCAAGACTCATAAATCACTGAACTTTTTAACCTCATGTAATGGATTAGTAATCAACAATTCTAATCCTATGTGAGCTAACTCATTATAGGAAACAATAATTATTGAAAGTAAGAGCATGATGTCCTAAGGCAGTGATTATGAAATCTCTTCTATATTTCTTTCACAGCCATCTCCATAACATAAACACCTTTCTTCCACAACATTCTTCATCAACTTTCTCTACTTCTTTAACATTCCTAGAATACATAAATTCTATTTCCTACAAATACTCCAACAAATAGTTAGAATAGTTCAAACACACACATGTTGGATTCATAGATTACCCAAAACTCCCCCTTTATGCATGAAACCATTAGGATATATTTATGAAACAATTATCCCTCTTGAAAACACTATCCAAAGGTAATATGAGAGAGGGGATAGAAACACATACCTCAAATTTGATATGAATGATGCTGGACACCCATGTTAAACCTCAATTTATAAAATGGTTCCTTTGGTAAAGGTTTTGTAAATATGTCAGCAACTTGTTCCAATGTAGAAACGTACTCCATATTTAACTCATTATTCTATAAAATCTCTTTGATAAAGTGTTACTTTATGTCAATATGTTTTGAACAAAAATTTTTTACTAGATTCCCTGTAATATTTATTACACTTTGATTGTCAAAAATCAAGAACAAGGGTAACTTTGGTTCAATAATTAGATCTTCCAACTGATTCTTCATCCACATGAGTTGAGTAATATCTTGAGTGGCAGAAACATACTTATCTTTAGCCATGATAAGATTCACTGAATTCTATTTCTTTTTATGCCAACTAACATAACTTTTCCCTATAAAGAAAACTCTACCATATATGGATCTTCTATCATCAACATTTTCTTCCCAATCAGCATATGAATACCCGAACATATCAATATTTTCTAATCTATCATACATGATTCCTTGAAATTTTGTCACTTTGATATATATGAGAATTCTTTTTCCAGCAATCAAATGTGATTCTTTAGGGGTGCTCTAAAATCTTTCACATATGGTAGCAGTATAGAAAATTTTCGGTCTTGAGGCATTAAAATATAACAAACATCCAATTAGCTTTCAAAACTCTTTCTGATTAACTTTATAGCATTTTCCATCTTTAGACAACTTGGTTACCACTAAAATCGGTGTGTAAACTGGTTTTGAATTTTCCATGCCAAAATTCTTCAGAAGTTCCTTCACAAACTTTTCTTGAAAAAGAAAAATGTGGTTCTTCTTCTATAAAATTTTTAACCCAAGAAATTATTTCATTTCTCCCAGTATGGACATCTCGAACAACTTCTTCATCTCCTTATAAAATCTTTCACAAGATCTTTCATCATTCCCATTAAAGATAATTTCATCAACATAAACAATTATAATCAGAGATAACTCCTGACATTCCTTGATGTAAAGATTGTTTTCAACTCTACCTTTCATGAAATTCATCTTCCTCAAGAAAGTATCTAATTTTGAATATCAAGACCTCAGGGATATTTTATTCCTTACAAATCCTTCTTCAACCTACACACATAAATTTTATCTTTCCCAACAAAAAATTCACAAGGTTGTTCAATGTAAACTTCTTTATCAAGATCGCCATTCAAGAATGTGGATTTAACATCCATTTGAAGGATATTATAACCTCATTGTGCAGCAATAGCAATAAATATTATGATTGATTCTAACCTTTCCATAGGGGAAAATATTTCATCAAAATAAATGCCTTAAATCTATGAGTAACCTTTCCACAGTAATCTCATCTTGTTCCTTATCATTTCACCTTCTTCATTCAACTTGTTCCGAAAAACCAATTTTGTACCAATAAAATTTTTATTATTTGGATTAGGAACAAGTTCCCAAGTATCATTTTTTCTGTCTGATCAAGATATTAATTCATAGCCTAAACCCACTTGGATTCTCAAAATATTCACTCGCATCTTTTGGCTCCACTTTTGAAAACAAATAAGTATGTGTAATAGCATTTGTTGTTCTTATTTTTTGAACCCTCTGATGTTGATCACCAATAATGTACTAATCTTCCACTTGTTTCCTTAGCCTAGGATGATATTTTCAAGTATCTTCCTCATCACTATAAATATCTAAGTTATATTTTTATTCTTGAGTATGATTCCCACTATCGACAGTATCATAACAATTGTTAACAAAACGTTCTTTATCCTGATTAACTTTCATATCAGTATAAGACGTATTTTCATTCTCAATGTTTTCAACAAATTTTACATCAGTAGAATCAAAAATTCTTTATTTTTATTTGTAGAAAAACTTATATACTCTTCCTTTCAGATCATATCTATGAAAAATTTCGTCATCATCTCTTTGCTTAAATTTTCCAAGGTTTCTACCCTTCTACATTATAATACACGGACTCCAAAAAAATCGTAAGTGTTGTAAACTGTGAATTTTTTCATAAAACATTTCATATGCAGTCATATATGAACTTGGCCTATATAAACAATAGTTTTGAATATAGACAACAATACACAGGGCTATCCTCCAATAGTAATGAGAGAGAATGTGTTCAAGTAACATAGTTCACCCCAATTCAACTAGACTTCTGTTTTTTCTTTTAGCAACCCCATTTTATTGAGGTGTGTATGGTGAACTGAACTCATCCCAAATTCAATCCTTCTCAAGATAATTTTTAAATTATTCATTCTTATACTCCTCTCCATTATCATTTCTCAACTTCTTCACTAAATACTCACATTCTTTCTCTACTTTCCTCCTGAAACTCTTAAACATTTTCATAGCATCTGACTTATGTATCATGTATATAACACAAGTAATGTGAGTAAAGTCATCAATGAATGTAGTGAAGTACTTATCACTATTTGTTTATTATTTTCTCATTGGCCCACAGATATCATATTGAATAATTTCTAGGGGTTATCTTGAACTAGTTTCAACTTTCTTATGCACCGAATTTGTAATCTTCCCTTTTTGATGAATAGTGAAACACCAATCTCTTCTTCTTAACATATCAATAATATTTAGGACACTATCTCTATTTGATATTTTTCTTATGTTTCTCTAACACATGTGTCCTATAATTTTATTCCACAACTGATTTTAATTTAATATACCCAAATAATAAGAGTTTTTTATTTCACCAACTTGGAACAAGTTTCATTTTTGTATGTTGGCATCTTGTAATTATTTTTCTGTTTTCTTCACTTTTCAAAAAAAATCATTTTTCCTGAAGATAAATTTGTTACCTCATCAAAAAGTTGTGAAACACTTAGCATATTGTGTTTGATCCCATCAACATATAAGGTTTTCATGCATTTTATCTTTTTTTCACAATGACGACTGATCTAACGCCTTTGAACCTAAAAGATTCATTATTTACAAATTTTACCATTTCTTATTTTAATTCTTTCACATTATTCAATAGCTTTAAGTCTCCTATCACATTAGAGAAACACCCATAGTAAAGAATCTAGGGTTGTTCTCCTTTTATAGCTTTCAAAGCGATTTCAACAACAAGATATTTCTCTTCTTCCTTTTCTTTCTTCACCTATGATTTTTGAGAATTTTTAAGGAACTTTTGTTACGCTGGTAATAAAACAAGAAAAACCTTATCAAGATTTCTAGGTTTATCACATGTTTCACAAACATTATTTTAGATCTTCTTTCAGATGATATTCAAGTTAAGTTTCTTCTTCTTCAGAACTGTTTCTCCCCTAGTCTTCATTATTCACTTCTACAATAAAGGTATTTTCTCTAGCTTTCTATGAAAAATATTTTTCAGATTCATCTTTGTTATCTTCTTCTTTATCATATTTAGATAGAAAGCTTCATCTTTTTTATTTGAATAAATTTTTATACTTCCCTTTGGAAAAGTATTTATTTTTGTTAGCCTATTTCTTCTATGACCTTCTTGGCCTTATTTCATCTTCATCATTTTCTTCTTCTTTCTTTCTTTGAGGACAGTTATCTATAAAGTGAAAAATGGCTCCATATTCAAAACATTTCAAGGGAAGTTTCCCATTGTATTTCCCTATAGCTCTTTTCTAATTCTTTGAAAACAAGGATAAATTTTCATCAAAATTTGTATATACCTCATCTTCATAATCAGATTCATCGGCTTCATCTTCAAGATTAATCTTCTTTTACATATTTTTCTTCGTATCCTTGACAGAAATTTCTCTATCATCTTTTTTTCTCTTCATAGTATTCTCCATTCTCATTTTATAAGTGATGAGAGTTCTATACAAATCATCTAGAGATAATGTTTTAGGGTCTTTTTCCTCCAATGAAGAAACTTTAGCATCAAACTTTTTAGTAATAATTCTAAATATCTTTTCCACAACTATAGAATCCTCTAAATTTTCACAAAGACATATGATTGTACTGAAAATTTCATTTACCCTGGTAAATAAGTCCCCAAAATATTCAAACTCTCCCATTTTCAAATCTTCATACTTCAACCTCTATATTTAATGTTTTTCTTTCTACACTTTTGTATTTCCTTCATATATTTTTTTTAGCATATCCCAGTAACTTTAGGTATAGTAACACCTTTCACTTGTAAAAACTCACTTTTAGAAAGTGATGAGAGTAAATTATTTTTATCTCTTCCATCATTATCAAGATTATTCTTTTCTACTAGTATGAGAGGAACTTTTTCATCAATTGGAGGAAATCTATTTGTTGTAGTTTTTACTTTATACCCAAGATACATGAGATAAGGCATCATTCTATCTTTCTAGATAAGATGATTCTTTCCATAAAATATTTGAATCCCATTATTGTTCACACAGTTCAGATTTTCCATCATAATGTCTCGTCAAAAACTTCATCAAAGAATAAACAAAGGGAACATGTCCCTCTAATACCAATTGAATTTTCCCAGTTAGGATCCAAGTATCATTGAGAGGGGAAGAAGATGAATCAGTGATATCTTTACCTTTTTTTGTTTCCTTTCCTTCAAAAAAACCTTCACCTCCTATTAAAGAGTTATTTCCCTTCTAAACACAATCCAAACACACATCCATAGGAACACAATAATTTACAAGGTTCACTACTCAACAAGAATAGCTAATTTCTTTATATAATATGGAAATAATCCAATACCACTCAATTCATTAGAAAATAATCCTTTGGTTTGGAATAAAATTATTAGAATATTCCCTTTCTCTCATGTAGCACTTGAAAAACAATCTGAAAGTGTGTATCCTCCCTCTTAGCACAAATATGGTAATTCAGTGTTTTGGTTCTTCTTGATCAGCTTTCACAAATTTTATATTTAAAATTAATTATTCTCTTTTATACCCAGAATTTGGTAGAAACTTCTTTCAGTCCTCTGCAAACTAACTAGACTCCTCTACAAATTTTCATACCTCCTCCATGTACTGCCTCTATCCTCTGCATACCGTGTCATGTGAATGCTAAACGGACAGATCTTCTACTATGAACTGCCTCTACTCCGCATACAACTTCTGATTCTGCGTACCACCTTCATGCACCACTTCTACTTCTATGGAATCCCTTCTTATATAGAATTCTTAATCCAAAGTCGAATCTTTCTTCTGGGAACCACTTCTCTTTTCGGAATTTCTTCCCATGAACTCCTTCTTACACAGAATCCTATTCTTATAACACTTCGTACTTCTCCAAAATTATTCCACGGCGATGATATCTTATTATAAAATTCACTCCACTTGGTGGTGGGATTAGGGTTCATTATATAGTAAAATATCTCCAAAAATTTCTCAAATATGTTTTACCCAAATTTTCAATGTGGTACAACCTTCACCGCATACAGCTTCTCCCACCGTGAACCGTAAGCATTCTGTGTACCATTTTTCTTTCTCAGTCTGTGTATTGCATCTCTTCTTTCAACAATGAGCCATCCTACGTACCACAACTCCTTCCATTGTGAACCATTTTTGGTTCCATGACCCATTCCGTGAACCATCCCACATACCATTCCCGCTACATGGTATGCAGCTGAGAACCATCCCCAACATGGTACACAGTCCATATTCCAAGGTACTCGGTTCACTTAATTTTCCAATTTCCTTTGTTTTCCGGAAAACCATTCACTCCTACATGTAAATATTTCCATTGTAAAAAAAATTCTTGATTTTGAGGCCCAAAAATTTGGCAAACACTAGGAAACAGCACTACCTTAAAATCCGCTTTGGAAAAAACACCCATGCTTCTTCACTATTATATGCCTTAATCGACAAACATCTCCTTTAATCACAAACTTAATCAACTATGATATATAGTATTTTATTGATCACCTTTAGCATCGTCAGATTTGTAACAGAAAGTATTGTAATTTCCCTATCTTCCAGCAACATCATTTTTTCAAATCAAAACTAAATATGATTGGAATCACCTTTTCTCCCCAATTTCTTCATAAGGATTGAATCACAAGTTCTCCAGAATTATGATATTTGTGAAATACAAATCATCAAATCAATGTTTGATTTTCTAAAACCTTTTACAAAGTGGTCTTATTTATCCTCTTTGACAAAAAAAGACAACAATATGCAAAAGAAAACTAATATTACTTCCTTATCCATCCAACTTGGTCCCAACATGAAGGTGTGAAGAATAGAGGAGGGGTGGCCTTTTATAAGTGAGTTGAGTGGCACACATGATTTTTTTTGTAAATATTCAATCATACCCACTTTTTTATCATGACACAAGGCTCCAAAATGGGCCATTATCAATAATAGATGATATAAGGTTGAAATATGTCCATAAAATGGGTGTTTTAGGATCCTCAGTGCTGAGAGGATGGCTTCGTTCTCCCCTAGTCTTCGATGCCTCCCTCACCCTCTTCTAGGTTTTCTCCTACAGCATTAGTTCTCCCCTATCCTATGCGCTCTCACATCCCTCTTATAGGGTTGGTCCCTATCTCCCCCTAGTCTTCGGTGCTCTCGCGTCTCCCTCACCCTCTTCTAGGGTTTATCCTCCTTCAGTGACGTCTCTCCCTCAAGTTGATGAGGCTCTACTTGATTTATTTTACCTATTTTTCCTTCTTGGCTTCTTCACACCTAGGTATCTATTTTGGTTCTATTTATCGCTTTCACTATCATGAAGATGCTCCAGTTCCTATTCTTTCACGATGACGACTTCTTATACAAGGAAATATCATGGATCTGGCACTAGTTGTCTGCTGCGGATGCCTCCAATTGTCCTTATGTGGCTCTGACCTTCTGTTCCTCTGCACCTCTCCAGATCGGATATGGAGCATATTTTCTAGGAGGTTTTGGGTTGTTTGTTTCAGAGGTTGATGGATCTCAATGCACTGCTGGGTCACTACCCCTGTTTGTTTGTTCTTTATTTTCTTCTCTTTGTTATTACCTCTTTTTTGGATCTCTCGGTCACTCAACCACCACTCTGACCATATTCTCTACTTCTCCCCTCCTGGTTGGAGCTGGAGAAGTGGTAACAATCTAGTTTTGGGAGGTGTGGTTCAGCAGTTTCCATTGTTTCAGAGGTGGATCTTTGACACTGGTTTATGTTTTTCATTTTTCGTCCCCGTTTTCTTGGTGATGTTTTGATTATTTTATCTTAACAGTTTTGTGCTATTGTTTATGATTTGAAATGAAGTTCTCTTTCTTGGTTTTTGTTTTGGTGATATGTTTATGAGGAATTCGGTGGTCTCTGACGGTCTCTAGTCTATGGTGTGGTTGTAGGATGATGATGGTGATGTTGCGAAGGATAGTGATGACAACAGTGGAACTCAGGTGATGACGATTGGCGATGGAAATAGTGGCAATCATGATAATGGTGTGGGTGATTCTCATATCTTGATTTCATAGGGTTTTGCAGATGTTCTTGAATTTTAAAAAGTGTAATGGGTTTATTTTTCTTCGGTTCCCACCGGGAATGTAGGTTATCGCTCATCCTTAAATAGGATTTGGAAAATCAAAAAAAAAGATTTTGTTTTCATAAAATGGGTGTTTTAAAAGTTGGTAGGTCATTTTTAACCTCTATCTTCTTAATTTAACCTCTCAGTAAATTAGTTTTTACCTTAACTGTCGTAATAAATTTTTAATGTTTTCACTATTCATTTTGGTAAAAATTTAATATGACCTTATTATAAATTATAAATCATTATAATTCAAAATATGGAATCCATTTTTCCAAATTAAATTTACATAATTAGAAAATTTTAATTTAAAATTAATCTTGTACACATGATGAGAAATGGGTTTTCAAAGAGAAAATGTTCAAAGTTTTACAAAGTTTTTATATAAAAATTAAATATTAAAATGATTTAAATGACCTAAATTAGAATAATTGATATATAATTTAACTAATTATACCTTAAAATCAATTCAAGATGTAATTTAACTTTAAAAATAATTTAAACGAAAAGGTAGTTTTCAATTAAAATTCAGTATTTTTCATTATTCATTAAAAATTGAAACTTTTCAGAAAAATAAAAAAATCACCCTAAGATAATATTGATATTAATATTTTAAAAATGAAGTTTATTTTTTCAAATAAATTTTCTAAATTTGGTGAAAAATAATTTTAAATTATGTGTGCAAAGCACGACAAATTCATCTTTTAGAAAAAATCAGTTTTTCAAAAAAAAAAAAATTTTCTTTTAAATAACTCTTTTTTTATTATTAATCATTAGATTACCAATGAACGCATGTGAAATATATATTTTTAATAATTTATCATACCCAAAAATTTAATTGCTAGGTTATAAATATTATATTAAATAATAATATTTTAATAACATGTCATTTTTCGTTTAAACTCATTGTTGCACGCAATGTAGGCTAAAATTAATATTGCATGTAATTAAATATATTAAAGAGATTGAATTTATTTTAAAAATAAATATAACATAAAGTATTTAGGTGTTATATTTTCTTCTAATATTAATGTTTCATGTTTCATACATTATCGAATACATTGTTCTATTTTGAGAATTTAGGGTTGTTACATTCTCCCCACCTTAAATAAGTTGTGTCCTCTCTATTTAAAATTTATCTTGGTAATCAAGTGTTTGAAATTTGAAAACAAATTTTTTTTAAAAAACCTCATTTAAAAAATATTTAATAAAATATCTTCTTGATGATATAGAAAGGGAAGTACCGAGTTTATATGGAATAGAACATAAATAGGTTTCTAGGTAGGAGAACATTGGTGGTAAGTAAAGATATAGACATGGGAGCATACATAATTATAGAGAATGATTAAGTTCATTGATCACAAGAAGGTGAATGATCAATGGAAATTTAATGGCCTCAAAACCATAAATCTATTATGATTTAAAATACTATCTGATTCATCAGATATAAATGTAATAGGATAAATAAAATTTCAAGATCATTTTCCTAAAGTTGAGGAATTCATTTACTATTTAAGAATATAAGGAAATATACTTATTTGATGAATTTATATTTAGTAAGAACAATTTCAAGCCATATTTGTTATCTGATTAATTTCTAATTCATAACTTACTCCAAGAAATTAATATCCAAAAAATGAATTTTTTATGCCTGAAGCACTAAAATTCACTTTAAACATATCATAAGATCCATAAAAGCATGAAAAGTCTTTCTGAATGTCTATAACTATTTTCAAAAATCAATATGGTTAGTACAAGTTATCCAATATAATAAATTAATCTCTAACCTCAAAATAAACACTATCGGTTCATCACTAATATTTAATTTTCAAATCTTTTAACTAAGAACAATGACATATTAACAAGGACATAATGTAGTTTAGTGGTAGGTGTTAAACCCTTATTATCTTTCGGTCATGGGTTTAATCACCATGGCCTTTTTGGATTCAATGGTTTTCCACCCAACATGTGGGTTTTAATTTTTCTAAACTATATTAATATAATTCATATAACATTCACAAAAAACAATGTTGGACATCCTTGAAATAAAATTAATAATTAAATAACCCTTTTACCAAGGTTTTCAATATATCCCTCTTTTTAAATAGTCTAATAATTTTATTTGACTATTATTAAAATTTCATTAATGATCATATTAAACCTAAAGTCTATTAATACCTATAAACTTATGTCTATAAAATTTGAAGTAATTATTCCTCAAATAAGTTTTCCAATAAAGCATATACTTTACATAAATTTCTCCAATATTTCCTTAATATTGGTATAATCCCATCACAAAATATCTAAAAATATGTGTTTAAGACTTTTAACCTATGATCAATCTTTATATCATTAACCCATGATGGTATCCATAAATCTTAATTTAATTAAGACATATGTGCTTCTAAAATTTAATATAATCCTTCAATTTTTCATGATTCTTATAACAAGAATGCCATTGGTAAAACTAATTCTAAAATTTAATTTTTTGAATACCAATAGAAAAATACTTCATCCATTTTATTTCAACTTAGGTCCTTCTTGATCTTGGGTTTAACCTTTATAATGGGGAATTGATTCAGATAATTCCCAATCTCTCCATATTTAAGACAACAAACTATAAATGGATCCCTAATATATGATTAATTTACATCCATTATACTCTTCATTTTTCCTTGAAAATTATTTTCTTTATACCCTTATTCTATACACATAAAGAATTTTCCCATTCATTTGAGACACCTTCTTTTAAATCTAATACACCTTAATTTTTAAATAATTCATACATATTTATCATCTATTTAGATAATTCATAATGTATTGTAAATAAAATGTGAATTATCCTAAGCATATCCCCTATGAGTGTCAAACCAGGTGCATAGTAAGGTCTATTGTCTTACACCAAGAGACGATTGGGTCAAACCCAATGTTCCATTTTTGGATTTATTACCATAACCTTTTCCACTTATAGTATCTATACAGACATGTATTTCTAAGAAAAATCACATAATCTCTACCTTACCAAAGCATTATGATGTTCTTATATACATATCATCAATTTCTTAAATATGTTTATATTCTATAATCTATGTTTTACAAAATCTATTTCCTAAGGTTTCTACTATACTTCCTCTAATGCCAAATATAGTGACCCGACCCCTGTTTCCTAGAGTCGGTGCCTGATTTATTACATTGGCATAAGATACAAGGAATTTCTTCCCGAATGACTGAATAGTTTAGCAGTCTTGGTAAACTATATACATACTAGAATCTTACATTAAATTTTAAAAAAAAATTATAAGATTTTTTTTTGAGAATAAAATAATTCTCTCTATAATATCACCACATATCAATCATAGTATACTTAAGGGATTCTTGGTAAAAGAAACAAAATAAAAGTGAGCTCAAATAATCAGTAAGGGTTAAGTATAGTGGAAGGTATCATAAATCAATAAAGAATAATCAATATGGAAAGGTAAATAGTTAAACACACATTCCATTTAAATAAATAGATAGGGCATAATAAATATGTAAAGTTAAATAAATGAACACACATTCCATTTAAATAACTTGACTATTATGGTAAGATAAGGAAGAATCAATATGGAATGGTAAATAACTAAAAACACATGTCATTTAATCAATAAATTGAGAAGTAAGTACATTCATATGTAATATAATAGTGAAAATATCATGGATAACAATGAAAAATGAATTATCAATTAAGGAAATGATTAGTTATAAAACATCATTTCTCAATCACATGATACCTCTACCATCAATACATTTCACATGATGGCTTAAAACTACAGGTAGAAACCTATTTAATGGTATCTTACTAATTTGTCTCACAAGACCTACTAATTCATCAAGGGGATATATAATATCAGTCTCCACCCATCACTATAGGTCTAAATAATTAATCATCTATCAAATAAATGATTTAATTCATGAATCAATATTTCTTATCATCAAATATCTATATTGAGTAAAGGATTTGGATTTAGCAATATTTACCCAAATAAATAAATGATTTTTAATATAGAATACCATATGTATAAATGATATATGATTTAAGAAATAAACATATCCATGATAAATAATATGTATATTTAGGGTAAATTTAATGTCTAGTGATCACAGTAAAGTAAAAATTCAATGGAAAGTTATTGACTACAAAAATGAATCAAGATAGTGAATATCAATATTATCCTTGGTCAAAATAATAATAAACCATCCAAAGGAATAATAAGGGTAGTATCAATAAAACATATCCCTATAATAGTATATGTAAAATAAATGGTTCTTTTAATTGATGAATATAAATATCATAAAAATATATTTAAAAACATTCTTGAAGAAATATCCTTTTCATTTTGAAAATGAATTTTTAAAACATAAAACATTTTGAAAATTCTATCCTTGGAAAATCACTTTTAAAAAACTAAGAATTTACATAATATTAGGAAAAAAAATTCTTTATAAATAACCTTGTAAACTTTCAAATGAAGATTCAAAGAAATGATGTTGATGTCAATGGGTGATTTTGTACATGTCGTGCATGTTAAAAATAATATTCTATTTGCACTATAAAAAGGTTAGAAAGCGACTTTTCTAGAAAATGACAAGAATATTCCTTTGAAATTTCTTTGTAAAAAGATAAAATTGGTAAAAAATTATTTAATAAATAATTTTTAAAAGATTAAAAACATTTTTCAAAACATTTTTAAAAAATATAGTTTTAGAAGAAAATAGGTTTCTGACCAAAGAGAGAAATGAAGTTAGGTCTTCTTAAAACAAATATAAAACATTTTAAGTAACAAAGAGTGGTAAATGGTACAATTAATTGAAAATATCATGAATAAATAGAGTATAATAAAACTAAAAGGGTTTATTTTATAATTTTTAAATAATTTTCTTCAACTTAAATTCAAGAATAAACAATCTCAATTAGAATGAGATTATGAAATAAACCCTTACAATGATCATAACATTCAAGTAAAAGTTAATAAATGAGTCAACTATGTGTATCAAATTTAAATCCACATAAAAAAAGTGTAAATAAAACAATATTTATTCAAAATTAATTACATATATAATATTATAATATCAAAGACGACAAAGAAGTAATATAACCCAATGAAAAGAATTTGAGTTATGAAATTATTTACAACTTGTAAATTTTTAAGTCCAATAACCTTGAATTAAATAATTAAAATTTAATGTTAAAATAACATGAATATTGAATTTTTCATGATATTTCATTTCATAGGGACAGTATATACAACATATAAAATAAATTAGGTTCATGATATTACAATATGCCTTAATGACATGAAATTGAGGCAAAATCCCTTACCTCATGCTTCCTTTTGGTTGAACATGATTTAACATCTTATATAGTGGTTTTAAACAAGTTATTAACTTATACCAAAACCATATTAATATTTATAATATTATATATAATCCTTGTATAACATATTATCACACATTTGTTAATAATATTTCATTATTTTGATTATTTCAGGTGTTAATTACCTTGTTTTCTCATTCATTATTCTGCATGAAAGTTCAGGTTCTTTTGCATATTATATAGTTTCATCATATCCATAATAATAATCATCTAATAATTTTCATATTTATATATAAATTATACTTTTAAAAACAATTATGAAATATTTTTTTGAGAAATGAAGTGTGTTGTGATCATGGAGATGGTAGGCCGTACATACGCATGAGTAACGTTTCCATTTTTCAATGACCATTATGGAAAGGTGGTAAGTAATATTTTATATTTAAATATTTATCATAATATAATAAATACCGTATTATTTCATTAAATGCACTTAAATATATCATCCATGTGGTGTGGTTATGAAAATAGAGCCGCATCACTTCGTGAAGGCGGTAATCCACACATACACGAATGATGTTTTTATCTTTTGATCTAAGAAATAAAATTATGAATATTATATTTTTATAATTATAAATATAAAATTAATATCATAATTATTTCATGTATATCATAATTATTTCATGTATATCATGTATATTTATTAAATTTCCCCTTATTATATTCCATGTAAAGCGTTAGTGAATGATGAATCACATCGTTTTGTGAGGTGATAGTCTGTCGAACCCACGAGCAATGTTATTGTATCCCCTATGAAATGGAAATTATATATATATATATATAATGACTCCAGAGGTATATTTATGTTATAAATATAATATATATACTCTAAATCCATAAACATACCTGACCATGAAAGGTGGTAATGGAAGAATGAATGACATTAGTTCGCAAGGTCGTAGTCTGTTGTACACACGAATGATGATTTCATAACTCATTTGATGGAAGTACAGATGGTAGTAGGTAATGAAATTTTTTAAAAAATATATTATTATATGGAATATATTGAGATAATTATACCATGATTTTTTAATAATAATTCAAGGAGGTAGAGGAAGAAATAAAAAATGCTCATTGAAGAACATTACCTCTCCTTCAGGTAACCTCCTTAGGTTTGCATGAAAGCCTTCCAAGGTTGGATTTATGATAAAAATAAGACTTCTCGTAAGATAAGAGGTATTTTGGTAATTTATTTGTGTAGTTATTGGCTAAACCAAAATGGTTTAATGTTCGGAATAATATAGGAGAGGGGTTTCCTTTTATAAGTGAGGTGACTGACACAAATGTATTCTTTTTAAAAGATTCAATCATACCCACATTTTTATAATGAAAAAAGCCTAAAAATTGTAAATTATAAAACTTATAAGAAATAAGGTCCAAATTTGGACATAATATTGATTTTGGACAAGTTTTTAGGTCATTTTTAACCCTTATCTTCTTAGTTTAACCCAAAGTAAATCCATTTTTACCTTATCCATGGTAATTAATTTTTACTATTTTTACTATTCATTTTGGTCAAAAATTAAGTTGAAGTTATTAGATATTGTAAATTATTCTAATTAAAAATATGGAATCTATTTTTCCAAATTTAATTTACATAATTGGAAAATTTTAATTTACAATTATTCCCACAGATGCATTATAAAGAGGATTTTTTAAGAGAAAATGTTCGAAATTTTACGAAGTTTTTATATCAAAATTAAATATTAAAATGATTATAATGACCTTAATTAGATTAATTGATATATAATTGAAATAATTTTACTTTAAAATAAATTAAATATATAATTTAACTTTATAAATAATTTAAATGAAAAGGCTATTTTCAATTAAAATTCAATATTTTTCACTATTAATTAAAAATGAAACTTTTTAGAAAAATATAAAAAATTCTCCCTAATATAATATTGATATTTTAATTTCAGAAATGAATTTTATTTTTTTCAAATAAATTTTATAAATTTGGTTAAAATTAATTTTAAATTATGTGTGTAAAGCACGATTGATCCGACTTTTATAAAAATATAGTTTTTCAGTAAATATTTATTTTTATTTTAAATGATTATTATTTTATTACTAACTAATAGATAACCAATTAATGTGTGTAAAATGTATATTTTTAATAATTTAGCTAATACTATTCGTACCCACCAATTTAATGGGTAGGTTATCACTATTATGTTAAATAATAATATTTTAATAACATATCACATTTCATTTAAACTCGGTGTTGCGTGCAATGCAAGATAAACTCAGAGTTTCATATAAGGAAAGATAAAATAATTGTTTTGTGTAATTCAAGTGATTGAAGAGATTGAATTTATTTGAAAACTAAATATATCGTACTGTCTTGGAGTGTTATATTTTTTTCTAAGCTCAGTGTTGTGTTTCACATACACTATCGAATACAATGTTCTTATTTTAGAATTTTGAGATGTTACACAAGGAGAGTGAGGAATTTAGCCCACTCTTCTCTACTATAAACTATGGATCCAACTCATTTTAAGAAGAAACCAAGTATGAATCATGGGTTAAGTCCATGAATAAATAACTTGATCAAGTTGATAAAAATCAGACTTGAGATCTTTCTAAGAGTCCAGAAATGAAAAATGTTATTTGAAAAAAGTGGATCTTCAAAAGAAAAAATTATGAGAAATTAAATGTGATCAAAAATAATGAAATATTGGTGTATAAAGGTTATACATATATTTAAGGTGTTTATTTTGAAGAAACATTTACTCTAGTATCTCAACTACAGTATATTAAGCTCTTCTTAGCCATATAAATTCAAAAAGGTTGCAAAGTTTATCAGATATATGTCAAAAATGACATTCTTAAAAGGTGTTATTTGAGAAGAAGTTTATATTGAACAACAAATAGGATTTATGATTAAAAATTATAAAAAAATGCTTTTATATTGATGAAGGCTCTATAGGGTCTAAATTAGGCACCAAGAGCATGGTATTCTTGACTGAATTCATATCTAAATAAGTTGGAATTTAAAAGATGATCTTTTAACCATAATATCAATGTGGAGAAATCTCAAGGAGATCAATTTATGGTGATTTTGTATGTGGATTATATCATATTTAGTGGAAGAAAGCATCAATCAAAGTAATAATTTTATGATCACATAAAATCATTATTTGAAATCTCTATGATTAGTGAACTCACATACTTTTTTAGAGATATAGGTGATTTAAAATAAGGATTTAACATTCATTTCTTGGAAAACTTATACAAGGGAGATTCTAAAGAAGTTCAATATGCATGATTCCAAACAAATGTCAACTTTGATTGTGGTTGTAATGAATATTGGGAAGCATGATGATAGTAAATATATGGATAAATTAGATTCCAGTTTTCTTTGACTAAAACATGACCAGAAATCATCTTTGTAATATTTTTGGTGGATTACTTCCAAACTAATTCAAATGAAGACAATTTTATAGTGGTTAAAATAACCATGAGCTACATTCAAAGTACTCTCAATTTTTTCTTATACTTTGAAGTGGGAAAGAGTAACAGATTATCGGAATTTTCTAATATTGATTGGGCTAGATATGTGGTGGACAAAAAGTCCACAAGTAGGGGTGACTTCTGTATTGGAAATAAATTTGTTGGTTGGTTGAGTAACATGTAGGAAATCAATTCTATAATTACATATGAAGTTGAGTATATTTCTATAAAAAAGGCATGAACTTAACTATTATAGATGAAACATCAACTTGTTAATATTGGTGATGAAAAGAAACAACTGGTTGGGATATTATCTGATAAAAAATCATTATTAAGATCACAAAAAATCTGATTAAGCAATCTCATTCCAAACATATCGAAATCAGATATCACTTCATCAAAGAGAAATTTGAATAATGTATGATTAAAATGTATCATGTTGTAACTAATGATCAATTGGAGGATATTCCACCTAATTCATTAGATGCCCCGATGTTTGAGAAACATCAATTGAACCTCATTTTTCAGCCACCTCCCATTTCTTAAGGAGGTCAAATTTTAACCCCTCTCCCCATTTTGTTAACTTTTCTTATCTATTTTTAGAAGTAGTTCAGGTTTCAATGGGAGATATGATATATGGGTGTTTTTCTTGGGAACTAAGGGAAAACTATGGTTTTTTTGGGTTTCTTTCTAATGGGGTAAAATGGTGAAATTCAATGGAATATGATAGAGTATAGGATTTTAGGGTTTGTATGATATGATATGTCTCCTGAAGCATGAAATTATCACTTGACATTATTTTTTTCGACACTAAGCTTTGATCACATAGAATTAGAGTGATGGATTAGTTATTTCACTACTAACAAGTTTTTTTCATGTTTTTTGATTTATTTAATTTCACTTGGGATTGCTAAAAAACTAAAGGGGGTGTTATTGGAAATAAGGGTGTTCATAGTTGGAAATGGAGATAATGTTTTGTTGGTTTTCAATCCATACTAGTTTTATCAAGGTATTTTCAAGATAAGTGATCTTTCCATGAAGGTGGATTTAATGTTTACGGTAGTATAGTTCACCAATGTTTACCAAATTTCTATCCATGAAAATATAGAGAAAAGAAAAAGTTTTATGAATGTAAAGTTTTTAGAATCAATAAAATGGTTAATTCTCAAAGTATTTGTTTCAAGAAAGTTTGGATTTTCTCAAAAGATCATGTTTCGTGATCTCATGAAAGATAGTTAAATGTTAGAAAATTAGAGGCGACATGTTTTTCATTCATGATATATTTTTACCAAAGATGTGAAGTTTCATGAAATACATGGATTTTCACAAAATACATGGTATTTTTCAAAATATACGGAGTTCCATGAAAACTGTGTAGTTTCAAAAAAGTGTGATTTTACATATAAATATGATATTATTATTCATTTAATGCATAAAAGTTTTTATAGGATGTCTTATCACTCTCAATTCATGAAATTTTTACCTGAACATTATTCTTATGAGAATCAAGAACTTTACATGAACATGGTTTTTGAAAAAAAATGGTTGAGAACTAATTGATGCTAAATAATATTAGTGAAGTAGTTTCATGAAAATTAAAAGTTTAGAGAAATTTGATAACTTTACTAAAGTTTGGAGTTTCAAAAAAAATTCAGTACTTTGAAACAAAATGAGGGTTTCATAAAGAAGGTTGGTTCATAAAAATTTCTTATGAAAATAAACTATATCCTGGGAAAAGTTTGAGGAATATATTGAAGAAACATAAATGGACCTCTATGATACAAAAAATCATCTTCATATACTCAGATATAGAAGAGACCTTCAAGTAGATAAACTAATGAAGGATTCTTTTCAAAGCAGTGAGCAAGGGGGAGTGGATGTAAGTGATCTAAGGGAGGCAGTGTGTTTTCCAAAAAATTTATTATAAAGAAAGTGTGCCTGGAAAGGAGTGACCATGAGTAAACAATTGTAATATGAAAAATCAGGTGAATATTAGTGGATTCAGGTATGAATTAAATACTATTGGTGTATTCTCCTTGGAATAGATCTTAGTGGTTAACTATGTAAAGCTATTGTGTTGTGTTTCTATTTCAATATATGGGTGTTTGGTAATTTCACAATTCTATTAGACAAGTTTAATTACCTTCTACCAGTGTGGGGAAAATATCTATCTTTTCCAAAGAAAAAGTTAACATCCTGATTCACCCCTCCCATATCAGGGTGTTTTGGGGTATAATAGAGTAAAATTTACAAAACAAAATAAATAATATGAACAAGGAGGGGGAATATTCCTAGATAAAAATAAGAGATAAGGTCGGTTTCACTTACAAGAAACATTTCATAAGATTTGTAAACCAAAGGGAATTGAAATGGTATGAAGACATGTAAGCCCCATATATAACCATATAAGAAGAAAATATATGAGTTTTTAGAGTTAAATAACATATAATTTCTTCAAATAGGAATTTAAAGATAGACAACCCTAATTTCAAATTGAGATTAGAAAAGAAGTCCTTACCTTAGACTTCCGCTTAATTGACAATATTCTAACTCCCTATATAATAAATATAGGTTATTTATTAATATTCATAAGAAAATTCTTCATATTTATTTTACTTAATATAATTAATTTATAATTTCTTATTATATATATATATATTAATTTTTTATAGTTAAAATTAATATTAGTGTGTTAGTTTTTCTATTTTTACATACATGTTTTGGTTTAGCAGTTGTAGTATTTTATACTTGATCATGGGTTCATAACATATAGGATATTCATAAAGATATGAAATTTTTTTGATATATTTATTTCTTCCCATGGTTATTTCATGGAACTTATGGTGGCATTTATCATATAATTCTTACAAATCTTCTTTTCTGAAATTTGATTCAATAAAAAAGAATTGATCTTACTAATGAATATAAGTATATATATTGCCACAATAGAATTTTGAAAACATATAAAATTAATAATTATTACATATTATTACTATTATTGATTTTTCCTTATTCATTAAATATTTGAATATTATAACATCATACATGTAGGTGGTAAAACTAACCAAAACAAGAATAAGTTATAATGATTGAAGGAGTGAGAACATGTTATTGTATAGTAATAATATAAATATTATAAAAGTTAAATGAATTAAAAAATATTGAAATGATAAATTATATTTAATAATAGGTGGATTAATAAGATATAGAATAATTAATTAAGATAAGGTAACACTTATATTGAATACTTGAATCTCCTCTTAGAGAGTTGTATGGAAATGAGGGATTTGGAACTTCTTATTGTGATCAGGGGTTCCAAAATATGATATAGGATTTTTAGGGAGAAAATTTGGTTTTGGATTTAAGTTAAATTCAATGGAAAGGTGTGGGTTGAGGTAGTGGTATGATGGGTCCATTTTTAGGTGAGATTGAGTGGCATTTTTGTAAATACCCAATACATAATGTATAATGTAGTCATTTAAAAAAGGAAAGTGGAAACAAGTTAAACAATTATAGATAAAGTATGATGGGAGGTAGATCATTCCATAATAAATACATTTTAAAGATAAGGTTTTTTATATATTATGACTTTATCCCTTAATTTAACCCTTTTACCTCATTTTAGTCATTTCCATGATGACTAACTTTTACCTTAGTAACTTATTTTTATGCCTAAAAATGAAATTAACCTTATTACAAAATTTTTAAAACATGATTCCAAATATTAAAACCATTTTTATAGATTCAAATTCTAAAGGTAACAAAAATTACTTTTAATATAAGTATGCATAGCGCATAAAAATGATTTTTAGAAAAATATACCTTTAATCATAAAAATTAATTTATACTTATTACTTACCAAATAATATTAATTAAATTATTTATAATTTATATATATATATATATATTTCATTTCATTAAATTTCATACTTCAAATATGAGAAATTTAACTTTTAATTAAAAACATGTGCAATATATAATAAAAACATTATTTTTAAATAAAACTTTTTTGTTTTTCTATGAGTAATTATGTTAGTATTTCTGATATTAACTTGATTATTTATTATATTTTATTAATTTATTTTACTAATTATTCCTTAAATTTTATTAGTAAATTTATTGATATCGCACTTCAGAAATAATAAATTTTAAAAAATATGTGATTCATAAGAATAGTTTCTTTAGAATCAATGTTATTTTCTTAAGTGAATTAGAACCTTTTAATTTTGCAAAATCATTTATTTTAATAATTATATTTCATTAAACTATCTTATAATTTATTTCATTTTTGAATTATAATAATCATTATACAGTTTAGTTTGGTTTTGTGTGTATCACAATCTATCAAATACATTGGATTTTTTTAATGAGAAATATGTACTAGAATCATGAGGTGTTGCCAACAATATATCTATCAAATGTAGATTTTAAAATATCAACTGTCATAACCTGATCTTCAAGATAGTATATAGTATCAACATCAATATATCTATCTTCATATTCTTTATTTTCAAATGTAATGTAATATAAAAATCTAATAGAAGGATTTATAGAATAATCAGTAAAATTCATGGCACAAAATTATTTGTGTAATAAATCTATTAAACGTATTATCTTTATGTGTCTTGTGGTTTTATATCATTATATCAAGATATATATAATATCCAAAAATTAATTGACTCAAAATAATCCTAGAAATTCTCTATGAAAATAGGAATTTTCGTAGCCATTACTCTTCTTTATTTTTGAAAATAATAGTTCACAAATACTTGTTCAAAATATTTAAAAAATAAAATGTTTGAAAACAATATAATTCAAACTTTATAAATCTTATCCTATAAAAAAATAGAAAAGTCTGCATGAGAATCTATAAAATTTAAACTCTACTTCATATGTAATATTTTCTCTAGTATAGATATCATATGTAACATATTCTTCAATACGTAAGATATTCCCTTCAAAACATAATAAATCTTTATATATGTAACATCCTTTACCAATATGTAATATTTTATACTTATAAAATTTATTTAAAAGTAATATTTTTATATCATCTCAACTAAATGAGTAAGCTTCTTGTCTATACATAGTATCCCAGACTTTATTAACTTTTGATATGAAAGAAAATTTATATCACTTACTGAATATGTAAGATAAAAATATACATTTTTGAGTTTATTCCTTTTCAAAATATCTAATACATGAGTTTTTTACTAACATTTTGGAATACATAAGATCCAACACTTTGAAATAATTCTGAACATAAGACAAATTTTTATTATCCTATGAATATATAATAAATACTCTTATATATGTAATATTCAATACTTATAAACACTCTTTAACCTAAAATATGATAAACTCATAATAATAATTTCACATTGAAAAACTATATAAAACAATAATAAATAACCTTTAATTCACTTAAAGTAAAATCGTTAGGAAAAAAACAAGGGATTTTGTGAGCATCAAAACATATAATATATGAGAGTATATATGTACACAATAACTCTCCAATACCTTTAGATTATGATGTTATCATATAACTTGGATCACTCCTCATAAAATATCTCTCTAGTTTGGTTCAACTCCTCCCCAATTATGTATTCTTTCCTCTTTGGTTCTGTGTATGGACAAAGGAATATCACTTCCTCTATTTCTTCTTCCTATCTAAATAGGTTTATCTTATCCTTTCCTTGATGGGTTGCATGGATTATTTCTATGTGGAAATGGTTATGGGACTAATCTATTCTTGTGGAAAGTACCTTATTCTTTCTTAATTAATCCTCACATTAAATACCCATTCCCACAATATTTTTATTCATCCTATCTCTAGGATCTATATTTATGTGGCCTTATCATTAAATCCTTTCTCAATTTTTTAATCATTTAATAATGATATTATGATTATACAATAAAATGGTATCCATGGTTGATATACACGTTAATTCGAGCTTCTGTGTGATGCATATGGTGTTTTATGGTTGACATTGTTTTAAGTGTGGATATACACTATATTGAATAGATAATTTTTTCTACGTTATTTCCTTAGGCTCTGTTGGAATTCTCTAGATATAGTCTCTTTGATGGTTAATCCAAAATAAATCATCACAATGCCCAAGATATTTCCTTGAGTTCACTATGTTTTTTGGCATCATAGATCAGGTTGAATTAGCATTTTTTTCCTATGCACGGACATAAATAGCATCAAATATGGACACTAATTTAAGTATATATATGCAACATAGTTAGATTTATAACATCCCCTTAACTCTTGGTACAAACTCTTTTGTCCTATGATATAGAATTATGTGGTAATGTGGATAGTTTTGTACCCGTAATTATCCTTTTTCCTCAGATGAAAAAAGTATTGGATTATTTTGATTGGTTTATAAGGATAGTTTCATAATTAATCTAATTACTATGATAATTTAGAAACACAACTACCTAATAAAACCATTCATGAAAACTAACATTATGTAAAATAGTAAATTATGAAAGCCATTTTTTACCTTACCCTAATGAGCTACTGCATCTATATTCATTCATATGAGCTTGATGGAGATCACAGAGTGGTAGTTAAAATACATCTCTATTATGTGGTGCATTGATGGGATGATTTGAATCTCCCATCACATGGGAAGTAATATCCTTCTCTCTACAACATGTTAGTTCCTCACATAGAAAATAAGGAAGAATAGGAGAGATTATAACATATGAGGATCTTTGGGAGGTAATTTAGGATTAATTAATCACCATCATATAGTGATCACATCCTTATATTGACCTTAATGATACACATGATTTTTTAGGAATTAAATCATACATTATGAAATGTATGGGTTATGAATTAACCACTCATGATTTTTTCATGAAAATTCTAAGTTGATCCCCCTATGAATTTAATGTTATGAAAATTTCTTATTTATGATAGCCAACATGGAATAATGTGTACATTAACTTATAACATTCCAATTCCATTCCAAGGTGGTGGCTAGGATATCAATATATCATTTTATATGATATGACCATACCAAGTTATGCAACATGCCTTGGTTTATTCTATGTTATACCATACATCATGTTTATATCATCACCTCAGATATATGCAAAAACACATCTTACGTGTAAAGGATTTTGGAAAGATATCCTTCAATATCTCACTCACACTAAAACCTCATAGACTTAGGGTAATTTCACCTTATATTATATCATATACAATAACATGTGAAATAAAATCTAAAAATCCTTTTAGATATCTTATAAAAAACTTTTATAAGACTATTATTAACTTCACCTTGTATCACATCATATATAATACCTTTTGAATACCTATCCAAAACTCCTTTTGGATAAACAATAAAAAAACTTGTATAGTATATATATAATTAAAAATCAATCCCCATTTATTCAACCACAAATTGTGATCCCATGATCCTTTTTAGCATTGAAAAAAAATATGAATTTAGTAATTTAAAAATGTAAGAAAATAGTGTCCTCTAGTAAATAATAAATTCTACTCAAGCTATAATGGGATCCATCATGATTCCTATAAAAATATATCATTTCTAATTATTTCCAAACACAATCATATATTATGTCCAAACACAAGCATATATTCCCAATTGGCTCCCATTTTCGTCTTTTATTATTGTTTTTTGGATGAATTTGGTTTTTTGTTGGCTCTTGACGATATGGAAATCCTTATGATTTTGAATTTTAAATTTTAGAGATTTCCCATTCACGACTCTTCAAGGTTTTCATGATTGATCTTTGGTGATATTTTGATTTTAGAATGTGAAACATTCTAGAAATTATACAAGGAATAGCTTTAGATGAGGTTTCAGAGTAGGAAGCATTCATCGGAGTTTGGCCATCCGAATTTGGACGAATGAGAGGGTATAACTATTTTCATTGGTATAAGGCTTGTGAAACCCTACACAAGATAGATATCCAAGCGTTCATGCGTTGGTGGGGGGTTTACATAATGATTTAGTCACTGGTGAGGGGAATTTCTTGTAGTATTTATCTGGGATGACTTTCCTTTTAATGGTTTTTATTGGGTGAAGTTGTTACGGTTCACGCTTAGCCTTTAAAAGTGTCTTTTGAAAATAAAAAAATGGATTCTGGATATATGGGGTATTTAAATCCTATATATACAATTCATATGTTCTTGGATCTTCAATAATAGAATCTCCAAGTCAATAAATACATCACAGTTCATTCACCTTTATGGATGAGCATATCGCACTCCCCCCTACCCATTATATTAACAAATAATATATACAATCTTGGTATGGATTTAAATTTCCTAGGTCTATCTAAAATTACTGCCCAGATTTAATACTCTTCATATGAGGAAAAATTACATCTTTGTTAAGCTCCAACCGACAATATTATTAGCAACATACTTAACCACCACCTGATCTGTTAAGCCTCATGGCTTATGTAAGTAAGGTATCATAGTATGAAGGTTCTCATTCTAAGTATCTCACCAAACTCAGGTAGTTTTTAATCCAAATATGAACCATGAACCCCTATTAAACTAATGAAATAGTTTATAATACTCCATGTGGTATACTTTATGGGTTATCTAGTGAAAAAAACTAGTTTTGTGCCTCATGAGCATATTCTATATCCTAATAGAAGAATCCTACTCATGATAACTCTAAAATTTCATCACAACCTATAATAACTATGATGAAAATTGGTTAGGGATAACTCAAATTCATACTTTGAGATATCAGTTATCATTTTACTTTATGATGTATATATATATATATATATATATATATCCATCTATATATATAAAACCAATGTGAAATAATGATAAAGTGTAAATTTTAATTTGAATAATATGATAAATTTTATATTATTAAAATATTTTAAGAACATTAAAAAAATGATCACATATCTAATATATCATATATGATTAACTTATGGATTATCCTTATGTTTGATACACTTTTATGGGTTTTCTTAAGCTCATTACATCTACATGTAATTCCCACCACATCTCTATGTAACTATATAATAAAATCATCCAATAAACTCTTTAGTGATAAACATATATGAAATAATATAATTTTAATAATGGTGAGACTTTGGAATCATATTCCCAATGTTCAATTTATTAAACATACTCAAACTTTTTAACTCTACAACATCCAATGTTACAATGTTAATAAATTTTTTTGTTTAATTAAAACTCTTAATAGGTTTATCATCATCATTCCTAGAACCCTTTACATAAAAAGTTTCCTTGTAATATTATGGTAACTAATGTAGTTATTAACATTAATCTTTTACCAACATATTCTAAACTTATTTAGGATATAAAGTGACCTTCACTCTATATTTCGACTAGAATAATATTTTATTTTTTAACTTTTAACTTATTTAATTACAAACATACTCCTATTATCTTATTTGTAACTATATTATCTTCATAATATCTTTCTAATATTCAAAAACTATTATATATTTAGGAAATAACTCTTATTTACTTTAGTATGAATAATTAACAAAATAAATATTGTAACTATATCATATACGGTATTCTATGTGTTTATAGAATTTTTATTAAAAGAAAATTATTGTTTAAAATATGCCATTGATGGTCATGGAATCTCAATTTATTATATTTCAACAAATATATGGATAAAAAAATATTTTAGATAAAAACTATTTATACTTATCTTTTTCTCAAGTACAATATAAAATTTTATGAATCATAAACCATTTTTAAAATATCGTATTTTTTGTAAAAACTCTTTGTTAATAAAAAAAACTTTCCTTATCAAATAAGAGGAGTGAAATAACTATAAAAAAATTTATTTAGATCTATTTGTACTTGATATTTTATTTTATATCTAAATTATATAACTCGATAATCCTTTTCAACATTTGAATATAGACTATAAAATTTATCAACTCTTTCCTTGATTTTAAACTCTTGTATATTTACAGCACTTATAAAACTTATAGTCAGTATCACATACCATTTAAAAACAAAGAATTAATTTATATAAGACTGATACCTGACATGAACATTCAATGAATTTTTTAACCCCTTTAGGTATTCCAAACAATCCCATCTTAGAGAAACTATATCCTTTCTTCTTAATAATTCTAGGTTTAAATGGCCTTGACTAGATACTATTTGAAATAATATTAAAATTTCCGGTTAACTTTTCCTCTTTTGGTTTGAACTTTTAACCACTTATACTATCGATAAAATACCATAACCAAGACATCTCATTCCTATTTCAACTATCTACAATACTTTTATAAACTACGGTAAACATTTCTTGGACTCATTCATATTTTCAAAATATTTCTAAAAATAATAATAGAATGATTTTCATATCCAAAGAAAGTCTTAAAGAAACATTAATTTAATCATTATATGCTTCTCATATGAATCTATATTCACCTATTGAACAACTTCAGTGGTTGTTTACTTATGAAGGAGTTACCTTTATGCAAAAAAAATATTTTTCTTGTGAATGATTATTAAGTTTGTAAACTAGTCTAAGAAGTTGCTTATAATAATCTTATTCTTTATATAATATTTATTTCGAAGTCAAGTTTGATGATGATAATGTTAATTATCTGTAATAGAATCCTTTATTATATGATTATAATGCTTTAAAAATATTTAATAAGTAATTTTTTTAAATGTGATACCACTTAAATGATAACCCATTTTAAATTAATTTAATTCATTAGTGTTCAAAGATCCATATTTCACTAAGTAATGATCCTACTTTAGTATACATATCACCATATCATTTTTTAGTTAGGTTATTATGCCAATAATATCATATATTAATATTAGATAGTTTTTGTAATTCCCCCACCCCTAGTCACCAAGAGTCAGTGGGTTATTTATTATATGGAAATCATATTATATGGGTTCACATTCCCATGAATCAAGTTTTAGTAGTCCTTAAGAAATAGATACATAAACATCACATTACAACATGAAATATTACATCATTTGAATACATGTATTTATTCCTTAATGATATCCTTAGAGTTTATCATTCATAGTATTCCACTTTATTACTTGGGGAAATGGGAAACAAAATTAAAGGGTGAGATCAAATGACTAGTAAGGGAAAGTGTTCAATAAAAGCCAACATTACAGAATAATGGAATAGGAAATAGGTAGGAAAATGATGTCGTGTAAATGAATACATAAGTATAAAATAATTTATGGATGACCATAGGAATAAATAGTCAGTGGAATAAAATTAAATAATCACATAATTATTTAAATTATGGGAATTCATAATAATGGACATCGTAAACATACCATCAAGGCTTTATACTAAGACATCATACATAACAGGTAAGGATGCTCCCATTACCCAATCTTAGTTGTCTCATGAGACCTACCAACACACTAAGGGGATGTATAATATTGGACCCCACATTTCATAGAAAAATTCAATTCATTCCATCACATAGTAAATGGTCATAGGTTATACATGGAAAAAATTTCAATAATGAACAACATAACTATACTTAGAAAAACTGCTTAATGAGTCTTGCCTTACATTATTTTCCCATATAGAATAGTGGATTGTATAGTAATTTTAGTAAACTTACCCTATTTATTAAATGATAATGATTTTAGGCTGGATTACTTGAAACTTATTAAGGATGATTATGGATTCATAATGTACAAATAAATGCCCTCATTAGGTGAAGAATTTGGAATCATACTTATCAGGTACTTACCATGATTATGGTGATAAATGTGTGATGTAAATTGAATACATGTATTTGAAATGGTAGGTAACCAATAAAATGATACATAAATTCAAATACTTTATTAAGGATTGTAATTATATTTTTAATTATACAAATTATATCCCTCAGGAGTGTTAAAATAGGTTTGTAGTTAGGCCCACTTATTATTAATTGAGCGAAGATTGAGTTAATACCCAACAAACCTTTTTTAAGGTTATTAAACCTAGGTGAATCTATTCTAGATAATAAATACAATTTTTTTATCTAGATAGGTATTTAATTTCTAAGAAACCACAAACCCTTTACCAATATTTTAGGATGTTTTATGGCTATGGGAATGTTTGATCATTATAATGACTTATCGACAGGGCATAATGTTAGTGAAATTGGTACTCACGTCGATATAATATGTTACATTAAGTAATTATAATGAAATAAAGAAAATATAGAGATAATAACTTGGAAATTTAAATGGATAAAATAATGGAAATGCAAGTAAGAATTTAAAATAGCGAGAAAAAGAACCCTTACGTCAGCATGGTAACAGCTAAATAAAGTGAAATATGAGAGTGATTTAGATATTATAATAGGGATAATATTAAAAATGGGTGTTTATAACTTGGATTAATAATATTATAAGTATATTAAATATAATTTTAAATGATATTACAATAAAATAATTCAAATAGGAAATAAAGAGGGTGAAATAGGAACCCTTACTTTGGCATGGTAAAGACTTATGAAAAGGGTAATATCAGTGGGATTGGGAAAATAGAATTCATAAAAGGTAAAATGAAATATGATACCATATAAATTTAACCATGGAAGTATAAAAATTAGGATTTTAAAATAAATTAAAATGAAATAATTATATTTGGAAAAGAAGGTGGGATTAGGAACCCTTTCCTCCCTTGAGTTTCTTATCCTAGAGATAAACCTTAGAACCAAACAAAATTTTCAATATTGAGGAGATAGATATGGTAGATACACTTTATAAGATATATAAATAGGTAACTTTTAATTTAGTGTGATAGAAATGAGAATTAGGGGTGGGTATTTATAGGCATGGTGAGTGGAATTTCATGGAATAAATTATTGATTATTTCATTTTCCCACTATATTAAGTGCTCCACTACCCCCCCATAGTGCATCATTACATCCCTTAGTGATATAATATAATTATTAGTTCCAAAATAGTTAATTAAAACTACCTTGTTAAATTTTATTTATGCTTACATATATATAATTTCATATTTACGTTATTTCACCATTTTTGGCGTATTTTACTATTTTTACCAAAAATTACCACATTTCACCCCTTAGATAATTTTTTCATCCTGATTCAAAATATAAAATTCCTTTTATAAAATTAATATTATAAATATAGTGAATTTTTCTTTAAATAAATATTACTTAAAATAGTTTCCATGTGACAAACTTTACTTAAAACAATTACAATACCATTCCAATGCCCACATTATTTTTCTAGTGAATTTATTAACCAAATATGATATTTGTTATATAAAAATATTAATAAAAATATGGGAGTTTAATTGAAAAATAAATTTAAAAAAATACATAACAAAATCTTTTTAGTGGTAATTATGTCACACAACCTTAAAAATAAATTTTTTAGTGTGTAAAAACTTTGTTGATGCCCATCTTCATCACATTGTTTAAAGGAATGGAAAGGGAAATGACTTAGAAAAAATTGATTCATCCTTTGAATAAAACATCAAAAATCGACAAAGGAATGAAAAAGGAGTCAAAGGACCTTGTTTCGTGCAAGTCCCCTTACTGTCACGCAAGTACACTTGTGCGCCGCCTAATGGTTGCGCAAGTGACTTGCGCACCCTCTTTTAAACCCGCCCAGGGTCTTCTCCAGCCTATAAATACCCCTGGTGGGCCCCCCATTTAGGAGGATTTTTTCAAGAATTCACATACAGAGCTCTGAATGCCCAAGTCTCTTCTTCAGGTCTTCCGAACACTTCTAAGGTAATTCTTTACCTATAATGGAAGGTCTAAACAAGAGGAATAAGGTCTAAGTGTTAGAATTCACTAACACTTGCGCGCCTAAGTGTTTTACCCTTAAGGGAAATGGACACACTTGCGTTCCTACTTACCTACTCATTGAAACTTGTGTGCCACTCTTCTGGAAGTACCTCAAGATAATTCTAAAGGCTTTGGTCAAGGATCGCCCAAGTATTTCCCTAAGGGCTGAAAATCGTGCAAGTACCCATGTGCCACGCAGGTATACCTGCGTGACCATGACTTGCGTGCCCACGCAGTACCTGTGCGCCTACCAGGACTTGTGCGCCCTTCTATTTTTGGGTTCCCTTCCTACCCATTTAACCCCTCGTATGCCATTCTACCTCTTCTATTCAAGATTCAGTCTTCAAGACACTATTCAAATCCATTTATGGCATGTTTTATTGATTGAATTCCTTATCTGAAATGAATTCCATGAAACATCTCTCAAAACCAAGTTATTTACACATCTTTATGTCACTAAAATTAGATATTTCATTCATTCAACCTCATCCTTTAAGATGAGAGAACCCTATATGTGGGCATCCTCCTTAGGAGTAAGCCCCAAGTCCTCATTAATCTGGGCCTCCTTTTCAGGAGTAAGCCCCAGTCATAATTTCCATTAATCTGGGCCTCCTTTTTAGGAGTAAGCCCTAGTTTCAAATCCTCTTAATTGGGCCTCCTTTTCAGGAGTAAACCCCAGTCCCCAAATTTGGGCATCCTCCTCAGGAGTAAGCCCCAACCATAATTTCTTTAACTTGGGCTCCCTTTTTAGGAATAATCCCCAGTCTTAAAGTTCCCAAATATAGGCATCCTCCTCATAAGTAAGCCCCAACCATGGTTCTCATAACCTGGGCTTCCTTTTCAGGAATAATGGGCATCCTCCTTAGGAGTAATCCCCAAGTCCCTTAAATTTTCAAGTCCCTTAACTTGGGCCTTCTTCTAAGGAGTAAGCCCCAACCTTAATCTCTCTTAACTAGTCTTAATTTCCTTTTGATCTGGGCTTCCTTCTCAAGAGTAAAACCCAATCCTAAGTCCCCTCCTAACTTGGGAATCATCCTTAGGAGTAATCCCCAAGATTAGAGTATCCAAATCTCCATGAAGCATATATACCTTTATAGACCCTGTTCCTAGATTTCTTCTCTGAAGTAAATCTTAATCCTCATCTATTTGGGCAATCATACACACATAAGCCCCACATAATTGCATCTTTTGTGGCACAATTGTCTGGTTTCACTAATACCTCTTGTTTCTCACACCGATCATGACTCACGTGAGCTTAGAGTGTAAAAGTAATCATGACATCTTTCTTTGAGCCATCAATCATGCATAAACATCATACTCCCTTACTCGAACTATGTGGGTTATAATTCCTTTTCCAAAATAAAGGGTATGTAGGTAGCCCATCTTCAGGTACAATCCCAACATTGAAATAATCCATGTCCTTCTGAATGACAATAAACTTCAAGTTCCCCACTGAGTGGTTTTAAAACCAGTATGGTCATCATAATGACCAAGATAATTTTATGTATCAAAGGATACCATTGACTAAGAATATCTAAAAAATACAGATGATTCTCTATCGATGAATAACCTTGAATAAAAATAAAGGATTCTCTAAATTTCCTACATATCAATCATTGATTGTCAGATCTAAAGTAAAGCTCATTTTATACTTAGTAATGTAATAATGATTCATGAACATAACTTAAATCTATAAATAGAGTCCCAGAGTAGACAATAATTCCCCTCAAAAAGGTGTGATGAGTCCGACCTCCCATCCTCTCGAACAATGCAAATTCATAATCCTCATAAGTCCACAACTAATGAGCACATACCTTTGGAAAGTAGGTTCAAATGGATATGGAATCATTGGATGTTTCCGGTTCTACGAACAAACCCGTTAGAAACCGCTTGGAATGTTTGAATCTTAAATCAATGAGATCATCCCCAATTCGAGAGGGAAATAAAAAATGGTGAACCTGACGTGAATCCTTAACCAAGTAAAAATGATAGTTTACCAACTTGTTAGACCCCTATTTAAAACTCAATGAGAGGGCCAACAAGACAATCAATAACATATGTGTTTATCCAAAAGATATAGTGGCCGTAATTATCTTGATTATGTCTGTTATATCAAACAGGCACTCTTTTCCAAGATCTTTTGCATTTCCAAAATGGATTCTCTTAAGTTCACACCCGTGAATACGTTTACTGTGAAAACCTCTACTGTGAATGCCACTGCTGCTACTCCTGTTGGATCATCGTCTGCTCTGAAGACGACATCACCTACTTAGCATCTTCAACGCTGGGTATCAAACGCGCTGGTTAAGGAGTACCATCAACATGGTACCATTCCAACTCTAGAGGCTTCCCGACAATCCCTCCAAGTGAACAACTCACACTGGTCGTCCGTACAATGACGACCAGTGATCAAGAAGCAGGCGGTTCTAACCACCATCTCCAACCGTTTTGGGTCGTTATCCCCGGAACGCAATCACCATTCACTCCCATATTCTGAGGAGTTTAATGAGTAGGCCCCTCAGGTCCTTAATTAAAAGAAACAGGAGTTCTTCCCAAGGGATTCTATCAATAATTTTCTCCAGACTCGTGCGGCAGTGCGCCCTCAACATGATGAGGGTATCAACTCTAGGCGGTCAGCTCAGGTTCCTCGAACCCGAGCAGGCAAGACGAATCACCAGAGGTGATAGCTGGTTAATAGTGAGCATATTCTTATCTTTGTTGTTTCCAGAGAATTCCATCAACCTAACTTGGTGGCAAGCAATGAGCAGGCACACACACCCGTCCGTTTTAATCCTGTTGTCCAGTAGACTCGTCTGGTAGCAGCACGCCAATCCCGTTAGGCAATTCCGGCGGAGTACTATAGGCAGGAACATACACCTGTTTATACGTCATCAGCTAGTTAGCAGGCTTGTCTGAATACATATGATGGATCTCATCAACCACGTTCGGCTAAGTACAATCAGCAGGAACATACACCTTCTAGTATTGATCAAGCCTACCAACAGTCTCGTTTGGTAGCACAAGGAGAAGTCAGTCGGAAAGCTCCGGTGACAAACATGAGGCAGACTCAATTCTCTTCCCCCCCACTTGATTACTTTCAGGATTAACTGATAGGAAAAGGAGGACAGGAGTAGGATCACACACCTACTCCAATCACGGAATGGACATATATCCCCATTTTGGTAGCTGAAGTCACCAAGCACATTCTGTCAATGGTGAAAGAGCAAAAGCAAATCTCTGCTCATATTCTAGATGTCTGCCAGGATATTATAACAGCTTCAGCAGCATCACAGGGAAATAAATGCAAATCTATCCCTACCAATGGAGTGACACATCAATAGTTCACTCCGGAGCAGATATACACCTCTGTTCCAGTCCGAGAGGGTTGTGAGGCGTACTCCCCCATATCATATGGACAACCAAGTCAGGCACATACACCTGATTTGAGTGGAGGTCATCAGCCTAACCTGGCCATCTCTCCTGATCAGGCACATAAACTTGCTCAGAGTAGCCACTTTCGTCAACAAGTGGTTTCCAAGGAGATTAAGAAGGTGTCTAAAAAGAAGACCCGCCCAGCACAGTCAAGAAATCAAGAGTCAATCTGTAACAAGGCCTTTCTCGATACTGGAGTTCTTGAAACCCTCAGACAATTATCTATTGGAATCCAAGATTATACTCCCTCATTTCCCAATAGTGGGAACATTAATTCCGAAGGTCTTCAACAGACACTTCCTCATGAAGGCTTGCTTCATGAAAGTTCAGTTGATCTTGAAGTTTCATCTTCAGATGAGAGCTACAATAACCCTCTGTGTGGACAGAAGACCAAGGAGCAAGAGATATCATCTTTTATTGTAACCCACCATGGTGTTCCTCCCCATGATGATGAATTTCGCTGTGAAAGTCCTCTCCACAGTATTGATGCACATTTCCCAAAAAATGGTCCAGTGGACAATGTAGTGCCGAGAAATCCCTCTTATCTTGAGGCACTTGAAAATGCAAAACTAGTCATGTCTGATGCTTCATCTCTAGCAGGTGAAATACTTTCTCAATCAAAAGATAGCCCAGGGTGTAGGTCATTCTCTGAACCACCCCTAAATCATGCATCTTCTAGTTTAATCAGTGATCTCTCTACCAATCTTGTTGAATCTGATGAAGCAACAAGGAAGCACCAGATCTGGTCAAATCAAGTTGAAGAATCGTCATTGAATGATAAATAGGAAGTGCTGAATATGAGGAACCAACTGGAAAAAGGTGAAGTACCAGTTATGTTTTGGCCTTTGGCTGACTCTCAGTATGAAATTCCAAAAGTGTTGACGGAAGATTGTATTCAAGACATTCGTCTCAACATATGGAAAACTCTTTGTCAGTTGAAAAATAAAATATTATCTTATGATGAATATGAAAATCATTTCAAGATAATATAAGGGTTACAATTCCAGATTGATTTGGCATCTCTCTCAGTCTCTCGATATCTGAAGGCTGAAAAGAAGCAGAGATCCCTTTAGTGTGCATGCCTTGGTGCACTAAGAAGATTGCGCTAGTTAATTGCCAATGCCCCATCCGGTATTCATATCAGGGTATGGGGTGTTCATGGATCACTAAATTTCACTGTGCTCTACAGTCAGCAAAGCCCACCAAAAATGGTTTCATGCAATGTTATTGCACATGGCTGGCCAAAGTCAATGGGTTTTATTTGTAATCAAAGACTTGACCCAGAACCAGCTTCAACTAGTTCCTCTCAAAATCAAGAATACAGAGAACAAGTTGTTGAATTACTCCTGCATCAAGTGAACGAGAATATTGAATAGGCCTCTCATATGGAGCAAGAACATCATCAAGTGATAGAAGTGTCAGAAATCATCCAACGGTCTTTTGAGCCGGGTGATAAAAGTGGATGTCGATTGATGCATCCAGCTAATTTCCGGACCAAGGTCTGCAAGATCAGAAGATATTTTAAGAAAGTCTCAGATATAGAATATCAAAAGCCACCCTAGCTTGCCAGACTGGTGACTCTTTTAACCCAACCCTCAGAATCAACAAATAGGATTCAAGGAGTTGAGAAAGAACAGCAGGAACAGCCCCAGTCCACTAGACTGGGGACTTTTTCAAATCATCAATCCCCGCCTCAGTGAAATTTGGTCTTCTCTCGATTGGGGAAGAATCCACAAGAGGAACAAAGAGCCAAATTATCAGGAAATTATCTCTAGATTACGGTTCGCCAAGAAGTTCCTGAGGGATCAAATCAACAAAAGCCAATGTCTCGTCGGGGGCATGGCAGAAGAAAATATCATAGAAATGATGATATAAGGGATGCGATGAGTTATGCATCAATTAATGTCATTAATGTCATTTTTGCTGATCCCCCAAAACATGAGTCTCACTCAGGGGACTCAGATGAAGAGGTTTCTTCTCAATAAGTTGTATGCGCGGGCAAAAATGAAGAAGGTGTGTGTACACAAAATCAAAGTTTTACCCAGAATCTGGGTGTCCCTTCAAATAACCCACTTCTCCCTCTCCAAAAGGGATCAAAAAAGGGAAAGGGAAAGAATCAGGTTACATATCCTTTCTCTGGAGAAGGCCAATCGCTCTCACTAGAGAAAAGATTTGCGCAACAAGATGAAGAAATTAAGGAATTGAGGAAGATGAATGCAAAACTACTTCAGGGTAGTTTTCTTCCTAAAGATGCTGGAGTTAGTCAGCCAAGGGAGTTTGTTGCAGCTACTGAGATGGATCAAGAATATCCTCCTCTATCAGTACACCCTCACAGGTCTAATCCTGCAGTCAAGTGCAACAACAGTTGGTGGTGCTACCATCAGTTTCAGCACTAGCCACCATACCTTTCCAGACTCCAATTATTACACCTGCCCAGGTCCTAGCTCAACCGGATGTTTCTAAAAAGTTAATAACTACTATTGAGTCATTAACAGCTCGTTTGGAAGCTATGGAGGGAAAGCGTGCTCCTGTTCAACCAGAAAAGAAAGCTTACCCTGAATGGGTAGATTCTATTTCTCCCCCATCAAGTTTTGGGAACCCTGTATTCCCTATTTTCAATGGATCAGGTGATCCTAAACAGCATTTGACGCATTATGTATCTTGTTGTGATCCTATGATGGGAACTCCGGAGTAGAAAGAAGTAGTTAAACTCAGATGCTTCGTGCGAACCTTGCAAGGACCAGCTTTTTTTGGTATACAAGATTTCAATCTCGGTCACTTACCGGATGGGAAGATCTTCGTCAACGATTTATTCTTCAGTTCAGTTCAACTTTTCCAAAGACAACAGTTTTTTATCTTAAAAACTATATGCAAAGGGAGAATGAAAGGGTTTCATATTTCATTGCTTGCTGGAAGGGATTAACATATTCCCTAATCTTAGCACTCCCTCAGGAAGAACTATTGCCAATCTGTGTGGCAAATCTGCATGACGAATTACGCACATCGTTGACCCCTGTGAAATACACAGGAGGGTTTCGAGACCTTACTTAAATCACTCAGCAGATTGAATATTCCCTTATAAAGACTAAGGACAAGTCTCGTGTAATTCCATCAGCTCCAGGAAGGAGAATGGGTAAAGCAGAGACTGATACAGTTATGCTTAAACAAGCACTCGTACCTACTTCTACCTCAAAACCTTCATATTCTCAAAGGGCTTCACCTCCTGAGCGTTAACAACAGAGGTCGTTTCATCAAGACGATCAAAGAGATCAAAGACGGAAACAATTTGATGAGTTTAAGAGTAATGTTTATTCTTTCCAAAATGAACAAGTTCCTGGTTACTTCATTTCGGCCCTGGAAAATAATTTGGTTCAGTTGCCGAGGCCCAAGAGTCCAAACAAAAAAGGAGATTAATACCATCCCAATTATTACCCATTTCATTAGATATTGGGGCATCCCATACAAGAGTGTTTTGTTTTCAAATACCTCCTACAAAAGATGGTCGACTCGGGAAAAGTCAGACTAAAAGGCTCTTCAGCCCAGGTAGCATGTGTTACTGCTACAGTTCCAGAAGAAGAAGGAGAATGGCAAGAAGTCAAAAGAAAAAATGCACAAAAATATGATGATTGTATGGTCAGAAAGACGATCAACCAAACTCATGCTATTTTAAAAACACAATTGAAGAAACCATTTTTTCCTTCTGCCATGAATGCCAGAGTAAAACCCTCTTCATAAGAGGGAAAATCCTCAAAGAAACGGCATAATTCCAAGAAAGAGGAACAATCAGAATAAGATGAGTATGTGTCAAAGCCTAAGTTATCTTTTACTTTGGCAGATTTCATTCCATCTACTTCGAAGCCACGGGCACCATCCCACCAAACGGCACAGCCTAAATTGGATAATCAGGCAGAGTCTTCATCGGATGAAGAGTTAATCTTTGGTTCTGTTAACATGATTCACTTAACAGATCCTTATGCCAGTCGTGGTTTCAATTTCAATGAGCCTAAATTTCTTGTATCAAATAGAGGAATTACAGGGAATTACAGGGGTCTAGGATACAGAGGAAGACGTGGATATCCCAGAATCCACTATTCCAATTCTACCCCTGCTAGAACTGTGTATGCAGTAGAAACTCGTGGCAGATCCCTTCAGTGAGCTCAACAAGAACAAGAAAGTTCTTCCACCAATAGCAAGTTCAGTCCTGGGACAGTTATTCTAGAGGATCGGTTGGGGGTTCCATCTTCATCCTCTCAACAAGTAAATAGACCTAATTGGTCTGATCTTCCAAGGCCAGGAATATTGCCAACTCCTATCCCGATACAAGATGCATCAACTTCCAGAGCATCAATTTCCAAGGCACCTGCTAAACCACATGTTCCTATTGGGAAACGCAGACCTTTGGATCAAAAGTATGATGTGTTGAAACACCTGGCCCAAGTACCGGTCAATTTATCAATTCTGGATGCTTTGAATCTATCAAAATATCTTTAGGAGGAACTCATCGAGGCTTTGTCAAGTCCTCAGAAGTTTGAAACTGAAATTACTGCAGCTAAAGTCTATCACGTAGAGAATAATCCTGTGGAATGCCATGCAGTGATATATTTCACAGATGAAGTTGAAGATGATGTCGTGCATAGACATATTAGACCTTTGTACTTATCTGGAAAGGTCAATGGCATAGACATCTGAAGAGCTTTCATTGATAATGGTTCAGGAGTCAACCTCATGCCCATTCGTACACTTTGTCGATTGGACCTCACAGAATCTGATTTATCTCCTTCTACTATGATGTTACAAGGATATGATAAAAATGAACAAGAACCACTGGGTGAAGTTACACTCAAAACTCATTTTGGAGATCTTGTATCCAATTCATATTTCATGGTTGTTGATCAAGACTCAGCCTTTAACATCTTGCTTGGAAGACCCTGGCTACATCAACATGCGGCTATCCCTTCATCATACCATCAATGTTTCAAGTATTGTTTCGATGATCAAGTTGGGACATTGTATGGTGATAAGGCCTCATTCAAGACATGTGAGTCTCAATACATTGAGGTGGAATTATATCAAATGAAGGGAAAGTAGAAATCCACAATAAGGGAGATTACCAAAGTTAATTCTCCATATGGTTTGGAGAAGATTCTAGTAAATCCATTTTCACATGTGAGTACAGATTATGTGTTACCTATCAGTCAAATTGAAAATATAGACCCAAATCAAAATACTCTTATGGAAAGATCCATTATGTCAATTACGGCAATCGAGCCAGAAAACATGGGAGAAATTGGTTTTTTTTAATAAGGTGACATGAATTGGTTTCCCAATTCATGCCCAATAGAATTTATTAAAATTAAATTTTACAATGAAAAAACGAGGTGTAATGGATTTACACCATCCCAAAACAGATAAAACAACAAAATACATATAAAACCATAAAGTACTGAGTAACGAGTCTTCAAACAGGCTCAAATAAGATCCAATGAGAGTCCATGACCTCCACTGCAAAAGTAATAGTGTGCAGTCCGGACATGCATTATCCTCCATTCCATGACATTTCCTGCTTCAAAACTGAGACTCCAGGTGAGTGTTACTTCTTTGAAAGTGAGAAAGATGCTCCAGATTTATCATCAAAATTCACCCAAAGAAAAATAGATGCATCCATCTAGATATATTCCATCATGGATTCATTATCACAGTGCATAGAACATGAAGACATTCGGGGAAGCATTCCAAAATGTTTCAGCATGATGGAGAAGAAATAATTCCATCCAAACAAGAAGTTATACATCACCAACTCTGTACTGGACAGATGAAGTGCATAGTCTTTTTTGCAGAGCAATCCAGATGCATAATTCCATGGAAAAACAGGAACCAGCCTTCACTCCAATAGAGTAAAACCCTGCTTTAACAGGGAGAAAACATCCTATTGGGAAAGAAAACCAACATCAATCCAGAATTTCCTTCAGTCACTTCAAAGTGAAGGCACATTCAGAGTCAAGGTAGGACCTCCATTTGAGAGAGGCAGGAAACAGAGTTGTTTTCCATTCCAGTAAACCAAAATAGAATTTTCATCCAGAATATAAATCCAGAAAATTACAAAAAAGATCCAGAGAAGAATTATGTAAACCAGCAAGATCCTGAACACATAAATCTAACACCCAAAAAATTTCCAATGTAGTAGCATAGAAATAGAATGAAACCATAGGATCTGAAAACACGGCTGAAGTCAGAAGATAGAATCAATGACATCACAAAAAGGCCACTTTAAGAATCATCAAGATGTTTTTAAGTTCATCTTCAATTTCTCATTGAAAATGAATCTCTTAGCCTCTAAGTATTGTTCAGAATTAATAATCCCATGTTGCAACTCCTGTTGAGAAATTGTTTGTTGACTATCCATGTGGGAAATCCATTCATGAATACCATCTTCTGTGAATTGATGCGAGTAATAATATAAGACAATGCTGGATTCTTGAATTGTTGGTTTTTCTAGCTCTTTTTCATAAGTAGCCTTTTTGTTGAAATCTGTCGATCTAGTAGCAATTGTCCTTTCTATTTGTGAATAATACTTACGCCTTCTAGTTTTCTTTGGTTTCGGGGTAATGAAACCATCAGCGTCTACCAATGGATTTTTCCCTTTTTTAGTCATGGAATTCAGGTACACATCCTCTAGTTTCCCAGGTTTGTCTTCTTCCTCTATTGATGATTCCTTATCAGATTCATCATTCTGATCCTTTTTTCCTTCCTCTTGATCTGCATTGCCATTTAGGGCAGGACATTCATTACTTGTGGCAATTGTTGGGTTCACATCAAGATACAAGGCACGATCTTCCATAGAATGATGAGCATAATCCTTAACAGAAACTTGTTGAGTACCCCTATTCTCCACAGGCAAAGGTTCTGTAGCATCATAAACCGACCTGACAAATTCTCCAACTTGATTCTCAGAAATGCAAGTATCTTTTGTGACATCCTTAACCACTAAACTAGTGTCTCTACTTTCATCATATATCTGAAAAGACTCCTTAGAAGTGCTTGGAACATTGGAATTACTTGGAGTTTTAGAAGGGTCAGAGATCTTAACATCGACAGGAAGAGGATCCTGTGATTTAGAAGAAATATTGGAGACTTTTTCCACCCATTGTGATTTTATCTTTTTTAGAGGAGGAAACTCTAGCTTTCCACAGCTATTGAAATCATGACTAGTTTTAAAACACTTGATACAAAAAACTGGAAGGTTTTCAAAAACCACATTCTGAACAAAACCCTTATCCCCATTCTGAATCCAAATGAAGTTTGGAAGATCTTTTGAAATATCAATTTTAGTGCATACTCTTGCAACCGAAGGTCTTGTCAAATTTGTAGTAGCATAGTCCACCTTTATAGGAGTTCCAAAAAGGTTGGCAATAGAAAATAAATCATTTCTTTTAAAAAGATGAATTGGCAATTCTGGAAAGGAAATCCATATAGGAACAATGGGAGATTCAACACCAGTAATGTAATCTGGAGTCCATTTTAGCACTTTCATGGTGGATCTCCCAAAATTCCATGAACCACACATCCAAAATTGATAATAATCCAAATCCGATGAAAAACGAAACAACACATTAGAAGAGTTCAAGAAAATGATTTGGAAATCAGTGAAACCTATCTTTTAGAGAGTGTTTCTAAGGAACAGGAGCGAAGGGCGATGTTTTGGGAATTTTCCAATCAAGGTGAAATGTAAATCTGAGGCAAGCGCGGTTACCTCATCCTTTGTGAATGATATAGAATTTAATCGCCAGTGTCTGAATGCTTTTGGAGAAAACTGCTCTTCAATATTCATGTTAGTGGATGAATCACCCATGACTACTTCGGCGAAGGTCTGAGCATCTCGAATCCCTTCTCTAGGGTTTTCATCACCGACGCCCACACCAGACAAATCCCTGTCTCCCGATCCCGCTCCCATCCGGATGGGAGAAATTGGTGACCCACCAAGCAGTGATAAAAGCCCAAATGGTGACGTATTTATTTCATTTGTTGAAATTCAGAAAGTCTATACTTCACCAACTAGGCCAGAAGAAGTGATAGCAATGTCAGAGGTGAACAATTATGTCAATTCTCAATCCATCATCTCCTCTTTATTACCCAAGGAAGACCATTCATCATCAATCAAGTCGGAAATGGAAGACTCTTATTCAAGATGTTCAAGTTTTAACATCTCTACTGATCATGGAAATTTTGCTTCATCATCTACTATGAAGTAGAAACGGAAGAAATAACACATGTTGAAGAAGAAGAGGATGATCTCAGAGATTCTCCTCCAGCATTTTAAGAGGGTATCTCTACCACCGTGGATGAACTCAGAGAAATAAATCTGGGTACAAAAGAAGATCCATGCCCCACTTTAATCAGTGCGGCCATGACTCTTGAAGAACAAGAGATGTATATTTCCTTTTTAAAGAAAAATTGAGACATATTTGCTTGGAACTATACAGAGATGCACGGGCTTGATCCTGATGTTGCTACTCATCATTTGGGTTTACCAGAAGAACATCGAGGATTTAAGCAAGCCATGAGAAGAACACACCCAACTTATGCTTCCAAAATTGAAGCTGAAGTGGATAAGCTTATCAAATATAACTTCATCAGAGAAGTTAAATATCCCAATTGGTTGGCTAATATTGTCCCAGTGAAAAAGAAGAATGGGAAAATTAGAGTTTGCGTTGATTTCACATATCTAAATCAGCATTGTCCTAAGGATGATTTTCCGGTTCCGATTACAGAACTTTTAATCGATGCAATGGTTGGATTTGAAGCACTTTCCTTCATTGATGGATATTCCAGATATAATCAAATACGAATGGCTCCAAAAGATGAGGAATCCACAGCCTTTAGGGCCCCTCAGGGTGTGTTTTTCTATCGGGTAATGCCCTTTGGCCTAAAGAATGCAGGCGCAACATATCAGCGTGAAATGCATCGCATCTTCAAGCCTTTTGTAGGGAAGTTTGTTGAATGTTATGTGTATGATTTGGTGGTCAAATCCAAACAACGTTCTAATCACTTGGCTGATTTGGAAGTCATATTCCGCAAGCTTTGACAACATAATTTGAAGATGAACCCCTTAAAATGTGCTTTTGGGGTAACCTCAGGAAAATTTCTCGGCTTTGTTGTAAGCCATCGTGGTATCGAAGTCGATCCTGAGAAGACCAAGTCAATCCTTGGTATGTCACCTCCTCGAAATTTGAAAGAATTAAGAGGAAAACAAGGATACTTAGCCTATATTCGGCGTTTCATCACCAATTTGGCAGGAAAAAGTTTACCCTTCACCAAATTGATGAAGAAGGGAGTCACTTACCAGTGGACTGAAGAATGTCAAGAAGAATTCGATATTCTCAAGAAATACTTCTTAAGTCCACCGGTACTTATGCCATATATTGAAGGAAGACCACTTATCCTCTATGTGACAGCCTTAGATCGATCATTGGGTGTCTTTCTTGCTCAGAAGAATGATGCTGGGAATGAAAATAGCCTCTACTATCTCAGTCGGACTATGCTTGAAGCAGAAAGCCGGTATTCAAATATTAAGAAGTACTGCCTGGAATTAATCTTTGCAGTTCAGAAATTGAGACACTACCTGCAACATCACGAGGTCCAGTTGGTATCTCGAAATAACCTGCTCAAATTCATCCTTAATCATCCAATGTTTACAAAATTTCTAGCAAGGTGGGCAGTTATTTTTCAGAAACTCGACATTCAGTATGTGTCTCAAAAGGCAATAAAGGTCCAAGATCTGGATGATTTCCTTGCTGAACATCCTTCAGTAGAAGATACATATTCAGATATTGAACTCCCTGATGAGGAAGTCTTCTCTATTCAGGATAGTCCTCAGATATGGGAAATGTATTTTGATGGTGCTTCCAGAAGTCCAACAGGGAAGAAAATGGAAGATCCTAAATTCAACAAGGTTGGATTAGGAGTTATTCTTATTTCCCCGTAAAAGGCAGTGTTACCTTATTCCTTCTTATTGTGGGAAGGTGGTACCAATAATGAAGCATAATACCAAGATCTCATTACAGGCTTGGATTTGGTGCTTCAAGCATAAGTGAATCACTTAAGGGTGAAAGGTGATTCAGACCTGGTAATCCAACAAGTCAATGGGGATTATGAAATCAGAAAAGAATAATTGATCCCTTTTTATGATTATGTCAGAGAGTTAATAGTGGAATTTCCCATGGAATCGACATTTTCTTATGTATTGCGATCACAAAATGCTCAAGCTAATGCACTGGCTAATATAGCCACAGCTCTGGAAGATCCAAATTGGGATAAACAACCATCAGTATTACCCATCGTCGTACAATTTCACCTTATGTTCGAACCAGAATAGAGGAGATCAATGAAATTAGTCTCATTCCTGAACCGTATGGTCATACTACAGGATGGATGACACCTATCAGGGAATACCTTCAAAATGGAACACTTCCACCTAATAGAGCCGGGAAAAAACAAATCTGGTGACGTGTGGTCAATTTTACTCTCTATGATAGCCCAGATCACCTAGATAAAATTCTATACAAGCGTAGTTTCTATGGAGTTCTCTTCAGATGCATTGATGGTGAAGAGACAGTGTATGTCATGAAAGAAGTGCATGCAAGAGTCTGTGGTGCCCACCAATCTGGACATAGACTGTCTGATCAGATTCGAAGTCTTGGATACTTTTGGCCTTTAATAATAAAAGATTGTGTTGATTTCACAAAGAAGTGTCATCCATGAGAAGTACATGACAATTTCATTCATCAACCTCCAGAGTTGCTTCATACAGCTAAATACTCGTGGTCATTTTCCACATGGGGAATGGATGTGGTGGGACCTTACCCTTCAGCTACGACCAAGTAGTTTAAGTATATTCTTACTGCTACTGACTTCTTTTCCAAATGGGAAGAGGCAATACCTATCAAAGAAGTTAGTTCTAAAAGCATTGTTAGCTTCATCAAGTCTAACATCATTACCAGATTTGGTGTCCCTCATACCATATTGACGGACAATGGCACCAACTTCTGTTCATCTGAGAAGAAGAAGTTGTATCAAGAATACAACATTAAATCCAATCATTCATCTCGGTATCATGCAGTGGCCAATGGCCAGATATAATCCTTCAACAAAAATCTTTCAAACATACTGTAAAAGATGGTGGATAAAGATAAGAATTCATGGCCTGATAAACTCTTTCATGATTTATGGGCTTATCGGACTACCACCCACACTACAACGCGGTCAACCTCCATATTCATTGGTATATGGAACGGAAGCAGTCTTTCCTATTTAAGTTCAACTACCCTCACTCAGAGTAGCCATTTGTGATCAATCATCTACAGATGAACAATATCAAAAGCGATTTAATGAATTGGAACGGTTAGATGAGAAAAGATTGTGCACCTTTCACCACTTGGAAGTTTATCAGAATCGAATAGCACGAGCTTTCAACAAAAAAGTTCATCTTCGTTCATTCATTCAGGGAGAACTGGTATTGGTTCTCAGAACTCCAATGATACCAGGAAATAAACCTCCAAAGCTTGAGCCAAAATGGGAAGGACCTTATTCAATACATAAGGTCTACTCTAATGGAGCTTATTAATTAATCTCAATGGATGGAGAACTCATCACTACTCCAACCAATGCCAGATTTCTGAAGAATTATTTTGTATAAACACAAAATACATTGTTACGGTCCATACATATGACCTTAAACTATTTGTATTACTTTTGTCCCATGCGACGTTAAACTATGACATCCTAACTAAATGAGGCTAAACTGTACAGAAGTCTCTTAAGTCCAGCAAGACGTTAAACTACACCATCCAGAGTCCATGCATATGACTTTAAACTATTTACATTTCTTTCGTCCCACACGATGTTAAACTATAACGTCCTATCCACATGATACTAAACTGTAAAGAAGTCCCTTACGTCCAGCAAGATGTTAAACTGCATAACCAACTGTCCATGCATACGACTTTAATCTATTTTTATTTTTTTTCTTCAACATGACGCTAAACTGTATCGTCCCTTTTTCGTCCAACATGACGTTAAACTGTGAAAAAGTCCCTAATACGTCCAACATGACGTTAAACGGTGCACTCTTTTATCCTTACATCATGACATTAAACTGCACAGTCCCCCTCTCTTCCAACATGACGTTAAACTATATTGTCCCCATTGTCCTGGCTACATGATGCTAAACTGTACAAAAGTCCTTTAATACATCCTATATGACATTAAATTGTATTTTTCCATTGCTACATGACATTAAACTGTGCAGCACCAATAGTCCTAACTGCAAGACATTAAACTGCAAAATCCCTTCATATGTCCTACATGACATTAAACTGTGCATCGTTAGGGTTGTTTCTACCTCTTGTTTCTCACACCGAGTATGACTCACGTGAGCTTAGAGCAAACTTCAACCATAACACTCTTTCTGGGCTACTAACCATGTGTAAGTCCCAACACTATTTTTTATATCGTTTTCCCCAAGAACAACTTGATCACTAATTCATTATTTAATTGAACTACGTGGACTTTGATCCTTGTCTTCTAGGATGGGTATGTGGGTGACCTCCCAATGTTCAAGCTCAAAACCAATCTCTTCACATCGGTTCACCTCCATCTCATATGATGTTGATTTGTGAAACCGCCCCCAGAATCAATATCTTTACATTGGTTCACCTTCGTCCTTGCTATACGACGTTAAACTGTACAATACTTTTGTACTGTATGATAATAAACTATAATATTCTTTGATACCCTCACCTGAGAGGGAATCATTATTTACATTGATTTTCAATCATGTTTTATTCCAAAGACTACGTGCATACATGGCAATGCCCGAACCTTTTATTTTTGGTCAAACCATCATTGCACTAAAGTCCCCCTTCACCCTTCACATGTATGAACCAAATATGTATAGAGGGTATTTCTAGAACTACGTAGGCTTGATTCCCATCCTTATGGGATACGTAGGAACATTCGAGTGTCCCTTGAATCCAGCCCCAAGTCTTTTTGGCCTAACCCCAAATTCCACTTTCAGTCCCTTGACTAAAAAATACCCATGAAAACACACACTGTGTATTTCTTATAATGGTCCGAGCTCTATGGACCTAAACTAATATTTCCAATCCTTTCACCCCAAACGACGTTAAACTATATTTCAAGAACTACGTATGGCTTGATTCCCATCCTTACGGGATACGTAGTGAAGTCCGACATTTCAATTCAGGACTCAGCCACACCATGATTATGGTTAGCGTTGATCTATGTATCTTTACATACATTGAACAATACCCATCTTTGTGTGTCATAATCCTAACCTTAAATATGTTTAGATATTCATAACCCTTTTCTTGACTTCAAGTCACAAAAATTTCAAATTTCTGAGAGTTCTTTTTCCTGACTATTCAGCACGTGCCCTTAGGCGGCCTTGCATAAGTAGTCTACATAACAGACCTATCAGCCAAAAGATACTATTATTTGACTATGCAGCCAATGCCCTTAGGTGAACCTGCATAATTCAACCCCCTAATGGGTTTCTCAGATACTGGTGACTTTATTCTTGGAAAGAAAGCCTCTTTTGTCCTTATTGTTCTTATCAAAAATATGTAAGGATCCGTAAAAAATAGCCATCCTTAACATATTTATTTCATGTTATTTTTCATGATCTGGAAGTATTCAAGTCTATGGTTTAAATTTACCTTCCCTGCGCTTGGGTCAGACCTTCGTAGGAGTAACATTAATCAAATCTTAGACAGTCTTGATTGAAAATATCTTCTTCATATTTAAGTTCCTCTTTCCATACAGCAAACTCTATACTTTGTAAAAGTTGAATCCCCATAAACTTTCACTAGCTTCTTAGCACTAGAAAAGTAAATTTCTGAGAGTTCTTTTGCCTGACTATGCAGCATGTACCCTTAAGAATCCTTGCATAAGTAGTCTACATAATGGACCTATCAGCCAAAATATGCTATTATTTTACTATGCAGCCAATTCCCTTAGGTGGCCCTGCATAATTCAACCCCCTATCGGGTTTGTTAAATAATGGTAACTTCATTCTTGGGAACTACTTCTTCTAATGCCTTTTTAGATCTTTTTCATATCATTCCTCAAATTCAAATTTTCTTAAGTCATAGTTTACATATTTTCCCTCATACTTGAGTATGGTAATATATTTTCAGATAAATTTTCAAGGAATTGAGTCAATTCTAATTCATTCGGTCAAAGATATTTCAACCTTAAACAATAGTCTTTTTTATGTCTGATGTGCATGACTTTAAACTGCCCACAAAAGACAAGGGAATTCTGAATAAAAGTCAAGTTCCAGCTCACTGAACATACATTTTGTATGATTTAGGTAATATTTAGAAATTAAAAGATTCAAAGTTTGTAGGATTAATTATAATAATCCTAGTAAAAATCAAACTATGCTTACTAATCCCACTGGCTTATGTAAAATTTAAAGCAGGTAGCAGGAAAATACGTGCACAAGTGATTGAAGATGAAAGAATTATTTTCATTTGTTGCACAAGAATTAGAAGGACATCCATAGATTGGAGTCTCTTATCTTTTCTAAAAAATTACAAGAGGTTGTCAACATAAGTCTTCACTTGATGAACAGCATCTCGAGCTTCATCAGCAGCTACTTGAAGCTCATGCACCCGACCAACTTCACTCTTTTTAGCCTGATGGAGAGCTTTCTTGGCATCCGAAATGGCTTTCATACCATTCGTTTGAGCTCCTTCTAGTGAATTATTGAGTTGGTCAAGTTCCCTAGTAACATCATCTAACTGCTGTTGGAGGTGCATCCGCTGGACAACTTTATCTTTGATCTTGTGCTTCAACTCCTTCATCTTGGCAGCATAATCAGCCTCATCTTGGGATACCGTAGCCTCAAATTCGCTGATATTGACTGATAGCTTCACCCTAGTCAGATCTTCATGTAACTTTTTCTCCTTCTCCCTTCTTAAGATGACATGTTTCACCGCGGTATGGATCTCTTGGTATCCAAAGCCTCCAAGTCCTAGCATGACGAATTGGGACGACAATCGGGAAATCTTTGATGACATCTCTTCAAGAGGCACTTCAGATATGATTTTCCATATGTTGTTTCATGCCTTGCATCATGAAAAGTTGAGCGCCTTAAGCACCTCTGGGTCTGATTCGACATCATCATCACAGGGGGGGATATAATCTAGGATTAATGCACTAAGAGAAGTGTCATGTTCTGCTCCTTCCCCCCTGACCCGTATTTCTTCGCTTTCAATTCCCATTGGGGATGAGGTTGAAGCTTCACCTCCAGACCTAACCATTGAAATTGATGGCCATGCATAATCAATTAAAAGTCTTGGTTAGTTTCAAAGGATAAAAAAAGTTAATTGGTTGTCTTGAAAATTAAGTACAGTTGTAAGAAAAATGTGTTATTACTTAACCAACGGTAAATTGGCAACCTAATAAGGATCCTCCTCATCCTTCCTAACTTCGACAGGATCTTCAGGATGATTTTGAGGAATCTCTTTTGGGTTCAGCTCCACTTGCGCCAGCACTTCTGCAATAGTAGGGTTTTTTGTTACCCCTTTAGGCATTGGTAGTTCGGCAGCTTGTTCAGATGGAACTTCACATTTTGAACCAATCATGATTAGACATGTAATAAGAAGATATTTTTAATAGGATGAAGGATACCACTCATGTCCATAATATTCTAAATTACATGGTAATTTAACATGATTTATAAAATCTTCGAAATATGCGCCAAGTTCCATCATTTCATCTAATGTCATCTCAGAATCCTGGTTAGTCTCACCAGTGGGAGAATTTGATGTATCTTCTCGGTGACCTTCATCCTACAGTCCCTGACCCTATACATATTCTTTAGTTAAAATGGTGGCATCGGTTGCAATGGCCTCCAAGAGATCTAATGCAGGAATTGAACCTAAAATAATACAGAATGGAAGTCAGTAAATTTTTCATTCAACATTTTATGAAGCATTGTTAACTTACCAGAAGAAAGTTCTTATATTCTTGCAACAGTAGTAAGAGGGATGCGGGGAAAAGATGTTGGCTCTTCTCCAGAAGCAGCTAAGTCAGCCTGAACTTATGATTATTCCACAGCATCCTCTGTGGTCCTCACAGGAGGGTCAGTCCTCTCCCTTAGAGGGGAAATTGAAGAATCCCCTACAATCCCAAGTAAAATGATCAATCTTTTTCATGGTTTAAAATTCATGATTATCTGAATGACTTGCCACTACTGATAAAGCGTTTAGCGATGGACTTCCTCCTTCGTCACCTTTGTCCTTTTGTATTTTTAGGAGTATCAGCAGTTTCCCTTATAGGCACTTGAATTGGAGAATGGAAGGCCATTTCCAACTCATCATTCATGGCCTGCTGGCCTGGAGATATCTCTCCAGATTTGCGAGGAGATTCATTTGCAGCCCTGATGGTAGTACCACTAGGGCTATATTGTGGCAAAGGAACTTCAGTAGTTCCTTTCTTTTCAAGCTACAAGATGAAGAAAATAACTTCCTTAAGTAACAAAGCTTCGACTGAAATAAAGTTGCAAAGCAAATAAGGAAAGAAAACTTACATCTTCAGGAGCCACGTAATCGTGCCACTCCTCATCAGTCCCCTTAGCGGCACCACGATATATCAATTCCTTCACCCACTTGGTGATAAGAATGGACTCATCAGTGGCATAGATGAGAATTTCCAGCTCTCTGATATAAATACGCACTTCATCAGGGTTATTCTCAAAACTGATGTCCATAGAATCCAGAAGATTCCCTATTCCAGGGAGGTGTAGCCCCTCGCATAAATCCATCTAGGAAGTTTCAACACCACAGTATAAACTCTGCCATGTCTGGATAGCCTCTGGTCTTAGATATGAAGGCTGTGAGGAAGGTCCTACAATCTTTGATTTTAGTTTCTTTCTAACTCCTGCAACTATAGATAGAGAATAAGAAAATAAGACTTATTGCTTTATAAAGTAGTAGTGATTAAAGTACCCCAATGAAGTAACTCACCAGGAGTTGATGGAGTGGGTCTTTTGATTCTGACTGGAGGATTATATCAGGCATGAGGCCGCTTTTCCACTTTTTGTGCCTCATCATCCCCATATTGGGAATCCGGTGAACCAGTCCTAGAGGAGGAATCTGGCGAATCAGCTTCAGGTGGGGAAGCATCACCTTCATGAGGGAGGGTTTCATTCTCTACAGTCCTCTTCCTTTTCCCCACCTGATAAACTGGGTGATTCAGCACCCCTTTAGGGTATGATGCTATCCAGTGCTCGGCATACCATGTAGTCAAGTTATGTGCCGCTTTTCCAACTGGTAGATCAAACACTACCCCAGTCTTCTCCTAAGACGTCAGTAACCACAGTTGCCGAGAAACCATCGGATGTTGCTCTAACCTGACATATACAGGGGGAGATATAGAAATCTGTTGCAGACACTTAAATTGACGTGAAAATCTATATGGAGCATAAGACTCACATATAATTTCTCTCTCAATCCTGGAAACTAGCACACCATCTCTACAAGCTATCATGTATGCCCTCAAATCCAAGTGAGTTGTTCCATCATCAAAAAACCGCCCTGTTGGCGAATTTCCATAGGGAAAGAAGTTGAATTCCTTAAACATGATCAGTCTCACTTTCATGTCATAGGCATTAAGATCTAATGGAGCAACTCCAGAGAATGCTTGCATTGATGGCCTGAAATAACTTCCATGAATTTGTACTCCATTCTATACATTATACGTCCTAAAGTGAGTGGAGATCCATCCCCATAAAACTTGTAATGGTCCCACTATTCTCAAAGGAGATTTACCCATGAATACATGAAGTAAAATCCTGTGAATATTTTCTAAAATGGTGGTTTCCAACCCAATCATTTTTCCCTCATCCAACTTTTCCACAATAAAGAAGGTCTATGGCCTGACACCTCCCTTCGAGTCCCTGACCGGCAAGAGATAAATGCTAAACCACAAAGCCAAGAAGCCCGCCAAATGAGTCTTCTTTGGGATTCTTTGATTCACCTCATATCCCCATTTCTCAAACTCTCCTGCTTCTAGAGTTGTCCAGAATGTTCTTGTAGCACCCCTCTTCTCAGGTTTTGGGCAAGTGGTAGGACGGGTGGGCCTCTTATCCTTGGATTTCTTTTTCTTGGATCCTTTATCCTTCGGCTCCTTCTCCTTTGGATCCTTCTCTTTCTTCTCAATAAGAAATATATTCATCCACTCCTTTGGATGAATATCCTTTCTAGAATGAGTTAAGGAGGTCTTTGAACTCTTGAGCCTATGGAAGATTTTAAATAATTCCCGAGCCAAAGCAGGAGTCTTCTCTAAATCATTCCAAGTCACCTTGGAAGGAATGAATTCATCATACATGTCGCCGAAAATTGGAGCCCCTGAGATCCTGTGGACATCCCACAGACTGATGCCTACTTCTCCATGAGTCAGATGGAAAGAATTGGTTTCTGGGCTCTAGTGGCTGAGTATCTCCAGTACAAATCTATCATGTTTGTAAACATATGTTTGCCCAACCCAGACAGCTTTGTATATCGCAACTCCTTTCAGATCTTCGACAAACTCTGCACAGGTTTGTCACACCCAGTATGCCCACATCCAAGTTGGCTTCACACCTCCCCCAATACGGAAGTCCCAACTTTTCTTCCAGCCTTTGGATTGATCCATCTGAGTATTTCGGAAGATTGAAGGAGGACAATGTGGTTGCAGCTCAGGCTTATGAGGTTTCAAATCTGGCATACAAGGGCTATGATGCATCATGTGGGCCTTCTCCACTATTCCAGCATTTATAAATCCTCCTCCACATGAGATATTTTTTGAATAAAAGTTTTTGTAATTCTGAAACCATGAAAATGGGAGATAGTTCTTTGCTTCTAGAATAGTAACTTCTTGTATATGACAATAGCCATACAAAGGAAAATAAATGCTTTGGGGGAAGTCGCGATGATATTTCATCAGATACTTGGCCAAATCCGGAAGAGTACTATCACAGACGGTATAATAATTGTGGCCAATGATACTCATCATATCATCAAGTCTCTTTCTTTCCAGTTCATCAGTTATTCCGATTCTCCTGGGAGCCATTGATTATGCACAAAAGTTGAATAATTAACTCTTAAGTAAGTTGATTTTTCATAAAATTTGTGAAAGAATTCGAAAAAAATGGAAAAGGAATTAAGGCGCGCAAGTGTGGATGTGTCCCACACTTATAATGTGCCACGTAAGTATTTGGAACGTAAGTATCACCGCACAGGTCTAGATACATTAACAGCAGTGCGACAGCAAAGGAAAAGCGGAAAAGAGAGAAACTTGCACGGCGGAGATGACCTGCGCGGCGAGAGCTCAAAAATCCAAAGTTTTGTGTAATGCGTGACAAATGAGTGTATATATATAGTCCAGTCCGGCCACCTGCGTGCCTACAGTCAGCGCGCTCCAGCCCTGCGTGACTCGCACCTGCGCACTGATAGTTGTGCGGTGAACACCTGCGCGCCTCTTTCCCTTTGGTTTTCTTCTTTTCCTCGGAGTCACATCCTTATTCTTTCGGATCCAACTCTGATGGGGGACTTTTGTTGACTCTCCTTTTTGTCACATTGTTTAAAGGAATGGAAAGGGAAATGAATTAGCACAAATTGATTCATCCTTTGAAGAAAACATCAAAAATTGACAAAGGAATGAAAAAAGGAGTCAAAGGACCTTGGGTCGCGCAAGTCCCCTTACTGTCGTGCAAGTACACTTCTGCGCTGCCTAATGGTCATGCAAGTGACTTGTGATCCCTTTTTTAAAACCTCTCAGGGTCTTCTCCAGCCTATAAATACCCCCGGTGGGACCCCCATTTAGGAGGATTTTTTCCAGAATTCACATACAGAGCTTTGAACGCCCAAGTATCTTCTTCAGTTCTTCCAAACACTTCTAAGGTAATTCTTTACCTAGAATGGAAGGTCTAAACAAGATGAATAAGGTCTAAGTGTTAGAATTCACTGACACTTGCGTGCCTAAGTGTTTTAACATTAAGGGAAATGGACACACTTGCACGCCTCCTTACCTACTCATTGAAACTTGTGTGCCACTCTTCTGGAAGTACCTCGGGATAATTCTAAAGTCTTTGGTCAAGGATCTCTAAAGTATTACCCTAAGGGATGAAAATCATGCAAGTACCCATGTGCTGCGCAGGTATACCTGCACGTCCAGGACTTTGTGCCCACGCAGTACCTACGCGCCTTCCAGTACTTGCGCGCCCTTCTATTTTTGGGTGCCCTTCTATTTTTGGGTGTCCTTCCTGCCCATTTAACCCCTCTTATGCCATTCCACCTCTCTTATTCAAGATTCAGTCTTCAAGACACTCTCCAAATCCATTTATGGCATGTTTTCTTGATTGAATTCCTTATCCGAAAGGAATTCCGTGAAACATCTCTCAAAACCTAGTGATTTACACATCTTTATGTCACTAAAATTAGAGATTTCATTCATTCAACCTCATCCTTTAAGATGAGAGAACCCTATATATGGGCATCCTCCTTAGGAGTAAGCCCCATGTCCCCATTAATCTGGGCCTCCTTTTCAGGAGTAATCCCTAGTCATAATTTCCATTAATCTGGGCCTCCTTTTCCGGAGTAAGCCCCAGTCATAATTTCTATTAATCTGGGCCTACTTTTCAGGAGTAAGCCCCAGTTTCAAATCCTCTTACTTGGTCCTCCTTTTCAAGAGTAAACCCCAGTCCCCTAATTTGGGCATCCTCCTCAGGAGTAAGCCCCAACCATAATTTCTTTAACCTGGGATCCCTTTTCAAGAATAAGCCCCAGTCTTAAAGTTCCGAAATATAGGCATCCTCCTCAGGAGTAAGCCCCAACCATGGTTCTCTTAACCTGGGCTTCCTTTTCAGGAATAATGGGAATCCTCCTTAGGAGTAAGCCCCAAGTCCCTTAAATTTTCAATTCCATTAACCTGGGACTTCTTTTCAGGAGTAAGCACCAGCCTTAATCTCTATTAACCAGTCTTAATTTCCTCTTGATCTGGGCTTCCTTCTCAAGAGTAAAACCCAATCATAAGTCCCCTCCTAACTTGGGCATCTTCCTTAGGAGTAAACCCCAAGATTAGAGTATCCAAATCTCCATGAATCACATATACCTTTATGGAACCTGTTCCTGGATTTCTTCTCTAAATTAAATCTTAATCCTCATCTATTTGGGTAGTCATACACACATAAGCCCCACATCATTGCATCTTTCGTGGCAAAAATGTTTGGTTTCACCAATACCTCTTGTTTCTCACACCAATCATGACTCATGTGAGCTTATAGTTTAAAAGTAATCATGAAATATTTCTTTGAGCCATCAATCATGCATAAACATCATACTCCCTTACTCGAACTACGTGGGTTCAGATTCCTTTTCCAAAATAAAGGATACGTAGGTAGCCCATCTGCGGGTACAATCCCAACTTTGAAATAATACATGTCCTTCTGAATGACAATAAACTTCAAGTGCCCCACTGAGTGGCTTTAAAATGAGTATGGTCATCATAATGACCAAGATACTTTTATGTATCAAAGGATACCATTGACTAAGAATCTCTAACAAATACAGATGATTCTCTATCGATGAAGAACCTCGAATACATATAAAAGATTATCTAAATTTCCTACATATCAATCATTGATTGTCAGATCTAAAGGAAATCTCATTTTATACTTGGTAATGTAATAAGGATTCACGAACATAACTTAAATCTATAAAGAGAGTCCCGGAGTAGAAAATAATTCCCCTCAAAAAGGTGTGATGAGTCCGACCCCCCATCCTCTCGACCAATGCAAATTCCTAAGCCTCATTAGTCCACAAATAATGAGCACCTACCTTTATAAAGTAGGTTCAAATGGATATGGAATCATTGGATGTTTTCGGTTCTACGAACAAACCCATTAGAAACTTCTTGGAATGTTTGAATCTTAAATCAATGAGATTATCCCCAATTCCAGAGGGAAACAAACATACACATAGAATCTTTTTATAGTTTGAAAATATGATAATAATAATTTCAAAATTTAATAAAATATTATTTAAAGTTATAAAGGTCTCATAAAATTTAATTAAACTTATTTTTTCATACGATTCAAATGAAATTTAATGTAAAATCTTTATATATATATATATATAATAACTGTTTAAATTATTTTCAATGTTTTCATGTGATAATTACATTAAAATTATAACTTGTATAACAAAATTATACTTAATTGAGTATATTTATATTACAATGATAATATGAAAATATATATATGAATATGAGAAATTTAGTTACCAAATAGTCATGATTGTAAAAGATATTTTAGAAACCCATTTTAAGAAATGATTATTATTTTAAGAAATATATGTGTGTGTGTGTGTGATTTCATTATGATTCAAGGGATAATAAACCTTATTTTTAGATAATTATTCAACTAATTAATACATTAAAATAGTATTAATATTATAAATAGAATCCATTATGCATTATAAATTCATGATTTTTAGGTGAATGATATTTTCATACCATTAAAGGAATTTCATAAGACTGTGTATTTATGTATAAATAATTTATCCTTTATAATGGTATAGATATATATATATATAATATTATTTCACTTAACTATTACATAAATATAATGAATATATATACAATATTCTTGTAACAAATAAGAGACTCATATACCTTCATATTATAATTCTAAATAATGTTGTTTATATATGTGTGTGTTTGTGTGTGTGTATTTCATGTATTTGAATAGTTTTCTTATGAATTATGCTTATTATATGCATAACATTTTATGGATACCATGCATTAAAATGTATTTTTTTATAAAATTCTACATCTGTTATTCATAAAAAAATGTTAATTTAATGATTTGATGTATATAACCAATTGTCTATTCTATGGATAATATTGTTTATTATTTTTATGTAAGATCGTGATATTTAAATTCATTAGTCGAAAAATTTAATTTTATTAATTTATTATATTATTCCAAATTTAATATTTTTAGCATATTTTATTTATTTCTATTTTACTTTAAATATATAATTGAAATGTGTTCAATTATTTATTACTGATGTTATTAAATAATGAAGATTTATTAAAAAGAAATGTAAAACAAAAATAATAATAATTAAAATATATTGATATATATATATATGAGGTTTATTACATCTTCCACCGCAAAACATGCCACAAGGAAAGAAAACTGCAGTAAACATGCAGGCATGAGGACTTAACCCTGCGACCTGCCGCTCACCCCCCCCCCCCCAACCCAAAACACCCCACCACCAATAGTGGAGAATATATATATATATATATATATATATATATATTTATTTATTTATTTATTTATATGAAATTTGGGATATTACACTCTCCCCCCCTTAAATAAATCACTTCCTCACAATTTTAGCTTAATAATTATTATTAATGGATTTGACATGTTTAATTTATTTTAAGATTAATTATTATAGTTTTCACCATTTTTTACTAACCAAAATATTAATCATTAAATGAATCTTGATTAGTTCATAATATAAATTATCATAAATAGAGTGAAGTTGTTATCCCTATTGGTTTTTAAAACTTTTAACAACTATATTTATAAAACTAAGGGTTTTCTATCATACAGTTTCCTTCCAAAATAACATCTTAATTCCCAAAAATAACTAAATAGTAATTTCACACTAACATTAATTTCATTGATTTTATAATTAATATAATCCATATAATTTTCCATAAGCATTGGAATAATTATGGTTCTTCCAACATGTATCATTGTCTAATAAATAGAATATCTTAATTTTTTATTAATAAAGTCTATTAGTTTTAAGAAAATAGGTAAACTGTAGATAATCCATGATATTAATGTATTATTTATTTCAAATATTGAATTTTTTAATTATCTATCCAATAATTAATATTTTTCCATAATTTATTAAGTTTTTTATATAAATTCTATGTTTTATACCTATGTTTTTATAAATCTAGTTACTAAGGTTTCTACCAAACCTTACTCGGATACCGAATATAATTCCCCTAAACAAATTCATCTAGATCTAATAGGTTATTTATTACATTGAAATCAGATTACATGATATTACATCACCAAGAATAAAGGTATAGTAGTCATTAAGATACTAGATACATAAACATCACATTATAGAATAATTTATTACATCATTTGATTATAAACCTTTATTCCTTAATTTTATCCTAAGATATAATCATTCATAATATTCCCCTTCATTACCTAGGGAAATGGGAAACAAAAGTAAATAGTGAGCTCAAATACTCATTAAGGGAAAGCATATAGAGAAAGACAACATGGCATAATAATGTCATAGGAGATAGATAGAAAATGGAACCATATTAATGAATACATAAGAATAACATAATTTATGGATGACCAAAGGAATAAATAATAATTGGGATAAAATTTAATAGTAACATAATGTTGGGAATTATGGGAATGCATAATTCTTAAAATCATAAACATATCATTGAGGTATTGTGTTAATACATCAAACATCATGGTTAAGGACACTCCCATTACCCTATCTTAGTTGTCTCATGAGACATACTAGTTCACTGATGGGCTATATAATTTTATTCCCCAACCATCACATAAAATTTAAATGCATTCCATCACATACTAAATGATCATAGGCTATACATGGAATAATTTTCAAGAATGAACAACATAAAAATACTTAGTATAATTTCTCAATGAAGCTTATCCTATAATATTTTCTCATTTGGAATGAAGGATTATATATGAATTTTAGAACTTTAACCATTAACTGAATTGACAAGAATGTTTATTTTAATTCTCATAAATCTTATCAAGGATAATTATAGAGTCACAATGTTCAAATAAGTAGCCATGTTAGGTGAAGAATATGGAATCATAGTTATCAGTCTTACCGAGATTAAATTGATCAATGTTTATAGTCAATATAATACATGTATTTGAAATGGTTGAGACTAATGAAATGATACATAAATTCAAATACTTTACTATAGTTTTTTAAAATATATTTTTAATTACCCAAAGTATATCTCCCAGGAGTGTCAAACTAGGTGTGCAGCTTGGCCCACTTCTTGTGCACCAAGTGAAGATCAAGTTAATACCCAACCACCCTTTTTCAGGGTTATTAACCTTTGGTTTATCTCTTTTAGATAATTTATCCACTTTTTTATCCAAATCGGTATTTTATTTCTATAAAAACACACACACTTTACTTTTTTATAGTTTTAGGATGTTTTATAGCAACAAGAATGTTTGATCATTATAAAGGATTATCAATGGGGCATAATGTGAGTGAAATTGGTACTCACATGGTTAGGATATATTATGTATTGTACTTATAATTATATCAAGACACCATTTGGATAATAATGTGTAAATTTAAATTGATATAATAATGTAAATCCAAGTAATAATTGAAAAAAATAGAGAGAAAGAGAGCACTTACTTCTACATGGTAACAGTTAAAGAAAGGGAAATATAAGAGGGTATAGATATTATAACATGGATAATAAAATAAATGAGTGTTTATAACATGGATATATAAGAATATAATAATATTAAATGGAATTTTAAATGAGACTAAAATAAATAAATTCAAATAGGAGATAAAGAGGGTGAAATAGGAACCCATACTCCGGTATGGTGACGACTTGTGAAAAGGGTAATATGAGAGGTATTGGAGAAAATATAATGGATAAAAGGTAAAATGAAATATAATTATATATAAATATAAACATTTAATTGTATAAATTATGATTTTAAAAGAAATTAAAACTAAACAATTACATTTTTAAAAAAGGAAGGAGGATTGGGTACTCTTACCTCTCTTGAGCTTCTTAGCCTAGAGTCGGACATTAGAACCAACCAAACTCTTCAAGATTGAAGATATAGATATGGTAGAGACTCCTTGGGAGTGATATTAATAAGGAAATTGGAATTCAATGTGTAATAAATGATAGTTTAGTGTGGGTATTTATATGTGTGGTGAGTGGAATTTCATGGAATAAATTATTGATTATTTTATTTTCCCACTATCTTTAGTGATCCAATACCCCTATAGTGCCATATTACCTCCATTTATAATTATTATTCCAAAAAATATTTATGTATCACTACCTTGTTTGATTTTAATCATACATAAATATTTTTGATTTCATATTTACCGAATTTCACCATTTTTTACCATATCTTACTATTTTTACCAAAAAAATAACAAATTTAACCCCTTAACTAATTTAAATATACCATTTCAAAATATGAAATCCATTTTATCAAATTAATATTCTAAATATGCGAAATTTATCTTTAAAATAAATACTACTAAAAATAGTTTCCATGTAACACTTGTTACTCAAAACAACTACATTACTATTCCAAAGGCCACATTATTATTCTATGGAATTTTTTAAATAAATATAATATCCATTATATAAAAATAAAAATAAAAACATGATATATTAATTTCAAAATAAATATAAAAAATAAATGAATCAGTTAATTCAAGAGAATTTTTTCCCTTTGATATCTTATTATAGCTTGACGCTTTAGGTTGCACATGGTTAGAACCAATAAATAAATAAATCAGTTAATTCAAGATGGAATAAGAACTAGTTGTGTGATAAATATTTTTTCTAGGGCATGAGTTTCCTTTTTCTTGAGAATTCTTAGTGCCTTGTTTTGGATCTGTGAGAGCTCAATTGAATGATAAGGTTGAATGTATTATTTTGAGGGCCAAGATCCCCTATTAGTTGCTTGTTTATTTTTAATTCTTGTGATGTGATTTGGGTATGAGACTTTTTATATGAGCCTGATATGAATGATCCTGGAGATATGATGTGTGATATGGGTTGGGGAGGCCCAGATCTGATGTGATTCAGGGATCGCTATTGTGATATGTGGGCAGGGAGGCCCAAATGACGTGGAAATAGATAATGCATGTGATGGTTAGATTCATTGGTATATTAATGTGGGTTTTGGGGATGGAACCTAAGGTGATTGAATGGGTTAAAACTGTTCTTAACCATTGATGAGATACTGAGAGCTGGTATTCTTGCTTGTGAATCTATTTAATGGTCGATGGAAAAGTTGGTTTTTTTATCTACATTCCTTTCTCCACTGCTTAAGGTAGCTGAATGTGCTTGATTTCATGTTTCCTATCAGTGGTGTTTACTTAGAATTTGTGGTTACATTACCTCATTGGTGAGCATTTTGTGGTTTTTAATGATCATAAGAGCCTGAGGTATATCTCCTTATAGCATGAATTGAACTTGTGTTAGCATCATTGGATGGAATTATTGTAGGATTACAAATTCAAGATTTCATATACCCCAGGAAAGGGATGAAAAGACCAGTTTGGGATATGACTAACACTGAGAGGGGGTGAATCAGTGTTGGGGACTTTTTGAACAAATTCAAACTTTTTATCCCTATACCTCCTGACCCATTAGGATCTTGATTATCTTATTATATTTTCCCTATCGCATGAAATAATAGAAAACAGTAAAAATATGCACATGATATTTTTACAGGGTTCGCTACTCAATAAGAGAAGCTACATCCTTTCCATGTTTGAGAATAACTGGTACATGGATTCTTCACAATAATTTGATATATGTTATAGTGTATTGTCTAGGTTAACAATCCTCTAGCTAGTGTGAGTCCATACACTTTGGAGGGGGGTGGGAAACAATCAACTTCCCTAAACTGGTAATAACTTAGTTCAACTTATAGCCTCTAGCTGGTTCTTTATACTACTTATAGAGATAGTCTTATTCTTTCTTCAAAAGGAAGGTTCTTCTCTTGATCTTCTTTTAGTGCTCTTTACTTGGCTGCTTGAAAAGAATTAGGGAATCAACTCTCCTTTCTTCTTATCTCTTCTTCTCTAGTAAAAAATCAACTGCACTACTTCTTCTTCTTTCTTATTCTTTAGTGCAACAACCAACTGCACTATAACTTCTTCTTCTTTTTGGAAAAAATCACATACACATATGTGATTGTTCAAACACTAAATATCATCTTACCTAGCATCATAAAAATTAGCTTCTTCTCTTCTATTATTTGTATATATGCATGAGATCATGCATTTGAAATTTAATTCAACTTCTCTATTTCTTCTTCTTGGTTTAGTTGATATTTATTTAACTGAATTTTACCCTTTTTATGTATTCATGCAAGCATGCATATGTGCTTCACTCCTTATTCTTCACACATGTGCACATACAATTTTGTTTCCTTCTTTAAATAACTTCATGTGTGCATGTGCATGAAATAGTTCATGAAAGACTTACTTCCTCTCTCTTGTGTGAAAACCCCTATGGGTATAAGTCTTTGCGCGTGCACACACAGCCTCTTATCTTGCAATATCCTTATTCACCAAAACATGAACCCTTTCAAACATTAGGATATATTGTGTAACCAGAGGGTGTTTACCTTTGTGAAGGTCGTGGGATCATGGTTCTTCTTTATGCATGGAGTGAATGGCTCTGACTCTTTGCAAGGCATAGTGAGAGTGAAACTCAAGCACCAGATCACAGTTATATGGCCTTTGCAAAGCACAACAAGGGTGAGTATTCTCTGGTTGTGTACCCATGGTAAATTCCTCATGAAACATAGAGAGTGTTTCGATAAACCAGTCATGTGTCCATGGATTATTCTTCACATAGAGGTACAGTTATTCTTCACAACATGCTTCAAGAGTCCTTAGCTTTTGTTAAAGGTCTATGAGAACCTCTCTTCATAGAGCCTAGAAGGCTTGCGGGTCTTGCATTCTCTTTTCAAAATGATGGAATGAAGAGATGCTCTATTTTTTAAAACATGAGCTCTTGAGAACAAGGGAGCAGCATCTCTTCTTGGATCAGGGCTTCACATTTTATAGGCAAGGATGACAATCTTTTCGTGTTCAAATCTCCAAATGATATTCCATGAAGATCACAGCTTTAAAATTCTGAGATCTTCTGCATTTAAGATTTTCAAACTGCGGATAAGATATGCCAAGATTCTCAATGTGTTTAATTTTCAAGCACGTGTCCTTCTCTTTTCATGTTATGCATTCAAGAACTCGTGCATGTATCTTGTTTTTAAATCAAGCATGAATCCATGTGGCCTCAGCAACTCCATTTGCATCAGCCGATCCTTCTTCCTTGAGATATTACATGCATGCCATAAAAATATTTCATGAATGGTCTTGGTATGATCCAACTATGCTCACAGTTTCAAAATGACAAGACATGGTGGTTTGGATGTGATTATTCATCATCTCCGGCGATAACCAGTGGTGCCAACGAGTGCTGGAGGAGGAAGATGGTGGAGCTGGCTGGTTTATGTTGTGTGAGAAATCGGACAGATCTGGTTTATATGCATGAGGTGTAGGATCAGATGTGTGGCAGATATTGGATTACGGGATGTGGGATGAGACGTGCATCCAAGATCTTGTGTGGGATCATATGGACAGTCGAGATTGCTTTTATCCTTTGAAACTTATCCCACATCAAACTGAATACATGGGTGGAGCATGTTATATCAATGAATCCCCTCCGACCTATCACCAGATTACTCATCCTCCCTCCACGGTACTACCCCGTACCTTGTTCTCTATGGGAACGTTCTGCGCCCACCCTCTGTAGGCTTCGGCCCAAAACTCTGTGGGCATGCTCTATGCCCACTCTCTTCCACTTGCGGGCTGTCTTGGACAACTTTACCATGGGTTTGGTTGACTCATGTATCGCATGAACCTCAGGTTGAGGCTACCTGGATAGCTCAAGGGTTCACCCATTTCTTAATTAAGGCCACAAAAAATTGTGTTAAGATAAATGTTAATAAGAAATGAAATACATGTACACCTAGTAAATCAAAGTCCATGCATGGACACCATTCTTATTATCTTCATTCTCATATCTTCTCCACTTCATGAAAACCACATAATTATTTTACTTTTTTCATGATCACACTTAGAATCTTAAATCATCCTCAATGGATGATACTTCAATGTAGTAAACACTATGTCACCTTTGACACAAGTTTTTTGAACTTAAGATCAGTGCATCAATCATTTGATTTTCCATTCTCCATCAAATTTGACTTAATAGAGCTCCTTCTTCATATTGATCATCATTAACAGCCTCGTTGACATCTTTGACAACAAATAAAACTCAATACACTAAAGTGGCCCCAAAAAGGGAAATTTTGTAGCTGATTCTCTTAGTAGGAAGTCACATAGTGATTCCATGTGTGAATTTGGAGATTCTCGAAGAGTGATGGAAGAACTATCAGTGATGTATATTGATATGGGAGAGGTTGGATACAAGGGTTGTCTTTTCTAGATGACAGTACAGTCATCTTTGGTAAAATAGGTGGAGGATTCCTAGTTGGGGGATTATTATGTGAAGGTATGGAGAGACCAAGTTTTTTTGGCAATTCCCCTAATGATTGGTCTAGTGATGGATATCACCTGGTGTTATTCTAGGGAAGGATTTTCCTTCCTTTAGCGATGTGTGAGATAGTTCTCCCTGAGTTCCATAGTAACCTTTGTTGGTATATCCTAGCATGAAAAATATGTATCAATCCTTGAGAGGTTAGGTTTGGTGGTTTGGATTGAAGTGTGTAGTCACAAAGTTTGTTTCTTGATGTTTGATCTTCCAAAATATTAAGATCGATCACCATGTTCCTCTTGGATTACTCCAGTTGTTAGATGTTCCCCATTGGAAGTGGGAGGAAATCTTGATGGACTTAATTACTGGATTAACTCAATATCAGGGATTATATGATTCTATATGGTTTATATTGTACTTTTTTTTAAATCATCCCACTTTATAGTGATCATAGAGTCGATCTCGGTAGAGGTGTTATCGAGGTAGTATCTAGAGGAGGTTGTGAGACTCCATGGAGTCCCAAGGATGATCACTTCTGATAAATATATTCATTTTACCTTTAAAGTGTGGAGAGGTATTTAGCATGATTTTGGTTCTCAGTTATTCCTTATCATTAATTTTGATCTACAGACGGGCGATCAGACAGAGCGGACCATCCTGACTCTTGAATACATGTTTTATTCTTGTGTCCTAGATTTTGAAGGTTTCTAGATGAGGTACCTTACCTTGTTCTAGTTTTCTTACAAAAAATATTTTCCAATCCACCATTGATATGTTGTCATTTGAATCTTTGTATGACTTACCTTTCCGTTCTCCATTGTACTAGACTGGGGTCGAAGAGGCAGCAATTCTTGGGTCGGAACTAGAGCAAAATAAAATAGAGACAGTTCAGGTAATTCAAGAGAGAATCAAAGTATTACAGGATCACCATAAATACTATACCAATTATAGTATTATAAAAATTTAGTTCTATGTGGTAGATCATATTCTTATGAAGGTGACTCCTTCTCATGGGCAGCAAAGGTTTTGTCATGGGTGTAAGATTTCTCCCCAATTTGTTGGGACTTTCAAGGTGTTGGCTCGAGTTCAATCCATAGAGTATGATATATAAATTACCTCATAGATGATATAGATACATATTATTTTTCCTGAGTTTCTACTCTATCATTATCTTCATGATGACTCTCATTTCATCGATTGGGGGAAAATTGATGTTGATAATGATGTTTCCTTTGAGGAGCAGCCAGTGGAGATCTAGGAATGCTAGGATATGGTGTTGTGTGGGCATTTTATTACCTTGTTTTGTGTCTTTTTGAATCGTGGTTTCCTGAAGGAGTGTATCTGGTTATGTGATTCACAAATATATTCTCAATACCCTGAGCTTTTTTACATTTACCTCTCTCTTGTAACAATGTTCTTTTTTAGATGTTGATCCTTTATTATTTATGAGATGGTTTCCTCTTGTTACTTATTATGGATTTACTCTCATTTGATATGTATCTCCCCTGAGAGAGTGTTTAGGATATGGTTGTGGTTTTTTCATGATTTTTCACTTGTTTCCTATGAGTGATGTGGTTGAGCTCCAATGGCGGTGAGAACTTTGAGAGGTATCTCATGGGGTGGTTTTTCGAACAAACCCTTTTCTTTTTCTCTATAGTTTGGTTTTGGATTCTCGAGGATGATAATTTTTTGAGAGGTATATAATGTAAGTTCTCAGATCCATGTATCCCAACCCTTTTTATGTTTCCAAGGCTAGTGGATCTTGGAGGAGACTTGGAATAAGTTTGGAGGGTTTTGGATCTAAAATTCTAGAAGTGGGGATATTACATGTCGTGTAATACTTACATGTTGTGTAAGTGAGGTTGATGAATTGTGCAAGGAAGGTTCATGAGGTTTAATTAATCAGGGTCAAATAATAAAAATGTGACAATTTTTTTGTGAAAACTGGATCCCAACATTTACATGATGTTAAATGGTTTACATGTCATGTAAATCCCTGATGTTCTACATCTTTAAATGTTTCATCTACTATAGTTTTCTCCAAGACATATGGATACTATAATTCCAAGATACTAGAGGGTTTCCCCCATTGTCATTTCAATATTCATTCAATAGTAATCAATCTTTATCCTTTGATCTGTGGTAATCATTGGTGATCCAAGGTGCATTCTTCCTTCATTTTCATGCATTTTATCTAGATTTGATCTTGTTTCCTCCTGTTTTTTCTATCTATGATATGGAATTTGATATCCCATGTTACTAATGTGTTTTCTCTTGGTTTTTTTGGTATGTTTATGTTGCGGAATCCTCAGATGGATGAAGATCTTGCGGGTGAGGTGATCAGATATTTGTAACGTGGTTCATTTTTATGTGAAGAACATTGAAAGTTTTTGAGGTAGGGGATTTGTTTCTTCTCTTTTATTTTTGTGCAATCATTAATTTTTCAAGGTTTATCCCTTTTTAGGATAATGAAATTAAATTAATAATCATTTGAACTTGATTAAATAAATTGGATATCGATCGTGTGTTGGAAATGTTGTGGCTTTATACCATGATAGTGGTTTACCTCGTGATTTTATAGATAGTGTGATATTTATGTCTTAATTTATTAGAATTTTATTCTTAATATAAATCAATAAAATACATAAAGATAAAATTAATTGATAATTAATTGTATTAATAATAAATAGTCATATTTAATGAATCTGGTAGTTAATGTAATTTGATGATAATAAAATTTATATAATACACATGTTTAATTGAATTAATATTTCATGTGATTAATGGAATTGATAAAGTTGGTTAATAAACATGAATTATAAATTTTTTTGTTCTTAATAATTAGAAAGGCATGTTAATTGAGAATAGTACTTATCTAGGTTTTTTCAAAGTAGAAATAAATTTTAAGTTAATGTTTTTCCTTTGATAGCTTGTTATAGCTTGATGCTTTAGGTTGCTCATGGTTTGAACCTATAAATAAATGAATCAGTTAATTTAATATGGAATAAGAACCAGTTTTGTGATAAAAACATTTTATAAGGACTAATTTTACTTTTTATTTATAAGGTTGAGTGCCTTGTTTTGGAGTTGTGAGAGTTCATTTGCATGAGAAGGATAAATGCCTTATTTTGAGGGCCTAGTTGCCCTGTTAGTTTCTTATTTATTTCTGCTGCTTATAATGTGATCTGGTTATTATCCTTGTGATATGATCCTTGTTATAAGAGCCTGATATGTCTAATCCTGGAGGGATGATGTGTGATATGGTTTTGGGAGTCCTAGATGTGATGTGAGTCTAGGGTGGTTGTTGTGATATGTGGGCAGTGAAGCCTAGATGATGTGGTAGAAGATGAAGCCTATAATGGTGAGATGCATTAGTATATGCATGTGGGTGTTGGGGATAGAATCGGAGTTGATGTAATGGTTTAAATATGGTATTACCCATTGATGATATGTTTAGATCTAGTATGATCACTTGTGAATCTGTTTAATGGATGATGGTCGAGTTGCTTGTTTTATCTGCATTCCTTTCTCCAGTGTTGGAGGCAGCTAGATGTGCTTGATTGCATGTTTCCTCTTGGTGGTAGATTAGGAGGGTTTTACTAGAGTAACTAGATATGGAATTATTATAATAAATAATTGAATATATCTTAACCCATGAGGTTTTTTGATGATGGAATGAAAATGCTTAAAAGATATTAATCTTGATAAACCAATTCCTTTGTTTGGATTATGCCTGAAGGGCATGGACATTACTATGATATGTAATGAAATGTAATGTAATATGTAATAATTTTAAATGGTTAATTTATGGATAATGTATTAATTAAAATAAATTGAATTTCTTAATGAATGAAGTGTTTAATGTAGCTCTTTTATATGCTTGTGTGCTTATATGATATCTAGTCTTAGCAGTGGTAACTAGGACTCTGAGCGACGTTAGTTGTAGTTGAGTCTAATACTAGGTTATGCTGATAGTGTGGTTGTGAGATATATTATATAATGTATATTTTTTTATTTCATACGCTACCCCACCCATGTCGGTTAGGTAAAATAACACCTAGTGGGCTTTGGGAGGGTGTTTTTCCCAACATCCCAGTGGGAGGATAGATGAATGACTATCCACTCTAGCCCCACTCTCTTATCTTGGTAGTTACTTGTGCTAGTATGAATAGTGGTTAGTTTATTGTATATGTGTGTATAGGGTTTTGATGGCTTGTGGTTACTTCACACAGATGTATTAGCGGATATAGTATCTAAAGGATTATTATAGGTATTACGTGAATAGGATGTGATGGCTTGAGGTACTTACTTGTTGTATGGGATAAAATGGATTGAGTTATAATACTCGATGTTTTATATACATCATACAAGATATGAAGGATTCCATAAATTACTTGGTTACTATTTGGATATGTGATATGGGATGGTGTGGTTATGTGATGCATGAGGTGTAGGTGGTGGTTCATTTCCTTAGTGTTTTTGAGACATCTTACTTTTGGAGAGAGATGCTTAGGATGTGCGATGTTGGATAAGAGAGGAAAATCAGTGGGTAAGTGGGATAAGGGTACCCTTGATGTTTTATTATTATATTATATCCTCTCTTGTATGTGATAATTGGTGAGAGTTATCCATAGTGAGGTTGGAAACTTAGTATACCAGTTTAGGTGATGTGTTAGGTTCACTGTTGTTCACTGTGATTTTTCATGATTTATTTATCTTTTTCATGATAGGCCATGGGGAGGATCCTACTACATAATATTATGCTCATCCTATGTATATATATATTTTTTTTAGGTTATCTAGAGCAGGTTAGAGACTGGGATGTATATTACTAGCTTGGGGTTTAGCATGAACTATTTAGACTTTGTGGTTATTTTCATATTTACCTTTTTAGTAATTGTAGTTTCCTTTCAGTTGTTTAGTACAGTATGGAAATTTTATGTTTCCACTTGGGTTTTATTTATGTTTCTGTGTGTGTGTGTTTTAGTATGTGTTGGTTATTGTATCCCTTTTATCTCTCTCTTTTGCATGTTTCTCTTAGAGGGTAATGCCTCCCATTTGCATGTTTACTATAACTTCAGTTATAGTCACCATCTTGAGGCCTACTAGAGGTGGGACTTAGGTAGTCATCATCTATCTCCCCTCATTTCATCATCTTTGAGGGAATGGTTTTGTGATAGAGAATATTCATTAAAATGTATTTTGTATATACATTTACTTCTGGTATTCATAAAAAAATGTTTATTTCATAATTTTATGTATATAACAAAATGTATATTCTAGGGATAATATTTTCCTTTATTTTTTTGTAAGAGTATGATATTTATATCCCTTATTCATAAAATTTACTTTTATTAATTTATTATATTTTTTCAACTTAAATATTGTTAGTGTCTATCATTTATTTGTATTTTACTTTAACTATATAATAGAACAATATTCAATTATTTATTAATGACATTGTTAAATAGGTTTTATTCCTTAAAAAGAAATATAAAAATAATAATTAAAATATAGTGAGATATATATATATATATATATATATATATATTACAATTGTTCGGGGTAGGGGATACAAAGGAACAAAGAAAATCTAAGGCACCTATAAGTAATCGGGGAGATTCGAACCTGAGACCTCCCTCAAGACCCCACAATGGAATATCCACTAGGCTACACCCCTTAGGGAATTAAGATATATATATATATATATATATATATATATATATATCTGTGTGTTTGTGTGTGTGTGTGAAATATGGGATATTACAGTTGAGTGGACAACTCATTTCCCAAATCCATAATTTGGATATAATCTAAACTTTATTCCTCTAGTATCCTTCCTAAGGGTTTCCTATCTAAGTGTAATCCAAAGATCACAATAAGATTTGGGTACCTAACTCTTAAGTTTATTCATCTTCTCTATGACTTACACAAGATAATATATGGGTACCCAGCTTTAACGTTAACCAATCTGGTTGAATGATTGAGGTCTTGAAATACGCTTTCTTTGGAAGGAATTTGACACTTAGTATTTTTTAAGGGGATTTAATCTCCCTATCATATCTCATGTTATCTGATTTACATTTATGAATGTTTCTAATTATTTATCTTGAAATTATATTCCTTCCACCAAACCAATATGTTCAAACCATATTTATGTATAACTCTTTACATGAATCATATCTTATGATACTAATCCAAATTAAAACAAACTATATTAATACATATTAAAATTCATATCATGCATAAGGTACATGAAATTAATCTATATAAAAGCTTCTAATTATAAGAAAAAAACAATAACCACATGAATAAATATGGATCTATAGATAGTAAACTCTCAATTTTCTTGAAAAATAATAGACCTCTGGGCTAATGAGCAGCCAAGCCCAAAGTCTCTCCACTTAGGGATACTTTACTCAATAAAGATATCAATTACATCATAATTTTAATTACTAATATGTAAAAACTAGAATTAGTCTTTAAAATAAATCTCAAAAACTAGTGTAATCCAAAGTCAAGGGAGAAGATAACTAAATCCATTATAATACCAAGAATGTGACTTCTTAGATGCATATATGATAATTTGGAATTTCTCTAATAATTCTGATCTAAAGTATACATCCATTTGTAATATATATAATTTATATCTGTGATTAAAATAGAGAATAAAACTAATAAATGAAAAATTCATAAATTTAACACATGAGATAAAAAATTATAACAATTCATAAATTGATAATTAAAAAAAATTATAATTTAAAATAAATTAAAACACTTTATATTTATTATCAATATAAACTCTTTCATACTATTCATTACATGGTATTTACAGTAAATTTATGATATTACATGGGATATAGAAAATTTATATTTCAATTCTATTATGTAAGCAATCTACATAATATAAATATCACATATTTGATATTATTTAAACCTTGATCAAATCAAGTATCAAAAGTTACTTTTATATGGTTTAAAAATTCTTAAACAATGCCTTTGAATTTTAACTATTCAAATTAATAATTAGTACCAATTGATAATTAAATATAAACTCTTTTATATTTTTCCCTTATTTTTTAATTTATGAACATTTTATAAATTGTACTTATAATTTACATGTAAACCATTTATATCTAAATTATAAATCATATAATATGTCATGAACCAGCTTGAATAACCATCCTAAATTGTACCCAAATTAGTTTTGACGTGGCTGGAAGGGAATTCCTAATCCCCACTTCCTAGAAACAATTTCCTAGGAATCAAAACAAATAAGAGGGGGTGATTTTTTCACAAAGATAACTCATCAATATAAAGTATCATATATAAAATACTAAAGAGTCGATATTATAAGCACTCTACAAGAGATAAAGTACCACATGTATAAAGATAAAAATATCAAAATGGTGTGTTAACCAAAGTAATCAGATAAGTCCATCAGACATCATCTCAAAAACTCAATGCAATAGGTGTATCACACATTCCACCAGTCTCCACAAACTAGAAGGTCCCACTAATCAAGAACAGCCATCACCTTCAAGTTGTGCTTTTTATTTCCCTAGACCTGGTATAAGAAAGTATACAAAACTCCCAAAGGAAAATTTATGGTGTGATAAATAATATCCCAGTAGGATTCCACCAAATCATTTTATAAGAAATCCATATATAATAAACCAAATATGGTCAATTTTAAATAAAACATGGCACGATAATCTTTTCACAATTCATCTCAAAAATGATTTTCAAAACATTAAAATGGATAAAATAAAACATATACAAAATCACATTCCATAAAGGAAGGTATGAATAATAATTTCTATCAATGTAGACATGAGTAAAATATTTCATAACATTGAAATGTATAAATAATTTCAATTATCCATTATCAATCATAGATCCATAGTTACTAGACCAAGATAAATATTTTTACATGTATTCTCACACATCTCAGTGAAGTATAGATCTTAGTGTGAACAAATTACTAGGTCCCTTGACTAGGGGGGATAGGATAAAAATTCCAAATAATAGACTCTATGTCGTCAATTATTTTTAGTTTCATTGTCAATCTAAATCTATTTCTAGGTAGAACTAATACATTCCTATCATGTGTTCTTACCACCTAACTACCTAGGATCTCATGTGATTCAAGTAAAAGAATCATACAAGGTTCTATCATTTTTTTCAACCATTATCAAATCATTTCAAAAATTAATAATTTCATTAGTCCCAAGTTCAAATTTCAAAAATAATCCATAACATTTCAAAAACCAACATAAAAATATTGTTTCATCAAAACTCATGTAATTCAAAACAACCCATTTAATTTTAATTTCATAAATCATTTCATTCCATCATTTCGAAAAGTCTTTCATAAAATCATTATTTTACCTTAAAGAAAGTTTTTGGAAATCAATACTTTGTTTGAAAATCTATACCAAAAGGGTTTAACACACACACACCATGCCATTTAGAAATCATCACTGATTATCACAAAATCAATAATTCTAAATAAATTAAATTTTTTTTTCAAAAATCAAAAATAATTAAGGTTTTAATTAATAAGAATTAATTATGAAATAACTTAACTTAATAATGTAAGCGTCTAATTCCTAATAAAGATTCCATGAATAGTGTGGAAAAAGGAACCACAGTAGTAAGAGAAGGAAAATAAAAATGATCAATAAAGAACAAACTCTAACTCCCTTTCACTGGTCTCTAGAATGGAACAAGAATGTACCATCAAGAACTGAATCACCAATCATCGATGCTAGAACACCCAAAACCTCTTCAAGAACCCACCCAAACTGTGATTTGAGCGAAAGGAAGGAGATCAACTAGTTTAAAAGAAGGAAATAAAGTTAAAAGATGTAATAAATCCTTCTATTAAGAAAGTGCATGAAGGGATAACCATCTTGAAAGATCAAATAGGTATTCAATCATTTAAAAAATTAAAACCCCCATAAAACACCATAGGCCACACCCTAGTGATGAAACCCAAGGAATTTCAGACATTTCCATAGGCTTCACCATGCCCGGGTGGAGCCTGTAAAACCCTTGGTGGATAGGGTGGCTATCGGGAGTCCATTCCCTAGTAAAGAAGTCCAAGTAATTTTGGCTTAGATGTTTCACACTAAAGATAGACCACTTCCACCCCCAGGTCTTGGTTCTAGACTTTTTGCACCCAAATATGAACAAAAGTTATTTTTAAGCCTCCAAAAACCTCAAAAACTCCCAAAAATGAAAAGGGATAAAAATAAAACAATGTAAACCAAATAATTCACCTAAAATAAAAGGTTGGGATGTTATAATTCTCCCCACCATAAATTCTTTATGCCCATAGAAAACCTTTTAAGAAGACTCCATGGAAAAGAGGTGAGGACACTACCCTCTCATCAAAGCCTCATGCTACCAAGTCTCATGAGAATTAGAATTGTGTTTCCACATTACCCAAACCATAGGTATATATTTTTAATGAAAAAACTTTATCTAAGAATCGATAATCTGAACTGGCTACTCAATCATAGATAAATTAGGTTCCACATCATGGTCCCCCAAGAACAAGACATGAGATGAGTCAAAAAAATACTATTTGGGTTGTGATGCATGAAACATGTTATGGGTTGATTTCATCTGAGATTTAAAATCAAAAAGGTAATCCACCTTTCCAATCTTATCAATAACCTAAAATGGTCCCACATACCTCGATGCTAAATTTCCCTATTTTCAAAGATATTGGTGGTCCAACTTAGGTGAAACTATCAAAGGCACATACTTGACTACCAAGAACTCCAAAGGGAATTGATGAAGATTAAAATAGTGTTTATAATGTCTTTATTTCATTACCATTATTTAATGAATCAACTGAACAATTGTTTTCTTCTCTTGGAATAAGCTAGGTTCAACTAGAGAAGATTCACCAATATCCAACCAATAGTGGAGATATATAAGGTTGTATATAAAAGGCCTCAAAATGTGTTATCTGTGTAGATGAATTGTAAATATTTTTCTATTCAAACTAAACCACCCTACATGGAAATCCCATAAATCTTACATAATAAAAAATGAAATAATGGAGCATGTCCTCAAGAATATGTATAGCCCATTCCTTCTGACCATATTTCCAAGGGTGGTATGTCATGATCAATTTTACCTAGGATCCCATCACCTCTTAGAGGCCTCTTTAAAAATTATAAGTAAAATAGGGATCCATATCAAAAATTATGGCATATAAAACTCTATGAAATCTCATGACCACTTATACATACAGATTTCACAAGTCCTAAAATTTATTATTATCACAAATGGTAATAAATTTAGTTGATTTCCTTAGTTGTTCAATAACCACCCATATCACATTATATTATCAAGGGGGTAAATGGAATCTTGACCAAAAATTCCATATATATCTTATCCAACTTACAATTCAGCATAAGAATGGGATAAATAAGACCTAAAGGCTTTATATTCTCTATATTAATCTACTAATAATCATAAAAATGAGAAACAAATGTATCATTTCATACCTATACTCCATCAACAATTCCTAATATCATAATACGTATTTATGGAGCTAGGGTATACCACCCACTAGGAATTATAATAACCCCCCATCACAGACTTCCTCATAGGAAAAGGAATAGTATAATGGCTCTAGAATAAAAGGATACCCTAATAATATAGAGACCATTTCCTAATGGTATCCTTACCATATAAATAATCCCTAATGCCTTAGAAATTAGTATTAATCTATTGCTCCTAAATAATCATCTTCACAAGTGAGGATGTTAACTAAACACTCGATAGAAAAATATCAAATTCATCCTCCCAAACTATCAAATGAATATGAGAAAAGATATAAATTATATTCCATTCCTAGAAATATTATTTTATGGATTTTCATAGAAGTTTCTTACGCAAAGCATCAAAAATGAAATTTCCCTTACCATGGGTTTGGGAAATGTCAAAATCAAAGGATTGTAGGTACTCCATTCATCACCTTTGTCAAATATTAACATATTTCTATGGGAACATATAAATCAATCTTATATGATCATAGTAGATAGTAAAACTTTTGTTGAAAAGGTAATGTTTCCAAATCTTTAGAGAATAAATCACAATTGTGAGTTTTAGATCTTGAATGGGATATCTATTCTCATGAAATCAAAGATAATGAAAACTATAATCCATTGTATAATCACCCTATATAAGAACATGGTTCAATTATAAAATGGATACATCATAGAAGACCACATATCCCTGATCAGATTTTGGAGGAGTCGACATAGGTACAGAAGTCAACCAACATTTCATATCATTAAAGAAATCCTAACATTTTTAATTCCATATGAAATTTCCTCCCTTATATGTTAGAGAGGTCATTGAAGAATAAAATTTTGAGAAAACCTTCACAGAAAAAAATATAATACCCTACCAATCCCAAGAATCTCTGAATCTCAAATACATTTCATGGTTCCTGCCATTTCATAACAGCTTTCACCTTCTCTATATTAACTAAAATACTATGTTTGAAAAACACATGTCCTGATAAATTTACCTCCAAAATCTAGAAACTTCATTTAGAAATATTTTCATAAAGTATGTGATGTCTCAAGATGTATAGAACTGCACTCTAGTGACACACATGTTATTCCATGGTCTTGGAGTAAATCAAGATTTAATCCATAAATACCACTACAAAAGAATCAAGGTACTAGTGGAATGTACTGGTCATCAATGTCATAAACATAACAAGAGAATTAGTAAAACCAAAATTCATAACATAGTACTCCTAATAGTCATACCTAATCCTAAAATAAGTCTTAGTGATATCATATTACTTAATATTAAGATGGTGATAACCAAATTGAAGATCAATTTTTGACAATCAGTTCACCACTTTCATCTCATAAAACAAATCATCAATATAGAGAAATGGGTATTTTTTATTAACTATAACTCAATTGACCTTTTGATATTCAATAAAAATATGGAGGGTACCATTATATTTCTTGGTGAAAAAATAGGTACTAACAAAGGCATCACATTATGTCAAATGATTCATTTCGACATCATATAATACGACTAAGTCTTTAACTCCTTATGTTCAGCTGGTTCTATTAAATAAGAGGGAATAGAAATAGGTTGGGTACATGGCACCAAGTTGATAGAAAACTAAACCTCAATAACAGATGTAAAACTATAAAATTTAGAAGGAAACACATCAGGAAACTCATCCACTACTTAAGTAAGATCACCACCTGAAGAATCATACTCCATTTCAACAAAAACATGGATATCATCAGGGGTAATAAAGGAGACTTGATGCAGATAATAGTTAATATGATCTTTATGAGTGATCAGTCAATCCATCCTGAGAATTATATCTAAAGGTTTCATATATAGAACTAAAAAAATCCTAGGTGAGCTCAATTTCTAATAAATGGAGAGTATAATAAGTTCATTGGAGACCCTTAACTCTCTTCATTTGAAGAGGCACATCAATCTCCATCACATAAGGAATGATCTCCATAGGAATATTTAACACATTTATAATATGGGTAGATACAAAAGAATGAGATGCACCAGTATCAAAAAAATCAATTACTAATGATGAAGCAATAGTAATGGTACCTCTCACTATCACAGGACCTGTATCGACTTCTAGTGGAGACTCATCCACTGATTTAAGAATCTTTATTCCTTAAGTATGTGGTTGTAACACATTTTTTATTTATCATCTAATTATTCAACATATTCTCTAGGTAATCTTTATCCCTTGCCACTATGTGGAGTGGTAAAAAACATGAAAAACCCTTCACAAGTGTCCTGAACATCCACAAGAGCTACAGATCTTTGGTTCTTCTATGAAAATATGCTTTATATACCCAACCTTTCCATATTGAAAAAGAGTTTATAGTAATTTTCTAGAAACTATATTTGATTTTGAAAAAGTATTTTGCTAATATTCACCACCATGGTTTCCACCATAAGATTCATCTTACTTCCTCTTTCCTTTAAAGGGACCATTCAAGCTACCACTAGGAGTAGGAGGAACTCCCATTAACCCTAACTTAGCATCCAAGTGAAGTTAAACCATCAAATTTCTATCTAGGATCCCATCATACGAGGTGAGATTTAATAGGAAAACCAAATATTATACATCTTATTGAAAATCCATCTCAAACCTCTGAGATTTCAGATTCTTAATCCATACTACCTCAAGGAGAAATAAACAAGCTTGTAAAATCAGTTGACATACTGAGTCACAGTTTTATCACCTTGTTGAGTTCAATGAACTCCATTTACTTAGTTGAAACCATTGATTCATGATAAAATTAGTCTATGAAAATAACCCTTGAGCCTTTCCATTCCAATCCCACATTATTCATAGTCTGAACTATCCAATCCCACCACCTCTTATTAAACCATTCAAGTTTTAAGGTGGAACATTTCACCTTAACTGAATTTGGTGTCTCTAAAAACTAAAAGATTCATTCAACCTTATAATTCCCCAAACCCTAGTAGCCCAAAGTCGGTGGTTACTTTATTAAATTGGCATAAGATACAAGGAATTTCATCTTAAATGACTGAATAGTTTAGTATTTTTGGAAAACTAGATACATAATTAAACCTTACATTTTAATTTAAAATATAAAATAAAATATATCAAATACTTTGAGGACACTATTATTCTCCTATATTAACCCTTCATTTCATTCATAATAAACGTCATGGCATACTAGGGAAAAATAAAACATAAGGGGTGAGCGTAGATGCTCAGTAAGGGTTAGGTACATAGTATAAGATATCATAAGTAAGTATAAACAATTATGGTAAGGTAAATAACTTAAATACAATCCATTTAATCAATAAATTGATAATGAAATGAATCCAGAGATATTATATTAGTGAAAATATTAGGGATAATAATAACTGAAATATTAATAAAGGCAATTCTTAATTATTGGATTCCATAATCTTAGGCATCATGATACTTATACCATCAAGAAATTTTATAATATAGTTTAATACTACTGATTAAATACCAATCTAGTTTGGAAAAATTCATCCCAACTTTCAAGATCTTTTAAAATATAGTTTAAAACTATTGGGTGCAAACTAATTAGGCTTGGCCAACTGATTTGTCTCATGATACCTGTGGATGTATCAAAGGGGATATCTATAACTAGTCACTACTCATGCCTTTAATATCCAAGGTATTCCTCATATTAAAGTTTAAAACATAATAAACATTCATATTAAAACTAACATACGAAATGTTAATACTTACTCCAATCAAATGAACATAATCATAAATCATCCAAAGTAATATGGTGAATGGTATCAAAATAGTATATCCCCAGTCAAACTAATCATAAAACATTAAATAAAGTATGAAATATTGTATCATAAGAGATCAAACTCAATGAATAATAAGATTCATTAAAGGATTTTAACATATATGAAAATACTTTAAATGAGATCATTGAAAATTTCTATAGGAAAACACCATTTTCACTTTTAAGATCACATATGCTTAAAAACCATGATATTATAAAATAAAACATTTTTTTAATATGAAATTGTAAAATTTTAAATTAATATTTAAAAAATTAAAGCATCATGATGGTTGTAAAATCTTCTCGTGTCGTGTAAGTTAAAAAAACATTCCTTCAGTATTTTTTTTGGAAATTTTCCAAGGAAACTTGTTTTCAAAACAAAAAAAATATACCTTTCAAACCATTTTTTAAAAAGTAAAACATGATTAAAAATAACTTTAAACAATTATATTAGAATATAAAAAAATTGGAAACAAATTTATAAAACATGAACATGGAAGAAAAATATAATTTTAAGGGAAACTTTAAAAGGATTATTTTTTAAAATAAAGTCCTTTATAAATATCATGTCATTGAAGTGAGCATTAATAAAATTAATTGAATATGTGTATTCATAGTAAATCCGCATAAAAATTGAAAATAAAACATAATATATTCAAAATTAATTTTACAAATATTCTTAGTATGACATGATCAAGGATGCGGAAGTTTAACCCAATGAAAAGAAATTAGGTTAAGAATACTCTTACCACTTTGTAATCGGTTGAATCGTATGCACCATAAAAGTAATAATTATAAAATGAAATATTTAATATCATGAATTTAATTATATTAATTATATTATATACCAAATGGAAATATATAAAACACACACAAAACTAAGTGGTTAATAAGGTATATATCTCACAGGAGTAAAAGTGAGACGAGAAACCCTTACCTCATGCTTCTCTTTAGTTTTTTTTACTTTAACCTCGTGTATAAAGGTTTAAATAATTTTATTAATTAATTAATTAATTATAATAGTATTTATAATACCTTATATGATACTTTCATAACATCTTACCACCCATCCATTAATAATATTTCATTATTTTTATTGTTTCGGGTGCATTTGTTTCATGGTTTTATGGTCAATTCATTTGTGTATAATTATGGATTTTCTTGTAAAATGGAAATAAAACTCTAGAAGTGAAATTAAATTGTATTAATGAACTTAAATAAGTTTAAATGGTCCCATATATCATTTTTATTTCTTAAATGAGGATGATTTATTTTATAAAATGTTAATGATAAATGTTTAGTTTAATTTTTCTGTTTTCCAACCATCACGAACAAGCTTCGTTTTATTCAATATTATGTCTATGTATTAGTTCCAGGACATTAAATGTTTTATAATATACCAATTAAAATATTATTTAACCATAATAATACTTCTATTACTGGTCATTAATGTGGTAATGGAAAATGAAAAATCATTATCCACAGAGATGATTAACCACCATAATTTAGACAATGGTTTTGTTTCTTTGAATAAGATATAATAAAAAGGATAGATATAACATATTACATTATAAATATAAAATTAAAGTATATACATGATAATTTAGTTATTATTACTTTATTTGTGAAGGAGGTTAGAAGAAATTATAATAATAAAATAAATTAAGAGAGGTTATTTGATAAATTTTCCTCTTTAATATCACCTCTTTGAAGGACCCCTTAAGGAACATGGAATTGGTATTTTCATGAGAAAAGAATCACTTAGACATGGTTATAGTGGGTATTATAGTTTTTGTAATATATTTTAGTATCTTAAATGATTTTTAGGAGAAAGGGGGTGGTGAGGGTGGTATTTATACTTGAGGAGGGTTGGTTTAAAGTGATTAATTAACGATTATTTTATATTTAAATCCAACCACATTTGGTTGGAATTAATTAAAAATAATTTGGGTGATGATTAATGTTTTAAATTATGGTTAAGGTAAATAAAATCATTAAACACCCATTTAATTTTTTTAGTTTTTAGGTATTTTAAGCTCTTAGATTTTAACTTTAACCTGTTACATTATTTTACCTATACTATGATAAATATTTTTTTTACCACGGTAAATTTTTTATGAATAAAATTAAAATGAAATTATAACCTAATTTTTACCTCATGATTCCAAATATTTAATAAAATTTACTTGATTAAATTTATAAAAGTGATAAAAATCTATTCTAATTATGTGATGTGTATAACTCATAAAAACGGTTTATTTCCAAGGTTAAAATCGTGGTTTTAAAAATTACTAAGAATGTGTTTATAAATGTAACACCATATGTATTATGTAATTAAATAAATAAATTTTTATAATTAATAAGGTCTAATCATGGTCATATAATAATAATTTCATAAGAGTTATGGTATTTCGTAAAAATTGTTTTTCACTTTTTAACCCAAAAATCAACTTTTTTAGAAAATTTCCAAAAAATTACCCTAAGTTACTTTTTACAAGATTAATATATATATTTTATTTTATTTTTTCAAGTAAATTTTATAAAATTGTCAAAAATTAATTATATTTTTTATCAAATAAGGTGATAAAAATCACTTTTTTGGAAAAAAAACATTTATTTGAAGAATAAAATGACTACTAAAAATTATGTGTTCATTTTCTAAGAATGATTTAATTTTTATTGAATATGAACTTAATATTTATTTCATAAAATATTTAATCATATACACACCAACCAATTTGAAGTGTGTTTTATAACGGTCATGTTAAAATAATGATATTTTAGAGTTTATTTAAATTTGGTGTTCTATGCAACATAAGCTATCAAACATAGTGTTATTTTTAAATATAAGGGTGTTACAAAACTTATACAACCAATACTATGCATATTTAGTATTTTTGGTACACTATAAATATGGTTGTTTTAGACAAATAAATTATGGTCATGATCCCTATTATTATTCCTCTAAGCAGAAACCTCTATAATCTAAACAAGAATAGGTGCAGCTACCTAGACCAAATCTTAAACCTCACGTACAAAAATATCCAAAAGGTTCTAATAAACAATAGGGTTTTATTATCATGGTTCATAAATAGATCCCTATTGAGGTCTTTTCAAACATCTTATTTGGGGAATGGTACTACATAACATCAATAAAAAATAAGGGAAACATCATCCAAGATAAACTAGATCATCAACTCTATCAATCATAATTAAGTTGGGAAACACCAATTTCAGATCAAAGATTTTTAAAAACTATAATAATATATTAAAAATCCTCATAGACACTTTTCCCAAACATAAAATGGTAACTTAAGGCTTGTTATAATGGGATATATACAGACTCTTGCTCGTAACATACCCCTTAAGTCCCAATAATTATGTATCTTGTCTACCAAGACATACCAAACTGTATATTGACATAAAAAAGATAAGTAAAAACATATTTGATACCAAATTTTCAAGAACTATCCCATATAACCTTCCTAAATGGTACCCAAATCAATTATTCCATGTCCCAAAGGGTGTTCTCGATCCCCACGGATTGGAGACTAGCACCTAGAAATCAAAACAAATGAGGGGGAATGATTTCTCCACAAAGATAAATCACCAAGATAAATAAGTAGATATAAAATCATAAATAGTCAGTATGAAAAACGTTCTAAAAGAGAGAAAATACCATAGGTATACAGATACAAGTCAATATTATTTGATCCAAGTTCATCAGATATGACCATTAGAAATCCTATCAGAAACACCATGCAATAGGAGGATCACATGTTCTATTAGTCTATATCAACTCCAAGGTATCTCTAATCATGAACACACACCACCTCCAAGTGGTGAATTTCCTTTACCTAGACCTGGAATAAGAAATTGTACAAATTCCCAATGGTAAAGGTAGGTTTTGAGAAATAATATCCCATTAGTATTCCACTAAATCATTTTATAATTAATTCATAATAAATAAACTAAATATGGTCAATTTTAAATAAATTATGGCAAGGTAATATTTTCACAAGTCATATAAAATATTATTTTCAAAACATTATAATGGAAAGAATAAAATATATAAAAAGTATATTTCATTGAGGTGGGCATGAAGGAAAATTTCTATCAAAATAGACATGATTGAAGCATTTTATAACATTATCATGTTGAAATGATTACAATTATCCATTATCAATCATAGAACCATGGTTAAGTGACTCATATATAAGTTTGTATAGGGATTCTCACACATATTATAAAATTATGGATCCCAATGTGCACACATTCCTAGGTCTCGGGCATAGAGGGAATAGGAGAAAAACCCCAAATAATAGACTCCCTACCCTTATGTAGTTTGAGTTTCATTGTAAATGTAAATCTATTTCTAGGTAGATCTCATATATTCCTAGTGTGTATTATTCCCACATAACTACTTAGTCACCCATGTGGTTTAATGTAAATATTCATATAAGCGGTTACCATTTATTTTAACCATTACCAAATCATTTCAAACAATCCATCATTTTATCGGCCTCAGTTTCAAGTTTCAAAAACATGCCATCACATTTCAAAAACTAAAATAATTTTTTTTATCGTAACTCATATAATTCAAAACAAATAATTTATTTTCAATTTAATAAATAATTTCATACCATTATTTCATCAACTCATTCTTTTACCATAAGGCCATTTTTGGAAAATCAATATTTTTTAAAAAAATACATACCCAAAGGTGTCATCACACACACCATTCCATTAAGAAATCATCATTGATAATAATAAAATCCATAATTATAAATCAATTAGAATTTAATTTCTAAAATCAAAAATAATTAAGGTTTTAATTGATAGGAATGGATTATGAAATCACCTACCTCAAGAATGAAATCTTCCAATATCCAAAAAAGGTTCCATAACCAGCAAGGAAGAAAGAACCATATAAGAAAGAGGAGTAAAACCAAAATGATCAAGGAAGAACAAAATCTAAATCCCTTCCACTGATATCTACTAGGGAAGAATGAGAGAGAATCGATAAAAACTAAATCACCAAGCACTGAAGTTGGAATGCCCAAAAAATATTCAATAACATACCCAAAATGATATTTAAGTGAAAAGAAGGATATAGATTGGTTTAAATGTAGGAAAATAACTTAAAATATGTAATAAAACTTTCATTGAGAAATAATGTGGATGGAGTAATTTTCCTGGAAGATCAGATTGTTGTTTTCCCATTTCAACATTTAAAACCCCCCAAAAAATGCCCTAGGACAATCCTTGGTGGTGAAACCCAGGGAATTTTGGACCTAGATTTATCCTCCACCACAACCTAGTGGATCCTATGAAATTTATGGTGTATAGGGTGGAAACTAGGAGTCCACGCCTTAATGCATAAGTCCAACCCATTTTGGCATGGTCATTTCATACTAAAGACCAACCACAGCCACCCTATGCCATGATCCTAGTTGTTTTACACCCAAAAATGACCAAAAAACTTTTTAGGCCTCTAAACACCTCCAAAACTCCCGAATTTGAAGAAGACTTAAAAGAAAACAAAGTAAACCAAATAATGTACCATAATGAAAATGTTAATATATTACACCATATAATTTGTAAAATTTTATTTTAATATTAATAATTTATATTGTGGGTATTTATTTATTAAATTTTTATAAAAAAATTAATAATTAATTATAATTAATTTAAAATTAATTTATTTATAAATCAATTTGTAAAATAAATAAATACCCCAAAATACATTTTCACATGATTTATAAACAATTTATCAACAATTTAAATCCATTTTTAATTAAAATCAGGAAAATTCATATTTTTCCTTTTATATCATATTATACAATATTTTTTATATCATAGGGAGAGAATCAATACATGAAGAAGAAATATATCATACAATACAATGGATAATGCATATTTCTTAAGATAAAATTAACATAGAGTGAACTATGTAGGATTAACTCAATTTTTCTTTCATTATGTGTGTAGGATAATCCACACAAAACTGCATCAAATTAGACCACGTTGTGGTGGCCTTCGTGAGGTGAGAGAGCATGCAGATTATGATATAACACACATATAAAAACAACCTAGTGTATTTGGGCCTTAGATAATATTAATTAAGCACATTTCATTTGTGGATTATAATAATCCCTATGTAGGACTAACCCTTTGTTGTTGTCATATCTTCTGATATATTGTATAATGTATTTATGGTAAGATTATTTTTTTCACCTGTAGAGTAATGATGTCCCCTAATATGATATCCCAATTTCATATGTTATGGTAATAAAAAATCAATTGATTTGTTCTATTTCACTGGCTACAATATCTTATATCATGTGTTGTAACTTAATCTCAACCAATGACATCACATGTCATAAAACTAAATGAAAAACAAAATATTCCAATCATTTTTAATGATATGGAATATGACCACCATAAAATATACCAAAATTGTTTATTTTCAACATGATCTCAAGAATTAAATAAATTGGTAATTCTTTGACATCACTAATAGTTTTTCAAGGATATTTTAACACATAAACTAAGAAACAGAATCAATTAGAACCCAAATTCCCAAGCACATAATGCATGAAACCTGAAACCATATAAAAATATAAATAAATAAAAATCTTATGTACCTTACACCAATGATTTTTTTATTTTTCTTAATTTGTTTGATATTAATGTATATTATAAATAGGAAACCAAAATACATCCCTCCTTTATGGTATATCTATAAGCTGATGTAAATCACCCCTCACATGGCTGGGACACCCTTCCTTTCTCCAGCATTCTAGTGCCTCATATAGAAAATAAAGAAAAATAAGTGATCTTACAAAATGGTAGGATCAGAAAGTGGTAAGGAAATCTCAATCAATCACCATCACATATTGATCACCTCCTTATATATCCCCTAGGGATACACCCAAATTTTCTATGCATTAACTCATATGTTATGAAATGTATGGGTTATGCATCATTCATTCATGAATTTCACATTAAAAATATTATTTTATTCTCCTATATTTTTAATGTTATGAAACATTCATATTTATGATATCCAGTGTGGATGAATTTGATTATTAACCTTCAATGTTCCACTGTCATGCCAAGGAAGTGACTGCGATATTAATATATCATACTATACAATATGCCCAAACCAAGTTATACAATATTACTTGAGTGAAAACTCAAATAATTCGAGAAATAAATTAATCTTATGAATTATAGGTATTAATTTTATGTATTCATATTCACTATAGTTTTATAGATTACTTTATATAATTTTTCAATCAAAAAGGGAATAGTTTTATTTAACTAAATTGTCTTCCATGTATTACATGGATTTATTTAAAAGTTAAATTTCATGATTTTATAATTTTATATTTTATAAAAATGAATTAATTTTTGAATAAAAATATCAAAAATATATTATGGTTAATTTCTATGATTTTTCAAAAAATATTTATTTTTGAGTGAATAGTGAAAAATGTCGATTTTTGAAAAACAGTCGTTTATTTTCTTTAAATAAAGTAATTTAAAAATATCATTATTTTTTTTATTTTTTTTAATTAAAATAAGATAAATTTTATTAAAAATAATCTGAATAATTCTAAAGGAATCAACATTATATTTTATTTTAGTATAAGTTCATTTTTATGCTTAAAAATGAAATTTTCTAAAAACTATTTTTCATTGTGTTTTGCACACTTATATTAAAAATAATTTCTTCCAATTATACTAATGAAATATTTTAAAATATATTAAATATTTTTAATCATTAGTTTCAAATTTATTAATAATTTAAATTTAATTTTTGACTATTATGAATAGTAATCATGGTAAAAATGTGTCACTGTGATAAAAGGTAAATCGGGTTAATTAAGGTAAAAAAACTAATGAGGTCAAAAAATCTTGTCTTAACTCATTTTGGATGATTATATTTATAAAATTATTACCTTTTATATTAATTTTTATAGTTATCGATCCACTTGACCATGAGTAATGCATTTATAATATTAAAATTTTCAACAAAAATTACAAGTGTGTGACTCCCCTTACTTATAAAAGGGAACCTCCTGTACTCACTTCCTCACAAATTTTGAGCACTCTAATCAAAAAAATACTCACATAAATATCTTCCCAAAACCCCTATACATGTCTTATTATTCCTTTTATTCTCAAAATACTAATCTAAGATGACTTAAGGTGAAATCCAAAGTGAGATATATGAGGAGGAGATATAAGTCCTAACTGACCTATTTCATGTTTATTTATTATTGTACCTCCTTCAAAACTATTATAACCACTATAAAATTATTACATAGTTATATTAAATATAATAAAATTTTATTATTTTTATATAAAAACTCTTTTATCTCTTTTCTAACCTATTGTAAATGAAAACTTCATTCGTACGTATGTATGGAATACCACCTTCATGAAGTTATGTATTTTGTTTTCCATCACTACCTCACACGAATGGTTATACATATGAAATTAATGAATATATAATATTTTTTTTGATGTTATTGTGATTTTTTAAAGATAATATATTACTTACCTTCTTACCCTCTTCATCCATGGGAAGTTGATAATGTCACTCGTGTGTACATGTGGAATACAACCTCAACGAAGTGATGTGATTCAGTTTTCATCTCTACCTTAAAAGGGTGGTTATAAGAATGTAATTAATGAATAATTTTAAATTTATAAAATATTTATGATTTCTTAAATGTGAAATATTATCTAATTTCTTTCTTTTTCACCCATCATAGAAATGAAAATTTTGTTCATGTGTACGTACATACGTACTATCGTCTCCATGAAATAATGTGGTTCATTTTTCTTGATCACCTTACATGGTTGGTTTTAAAAGTGTATTTAATGTTAAAATATAATAATTATAACATTTTTAATATTCTTGAGGTAATTTAACCATAACCCCTCTGACCACTGTCAGTGTACCGATGTTGTTTTGAGTTTATAAGTTGAACGACCCCAAAACATCCAATGTAAACTTAACCATTTTAGTAACTAAATAAGTCGTGGTAATAAATGAAATAAAATAAATAATAATAATTAAATAAACATGAAAAATTTTATTAAGAAATTAATATAATTTTATTATTCAGGATTTAGATAATATATGAAGCTTGACAGGGCTCAAGGTAAGGGTTTTTTATTTAAAACAATGTTTTAAATTATTCCTTTCAAATATTTCTCCTCTATATCCATGTTCTTCAAAATGTTGCAAGAATGTTCCTATTTATACACCATATATTATTAAAATTCATTTTAAAATACTTTTTACTTTATTTTCAAAGGATTAAAAAAGTAATCTTATAAAAATTTACCGTATGGTTCATTTTGATTTTGTTTTACCAAAGTGAAAAAAGAATGTTTTTTTAATATATTCAACTTGACCGACCTTTTCTGCCATCATAGACATTATTTTTTATCAAGGTTCCTCTAAAATTTTACATGGTTGTTTTTAAAAAAAATATTTCACTCAATATTCTATGAATCTTTAGTTTTAATGAAATTATTTTCTATGGAAATGGAATCATTTTCTCATCATTATGAGATAACTAAAATTGTTATTTATTATGGGATTAAATGCCAATTAAAATGTATTTAATGATTAAAGTGTGATTTATTTTTGATTTCTTCATTATATGGTTCTTATAAATTTTATATGAATGATGGGTCAGCCTGAAATAGGTCTAATTATAGGTGTGCCTAATTTAGATCTTTAATACATTAGGTAAAGTGGTAGATTTTACTGATGATAGGTTACTCCTAATAGATATGGGAATTATCTGGTTATGTGATTCTATTGTAAGGTTTCTTTAAGGATGAATGTGAGGATAATTTCCCAATTTACCTACATGATATTCTTTCAATGGTTTATAATGAAAATATTTTTATTTCAAAGTTAAGAAAATGATCTTATGTTTTTTGAGGAAAGTATATGAATTGTTTTTAAAATAAAAGTAAAGGGTTTGTTTTTTAAGGAAAGGCATTCATGAGTTGTTATGGTTTATATGAAACCATTATGATTATGATTGTTATTTATGAATTCATATGAATTGTTTCATGAAAGGTATTAAGAAATTAATTTTTTTCATGGATAAGTAAACAAATATTTGAGTTCAAATGTTTATTGTGAAAAATGAAAGATTTCTTATGGATTTTTTAGGTTTAAAATGGACTAACGGGTTTCTTTTCTATTATTTTACTTATTGATTTTTTTTCTCATCCCATTTTTTCAAATTATTTTTCACAGGGTGTAAGGATGAGTAGAAATGTTAATAAATTCAGTCTTCCAAATATAGTTCTAACCTTGAATGTAGAAAGTGTGCATTTATAAAGAACTTATTTTTTGGAAAAAATGGACACTATATAGAAATTTCCACTTTTTTATGTAATGTTTTATCTAATTATCTAAAACTCTAAACTAAAAAGATCACATAAGTGTAATAAAGTGAAACCCTTATTATAAATCATGTGTTTATGTGTTGAATAAGGTGCGGGTTATTATATTTGTTATTAGAGAAAAGTTTTAGATAAATTTATTGGTTATAGTGATGTTAAAAGACACTTTAAAGAGATTTTAATATATGGTTATATTATCATGAGATATATTTTGAATATTTCCATATTTATTTATTTAATCAATATCAATTCAAAATGGTTTTCCGCATAGAAAACATGGAAGCTAAGGTAGAAAGGCATCAAGATGATAATATCCTCTCAAACCAACAACCTGGAATGTTTTGAATTGGAAAATATTATTTTAAATTTTTGTTAACTCAATTGAAGAAGGATATAAATAGAGGAACTAATGTAAGAGATTTATTTAATTATTTATAGAGGAACATGTCTATAGTATATTATTTCATGAAATAGTTCCCTCCATCTTTTGTTTGATCTTTAGACCTAGTGAAAGCTGAAGGATGGATTAATTATTTAGATAATATATTTAAAGTCTTGGGATGTTAAAAACATTAAAAGTAACCTTTTATATATATTATTTTGAAATTTAATCTAGTCTATGGTGTTCTTTAATTATAAAACTAAGGAAAAGTAATAAATTGATTCCATCGAATGGATGGTTTTTTAAAGATCGCTTCCATGAAAAGTATTTTCCTAAAGTTATTAGACTTATAATGAAAATAAAAATCCTTGAATTGAATAAAAGGGAGGAGAAATATGTTGTTGACTATGAAGCTAACTTTACTATATTTTCTAGGTATGCACCGAATTTCATTCTGGTTCATGATCATAAAATTGATCAATTTTACTCATGATTAAATCCGAGTTTATGAAGGGATCTAGTTACTTGTGATTTCAAAAGTTATAATGATTTTGTGTTGTGTTTTGAGAAATTTGAGATGGATTTTGTGGAATTTTACAATTATAAGGATAAGAATAAATCTAGGTGGAATATAATGGGTAAGCATTCATAGAAGAAATGTGAATATAAGAAAACTCAATTACCCTATTGTGATAACTATGGAAATAATAATTCTAGATAATTTATTATGAGTTATAGGAAGTGTTACTGATGTTGAAATCATGGATACATGGATAGTGAATACAAATAAAAGATCAATGGTAATGGTTAGGCTAGTGATAAAAATAAGGTAGTGAAATATTTTAATTGTAATGTGTTTTTAAATTATGTTAATTTATTCCTAAAATTAGTTACTCGATGTAGGAATGATAAATATTAAAAAAATAAAGGTATTAAAAAGTATTTTGATGCTATTATAGCAGATTCAGGACCCTAAATTGAAGTAGTGAGAAGTATATTAATTACTTATTTATATTATTTCAATGTATTGTTAGTTTTAGGATCCATGCATTCTTTTATATTAGAGAAATTTTCAATTGAAATGGAAATACCATATCATGAAATGCAGTTATAAATTTTGGTAAAACTTTTGGGGGTAGTATAAAGGTAACAAGAAATTATAGAAAGCTTCCTATTATAATATATGGAATGGTTTTTCATGAAAACCTTGTTTTCTTTCCCATTATAGAATTTGATGATATTCTAGGTATGGATTGGTTTTTATTTTATCATGCTATGAAAATTATAGAGCTGTAAAAGTTTTTTTAGAATGAGTTTATATTTTTATAAAATAATGAATTCATACCTTTGATAACATATCAAGAAGCTAAGAAACTGATAAAACATGGAAGTGAATGTTATCTTACACATATTGTTGAAAAGAAAGTAATTTTTCAAATTGGTGATATGTCGGTAGTAAATAAATATTTGGATGTATTTCCAGATGATTCTATTAGTGTTATTCCTAATCGAAAAGTTTAGTTCACTTTTGAATTATCTCCATATGCTAATAAAATTTGAAAACCTCTCTATCAAATGGATTCAGTTGAGTTTTAGAATTGAAAAGGAAGTTAACAAAATTTCTTGATAAGGGTTCCATCTTCTCAAGTACTTCACCTTGGGGTACTCTTATTCTATTTTTTAAAAAATAAGGATGGTTCCATAAGACTTTACATAGATTATAGTGCTCTTAATAATATAATATTTAAGAACAAGTATCATTTTCCTCATATCAATTAATTTTTTAACATCTCCAGGATGTGTATTATTTTTTGAATATTTATCATAGGTTCATGTACCATCAGCTAAAATTGAAGTAAGAGGAAATTATAAATATGGAATTTCAGACTAGTTATGGCCATTATGAGTTTGTGGTTATGCCTTTTAGGTTAACAAATGAACCTATTATAATTATGTATATAATAAATAAAGTTTTCTATAACTATTTGGATAAATTTTTTATTGTGTTTATCAATGATATTCTGGTTTATTCTAAAAGTTTTAGGAACATGATAAACACCTAATAATTTTTTATAGACTTTAAAAGAAAAAAATTATTGAAAATTCATTAAATGTGAATTTTTGTTACAGTAGATTTCATTAAGTGGGAATATTATTTCTTGATATAGAATAACTATTGATCCTACAAATACTAAAGATTTGTAAGAGTGTTCAAGGCCTAAAATTTTTATTTAGATTTGAATTTTTCATGTATTTTCATGTTACTTGTGATGTCTCAGACCCAATCTCCTAGATCTGGTTCCAAAAACACATAATTTACATACTCACTTTGATACTATCTATAAAATCATGTATATAATCATCCTTAATTACAAAATCAAAAATTATTATTACATCTCTTATATTCCAAGGATTATTTCAGGTTTAAAGATTTAGATAATTAGTAAAAAAACATAAACTAACAAAAACTGTGTTCTTCATATCAAAAAAACATCTATTCACTGTAAATGAAACTATTTAATTCCTGATAAGTATTCAAATTCTCCCATAAATTATTCTATAAAATATGTCATGTTAGGAATATTATATGTAATACCTTTCTTCATAAACTAGGGAAATAAAAATATAAGAAGGTTTGAGCTCAAATGCTCACTAAGGGAAAAATATAAATAAGGAAATCATGGAATAAACATGGAATAAATACTATAGAAGGAATAGGTAAATAACATGAAGTAGTAATCAACATGAAACTCGGAGCATTCTATATCCATTATAAGAAATAAAAAAATGGATATCAATAATACTGATCACATACTGATGGAATACATAATGCTTCACATCAAAAACAAATTTCCAAGGCCTTGTTCCAAGACACTATATTATTATGGGGAGAGGTATACACCCAAACCCAAACTATTTTGTCTCATGGGACCTATTAATAAATCTAGGGGCTAAATAATTATAGACCCCCACCCATCACCTAATTAAGTCAAATGCATTAAATATAAGAGTAAATAACACCTATTATATCATTCCATAAGTAACCTTTGTCATAATAAAAAAAACATGTTTATCCATATAATAAATAATATGGAATATTAATAAATTATTAACCTATGTTAATATCCAAAAATTATAAAAAATTTCAATACTTTTCACCATTTTAATAAAGGTATTACATGATCCTAAATCATCCTAATAAATAATTTGGATGGTCAAAAAATATATATATTCAACTTGAAAATAATCATTTGTATTGGAATGATAAAATAAATAATGCCAATAATTTTCCTTGTACTAAAAAAGAGATAAAATAATCATAACAGATCCAGATTAAGAAGGTGATTTGTTAAACAATATATAGTAAACTTGAAAATAATCATCCAAATTAGAATAAAAACATACATAATGCTAATGATTTTCCTCATGTCAATAAAATAACATTATTTATAGGTGAACATCATCCAATATGAGTTAAGTAAAATTTTATGTTCATGCAATATAGATCAATGAGTAAATACCTAATTCAATAATAGAATAACATGATCATAATCCATCTAGAGAAAGAAAGTGGATGGTTTCAAAAGAACATATCCCAAGAATCGAGAAACATTTTTCAAAGGTTTTATCTAGTAGGAATTTATACCCAAAAAAGAAATGAGATAATACCACATAATAAAATAAAAGCATAGAATTTACCCAACTTATAATAAATAAGTTCAATAGAATGATCATGACATAATAAATGAAAGTTTAGATTCCAAAAATCCTTACTAGTAAGGAAACAACTAAATCAATATCCAATTGAATAAGTAAACATTATTTTTATAGTAAATCCCATGAAATATAAATATTGTGATAAAAATATATCCATGGGTATTGAATACACTGTATGAATAAATAATGTTTCAAAAAATGTATTATGTATCAAATAATTGTAATTAAGGCTAAGAAAACCCTTACAAATTTAGAAACTTTCGAATCAAACCCCCATAAGACATAGGGTTTATAATTGAAATTAAAATACCATGATTAAAAGATAATTCAAGATATGATATCTTAAATAGAAATTATTTACACTGTATAAATGAAAATAGGTGCACAATACCAAACAAGTCTCAAAGAGAGTAATTTGTGATGAAAACTATTACCTTGATCCTAATTCATTCTTAAATTGCACCAAATGTCCTGAATAATTAAATAAAGTTAATTAAATACATAAATAATAAACTTATTCATAATTAAACCATTTATAATACTTGTTTATAATCATTCTATATATATATATTAGATAGTGTTTAGCTATTTTTAATATCGAGTATAAGTAATCTTTATCACTTTGAACTAGTTTCATAAAAGAGGTGGTTGTGTGTATTATTTTTCCAAATTACATCACTATTATATCATATAAGATACTATAATATATGTCCCAATATATTTTATAAATCTATAATTTCATTCCATGGTAGTTTTGGTTATGAACCATGAAGATGAAATCGATGATGATCATGTTTCTGTGATTCTTAATGAATGAAAGGTGTTTTCTTAATTAATGAGTTAAATATTTATATAACCTAACAAAAAAACAACTTTATTTAGATATTTATATCATATTATACAATTAAATAAGTTATCATAGTCAACTGTGATGTAAATGTATAGTATTGTTTAAGTAGGTTGTTAAACCAACCCAAACATGAACCAACCATGATTAATGGATGACTATGTGGTAGTTAGGTTATTATATAATTATATCATAAGAATAATGATATTATTTAGTGTATATTATTTTTATATATTATAATAAAAAAGAACTATAAATTGAATATGATTTATATAAAGTCCTTAGAAAAAAAGAGATCATTTTACCCTTAGTTCGCACGTTTTAAACGATTGAATTAATGATAATAATTTATTGATCGTATCGTTAATAGTTTCTTTAATTTTATATAACATAACCTTAATGATATAATAAAAACATTATTTCCTCCTTAAACCATTCTAATAATGATCAATTATTTTTAGTAATGAAAAATGAATTCATTGCTCGTGGTTACAGTAGTTCGCACAAATGCATGAATGATGATTTTGTTTTTCTTAATGGATAGGATAGATGAATATAAAATGTTAATAACCTAAATATAATAAAATTAAATTATATATATGATACTAATATAATTATATTAGTATATATACAAAACAATTTAATTAATATAATTAAGGATAAATTCTAAGTAGATGATAATACTCACATCGGGTACTTGAATTTTCCTTATAATTCTCCTTATAAATGAAGGCATTATGCTAACTAATGGTGAAAAGAATATTTTGAATGTGGTAGATAGGTCTAGTAGAATAAAATCAGTATATTTTCAAGGATAAATTCAAATGGAATCCAATTCTTAAGGTGGTGGAAGGGTTACCCTTGTATAAGTGAAGGGAAGGGTAATTTTGGGAGTAACCCTTACATTTTCAATAATGTAAGGTTATTATTCAAGGGTAACTAGTCAAACGATAGAAAAAAGATTTGGGTATAGTGATTTTGGGTTTAAATTCACCTCAAACACTCCTTTTTTAGAAAAATTTAATTGTTTTATGTCTTTTTTTAACTTTTAACTTTTACACTAATTTACTTTTACCTTCGTAATTAATTTCAAACCTTAGTAATTAATTTAATGAAGAAGATTAAGATTGTAAATTTTAACTAATTTGATAATTTTAATTTAAAATTTTAAAATAATTTATCAAATAAAAGTTCAAAAGGTGTGAAAATTAATTTTAAAATAAACACACTTAATCGGGTATATGTAGTTTTAATAAAAATAACATTTTTAAGCCTTAAATTTACATATAATATATAGTTATCATGGATAAATATTTTAATGAAATAAATTGATTTATAATAAAAAAAATAGAGTTAAAGAGTCTTTTAATTCAATCCAAAACCAAATCTCCCTTGAAAATACTTGATTTAAACAAAAAGACTGAAAACAGTTTTTTTATTCAGTAACATTTTAATTGTTCCTAATAATGATTAATATAGGATTTATAAGTTAAAAACAATATTTTTAAATTCATAATTATATTTAATATATTAATATTTTATCACCTAAAATCTTTTTAAATCTTTTTGGTCATTCGTATATAATGATAAAGTCAAAAAAATTGCAAGTTTCATGAAAACCGAATTTTTTGACTAAAAACCAACCTTTTGGAAAAAGCTCAAAAATTTATATTAAGTCAATTTTGATATGAGGAATTAAAAAATAAATTTAATTTTTATTAATTTAAAATTACAAAATTTAAAAACATTTTTATTAGGAAATGACATTTTCAAATATTAACTATTATTATTCTTATTTCAAATAATTTTCCAACTAAATTGGTCTTGAAAAAATATTAATATCAAACATAATTTATCATTAATCGTATTTTCCTTGAAATAGAAATGTGTATCATATAAAGTTAATTTCTTTAGAAAAATACTTTTCTAAACAATAAATGATCTTATTAGTCATTTTAGGAAAACTAGTTGAATTAAATTCATATTAAAAGAATCCCTTGTTTTCTATATATATATATATATATAATTCATAAAGTGGTTACTCCTATTAATTTCTAATAATTTTAATACTAGGTTTTTAATGGTCTAAATATATCGCATTTCTATTTTAGTTCAGTGTTATGTGTGGAGTAATCTATTGAACACATTGAATTATTTAAAGGTAATCATATATTAGAACTCGAGGGTGTTACATTATCCTTTCCCTAAAAAAATTTCATCCTCATAATTTAAATCATAAGATCATATTAATTTATATTGGGAAATAATATTTAAATATACACCCTAGATTATCAAGGATTTATTTAGGATGTGTGATAATACCTATATATATGAAAAAATCATTATAAGCACTTAACAGATAGCTAGCACATTTCTAATTTCACAGAGAATTCAACTAAGGGATATGGGTCTAGATCTATAAGGAATAACTTCCCACAAAACATAAAAATGATTTATAAGATAATTATAACACAGGTCTTTTTTATTTATAACTCAATATCTAGTAGATTTTGAAAAATTACATGACATAGGATACTGCAAAATGTATATTCATTGGTAGTAGTTGCATAGGTTTTTCCTTGTTCGCATGGTTGTTGGTAACCATCTCCCTTATTAGCCCTCGGATTGGGATGTTTATTTTCATATCTCCCAACTCTCTTGAAATTGAAGTAATAGATTTTTGTATCTTCTCTCTTTCCCTTACACTTGTGAGTCTGATAACATGCATCTCTCCACTAATATAATTCACCTGTCGCTTTAAGGAAATTCCCCCCATGATTCTTCCCACATTTTTGACATATAAGAAATTGAATCTTCTTTTCTTCATAATATTCATCACATAATAATTCATGAGACTCAATATTTCTCTTCCTTGGTGCATTTGGGATTTCAACTATGTTCACATTGTTAATCATATTTAATGATAGTTGGTTTGACATAATCATAATGTTTCTCACTCCATCTCCCATTCTGATGAGTTGTTCATTGAGGTATTCTCTGCATTATCCCTCACACCCACGGTTACTTCTAGTTCCATGAATTACTAAAAACAAAATATTTAACATATGTGATGATAATTATAAGTGAATTATCATAAATAACCATAGGAAAATTTAACCTCAATATGTTTAACTTTATAACACTATCATGTTACCCTATGATTCTTACAACTGAACTTGTATCAGACTCAGATCAACCTATATCACTCTCAGTTCAACATATACCATTCTTGGATTAATATAGGTTAGATTAATTTCGGTTTCATCATAATTATTAACCTAATCATTAAAATTGAGATACTATATTTCCATGGACTTTCTTAAAATATTATAAACTCTGTAATCATTTCAATCTATGCTCTCAGAATCCAACTTATCTATCCTCAAAAAACATTAGTCATTCCTATAATCCTATTTACAGGTATATATATACCCTAATCATATACTCTCAATAACATAGCTTTCCCAAAACCTATTTCAATCTCAAGACATTAAACCACCACATGATTATATATTCCTCCAAAATTTAACTCTATCTTTAAACCACATATGGTATTAACCACTAGTTCATAAGGTCGGACACTAGTTACTATATATCATAATCCCAAAAATAATATGAAAATATCTAAAAATATCATGAATCAATTATCAATCCCAAATTTACCAATTATTATCTAATTTGATTCTTTAAAATCAATCCAACCTTTATTTTCTCAACATTGTCTGTATATTAAACATAAGATTTATCTATAAATAAATCATTTTTTCTCCAATAATTATCCTAAAAAATATAACCTTTTAATATAATCACTTTTCAAGGAAATTAATACCATTTAATATATGTTTTCATACCTTTAAAGTAAAACTATTAAAGAACAATCCTTATATGTTTCACATAATCCTCATAACTTTTAGAATATACCAGAATATCTTCAATAAATATTACTCACTAATGAAATTAGCTATGATGTTTAATATTATTAAAATATCAATCTCATGAACTTATTTAAGATTATTAAATTAACCCTTTCCATCATAATAAGAAAATAAAAAGGTTCTCATCAATTTAAGTATGTTCCCTTATTTGGTTATAAGACATAGTTGTTTCTAGGAACATACATTTCACATATTAATTTTCTTAGTCTTATTTCAACCAAATACTAAAACGAAAATGGTTATGATAATATCCAAAATATGAATTTAAAAACATAAATATAAATATTTATTATCTCATGACACCATTTTTTGACATATGATACTTTTGGATCAACCTATGACTCTCCTTATTCAATCCTTAGTTATCCATGTTCAATTTCCTATTAGTTTGTCTAACCAAAACATATTTAATCCCTCATAATGGTTCAATAGGAGAATGTGATTAAATAAATAATTTCCCCTCAGAGTGTTTATCTTGGGGCGTAGTAAGGCCTCTTTATCAGACACCAGGCCATGGTTTAGTTAATACCCAACCCACCCTCTTCAATGTTATTACCCTTAGGTACATCTATGTGAGAACCACATCCACTTTATAGTATCTAGGTAGGTATGTAATTGTTGGTAAAACCACATACCCAAGACTTTAATAAAAAAATAAGTATGGCATCTTATACTTATAATTATTTTTAGTACTTTCACTAAATTTATCTAATACTAATCCCCAAATAAAAATTGAATTTTTAACTTAATGTTAAATTATATACTATCTCAAAGGAATATCTATACCTTTGAAATTATTATCAAAATAAAATTTTTAACCCTTAAATTATCCTTAACTAACATCATAACCTATAAAGTTTTCAAAACCTCTGTGACACCTCAGACCCACACTCTCAGATCCTATTTTATAAACACATACTTTACATAATCACTTTGATGTGAGCTATAAAATCCTAGATATAACCATCCTTAATTGAAAAAAAAAATATTGCATTTATTAAATTATAAGGTTAGTTTTTTGTTTACATCTTTAGATAATTAAGAAAACACATAACTAAAAAACACATGTGCTTCATATCAAAAAAAATCCACTATATATGAAACTACTTAATTCCCGATAAGTCTTTAAGATATTCCATAAATTATTCCACACAATCTATCTTGTTAGGAATATCATGTGTAATAAATCTCTTAATAACTTTGAGAAATGTAAACATAAGAAGGTGTGATCTCAAACACTCAGTAAGGGAAACATATAACTAAGTAAATCATGGAATAAACATGGCATAAATATTATGATAGGAATAAGTAAAAAATATTAATCTATAATCAACTTAAAATTGGGAGCATTATATATCCATGATAATAAATGAAAACATGGATATCAATAATGTTTATCTCTTACTAATGGAATTCAAAATTTCTAACATCAAAAACATGTTTTCAAGGCCTTTGGAAAGACATTATCCTATTATGGGGATAGGTATACACTAGAACCCAACATGTTTTTTCTTAGGAACCCTATAAATTCATTGAGGGGATATATAATTTTGGGCCCCACCCATCACCAGATTAAGTCCAATGCATTCACCATAAGAGTAAATAATACCATTCATACCATTCCCTAAGGAATATTTGGATGAATAAAAAATATGGTCATTTGTATAATGAATAATAATGAATATCAATAAATGATCAACCTATGTTAGCAGCCAATAATAATCAATAATTTCAATACTTTTCCCCATGTTAATAAAGGGATAACATGATCATATCCATCCTAAGAAAGAAGGTGGATGGTTAAACAATACATAGTAAACTTGATAATAATCATCCATATTGGAATAAAAACATACATAATTCCAATAATTTTCCCCATACCAATAAAAGGGATAACATTATCATAACCCATCTAGGTAAAAATCTGAATAGTTAAACAATACATAGTTAAATTGACAATAATCATCCATATTAGAATAACAATATAAGGAATCTAAATAATTTTCCCCATGTCAATATAATAAAATTATTTCAAGGATAAAAACATAAAATATGAGTTATGTAAAATTTTATTTTCACACTATATAGATAAATGAGTATATGGCTAAGTCAATATTGGAATAACATGATCATAATCTATCTAGAGAAATAAATTGGATGGTTTCAAAAGAACATGTCACAACAAGTGAGAAAAAATTTTCAAAGGTTATATTTGGTAGAAATGTATATCCTATAAAGAAATTAAATAACTACACAAAATAAAATAAAAGTTCATAATGTAACCAAATTATATGAAATAAGTTCAAGATAATGATCATAACTCAATGAATGAAAGTTGAGTAAAAAAATATTTACTACTGGGGAAACAACTAAATCGATGGCCACTTGAATAAGGGATCATGATTTAGATATTAAATAACATGAAATATAAATAGTATGATAAATATATATCCAATTTTAGTGAATGAACCATAAAAATAAAACATGGTTTAAAAAATTTATTATGTCTCAAAGAATCAGAATTGAGATAAAAAAACCCTTATGACTTTAGAAAACTTTTGAATCAAAACCCCTTGAAAGAGAGGGATTTAAATTGAACTTAAAATACCATGATTAAAATATAATTCATGATATGAAATCTAAAATACGTATTATATGCACCAAATAAATTAAATTAGGTGTATAATACCAAACATGTCTCAAAGAGAGGAATTTGAGACAAAACCCCTTACCTTACTTCTGATTTGTTCTAAACTTTCACCAAATGTCATGAATAACTAAATTAAGTTAATTAAATACATAGAAAAGAAATATATTCATAAATATAAAAATTTATACCCCTATTTTATAATCATTATATATATATTATCTATTTTTTACCTATTTTCAATATCGGGTGTAAGTAATCTTTATCGCTTTGAACTAGTTTCATAAAAGAGGTGTTCCTATCTATTAATTTTAAAAATTAAATAATAAATAGATAATATAATATAATATAATATATGTTAAAAGGTATTTTATTAATATATAATTTCATTTCATTGTAGTTTTGATCAAGAACCATGAAGATGAAATTGATGATGATCACATTTCGGTGATTTTTAATAAACGAAAGGTGTTTTCTTAATTAATGAGTTAAATGTTGATATAACCTTACTAAAACTAAAAAACCCAATATTATATAAATATTTATATAATATTATAATATTAAATAAGTTATGTTATCCATCCATGACATAAATGTATAGTATTTTTCAAGTAGGTGGTTAAATCAGCCCAAACATGAACCTGTCATGATTAATGGATGATTATGAGATGGTTTAGTTGTAATATCATTATACTAGAAGAATAATGATATTATTTAGTGTCTAATATTGCAATATATCATAATTTTAAATAATTATAAATTGAATATTATTTATATAAAGTCATTACATAGAAAAAAGAGACTATTTTACTCTTAGTTTGCACAATTTAAATGATTGAATTAACGATAATAATATGGTGGTCATATCATTAATAGGTTCTCCAATTTGTTATAAAAGAACCATAATGATGTCATAAAATAATATTTCTTCATTAAACCATTCTAATAACCATATATTATGGGTGGTGTTCAAAAAATAATCATATTTCTCGTAGTGGCGGTAGTCCACACGTACGCATGAACGATGATTTCATTTTTATTAATAGATGGGATAGATGAATAGACAATGATAATAACCTTAATATATAAATATTGAAATATATAAATTATAATAATATCATTATATTATTATGTATATAATAAATTTTAAATAATATAATTAAGGATAAAATCAAAGTAGTTGATAATACTCAAGTGGGGTACTTGAATTTTCCTTGGAATTATCCTTAGAAATGAAGGCCTTATGATAACTAATGGTGACTAGAAAAATTTTAAAATGGGAGAGATTTATAGGAGGATAAAAGTTTCAGAGTTTCAAGGATGAATTATAAGGTAATATTATTCTTTAAGTGGTGTAATGGTTACCCTTGTATAAGTGAACAAAATGGCGGTTTTGGGAGTAACACTTACATGCTCAGTAATATAAGGTTATTATTCAAGGTTTTGTGTCTAAAAATGGAAACAATAGGTGGGGGTAATGGTTTTTTGTTTTAAAATAACCTCAAACACTCCTTTTTCAGAAAAAATTGAGTGTTTTTAGGCTTTTTTTAACTTTTAACTTTTACCCTAATTTAGTTTTACCTTGGTAATAAATTTCTAACCTTGGTAATTAATTTTAACAAAAAATATTAATATTGACCCTTTTCCCTAATTTGAAACTTATGATTTCAAATTTGAAAATAATTTATCAAATAAAATTTATAAAGGTCTGAAAAATTAATTTTAAAATAAACATAGTTAATCGCATAAAAATGTTTTTAGAGAAATAAAGTTTTTAAGTTTTAAATTTAAATAGAAATTAAAATTATCTTGGATACTAATTTTAATGAAATAAATTGATTAATTATAAAACAAATAGAGGTTATGGGGATTTAAATTCAATCCAAAACCAAATATACCTTGAAAATACTTGATTCAAAGAAAAGGATGAAAACTGTTTTTATTCAAGTAAGATTTTAATTAGTTCTAAAAATTATGGACATGGAATTTATAAGCTCAAAGAATATTTTTCAATGGATAATTTTATTTCATATATTCATATTTAATCACCCTTTTTTAAATATTATATATCATTCTTATATAATGAAAAATTCATAAAAATTACAAGTTTCATGAAAACATTATTTTTTGACTAAAAACCAGCCTTTTCAAAAAAAAGCTCAAAAAATTACACTAAGACAATTTTGATATGAAGAATTAAAAAATAAAGTTATTTTTTAGTAATTTCAAATTCCAAAATTTATAAAATCATTTTTTGAATAAAATCATAAAATTTGATGAAAACCCGTTTTTATTAGAAAATGACATTTCAAATATTAACTATTATTATTATAATTTCATATCATTTACCAAATAAATTGAAATTAAACAATTATTAATATCAAACAGTATTTATCATTAATACAATGTTTTATAAAATAGAAATGAGTATCACATAAAACACGGTTTTTTTAAAAAATGCTTTTCTAAACAATAAATTATTATATTAGTCATTTAAGGTAAACTAATTGAATTTAATTCATATTAAAATTATAATTTTATATATATACATATAATTTATAAATTAGATACTCTTATTTATTCCCGCTAATTTAAGGGATAGATTTTTAATAGTCTAAACATATCATGGTTTTTTTAGTATGGTTTTGTGTGTGGATCAAGCTATCAAACACATTAAGTTATTAAAAAGTATTCATATATTAGAGTTTCAAGGTGTTACATTCTCCCACCCTTAAATAAATTACATCCTCGCAATTTTACTTATAATATCATAGTAATTTCTATAAGGAAATCATGATTAACTATACACTTCTAGATAATTGTGGGTTTATTTAGGATTTTTAATTAGATCTATCTATATGAAAAATAATTATAAGAACTTAATAATGATAGGTAACACTTTCCTAATTTTTAATAGAATTATAATAAGGGGTGTAGATCTATATCTATAAGTTATAAATTCTCAGAAACCCTTATATGATAATCATACCACTATTGGTTTTTATTTATAACTTAATATCCAAGAGTTGGTGAAAACTTACATGACATAGGTTACTAGAAAATATAGAGTGAAAACTCACTATCTGATTCATTAGTAGTAGTTGCGTTTTTTTCCTTGTTCATGTGTTTTTGGTGTCCATATCCCTTTTTATCCCTTGGATTGGGACATTAATTATCATAATGCCTAACTCTCTTACAATTGAAGAAATATATTTTTGTAGCTTATCTCTTTCCCTTACACTTGTGAGTCTGATAACCTCCATCTCCCCACTTATAGAATTTAACTTTCCCTTTAAGGAAATTTCCCCCATGATTCTTCCCAAATTTTTAACATATAAGAAAATGGATCTTCTTTCCTTCATCATATTCATCAACTGATCCTTCATCAGACACCATATTTCTCTTCCTTGGTGTTTTTGGGACTTCAAATATGTTCACATTGTTAAGCATATGTCATGATAGATTGTTTAGCATAATCAAAAGGTTTATCACTTCATATCACATTCTAATGGGTTTTTCATCATGGTAATCTATGAATTTACCTCAAACCCATGGTTCCTACTAGTTTTATCCATTATTAAAGATAAATAGTTAACATGGGTTATATTTATTATAAGTAAATTATCATAAATAACCATAGGAAAATTTAACCTCAAGATGGATCACTTTATAACATTGTCATGTTTGACTATAGTTATTAAAACTCAACTTATATCAGACTCATTTCAACATATATCACTATCAGTTTAAAATATATCATTATTGGTTAAACCTAGGTTACATTGAGATGTTTCCTCTTATACTTATTAACCTAATACATAAAATAGTGATCCAAAATTAGAATAAACTTTCTTTAAATATTCTAAACTCAATAATAATTGAAATATATGTTCTCAAAATCTAACTTATCCTTTATAAAACAACATTATTCATTCCTACAATCATATACCTAAGTATGTATATACCCTAATAATATACTCTCCATATCCCCCAGGGCCTAGCTCAGTGGTAGTGGCCCTTTGGGGTATCGGGGAGGTCTCAATTTTGAGTCTCCCCAACTTCATGCATGTGTGTGTTTCATGTTTTATTTATAGCTTTGTATTTCCTCCCTCCCTAACCATTTGTAATATACTCTCAATAACATAACTTTTCTAAAACCTATTTGAATCTCTAAGACATTAAACCATAATGAGAATATATATTACTCCAAAAATTAACTATATCTTTAAAACTTAACTAGTATTAACCACTAGTTCCTAAGTTCACATACTAGTCATTATATATCATAATCCCAAAAATGAGATGATCATATCCAAAAATATCATGAATCAATTATCAATCCCAAGGTTACAAATTACTATTTAACTTACTTCTTTAAATTCAAATCATGTGTTATTATCTCAGCATCGTGTGTATATTAAACATGATATTTATACATATTTCAATCATTTTTTATCCAATAGTTATCCCCAAAAATATAAAATGGTCATGAAATCACTTTTCAAGTTTATTAATACCATTTAATATATGTTTCCATACATTTAAAGTAAAACTAATGAAGAAAAATACTTAAATGTTTCACATAATCCTCATAACTTTTAGAATATACCAAAATATCATTGATAAATATCACTCACTAATGAGAATAGATAAGAGTTTCAATATTATTAAAATATCAACATTACTGCCTTAGGTGAGACTATGAAAGTCACCCTTTCCATAATTATATTAAAATAATAAGGTTCTCATCCATTTAAGTATGATCACTTAGTTGGCTATAAGACATAGTAGTTTCTAGGAACATAACTTTCTCAGATTCATTTTCATGATCCTATTTCAACCAAATACTAAAATAGAAATGGTTATGATAATATCCAAAATATGAATATAAAATCATCAATATGAATATGTCTTACCTTATGACACATTTTTGTTTGACATATGGTACTTTCAGATCAACCCATAACTCTCCTTGTTTGATCCTTGGTTATCCATGGTCATTTTCTTATTAGGTTGTCTAACCCAAACATATTCAATCTCTCATAATAATTCATAAATAGAGTGTTATTGACCAAATAATATCTCATAGGAGTGTCTATCCAGGTGTATATTAAGTCATATTTATCATTCACTAGGTCATAGTTGAGTTAATACCCAACCCACTATCTCTGAGGTTATTACCCTTAGGTACATCTGTTTTAGAACCACATCCACTTTATAATATCCAGATAGGGATTTAATTTTTATGAAAACCACATACTCAAAACTTTACCAAAACATCATGATTTCATCCTATACTTATATTTATTCTTATGACTTTCCCTAATGTTCTATTATCCTAATCCCAAAAAATAAAATTAGTTATTACCTTAATGTTAAATCTTATATTATCTCAAAGAGTCATCTATACCATTGAAATTATGATAAACCTTAACTTTTAAACCCTTAAATTATCCTCAACAAATATCATAATCGCTAAAATTTTCTAGAATTTTTATTTGATACCAACTGTGATGCCTCAGACCTTCACTCTCAGATCTGGTTCCATAAACACATACTTTGCATAATCACTTTGATATGAGCTATAAAATCCTGGATATAACCATCCTTAATTAAAAAATCAAAAATGATTATTGAAACTCTTACATTCTAAGGATCTTTTCAGGTTTAGAGATTTATAGAATTATAAATAAAAAAATAAACTAATAAAACTCATGTTCTTTATATCAAACATATATTTTTTCCACTATATATGAAACTACTTAATTCATGATAAGTTTTTAACATCTCCCATAAATTCTTCCACAAAATATAACTTGTTACGCATATCATTTGTAACACTTTTCTTAATAACTTGGGGAAATACAAACATAATAAGGTGTGAGATCAAATAATCATTAAGGGAAATATATAAATAAGGAAATCATGGAATAAACATGGAATAAATATTATGTAAGGAATAATAAAACAACATAAATTCATAATCTACTTGAAACTGGAAGAATTCTATATCCATGAAAATAAATGAAAATATGGATATCAATAATACCGATCTCATAATGATGAAATGCATAATGTTAGGCATAAAAAACATGATTTCAAGGCCTTTTACAAGATATTATCCTTTTATTGGGAGAGTTATACATCAAAACCCAACATTTTTTTCTCATAAGGTCTATCGATGCATCAAGGGGATATATAATTTTGGGGCCCACCCATCACTGGATTAAGTCCAATTCATTCACCATAAAAGTCAATAAGTCCTTTCATACCATTCCCTAAGGAACTGTTAGCTATAAAAAAATCAAAATTATCCATATAATTAAGAATAAACAATATCAATACATGATCAACCTACATTAGTATCCAATAATCATCAATAATTTCAAAACTTTTTCCCATGTAAATAAAGGGATAATAAGATCATAATTCATCCTTATAAATAATGTTGATAGTCAAATAATACATAATCAAATTTATGATAATCATATGTATTGGAATAACAATATATGGAGTGCCAATAATTTTCCCCATTATAATAAAAATGATAACATGATAATAACCCTTCTCGAGTAAGAAGGGGTGTGTTTAAACAATATATAGTCAACTTGATAATAATCAACTATATTATAATAAAAACATACATAGCACCAATAATTTCCCCATGTTAATATAATAACATTATTTTTTATTAAATATAAACCAATTTGATTTATGTAAAATTTTATGTTCAAATATATATAGAAATGAGTATATGGATAAGTAAACACTGGAATAACATGATCATAAGTAATCTATAGAAAAAAAATGTATGGTTTCAAAAGAACATATCCTAATAAGTGAGAAACATCTATCAAAGGGTTTATGTGGTAAGAATTTATATCCTAGAAAACAATGATAGAATACAAAATAATATAATCAAAGGGTAGAATGTACCCAACTTATATAAAATAAGTTCAAGAGAATGATCATAACTTGATGAATGAAATTTGAGTTACCAAAAATTATTACTACTTGGGAAATAACTAAATAAATAGTGACTTGAATAAGGGAACATTATTTGTCTAGTAAATCCCATGAAATTAAAATAGTATTATAAAAGATATCCAATGTCATTTAATACACCATACAAATAAAATATGGTGCAAAAATTGTATTATGTCTCAAAGAATTATAATTAAGACCAAGAAAACCCTTATGGCTTTAGAAACTTTCAAATAAAAACCACTTGAAATAGAGGGATTAAATTTGAACTTAAAATTCCAGGATTAAAAGATAATTCATGATATAATATCTTAAATAGGAAATATATACACTACATAAATGAAATTAGGTGAATAATACCAAACATGTCTTAAAGATAAAGATTTGAGACGAAAACTCTTACCTCAATCTTGATCCATTATTCACTTTCACCAAATGTCCTAAATAATTAAATTAGGTTCATTAAATACATACCTAAGAACCTTATTCATAATTATAACCATTTATACCCCAAATTTATAATCATTATATATATATATATATATATTATCTAGTTTTTACCTATTTTCAACAATGGTTGTAAGTAATTTTTATCACTTTGAATTAGTTTTGTAAAAGAGGTGTTGGTGTCTATTATTTTTCCAAATTACATAACTATTTGATCATCTAAGATAATAGAATATATGTTCCAACAGAGTTAACAAATATATAATTTCATTCCATGGTAGTTTTGGTTATAAACCATGAAGACTGTTTGAAATTTATATTTTTATTTGATTTTCTGAAAATCTGTTTAAAGGAAGTGATAACCACATATTCAGGAGGGATCCAAAACCAAAAACAAGAGGAAATTTGAAATTCAAAAATCATCTCCACTATCGAGGTGGCCTGAACCACTAGGCACTACGTCAACCTTCATCCATCCACCATCATCATTAGGAAAAGAACTTCGTCGTTGTCTTCTTCCCTCCCTATCAGAGCCACACCATCAGAGATCATCCCAAAAAAGTAACCATCATAGAAAATCCCAAACCATGAAGATGGAATTGATGATAATCAGGTTTCGATGATTCTTAACAAACAAAAGTTGTTTTATTAATTAATGAGTTGAATTTTGATATAATCTTACCAGAAAAAAACACAAAATTATTTACATATTTATATCATATTATATGATTGAATAATTTCTCATAGTCATCTATGATATAAATGTATAGTATTGTTCAATTAGGTTTTTAAACTGACCCAAACATAAACCCATCCTGATTAATGGATGATTATGGGATGGTTTATTTGTGATATAATTATAAAAAAATAATGATATTTTTTATTTTTTATTATTAATATATATTAGTATTATAAATAATTAAAAATAGAATATAATTTATATAAAGTTATTACTTATAAAAAAGAGACCATTTTACTCTTAGTTCTCTTATTTTAAAATATTGAATTAACAATAATCATTTCTTGATCATGTCATTAATAGTTTCTCAAATAAGTCAAACCAGAACCTTAATGATGTCATAAAAATAATATTTCGTCATTAAACCATTCTAATAACCATAAATTAAGGTTTTTTATGAAAAATGAATTTTTTTTCTCATGGTTGTGGTAGTCCACACATACACATGAACGATGATTTTTTTTTTCTTAATGGATGGGATTGATGAATAAAAAATTATAATACCATTAATATTGTAACATTAAATTATATAAATTATACTAATATAATTATATTATTTTGGACAAAATAAATTTGAAATTTGATAATTAAGGAGAAAATCTAAGTAGTTGTTAATACTTGTGTCGATTTCTTGAATTCTCCTTGGAATTCTCCTTGTAAATAAAGGTCTTATACTAAATAATGGTAACTAAAAGATATTTTAAGTGGGATAGTATTATAGGATGAGTAAATTTGAAGTGTTTTGAGGATAAATTCTAAGGTAAGGTGGGTATTTAATTGGCGTAAGGGTTACCCTTTTATAAGTGAAGGGAAGGGTAGTTTTGGGAGTAACCCTAACATTTTCAATAATGTAAGAATACTATTCCAGGTTAAATGGCCAGAAAATAGACAAAATAGGTGGGATAGTGAGTGTAGTTCAAAAATTACCTCAAAAAATATTTTTTATAAAAATTTTAGTTTTATAGGTCTTTTTGTTTTAACTTTTAACTTTTACCCTAATTTACTTTTACCTTGGTGATTAATTTCCAATCTAAGTAATTAATATTAATGACATAGATTAACATTGAACCTTTTACCTAATTTGATACATATGAATTAAAATTTGAAAAAAAATCTATTAAATAAAATTTTTAAAGTTGTGAAAAGTTTATTTTGAAAGAAACACACTTAATCACATAAAACGGTTTTTAGAAAAATAACGTTTTTAAGATTTAAATTTATATATATGATAAAATTATCTTAGAAACTGATTTTAATGAAATAAATTCGTTTAATATAAAATAATAAAGTATATTAGTCTTTAAAGTCAGTAAAAAACTGAATCTCCTTTGAAAATACTTGATAAAAAGAAAAGACCAAAAATAGTTTTTTATAAAAGTAACATTTTAACTAGTTATAATAAGGATTTACATAGGATTTATAAGCCCAAAAAATATTTTTAAATGAATAATGGTATTTAATAGTTTCTTATTTGATCACATAAAATCTTTTTTAATCTTATATATCATTCTTATATAATGATGAAGTCATAAAAATTACAAGTTTCATGATCGTTTAGTTAATGATTTAATAAATGTTGGATTGAAAATTTTGTATGAAAAAACTCCTCTTTTTACTCAAGTATCAATTTAGTCACCTTTGTTAGAAAATAAATAATAAGGATCATAACGAAGATTATGGTTTGTAATAAAGATTATAATTTGTGTGATAGGCTATTTTTCTTGAGTTTAATGTGGATAAAAAATGTGATATAATATTTAAAATAAGTTTATGTGTTCCAAGTGGTTCCCAATTGAAGAAGTAATTGTTAAGTGAAGCTCAAAGATCTCCATTTTATGTTCATCCTAATAGTAAAAATATGTATATTGTAACATCCCAAGTAAGTAATGAATAATATATTATCTTATCTATGTCTATTTAGGAATTAGATAGTGTTTTAAGAGGTTTAAAATGAGAATAAATCCAATCTTAAGCATGGAATACTCTAATATTTTTAAAAGATTGTTTTACTGCCTTTTGATGGCGAACCATTTTTAAATATATATTTTGACACTTTTATAAGCTCTATTTGTCAAAATAAACTTATTCTTTAGTATTTGGACATTGAAATTTACATTGGATAATTTTTTGGTATTTTTCTGACAATGTTCATTTTTTTAATGAATAGTGAAATATACTGCATTTTACTTCAAAACTACTTTTTCATCTAATTTATTTATATGGATAGATTATCTTTTTAATTAGTTTTAAAGTTTAAATAGAATATATTTTTAACATTTAATCCAATGGTGGTCATTGGTATTAATTTCACTTTGAAATTGGACATAAACAATTGTCAAACTTTTGATAGAAATTGTTTCAAAAAAACCCGCTATTTGTTTTGACAACGGGAATTATTTTTAAATTAATTATTGCAATTTCTATGTTTGTAATTTGGTAAAATGGATTCCATATTTGGAATCAGAAGTTCCAAATTATGTAATTAAGACTCATTTGTTTTTAGACATTATGAATAGTAACGACGGTAATTATCTTTAATTATCATGATTAATTAGTAATCGGGTAGTTAAGGATAATAAAATAATATCATAATAATAACAAATGACCCCAAAATGTGTCCTAATGCTACTGGTTATTTCATGGACGAACATTGGATGCCTTGTTCCAAACTTAGGGACCCCATGGAATCACTTTTGGGTGATAGTGACACTGTCATTTTATTTTTTTAAAGAAAGGAGAATATCACAAAAGTATGTAACACCTAAGTAAAACGATTTTAATTTTGTATACATAAATTATTTCTTGGAATATAAATATTCATTGGAAACCTAAAAATATTTCCTATATCATAGTATTTTTTTAATAATTTTTAGACATTAAATAAATTAAATTTTTTATGACACTATGATGATGCAGCGATTACCTCATTAATGAAGGATTTAAATAAAATGAAAATATAATGTAAAATATAAGACTTACACTTTTCAAAAACCTATTGGATGAGTATATTTCTAACCCTCATAATCATATCCTAGAAATATATAAATTTGGGACCTTTAAAATCTGAAACCCATTTTAATATAAAGTAACATTTCTTGACTTTCCAAGAGTGCCCTTCCTCCCTCTTATAAAAGGATCACACCTCTACCTCCTTAACCACACCTCTCAAGCCATTGTCTTGGACAATATCTGATCATTTTATCTCTCCAAATCCCTATCTTTATCCTAGAAGCCTTACCTTAGGCAGAAATCTCTTCAATAAACCCTTTTGGTTCAAACCAAGAGGAGTTACCCGATTTAAAGGTAATGTCTTCACTTGTGTTCTTTTGTTTTATTTTGCTTCTCCAACCCCATAAAATATTTTTATTCATTTATTTTGTAACAAAACCAGTATCTTAAATATACTATGATGTTTTTATGTGAATTATTCTAGCTACACTTACACACACCTTCGTCTAATGGTTAAAGAACATACTGTTTATGTGGATGGAGAATTTATGCCTCACGAAACGATGATTGTTCAATATTCTTTTAACACCTTTCATGGTGGCCATTAAGATGTCACTATATTTATATATGATATATTTTATTTTTATTTTTTCCTTATGCTTCTATATTTTTTATTTATGGCATACCTTTATGGTTTTCATTATAGGTAAACGTGATATCTTCATTTTAGGAAGTGCGGACTACCGCCCCCTCAAAGTGATTTGATTCGTTAATGCCATATGTGGGACGTATAAAGGATGCAGTTATGATGTTATATAAGATAATATACTTTAATTATAATATACCTATATATCATTATTATTTCATTCCATTAAGTACGAAATAGAAATGAAAGTAGCGTTCATGCGTACGTACGGCTTACCGTCTCCATGAATGGTGCATTTCATTTCTTACCTCTAAATGTTATGTAATATTATAAATGCATGTATATACTGGATATATATGATATATATGATATCTAAATCATAAATATAGTTCTGGATATAATGAATATTTTACCACATGAACAACATGTAATTATAAGAAGTCCATTTTTGACTCAAGTACCAATGATCGACAAAATGACCGTTATTAACTTAAATAATTACATAGTGTTCATAACATGGTAATAAGTGATATAAAAGGAATAATGAACTTGAAAAAGGTTCTTAACCAATTAGAAATTAACTCAAGTTTATTATTCATGATATTAAAGAGCGATCGAGTCAAGTCGGACCTGAGGTAAGGGACTTCGTCTCAACCTCCTTTCATTGAGGCATATTTTGTTTTATAGACAAATTTCTTTTATATGGTGTATAAAACCCTTTGACTTATACTTTTATTCAAAAGGAATCTTTTTATACGAAGCATTTTACTAAGCGACAAAAGGTAATGTTTTTGTCGTACGTATGCGGCGACAACGACTTCTTCACCGTCGTGACCATTATTTGAGTTTCGTCTTCCTATACAAGTCATAAATTATTTTTAAATGAAAAATAAATACCATGTTTTACTTTTCTTTTATTTTGGTATTGAAAATGGTTTTAATAATGTTTTTATTATATCAATGTGTTGTATTCATATCTTGTGATTGAAATGTGGAGATGTTATGTTTCCTTTATGCATATTTTATGTGATACGATTATGTTATGGTTCTTGGGAATTATTTATGAAGGTGGGTGGTTCTATGATAAACTAAGGACGGGTGATCCCGACATAGCTCTCCAATGAATTGGGTAACGTGAAGGGGTTAAACGCTAGGGTTTCTCCGAATATATTTAGGGAATATACTATGATGGGTATTCCAAACATAACCATGAGGGTTACTCCCTATGTAAGAATGTTATGAATGACTCAAGTTACCTTTATGTATTATGATTTCTATGATTTATTCATGATTTGATGAGGTATGTTAAAGTGATTATGTTTTATGAGTAAAGTATGATTTCATTAATTCTTATGTATACATGGACTAATGTTTTAATTTTGTACTTTTATATCCCTTACTGAGCTTTTTATGCTCATCCCAAGTTTTTGAAATGTTTTTCACAGGTCAAGGGAAAATTACATGATGTGTTGATAGTGTCGAGGAAGTGTCATGAAATAATCAACGTTTTATTTTAAATATGTCTCCTTTGATGGGAAAAATGAATGTTGTCTTTTATGTAACTGCCTTGTTTAAATGTGGAATGTAATGCATGATTTATGTTCTAATTCTCTAAAACTCTAAACCTGAAAAGATCCTCAATGTGTATTCTTGAAATAACTCAAGATTAAGTAAGGTTTAAGGCTAGGACCTTATAGTTGGTATCAAAGGTCGGTTTAGATAACTTTAGGAGTTATAATTCTATTAAATAACTATCCAAAAATATTTTTTTATGGTCAAATTGAAATGATATAGCATTTGAAGATTACCATGTTGCTTCATCTAAGACATGTTTGTTCAGAATGGTTTTCCGTAGAGGAAATAGGGAAGCAGTTCTAGGAAGGCATACAGAAGGAAATGACCTTCCGAATCAGCATCCTGAGATGGTCGGAATTGGAACTGAATAGTTTGTTGCAGTAATGGCATAGTTGACTCAAGCGATAAATTTTGGTGGTATCCATGCATGAGATTAGTCAGATAAATCGCAGAGGAACATGTCAGTGGTGGAACATTTCATGAGGCAACATCCCCCATAATTCAGAGGATTATCTAGCCCTGTGCTAGCTGAAGGGTGGATTAAAGCACTGGAGAAGATTTTCAATGTCATGGGGTGTTCAGAAAATCAAAAGGTTAGTCTTACAATTTACTATTTGGAGGGTGAAGCAGATCAGTGGTGGTCGATGGTTAAAAATATCAGGGACGCTGATGAGATTGATGCTCTCTACTGGGATGAATTCAAAGGTATGTTTATTGAGAAATATTTTCCTAAGGTTGTTCGACTTAGGATGGAAAAACAATTCTTGCAATTGAGGCAACAGGATGACTCAGTGGCTACTTATGAAGAAAGTTTCACTCGATTGTCAAGGTATGCTCCAAATTTTATCTGAGACCTTGATAGTCAAATCAATCATTTTTACTCAGGATTAAAGCCAAAATATCGAAGGGATTTAGCTTCTCGTGAGTTTAAGAGTTATGAAAAGCTTGTTTGATGTGCTGAGAAGGTGGAAATGGAGTTTTATGATGATCAAGTGTTCTATAACAACCAACGGAATAAGAGACTGAGGTGGCAGGAGAAAGGGAAGAATTCTTCAAAAAGGTCTGAAGGTAAGAAAACTAAGTTTCCAGTTTGTGATAAAATTTTTAAAAGGCATGCTGGGGAATGTCTTCTAAATTTTGGAAATTGTTGATGATGTGGTAAGATGGGACATAAGGCTCGAGACTGCACTAAAAAAGATCAGGGTGATGGTAAGACCAAATTTGATTTACAGTTAGTGAAATGTTTCAAGTGAAATGAGATGGGTCATTATGCAAACGAGTGTCTGAAAAAGAGCTCGAGTGATGGGAAGAAGTAAGACTACAAGCAAAAAAGTAGTGGTGAAATCCTTTACAACTACTTCAGCAGATGTTGGGCCAGCAAATGAAGTGGTATCGGGTACTTTGTTTGTTTTCTCAGATTATTCCAATGTGTTGTTTGATTCGTGGTTTACACATTCTTTCATCTCTGAAAACATTTCTAGTAAATTGGGAATTCCATCTCAAGAAATGACTCCTAAATTTGTGGTAAAAACACCTGGGGGAAATGTTGAGGCAAAAAGAATTTATAAGAATCTTACTATCCTTATCCGTGGAAAGAACCTACTTGCAAACCTTATTGTTTTACCTCTAGTAGATTTTGATGTTATCCTGGGTATGGATTGGCTCTCTGTTTACCATGCTAAGATTGATTATAGAGCTAAAGAAGTTTCTTTTCATAAAGACTTTCAGTTTGTGTACAATAATGAACCCTTATTGTTGATAACATATCAAGAGGCTGAGAAACTTGTAAAAGATGGAAATGAATGTTACCTTGCACATATTGTTGAAAAAAAAGGAACCGTTCAGATTAATGATGTGCCAGTGTTAAATGAGTATCCTGATGTTTTTCCTAATGAGTTGCCTGGAATAATACCAGATCGGGAATTTGAATTTATTGTTGACCTAGTTCTAGATGCTAAGCCAATTTCAAAACACCCTTATCGAATGGTTCAAATTGAAATTTTAGAGTTGAAGGAAAAATTTCAAGATTTATTAGAGAAAGGTTTCATTCGACCTAGAACATCTCCATGGGGTGATCCTATCTTATTTGTTAAAAATAAATATGGTTCTATGATACTTTTCATTTATTATAGAGCCTTGAATAACATCACTGTTAAGAAAAAATATCTTTTGCCTCATATCGATGATTTGTTTGATCAGCTCCAGGGAGCTCAGTATTTTTCAAAGATTGACCTGAGATCGGGGTACCATCAGTTGAAGGTAAAGGAAGTAGATGTTCCGAAGACCGTGTTTCGTACAAGATATGGCCATTATGAATTTGTAGTTATGCCTTTTGGGCTAACCAATGCACCTACTGTATTCATGGACCTTATGAATAGAATATTCCATGAGTTCTTGGATAAGTTTTTGGTTGTTTTCATTGATGATATTTTGGTGTTTTCAAAAAGTAAATAGGAGCATGAAAGTCATTTAATGGTTATTTTGAAAACCTTAAAGAAAATAAATTGTATGGGAAATTCAGCAAGTGTGAGTTTTGGTTTCAAAAAATTTCTTTCCCTAGTCACATTGTTTCTAAAGATGGAATAACTGTTGATCCTGTGAAAAAAAGGTTTTTGAAGAATGGCCAAGACCCACAAATGTAACTGAGATTCATAGCTTCCTTGGTGTGGCATGCTATTACCGAAGGTTTGTTAGAAATTTTTCCCGATTATCTAGTCCAATGACTAAGCTAACTCGGAAGGGTGTTAAGTTTATCTGGACAAAAGAATGTGATGATTGTTTTCAGGAATTGAAAAGAAGATTGGTGAATACTCCAGTTTTGGCACTACCTTCCAGGAATGGTGAGTTTGTTATCTACAGTGATGCTTCATTAAAAGGACTTGGTTATGCCCTAATGCAAAATGATCAGGTAATTTATTATGCTTCATGTTAGTTGAAAACTCATGAGGTAAATTACCCTACACGTGATTTGGAATTAGCTGTTGTTGTTTTCGCTTTAAAATTTTGGAGGCATCATTTGTATGGTGTAAAGTGTGAAATATATATTGATCACAAAAGTTTAAAGTATATATTCACTCAGAAAGAATTGAACATGAGACAGAGGATATGGATAGAATTAATCAAGGATTATGATTGTACAATTCATTACCATCCGGGAAAAGCAAATAAAGTGGTCGATACTTTGAGTAGAAAAATTAATACTTCATTAACCATGTTACCTTTTAAATTTGATACTTTGGTTAAGGATTTGATGAACTTTGGAATAGAAGTTGTTGGTGGAGTATGTTCTTCTATTTTGTTTCAGGTATCAGTGAAATCTTCTCTATCAGACATAATTAAGCAAGCATAGAAGTAAGACAGTGAGTTGCATAAAAAGGTAGAGTTGGTTCAGAAGGGTAAGTTGCATGAATTCAACATTGATAATGATTTTTTTTTTGAGACTTGGGAAGAGATTGTGTGTGCCTTGTGATTCACATTTGAAGAGAGAGTTGTTATGTGAATCTCATAGTTCTCCATTTTCAGTTCATCCAGGCATTACTAAGATGTATAGAGATCTTCGGGAGTACTACTGGTGGGATGGAATGAAAAGAGATATTGCTGATTTTACTGTGAAGTGTTTGACTTGTCAATAGGTTAAAGCATAGCGGCATTTACTGAATGGGATGCTTCAACCTTTACCAGTAACAGAGTGGAAATGGGAGAATATATCCATGGACTTCATTGTGGGATTTCTGAAGACACCTCGAGGTAATAATGAAATCTGGGTTATTGTTGATCGCTTGACTAAATCTTCTCATTTCCTTGCTATATGAGATACTTTTTCCCTAGATCAACTTTCTCGTTTGTATCTTGAAAATATAGTTAGGTTACATGGATTTCACCTCTCCATTGTATCTGATCGTGATTCCAGGTTTACTTATAACTTTTGGAAAGGCCTTCAGAAGTCGTTGGGTACTGAATTAAATTTTAGTACAGCTTTTCATCCTCAATTAGATGGGCAGTCAGAATAAACAATTCAGACTTTGGAGGATATGCTACGTGCTTGTTCGATGGATTATCAGGAAATTTGGGACCAACATCTTTCTTTGGTTGAGTTTTCTTATAATAACAGTTTTTATTCTAGTATACAGATGGCACCATTTGAGGCATTATATGGGAAGCAGTGTCGAACTCCAGATTTTTGGGATGAAGTGGGTGAAAGGAAGTTGATGGGACCATAATTGGTAGAAGAGTTGGTAGAAAAAGTTCAACTGATACAGAAACACATGAGAATAGCTCAGAGCATGCAGAAACGTTATGCGGACAACAGGAGGAAGGATCTCTCTTTTGAGTTGGTGATCGTGTCTTCCTCAAAGTTTCACCATGGAAAAGTGTGATGCGATTTGGTAAGAAATGAAAGTTGAGCCCAAGGTTCATTGGACCATATGAAATTCTGGAGATATTTGGATTTGTTTCATACCGATTGGATTTACCTCTGAGTTTATCTCAAGTACACAATGTTTTTCATGTTTCAATGTTAAGGAAGTACATGCCAGATCCATCTCATGTTTTGGGTCCAGAGGTAGTTCAGTTGGAAGAGAACCTATCTTATGAGGAACAACCTATCCAGATTCTTGACCACAGGGAGCAAGTGTTACAAAATAATGTGATTCATCAAGTAAATGTTTTGTGGAAAAACCACATGATTGAAGAGGCAACATGGGAATCTAAAAATGCAATGAGGGACAAATACCCCCACTTATTTGATAAGTAAATAAATTGTGGGGACGTAATTTTCTAAAGGGGGGAAGGATGTAAAATCCCAAGTAATGAATAATATATTTTCTTATCTATGTCTATTTATGAATTAGATAGTGTTTTAAGAGGTTTAAAATGATAATAAATCCAATCTTCAGCATGAAATACTCTAATATTTTTAAAAGATTGTTTTACCACCTTTTGATGGCGAACCATTTTTAAATCTATCTTTTGACAATTTTATAATCTCTATTTTTCAAAATAAACTTATTCTATAGTATTGGAACATTGAAATTTACATTGGATAATTTTTTGGTATTTTTATGAAAATGTTCATTTTTTAATGAATAGTGAAAAATACTGCATTTTACTTCAAAACTGATTTTTCATCTAATTTAATTATATGGATATATTATCTTTTTAATTAGTTTTAAAGTGTAAATAGAATATATTTTTACCATTTAATCCAATGGTGGTCATTGGGATTAATTTCACTTTGAAATTGTACATAAACAATTATCAAACTTTTGATAGGAATTGTTTCAAAAAAAACCCGTTATTTGTTTTGACAACGGGAATTATTTTTAAATTAATTATTGCAATTTCTGTGTTTGTAATTTGGTAAAATTGATTCCATATTTGGAATCATAAGTTCCAAATTATTTCATTAATACTCTTTTGTTTTTGGACATTATGAATAGTAACAACGGTAATTATCTTTAATTATCATGATTAATTAGTAATCGGGTAGTTAAGGATAATAAAATAAAATCATAATAATAACAAATGACCCCAACATGTGTCCTAATTCTACTGGTTGTGTCATGGCCGAACATGGGATGCCTTGTGCCAAACTTAGGACCCCACGGAATCACTTTTGGGTGATAGTGACACTTTATCATTTTATTTTTTTAAAGAAAGGAGAATATCACAAAAGTATGTAACACCTAAGTAAAATGATTTTAATTTTGTCTACATAAATGAACTCTTGGACTATAAATAGTCATTGGAAACCTAAAAATATTTCCTACATCATATTATTTTTTTATAATTTTTAGACATTAAATACATTAAATATTTTATGACACCATGATGTTGCAGCGATTACCTCATTAATGAACGATTTAAATAAAATGAAAATATAATGTAAAATCTAAGACATACACTTGTCAAAAACCTATTGTATGAGTATATTTTGAACCCTCATAACCTTATCCTCGAAATATATCAATTTTGGACCTTTAAAATCTGAAACTCATTTTAATATAAAGTAACATTTCTTGACTTTCCAAGAGTGCCCATCCTCCCTCTTATAAAAGTCTCCCACCTATACCTCCTTACCCACACCTCTCAAGCCATTGGATCGGCCAAGATAGGATAATTTTATCTCTACATATTTCTATCTTAATACTAGAATCCTTACCATAGGTAGAAATCTCTTCAAGAAACCCTTTTGGTTCAAACCAAGAGGAGTTACCCGATTTAAAGGTAATGTCTTCACTTGTGTTATTTTGTTTTATTTTGTTTCTCCAACCCCCTAAACTCTTTTTATTCATTTATTTTGTAACAACACCAGTATATTAAATATACTAGGATGTTTTTATGTGAATTATTCGAGATACACTTGCACACACCTTCGTCTAATGGTTAAAGAACATATTGTTTCTGTGGATGGCGAATTTCTGCCTCACGAAACGATGATTGTTCAATATTATTTTAACACCTTTCATGGTGGCCATTAAGATGTCACTATATTTATATATGATATATATTATGTTTATGTTTTCCTTATTCTTCTGTATTTTTCATTTATGGCATACCTTTATGGTTTCCATTATGGGTAAACGCGATATCTTCATTTTAGGAAGTGCGGACTACCGCCCCCTCAAAGTGATTTGATTCGTTAATGCCATATGTGGGATGTATAAAGGATGTAGTTATGATGTTATATGTGATATTATACTGGAATTATAATATAACTCTATATCATTATGATTTCATCCCATTAAGTACGAAATAGAAATGAAAGTAGCGTTCATGCGTACATACGACTTACCGTATCCATGAATGGTGCATTTCATTTCTTACCTCTAAATGTTATGTAATATTATAAATGCATGTATATACTGGATATATATGATATATATGATATCTACATAATGAATATAGTTCTGGATATAATGGATATTTTACCACATGAACAACATGTAATTATAAGAAGTCCATTTTTGACTCAAGTACCAATGATCGACAAAACGACCGTTATTAACTTAAATAATTACATAGTGTTCATAACATGGTAATAAGTGATATAAAAGGAATAATTAACTTTAAAAAGGTTCTTAAGAAAGTAGAAATTAACTCAAGTTTATTATTCTGGAGATTAAAGAGTGATCGAGTCAAGTCGGACCCGAGGTAAGGGACTTCGTCTCAACCTCCTTTCATTGAGGCATATTTTGTTTTATACACAACTTTCTTTTATACGATGTATAAACCCCTTTGAATTTTACTTTTATTAAAAATTAATCTTTTTATATGATGTGTTTTACTAAATAACAAAAGGGAATGTTTTTGTCGTACGTATGCGGCGACAACAACTTCTCTGTCGTCGTGACCATTATTTGAGTTTCGGCCTCCTCTACAAGCCATAACTTATTTTTAAATGAAAAATAAATACCATGTTTTAATTTTCTTTTATTTTAGTATTGAAAATGGTTTTGATAATGTTTTTATTATATCAATGTGTTGTATTGATATCTTGTGATTGAAATGTGGAGATGTTATGTTTCCTTTATGCATGTTTTATGTGATACGATTATGTTATGGTTCTTGGGCATTTTTTATGAAGATGGGTGGTTACATGAAAAACTAAGGATGGTTGAGCCTGATATAGATCTCTAATTCATTGGGTAATGCGAAGGGGTTAAACGATAAGGTTTCTCAAAATATATTTATGGAATATATTGTGATGGGTATTCCAAATGTAACCATGAGGGTTACTCCCTACGTAAGAATGTTATGAATGCCTGAAGTTACCTTTATGTCTTATGATTTCTATGATTTATTCATGATTTTATGAGTTATGTTAAAGTTATTATGTTTTATTAGTAAAGTATTATTTCATTAATTCTTATGTATACATGGACTAATGTTTTCATTTCGTACTTTTAAATCCCTTACAGAGCTTTTTATGGTCATCCCAAGTTTTTGAAATGTTTTTCACAGGTCAAGGGAAAAGTACATGATGTGTTGATAGTGTCGAGGAAGTTTCACGAAAGAATCTATGTTTTATTTTAAATATGTCTCCTTTGATGGGAAAAAATGATTACTATCTTTTATGTAAACTATTTGTTTAAATGTGGAATGTAATGCTTGATTTATGATCTAATTCTCTAAAACTCTAAACCTGAAAAGATCCTAAATGTGTTTTCTTGAAATAACTCAAGATTAAGTAAGGTTTAAGGCTGGGGTGTTATATATATATATATCATAAATAACATTTTTAGTAGTCATGTTTGAAGAAGGATATAGTTGATTTACTATGAAATTCTTGACTTTAAATAAGTTAAAGTTGATCAAAAACTACTAAAGAGAATTATTTATACTTGGTCAGATCTATAATGTAAATGGAAGGAGATATACATAGATTGTGTGGGTGGATTACCAAATAAATATATAGGTAATAATATGATTTGGATTATCATTGATCGATTGACTAAATCTAGGAATTTTCTTTCTATTAAAGATATTATGTATTTGGATCAAATTTATAGAATTTATCTTCAATAGATAATTAAATTATGTGTGGCACCTCTCTCTATTATATTTGATCATGATACCAAGTTTGTATAAAGTTTTTGTAAAGGAATTCATAAGTTTATGGGTACTGAATTAAATTTCATTATAGCTTTTCATCCTCAATATGAGGGAAAATAGGAGTGTAAAATTCATATTTTAGGGGATATGATTCAAGATTAATCATTAGATTATCAGAGAAGTTGGGATCAACATCTGTATTTAGTTTAATTTTATTATGATAATAGTTTTCATTCAAGTATATAGATGTCACATTTTGAAGAATTATATAGAAAACAATTTTAAACTTTGGAATTTTGGGACAAAGTTGGTGAGAAGAAATTATTGATACTGGAATTGGTAGATGATATGGTCGAGAAATTAAATATAATTCATAACCACAAGAAGGTATCATAGAGAAGGAAAAATTATAATTTAGATAACTATAGGAAATACCTTTCATTTGAGGTAGGTGATCATTTCCTTCTTAAAATATCTCCTTGTAAAGGTGTAATGTGTTTTTCTTTAAAATGAAAGTTGACCCAATGACTCTTTAAACCCTGTGAAATTATAGACAAATTAGGATCAATTTCTTATTAGGTGGTCTTACCTATTAGTTTATCTTAGGTTTATGATGTTTTTTTTGTTTATTTCCTTAGAAAGTATGTACCTGATGCATCTCATGTTTTGAGAACTGAAGTGCTAGAATTAAAAGAGAATCTCTCTTATGAAGAAAAGTCAATTCCAATTTTATATCATTAAGAGAAGGTAATATGAAATAAGGTTATTCACTAGGTTAATGTTTTATGTAATAATCACATGATTGAAGGAGAAACATAGGAATTAGAAAATTTATTGAGGGAAAAATACCCTCACTTGTTTAATTAATGAATAAAATTAAAATGAAGTAATTTATTACTAGGTAAAATGTGAAAACCTAGGTAATCCTAGAGATAAATCAATCTTATTATTTATAATTATTCATTTTATGGATTCATATTTACCATAGTGTTATAAATTACTTTATATAATTTTTTAATTGAAAAATGAATAATTTTATTTAACTAAATTGCATTCCCATGTATTACATGGTTTAATTTAAAAGTTAAATTTCTTGATTTTATAATTTTTAATTTAATAAAAAATAATTAATTTTTTTAATCAACATTTCTATTATATATTAGGGTTATTTTTTTGTATTTTTCTAAAAATATTGATTCTTAAGTTAATAGTGAAAATACCATTTTTTGCAAAACAATATTTTATTTTATATAAATCAACTAATTTAAAAGTACCATTAAATTTTGGATTTGGTTTTAAAGTAAAATAATATAAATTTTGAAAATAATAATCTAAATAATTACTTAGTAATTAATATTATATTTTATTTTGGTATAAGTTCATTTTTATGCTTAAAAATTCAATTTTCTAAAAAACTATTTTTCATTGTGTTTTATACACTTATATTAAAAGTAATTTCTTACAATTTTAAAAAATAAATCTTAAAATTTTTTATTAAAAATTTTTAATTAGTATTTTAAAATTTAGTAATAAGTTCAATTTTATTTTTGGTCATTATAAATAGTAAACATGGTAAAAATATGTCACCATGGTAAAGGGTAAATCGGGTTAATTAAAGAAAAAACTAAGTGATAATGACACAAAATAGTATATTAACTCTTATTGGATGATTGGATTTAAACTATTGTCACCTTAAATCCTAATTTTAATAGTTATTGATCCACTTGACCATGATTAAGAAATTTATAATATTTAAATGTTTATAAAAAAATAAAAGTGTGTCACTCCCATCACTTATAAAAGGGGACCTCTTATCCTACATTCATTTCACCTTTTGATCACTCTAGTTCAGAAAATCCCTACCATAATATAACCACAAAATCCCTCCCCACATATTATATGTATTTTTCTTTTCAAAAGTCCAATCTAAAAATTCGTAAGGTGAAATCCAAAGGGAGATATCTGAGGAAAAGGTATAAGTCCTAACTGGACTATTTCAGGTTTATTTCTTCTTCTACCTTATTTAAATATATTCTAACCACTATAATATTATTACATTAGTATCTCATATAAACTAAAATTTAAATATGTTTATGTAAAAACTATTTTCTATCTCTTTTACAACCTATGGTAAATGAAATCATCGCTTGTGCGTAAATGTGGACTACCACCTCCACAAAGCGATGTGTTTCACTTTTCATAACCACCTCATATATATGGTTATAAATATGAAATTAATGAATATATAATATTTTTCTGAAATTATTATGATTCTATAAATATAATATATTACTTACCTTCTTACCCTTTCCACCCATTGGAAATTGATAACGTCGTTCATGTGTGTGTGTGGAATATCACCTCCATGAAGAGATGTGATTCATTTTTTATCTCCTAGTTAGAAGGTTGGTCATAAGGATAAAATTAATGAATAAATATGGAATTTATAACATATTTATGATTTTGTAAATTTAAAATATTATCTAATTTATTTCTTTTCCACCCGTTAGAAAAATGAAAACATTGTTCATACGTATGTATGGACTACCATTTCCATGAAATAATGTGGTTCATTTTTCATGATCACCTTACTTGGTTGGTATTAAAAGTTTATTTAACTTATAAATATGATTATTATAAAATATTTAAGATTATTTTTGTTAATGTAACCATAACCCATTGTTTCTGAAGCTTTCGTTGGGGCGCGCATTCGTCTGTGGGGACGCGCTGGCTATTGCCCCGCATTCCCACTTTCCAAAGGCAGGAGGCATCCATCACTTCTTTAGGGAAGTTTTCTCCTTGATCGAAATGGGATGATGGGATTTTGGTCCCTACTTTCTTGGATTCCTCCTCATAATTTTTCACCTAGTCCGGGTCTCCCTCATAGATTTAAGACGTTGTTCGTGAATTTCATTCCTAGTGCCATATCTTTTTGGACACTGGTTAATTACCCTGCTTGTGTCTAGAAATTCCATGGGGTCTTAACAGGGCAGCAACCTTCGGTTGGAGAAGATGACAACATCAGGAATGTCGGGGCATATCTAGATGTGTAGATATTGGGGAACCTGTATTATTACTCGTAAGAGGGTATCTCAGGGGTGAAAACATGATTCATCCCACATCAGTTGCGAGTTATCTTATGTCAAAGGCATGTCTCTAAGGTTTTCATCAGCTTAATATGTTTAACATGGGGTATTCCGTGAGTTTAACTTCTTGTGGATACAAAATGAGAGTAATCATAATGCACCATGGAGGTGGATCAGATTGGTACATCCCTAGGAGGGAGTACCTAGAAGGTTTACCATATGGATAGATCAAGACACCCAATATGAGTGGACCCGGGATAGTGTGTCCCATAAAGGGAAGATATCCCACCGTGAAGACTGATCTAGACATCACTGAGGGAGGATCATGGATTGGTCACCCTAAAAGGGGAAAACTATATGGATGGATCAGAACACTCAATGAGAGTGAACCCAGGGTGGTGTGTCCCATACAGGGAATATGTGACACCGTGAAAGCCGATCTAGATACCACTGAGGGTGGATCAGGGAGAGTGCACCCCAAAAATGGGGGTACCAAGGTTTAACATTGGATGGGATTGAACCTTAAGGGAGTCTTACTAAATAACCTTTGTAGAATATAGGGATCAAAACCCACGTAGTTTTAAGGGTGGTACATGGAATCAGGGTGTACACAAAGGACAATGACCTGGAGGCATATTGGGGCTTATGCATGGATAGCAGCCCATCACAAGAGGGATACTCTTGGTTGGATGGTTATGGATTGTGTGGGGATTATGTATGGTTAGATTCCCGAATGGGTGGCATGATCTCACCGAGATGTGGTGGCTCAGGCAGGAATCAGGATGGATGATGGATGGTTGAATGAAGTGGGTGGCGAATGAGATGAAACCGTGATGAAGGTGATAGTAATGTTGGTCTTTGAACCTCAAAGAGGCTTCCTACGTATCCTTGTGATAGGGAATCAAAGTCCACATAGTTTGGTATGGCGATGGGACACATGAGGAGGCGACTTGTGAGAATGGATGCTTGGATGGGACCTGGAGGAAGTAGAGCCTTTGTATAGCATCCCGCCTTTTTATCACATAAACTTTCATTACATTATACAAAACTGAGGATCTTTAAGGTTTAGTGTCTTAGAAACCAGGAACTCAAAACATGAGAAAAAAAACATTCTTCTTAAACACTTGAAAGGCTTCTTCATTTGTTCATCCTAAGTTCATTACAGCATCTCATAACCTGGGAGCATATATCAAAGGAAATGGTGAGAAAAAGGACCAGTAAGAGAAACAAGGGAAACATTTTACATGAGAACTTTAGATACATAAAAAGTCATGAAAAATAACTTTAAGGCGTGAAAAGAGATCATGAGGCATATCATAATAAAAATAATGTGTTTCATAACTTGAAGATGTGGCTACAACATTTAACATAAACAATCATGAACGTATCACCAAGGTCCATCCCCAAGGTTTCATTTGAAATTTACCAAGGTAAACCCCAAGGTATCATTAAAATTGTAATCTCTAGTGGTTACATCATTACCCAATGCAATGAGGCGCTATTAGGGCGAACCCTTAAATTTTTAATCTCTAGTGGTTACATCATTACCCAATGAATTGGAGCGCTATCAGGGTACACCCTTAAATTTTTCTTTATTAACATGTGAGACACATATATCATCATCAAACATTTCATAAATAACCCATATAGCATAAAATAAATGGGTTTCCCTTCATAATCGTAACGTTTTAAAAACTGCTTTAAAGACATGATCTTTATGTCACTTTAAACCCACGAAAAAGGAAAGCGGGTTTCATGTATGTAAATCCCAGAATTTAAAATAGAACATTTTGATATATATTTGAATACCCCTATAGAATAAATATCTTTGATTATTCACTTAATAACATAAAATAATTTGAGAAAAAGGGAGAGGCATTTTGAGACGAAAATTCTGCAGCATAACAGCGATGTTACAGGGTTTTAGAAAACATTGAAAAGAGAGGGGACATGGGTCACCCACTAATATATGATCCATAAAACAATAGGGGACATAACATAAAGTATTTAAGAACATTGTAATGAAATTTGAAATATATACCATTTGAAATGAAGAACATGAAAGGAAGAAAAAAATAAGATTTCCCTTATGAAAATTCGGCAGCCTAACGGCGTCACGTAAACTTCAAAAAAAATGAATTGACGAGATAAAATAGGGTCTCTCATCATATGAACATAAAATATCAGTATTATAGATATAGAGATAATACTACAACATAATAAAAAGGAACTTTAAAGACTTGACAAGAAAAAAGAACTTGAAAATGAGAAGGGTGAAAGAATCTGTTACAAAAATTTCGACAGCCTAACGGCACCACTTAAACATTCATAAAACGAAATGATGAGAGTAAGAGGGGATATCTCATCATTTGAAAATGAAAAGGGAAATAAAAAGAATATAAAATAACATCCTCCAACATAAGAACATGGAGCATAAAAGAAATGACTTAAAAGAGGGTATTTGAAAAGAAAGAGAGAGGTTGGATCCCTTACCTTAAAACGTAACTCTTAAAACTCAAAGGTTGGGACCTTGAGAGCTTGGGGGAACCTTGGGAGGACTCCTTGGGAGGTATTGAGACCAGAGATTCTTTGGGTTAGAGTTGGGAGTGAAAACTAACGGAGGAAAGGGTGGGTATTTATAGGGAAAGTGAGGGGATAAGGCATTAATGGCCAAGGGACACCTCATTGGTGGTATTGGCAAAACCATGGGCTTGCCCATGGTATTTGCCCATGGTATTGGCCACTTGGGACACATAATACCTTATCTTACTATTCATAAGTCGACCATATTGATTACATACTTAATACATCATTTAATGATGTCATTAAACACCCGTAACATAAAAACTGTATTTTCATTATTCATCGAAAATTCAACTTTCTCAGAAAAATCCCAAAATTTCACCTTAACCAAATATCAATGCTCTAATTTCAAAAATGAAATCCATTTTATAAAAATAATTTTCTAAATATTTTTAATTTAATTTTTTAAATAAATACACTATTCACCGAAAATTCATTTTTTTCAGAAAAATCCCCAAAAATTACCTTAACATAATATCGATGCTCTGAGTTCAAAAATGAAATCCATTTTATAAAAATATTTTTCCAAATATTTTTAATTTAATTTTTAATTAAAAAACACTATTCACCTAAAAAAACTAATACTTGACTAATAATATCTGAAACAATTATTTACCTATTTTATTGAATCACATTACTTAATCAAGGTGCCTAGATTATATTAATACTTTATTTAAGTGAGATTACTAATCCATTTGGTCACAGTACTAATCCTAAGCATAAAATCACTATTCATAATTTATTATTCATCAAAAATTAAGTTGATCTTATTAGACTCTAAATTTCGTACTGAATATAATTGTAGAAGACGATTTTTTGAAAATCATTACACATTTTTAATTATTTAAGGTTTACATAAACATTTTTAAAATATCCTTTTTCTAAAATTCATCAAAAATATGCATACTATATTTATCCGGACATTTGAAAATTCACAAACTTCACCGTAAGAAGAGAACACAATTTTATTTATAAAAAGGATTACACAATGTAGCTATGGTCTCCTTACATAACCCCTTATAACCCTAGCATAGGACCTAAGTGTAAGGTTTGCTAAGGTGAGAGAATCTGAGGGCGGCTCGGCCAACATCGCACGAGTAGTAATTTCTATCAGTTTTAACTTCTTGCAAAGGCGATTCCGTTCTAGCTTCACACGATGAAGTTCGGCTTGGGTTTGGTCTAAGAGCAAAGCCCAGTGGTGCTACCTCCTTCCCAAGTTCTGTTAGATGGGCTTCGATCAGCCCAAGACTACTAGTTGAGGCCATTAAATCTTCTTTCTATATTAATTAACCAAGATCACTTGTATTTAGAGACAATAATCGAAACTTTTAGTTTCCAGTGGTCATATTGACCAACAATCATATAACAGTCGAAACCCAACGGTATCATTTTAATTATACTCATGTTATCAAATGAAACAGTTTTATTGAGTATAAAATAACACACAAAATTAGGAAACAATATTTATTCAAAATTTCAGGTCGTTACAATCTTCCCCCTTTAAGAAATTGTGTCCTCGCAATTTTTAAAATTAGGATTGGAAATTTCATTGAAATTCCCACATCGGAAAAAGAGTCAGTAACACTATTACTTTAAAATAAAGAAAGGGAAGTAAAATGGTCACCCTAGTTAACCCATACTAGGATTCCATGTAGGAAAACATGGATATGGAAGAAAGAACAAAGAGTCAAGTTCTGAGGGAGAGTGATAGAAAACGTGATTAGGAGAAAGTTAACCACAAGAAAATCACAAACTTATGATGTGTGTAAACGGTCTTTGATTACCCAGTAGGAAACATAAACCAACAAAGTTTTTTTTTACGTTCCTTTTAATAATTTTGAGGAATTCATTTACTACATAGAATAAAAACATAAGGAAATATACCTACCTTCAAGTAGAGTTTCATTCTTTAATAAGTTTCTACCAAAACTAATCTTTTCTCCAAACAATGAGCATTAAAAAACACTTGGTCTCATCAAAACACAAGAATCATCTTCTAGATAATCACATAATCCACCAAAGATTAACGATCTATTTCTTCTATTATCCCAAAAATAGAAAGGGTAAGATAAAGCAACTCTACAAAAAGAAAGAATCCCATAGGAAGGGAAACTTCTTTAAATCTTCAAAATTCCACGGTACTACCCAAAGTTCATCATAGACCATTCCATAAATAATTGTCCTTAAAATTCCTCAAAATAAACCAAACTAAGACTGAAACCTAAATACAAGAAGGATTTGATAACATAGTCTTCCAAAATAAACTTCATCGTTCATCTCCAAACAACATCAACCACTCCTAATATCTTATAACAAAAGTAGCTAACCTAAACATATTTTCCCCAAGATAGGTTAATCATTTACATAAGTAACCTATTTTACCATAAGTTCACCTTAAATTCATCTATTCTTAAAAATACAAGTCAACCTTTACTCCTCAAAGAAAATACCATAGTAATCTATTTACCTCGATCAAATAGGGATCCCAAAATAGTGAACGTCTTCCAAAATAATAATCATCTTTAAATACCCTAATCAACTTTATCAGATGAACATCCTTGAGACTTCGCCTTCTTCTTCCTTGATGAATTTGGTCATTCAACTAGGTACAAATTAATAATTGTGATTTTTGATAGCTGGTTTGGCATAATCACAATATGTTCAACTTGATATCTCATCATCTCTGTCACATTAATAGAGAAATCATCACATTTCCTATCACGTTGATTTTTGGGACATGTTCATATATTTCCCGCCATTAACTAAGAAAATAAAGTATAATTAGGGAGCGTAAATACTTAGCCAGTAATCATGAAAAGGAAACTTAAAGCGTATAAGGATAAACATGTAGAAGAAAAGTATACCCTAACTTGTGATCCCCTAGGTTCTAAACTAGGTTATCCATGATCATATATTATTATGTGAATCTTTATTTTATTTTATCTTTGTTCCTTTAAAAATGGTTCATACTAAGATTATGAATTTACGAAAGTATATCCCTCGGGAGTGTCGTAACCAAGAGTGCAGTAAGGCCCTTTGTCGTGTACCAGTTCCCATTCGAGTCTAGCTCAAAGCGGTGTTTTCGGGTTTTACCCCTATGTACATCTGTGCAAGATCTACCTCTACCTTCTCGTATCTAGACAGGGATGTACTTGCTTGATAAACCACTTACTCAATACACACCAAAATACCAGGAAGATTTCCTATATTTAAAATTTTCTATAGGATTCTTCCTAAAGTTTTCATATCCTAATTTCCATAAATAAATAAACCTCCCTTTGATACCAACTATATAATACCACCTTTTTATCAAATAAACTTTCATTACATTATACAAAACTGAGGATCTTTAAGGTTTAGTGTCTTAGAAACCAGGAACTCAAAACATGAGAAAAAAACATTCTTCTTAAACACTTGAAAGGCTTCTTCATTTGTTCATCCTAAGTTCATTACAGGATCTCATAACCTGGGAGAATACATCAAAGGAAATGGTGAGAAAAAGGCTCAGTAAGGGAAACAAGGGAAACATTTTACATGAGAACTTGAGATACATCAAAAGTCATGAAAAATAACTTTAAGGCATGAGAAAGAGATCATGAGGCATATCATAATAAAAATAACGTGTTTCATAACTTGAAGATGTGGCTACAAAATTTAACATAGACAATAATGAACATATCACCAAGGTACATCCCCAAGGTTTCATTTGAAAATTACCAAGGTAAACCCCAAGGTATCGTTAAAATTGTAATCTCTAGGGGTTACATCATTACTTAATGCAATGGGGCGCTATCAGGGCGCACCTTTAAATTTGTAATCTCTAGTGGTTACATCATTACCCAATGAATTGGAGCGCTATCAGGGCGCACCCTTAAATTTGTCTTTATTATCATGTGATCCACATATATAATCATCAATCATTTCATAAATAACCCATATATCATAAAATAAATTGGTTTCCTTTCATAATCGTAACGTTTTAAAAACTACTTTAAAGACATGATCTTTATGTCACTTTAAACCCACAGAAAAGGAAAGCTGGTTTCATGTATGTAAATCCCAGAATTTAAAATATAAAATTTTGATATATGATTTAATAACCCTTTAGAAGAAATATCTTTGAGTATTCACTTAATAACATAAAATAATTTGAGAAAAAGGGAGAGGCATTTTGAGACGAAAATTCTGCAGCATAATGGTTATGTTACAGGGTTTTAAAAAACATTGAAAAGAGAGGGGATATGGGTCTCCCACTCATAAATGATCCATAAAACAGTAGGGGGACAGAATATAAAGGATTTAAGAACATGGTAATTAAATTTTAAAGATATACCATATGAAATGAAGAACATCAAAGGAAGACAAAAATAATATTTCCCTTATGAAAATTCGGCAGCCTAACGGCGTCACTTAAACTTCAAAAAAAATGAATTGATGAGATAAAATAGGGTCTCTCATCATATGAACATAAAATATCAGTATGATATATATAGATATAATACCCCAAAATAATAAAAATGAACTTTAAATACTTGATAAGAAAAAATAACTTGAAAATGAGAAGGGTGAAAGAATCTGTTACAAAAAATTCGGCAGCCTAACGGCGTCACTTAAACATCCATAAAACGAAATGATGAGAGTAAGAGGGGATATCTCATCATTTGAAAATGAAAATTTCAGTAAGAAGAATATAAAAGAACATACTCTAACATAAGAACATGGAGCATAAAATAAATGACTTAAAAGAGAGTATTTGAAAAGAAAGAGAGAGGTTGGATCCCTTACCTTAAAACGTAACTCTTAAAACTCAAAGGTTGGGACCTTGAGAGATTGTGGGAACCTTGGGAGGACTCCTTGGGAGGTATTGATACCAGATCTTCTTTGGGGAGAGTTGGGAGTGAAAACTAAAGGAGGAAAGGGTGGGTATTTATAGGGAAAGTGAGGGGACAAGGCATTAATGGCCAAGGGACACCTCATTGGTGGTATTGGAAAAACCATGGGCTTTCCCATGGTATTTTCCCATGGTATTGGCCACTTGGGACACCTAATACCTTATCTTACTATTCATAAGTGGACCATATTTATTACATACTTAATACATCATTTAATGATGTCATTAAACACCCGTAACTTAAAAACTGTATTTTCACTATTCATCGAAAATTCAACTTTCTCAGAAAAATCCCAAAATTTCACCTTAACCAAATATCAATGCTCTGATTTAAAAAATGAACTCCATTTTATAAAAATAATTTTCTAAATATTTTTAATTTAATTTTTTAAATAAATACACTATTCACTGAAAATTCATTTTTTTGAGAAAAAATCCCCAAAAATTACCTTAACATAATATCGATGCTCTGAGTTCAAAAATGAAATCCATTTTATAAAAATAATTTTCCAAATATTTTTAATTTAATTTTTAATTAAAAAACAATATTCACCCAAAAAAACTAATACTTGACTAATAATCTCTGAAACAATTATTTACCTGTTTTATTGAATCACATTACTTAATCAAGGTGCCTATATTATATTAATACTTTCTTTAAGTGATATTACTAATCCATTTGGTCACAGTACTAATCCTAAGCATAAAATCACTATTCATAATTTACTATTCATTAAAAATTAAGTTGATCTCATTAGACTCTAAATTTCGTACTGAACATAATTGTAGAAGACCGTTTTTTGAAAATCATTACACATTTTTAATTATTTAAGGTTTACATAAACATTTTTAAAATATCCTTTTTCTAAAATTCATCAAAAATATGCATACTATATTTATCCGGACATTTGAAAATTCACAAACTTCACCATAAGAAGAGAACACAATTTTATTTATAAAAAGGATTACACAACATAGTTATTGTCTCTTTACATATCCCCTTATAACACCAGCATAGGACCTAAGTGTAAGGTGTGCTAAGGTGAGAGAATCTGAGGGCGGCTCGGCCAACATTGCACGAGTAGTAATTTCTATCAGTTTGAACTTCTTGTGAAGGCGATTCCGTTCTAGATTCACATGATGAAGTTCGGCTTGGGTTTGGACCAGAGCAAAGCCTAGTGGTGCAACCTCCTTCCCAAGTTCTGTTAGATGGGCTTCGATCATTCTAAGACTACTGGATGAGGCCATCAAATCTTCTTTCTATATTAATTAACCAAGGTCACTTGTATTTAGAGACAATAATCGAAACGTTTAGTTTTCAGCAGTCATATTAACCAACGATCATATAACAGTTGAAACCCAACGGTCTCATTTTAATTATACTCATGTTATCAAATGAAACAGTTTTATTGAGTATAAAATAACACACAAAATTAGGAAACAATATTTATTCAAAATTTCGGGTCGTTACACTTTGGGTTGGGGCATGACCTTCCCAAAGCACAAAGGCTCAAGGGAGAAACCAGTATGGGATGTGAGTGATGGACTTGAACCTTATGGAGGGATCCTATGTATCCATGTGGCAGTGAATCAAATTTTACATAGTTCAAGGGTGGGCATGGAATCGGGTGTACATAGAGGACAACAACCCAGAGACATGTCAGGACCGGTGCGTGGTTAGCAGCCCAAGAGTTGGTCTGACGCCAATAAGGGAAGGACCAAGGATGTGGGTCCCTAAAAAAAGGACACCAAAGTTTACCAGTGTATGTGGTTGAACCTCAGGGAGGCTTCCTACATACCATGCCTTGAAGACAAGGATTAAAACCCACGTAGTTCGAATGTATACAGTTTAAATTCATGCGTGATGAAAGGGGAATACAGTTTAACATCATGTGGGATGAAGGTGAACCAACATGAAGTGGTCGGGACTGATGGGTCAAGGGCTTGAACCTCAGGGAGGCTTTCTACGTACCTTGCTTGGAAAGGGAAAGGATCAAATTCCACGTAGTTTGGTGGTGATGGATGGGGCTTACACACTAAGGTGGCCCGAAGAGGGTGTCATGGTCAATGCTTACTCTAAGCCCATGTGATTCTTTCTCAGTGTGAGAAACAAGAGGTAATAACAGACCTGATGATCATGGTGCAAAGGTGCGTCCATGAGGAATGGAGTCAGGCTTATATACTAAGGCAGCCCAGGTTCCACTAAGAAGTGGAAATGATGGATGGGGATTAAGCATGGAGGATTCTCAAGTGCTTATATAGAGCGGCAATGGTGGATGGGGCTTATGCATGGGAGCTGCTCAGGTGATGCTAAGGAGTGGTAATGGTGAATAGGAATTATGCATGGAAGCTGCCCAGGTGCCACTAAGAAGTGGAAATGATGGATGGGGCTTACGCATGGAAGCTGCCCAGTTGCTGCTATGGAGTGGAAATGGGGTATGGGGATTACCCATGGAAGATACCCATAATGTCTTCCTCATGTCTGACTATGAGGGAATCCCAACTCACTAGTGGGTTGAGGAATATAATTGAGGCCTACACCTATGTGCTAGTGCACAAGAGAGATAATGCCAAGGGAATTGAAATCAGTCAGAACAAAGGGAGATGGAAAGTGTGGATCACATTCCCAATATTCAGAACACAATGGGGGAGGCATGACAAAGAGAGATGACTACTGACCATATTTGAAATGAATCATCCACATCGTGTTAGCCTGAGATGGAAGCAAACAAATGGGGGAAAACCATTGACCGTATTCTAAACACAGGGCCAAACTCGAAGTGTCTTCCAAAGCCTTTTGGGGATTTATCCTAGAATGATTGGTGAGCCAAAGCAGCATGGGACCAGGCCGTTAGGGGGTCCCTTTAGATATGAAAGAGGATGAAGAACCAAATTAAGGACACACAAAGCATGAGGTGGAGTGATAGAATGCTCGAACGGATTCTAACACTCTTGAAATTATGCCACTGTAATCATGGCATAAGGTATCTTCTTCTTGTCACATAATCTATCTCTTATTTGGAACAAGAGGCATCCTATTATTGAATGATAGGGCAGGCTACAGTTTAAAGTCATGTAGTGAGGATTATTGGCATCTTATTATTAGTGTATAAGGAATCTCTTGTTTAGATCAAGATGCATCCTATGTTTTTTATATAGGGTGTACTATAGTTTAAATTCATATAGATAGGACTATTATAATATTATAATTTGTGCATAAGGCATCTTTTATTCAGAACAAGAGGCATCCTATATTTTTCATATAGGGTGTACTACAGTTTATAGTCATATATAGAGGACTTTTGGAATTTTATGCTTGGTGTATAAGGTATCTCTTATTTGGAACAAAAGGCATCCTATATTTGTCGTATAGGGTGTACTGTAGTATATAATCATGTAGATAAGACTATTGTCATCTTATTCATGGTGCATAAGGTGTCTCTTATTCGGAACAAGAGGCATTCTATATTTTTCATATAGGGTTTACTACAGTTTATAGTCATGTAGAGAGGACTATTAGGCATAAGGCGCCTAGCAATGTCTGTTATTGGGACTTATGAAAGAGCATCCCTTTCAAGTTCAACCTGACATAGGATTCGGGTGATGGGGTTTGGATGAGTTACTTGAGGAATGATTTAACTCAAGGTATTAAGGGAATTGAAGATGAGAATATCAACTCATGACATGTGAAAGGGACCAAGATTAATATGATGACTCAAGTTAATTAATGGAGTGTGGAGGAGTAACTCGAATCATGGTATTTCATAGGTGGAAGTTGAGTTTACATAAGGGTGCAATGAAAAATGTTGACCTCCCATCCCAAAAAGCTCACGGTGTGACTCTTCATTTTTCATGGGGGTCAGTGACGGTAGTGAAGGGATCGGACTGGAGGGTCGGGACTGCAACCTAGTATTGATCCCGAGCAGGGTTGTGGGGTGCGAGAGTGCATCCCCCATGGTATGGAATAGTGGGAATAGGCCTAGGTACTGTTTCGTGTAAGTTGGCTACACGCAGGATGGGCTGCATGCAAGATTGGATTGTGTGGCGTAGGTGTCCGTACGATAGGGAACCTTGGCACTGTTGTGTGCAAGATTGATGTCTTGTATGCAAGATTTGGATTTTTGCGTGCAAGGTTGGGAGTTTTGCGTGCATCAATGGAATCTTGCACGTACATGACTTAGGCAGAAAATAAGTCATGCGAGGATCAAACCATTGTGGGCCCGCGTGAAGGCGGACCCATATGGGACCTGTCATGAAAGATCTCACATGGAGGGTTACATTATTTTGCATAGGCATGGAAGAGGCGGTCTTACATGCTGTAGAGCAGAGGCCGACCTCCTGAGCCTCTCATAAGGGGAGGGGGTGCACTTTTATTTATAGGCAAAACTGTGAGTGGTTGCGTGTAAGATTCCGGACGCGGAAGAGATCTTCCACGCACCCTGCAGTGGGTGCACGTGCAAAGGGATGTTTGACACCGTATTTCATGGGTAATAATATTTCGCGTAGATGTTAATATTTTGTGCACATCATAGCACTTGCGCGCACCTTCCTTATCCATTTTCACAGGACTTCGCAGAACATTCCCAACATACATCGCATTGCGTGCGTAAGAATCTTTCATGTGCATCTCAAAACTTACACGCACCTTACTTGGACATTTTTCAGGTGGCCGGGGTGGAAGATAACATCACATCGGGAGCATAAAAGGTTTATGTGATGGGTTGCACACAAGATTTTTTTGATACATGAAAAATTCCATTCTTGTGCAAAAAATATCCATTCTTGTGTGAAAAATTTCCATTTTTGCATGCAAGACTATACTTTTCCACAAAATCATCTAGGATGTCCAGTTTCAACAGTCTGAATTCAAATGGACATAACTTCTGATCTGTTACTCCGTTCGGGCTCCATAACTAGTCAAATTGAAGTTTCCAAAATGATATATGCTTCAAAATCATTTCTAGAAGCATTCGGTGAAATACATGGACACGTTTTCTGGTTCTGACACCCGTTTAACCATTATCAACAGAATGATGTTATTTTAGGTTATAAACCAAATAACCCCAAAACATCCAAAGTAAACTTAACCATTTTAGTAACTGAACAAGTCATGTTAATAAATGAAATAAAAGGAATAAAAATAATGAAATTAAAATTAAAAAATTTATTAATCAAGTATAAATATAATATAATTTTATTATTCATTAGTTTTAGAACGTAAAAATCAAGACGAGACTCAAGGTAAGATATTTTTCTTTAAAATTTTGTTTTAAAGTATTCATTTCAAATGTTTTCCCTCCATACCAGTTTTCTTCAAAATGTTCTAATAATATTCCTATTTATACACTAAATATTGTTAAAATTAATTTTAAAATAATTTTTACTATATTTTAAATTTTTTAAATAGGATTATTTTAAACATTTATTGTACGGTTCATTTTGGATTTTTTCAACAAGGTGAAAAAAATAATGTTTTTTAACATATACAACTTGAACATCCTTTACCTCTATCATATACATCATTAGTTATTAATATTTATTTAGAATTTTCCATGTCTATTTTCAAATAAAATATTTCTCTCATCACTTTAGGAATTTTTAGTTTTAAAAAATTAATTTTCTAAGGAAACATAAACTTTTTCTTATATTTATGAGATAAATAAAAGTGTTATTTCTTGTGGTATTGAATGAAAATTCAAATGGGTTTAATTATGATTAAATTTAAAGTCATGTGTTTTTTTATTCATTTTATGGTTCTTGTATATTTTATATGAATGGTGAGTGATCCCAAAATAGCACGGATGATAGGTGATCCTGATATAGCATTTCAATGCATTGGGTAAAGTGAGAGAGTTTACCAGTGATAGGTTACTCCTAAAATATATGGGAATTATATAGTTAAGTGATTACATTATAAGGGTTCTTATAAGGTTAATTTTATGGATAATTTTCCAAGTTACCTACATGATATGATTGTAATGGTTTATGAAGTAAATATTTTTATTTCAAAATGTAATCAAATTAGCTTATGTTTTTAAGTAAATTTTATGACTTTTATTTTAAAATTAATGGTAAAGGATTTTTTTTTTCAAGGAAAGGTATTCATGGTTTTTTTAGTTTCAAATAAAACCTTGTGATTATGATTTTTCTTTTGATTTCATATAAAATATTTCATTAAATCTATTAAGAAATTTATGTTTTATTCATGGAAAATTAAATGGACATTTGAGTTTAAATGTTTATTATGAAAAATGAAAACTTTATTATGGATTTTGTAGGTTTACTATGGACTAACGAGTTTCTTTTATTTTATGTCCCTTACTGAGATTTTTTTTCTCATCCTAGGTTTTTAAATTATTTTTCATTGGGATTAAGGATGAGTAGAAATGATACTAAATCCATAGTTCCAAATAAGGAAGTTACCATGAAAAATAAAGTGTGTCTTTATAAAGAACTTGTTATGTGGTAAAATGGACAATTTATTATGTAATCTTTTACCTAATTCTCTAAAACTTCAAACTAAAAAATCTTAGAAATATAAGAATATATAACCCTTTAAATAAATAATATATTTATGGATAGTATAAGGTATGGGTCATTATACCTTGGTTTATTCTATGTCATACCATATAACATGTTTATATCGTCAGTTGTGATGTAGTAAAAACACATTATATTTGTAAAGGATTTAGGATATATCTTCTTCATCACTGGAATTTTCCTAACATCTAATACTGACAGAATTCTCTATATGATGTTGTTTTCATAGGAAATGTTACTTTTATACAAAATAAATAAATAATTATTTTTGATGAATAAATTTAGAAATAAATAAGAAATTAATTAATGAATTAATTTAATATATATATATATATGATAGAAAGTTAAAATCATTGATAAATTGTATTTGAGTATCAAAGAGATATGTTGAAGAATAATGTTTCAATTATTCTCCAAAATTGACTCAAAATAATTATTTCATCACATATTTCTAAAATTCAATATGTAAAATCAAAAAATGTGTGGGCTCAATATAATACATGGGTTTTTAGCATGAAATCCAAAAAGATATCCATAAAATGATATGAAAATTTGTGAAAATTTTTGGCTAGTCGGGATACTATTTTGGTGTAAATTTTATAGACATAAATATATGTATTACTCATTAATAATGTGAAAAAAAAATATGATGAGGGAGGTTCTAAGTGGTAGTTTACAATACCTCAAAGAGTCATTGAGAAAGCTAAAAATCCAAAATAGGTTTCCAAATTTTAAATGTGAGGAGGATTCATCATATCTAGAGGAGGAATGTGTATATAGACCACAAAAATGTATAAAGAAACAATCTTAGGTTAAGAAGAAAAGGACTAAGAAGGTTGTTATAATAGATATTTCTTTGAGAGAAATAAACCAAGTTGAGGTGTGGATTCTTGACAATGGATTCACTTTCCATATGATATAAAATAATGATCTTATCTTGGGAATAAAATATGACAAGTAAGGATTTATATGATTTGGTAATGATAATGTTTAGAATATTATTATCTCCAAAAAATCAAAAATTATAGAAAAATACAAGAGAAAGATGGATTCCTTGGTTTTTAAAGGCATTATTCACAATTTAGTATAGTCTAATTCTATGACTCGTGTCATGCAATAAATTTCACTAAGAAGTATTATATTTTCAATGGTAATGATAGTGTAATCATAATGTATGGAAAAAATTATAAAGGGAATATCTATCTTAATAGTAAAGAAGAGTATATATGCTTTCTATATGAGGAAGATAAAAATAAGTTATAGCATAAACAGATTGGTCACTTGAGCTGAAAATACTTAAAGGATCTAGTGAAACATAGTGATGCATGTGATATACTTGAACATACATGTGATCATACAAATACATGATATGATTTCCAAAAGTTAAAAATCATTCAAAATACATAAAATCCAAAATAGAAAAAATCGATGAGATTGCTAGAATTATTGTATGTTAATGTTTGTGGGTTGATATCACCAATATCCATTGATTGAAAAAAGATAATATATAATCATTATTGATAACTATAATATTATGTCTTGGTTTAAAGTGATCACTCAAAAATATGAAGTTTTTAATTTCATAAAATATTATTTCATATTGGTGAATAATATTCTTAGATTGAAATTAGTGAAATTCTAGACTGATAATGGAATAAATTTAACTAATGGAAAAGTAAGGGATTATCTTTAGAACCATGGGATAAGGATTCAAATTTTTATGGTGATAACTCTTCAAAAAAATGGTATAGTTGATAGGATGAACTTGATAATCAATAATATGTATCAGATGATACTCATTTAGAAATACATACTAAAGAAATTTTGGAATGAAGTGGTCTTTACATTAGTCTATATCGCTAATAGAGCTTTGTTATGTCTGGGTGAGGAGAATACTCCATATGATATGTGGTATAAGAAGAATCCAATATTTAAATAATTATGTATTTTCAGAAGTCAATGTTTTATTCTCAACAAAGAGAAAAGCCATTAAAATTTTAAATCATGTGGATTGGGCTATGAAGAGAAGATAAATCCTAAGAAGAAAGAGAAATTTTCTAATCCTATAATAACCAATTAATACTTCAATATATATTCAAAAATGATGGATAAATAAAAAAATTTGGTCCATAATCACTCACTATCTTCCACAACTTTAGGAAAGTGAAGTATCCCCTCTCCTTAATGTGTTTAAATTTTATAATCTTTATTGATGTTTTGTAGGTTTAAGGGGAAGATACAATACATGGTTAAGACATAAAGTAAAATGTGATAAATATGAAATTATAGAGAATTCATTTTAACAATGCATGGTTAGAAGATCTCTTGAAGAGAAAAGGTAGTGATGTGAAAGTAGAAATACATGTTTTATTTTATATTAACCTAATATGTGGAATAATCTATTTTTCAAGATACTATAAGCTACTAAGAAATAATATTATAAAACTTTAATCTATAATTAAGGGGGTGTGTTTAAAAAAACTCAAAATTTGTCACTTATCTCATCTAATGAAGGAAATTTAGAAATAAGTACAAATTATGATTTATTAATATGGTATCAAGAGTCATTACTTGAAAAGGAATAATGGTATTAATCACACACATAGTTATTCATGGTTATCCACTAATTATTTTTTTAAAGTGTAATTGAGATAATAAGGGGTTTAGAAGAAGATAAATCTTATAGTTGTTTGATATGAATGAAATAATTTGAGGTAAAGTTACTTTTTAGATGTTATTTACCAATTCTCTTTTTTCTTATACCAAGTTGTGACTCAGTAATCTTAGATTATTTCTTTTAATAGATATTTGTAAAGTGGTGACTACACTCACCAAAAATTTATTGCTACAAGAAGTTTTTATGTGAAGGTTCATCAAATTAACTCTAAATGGGGAGACATTCATAGAATAATTAGAGTTCAAGGTACCCAATTTTTCTTATTAAAGTTTATAACAATTAGTATTAAATATTATCCCCTATAACATAGAAATTGGTGTCAAAGTATTGTAGTTTTGATATCAATAAGAAGTTGGGTATTAATTCATGATTTGAATGGTGCATCCCTCATTTATCATGGAAAATATCTTTCAAGGATTAATATAAATTGGCTTTTATTTGGATTTGATAAAAAATGGGTTAAGGAAGCATCATGAAACCTAGAGTTTATTTATAAAAGTTTCATTAGGATCAAATTAGGATTTATGATAAGGGTTTATAATAAATCCGAAGGAGGAGGTTGTTAATATCCAATTAGGAATTGATGTTACATATACAAGTTTTGGGCACAATAGAAGTCGATCAGGTCCATGATCAATGATGTTTTTTCATTGATTCTGATGAATAAACTGTAAAAACAGGACAAATAATGACATGTATCATGATTATATCTAAAGAAACATAATGAAAGAATCCTTGAACCAGAGATAGTATCTTTTGCATAAAATTTATAATTACTTTAATAACAATAATAATTCCTCGATATTGAGATATTTCTTCAATGTATATGTTTATAGATTGAAACCCCATTCGATTTGTGTCATCATTATGCTAAGAGGATATAAAGTAGACTCCCTCTAGTGGTAATCCACATATGTTCCTGGATCTTTGAAGGATGTTGATGGAACGTCGAGTGCTAGAACAATTGATCTAATCACCTTGTGTTGTTTATCTTGATCACAACACAATCCTTTAGTATTAAATAATTTTCTCTCTCATTTTCTCATTATTTAGAGGTGGTAAGGAGGTGAAGGAATTCTCTTGATCTTGAGAAAAACCTTGGATATGTTCTTCATTAAGATAACTCTAGGGAGAGAATTCATTTTAAACAACACCAATTTTTCACATGTTCTCTAAAATAATATAAGTGGGTATATATAAATCTAGGGTTTAAAAATGATAATTGAAAAAATGCCCTTGATCAAATAATAAACCCAATATATTTTCCATTATAATAATAATAATAACATATTATTATAATATATAATAATATATAATTTCATGCACTAACTAGTTCATAAATAAATATCATTTAATAAATAAGTTAAATGATATTTAACTCTAACATCATTCTAGTCATCGGGTGCCAAACTCAGCCCATCCACCTTCCTCGGTATTTATCAAACCTTTGATAATAAATATTATTCATTAGATAAATAAATAAATATTATATTAATATTCTTGTGAATAAATATTTATTTTAATATTCATGTAACTAAATAAATATTTATTTAATAATAAATATTATTTATTATCTGTGAATAAATCAAGAGATAAGTAAATATATTATTTAATGGTCTTGTGAATAAATATTATTAAAAATTCAATTGAATATATGTGATCATAAAATCAAAAATGAATATTAATTATTGGTATTTAAAATAACATTTATTCCAATTGTTAAATTCAAAAATAATTTAACCAAGATCAATGGAAATACTAAGTGTGTGTCCCTCTAGGACTCTTCCTCAATGGTATTAGGTGGGATTTCCTAAAGTCCAATATCAATATATAGGTATATGTGAATACACCCATATAATAAGAAGTTAATTTCATAGTGATATAAACCACATAAAAACTCTCATTGTGTAATACAATCACTTTTTCTTGATATCTCATCAAAAAAGTTACACACTCGTGTCATCAACTTATAAGATCAATATTAATTTCTTTGACTATTTGAAATGAACCTATCTATCACTATGTCCATGGAATTTATTTCAATGGTAATATTTTAATAAAAGGGATGAGATATAATCTTCCGGTTTTGAAAGGAAAAAATCTTGTATTGACTTCTTCATTAATTTCATAAAACTCAAGACTCACACAATGTATCATACTTCCCAATGAACATAGGGTGTCATGGTTTTTGTTAATAAATCAAATTACAAAACTCATGATATGAATTAATAATAATCTCAAGTCTAAGGATCATTACACAAACTCTCAGATAGAAATATCTAATGATACTTAAACATGTGGAATTCCTAATTATGGGACTATCCTTATAATCTCCCATCTTGGAGATTACAAAGTGTGAACATCATGAGATGAAGCCTCATCTACTTATGAAAATCAAGCACCTGGTACTTAGTGTCATTTATGTCTAATTAGATAATGAAAACCGACCATGGGACTTATAATTTCTATAATATCTGTATATAACTTCAAGGTTATCATCATAATTGGGAACTATTATAACTTTTTGATGTGATAAAAGTGTATATAATAGGTAATAAACTCTAGAAAACTCCCACTTTTACTAGATCAATATTTTAATGAATTTTAGTATGCTAGCTCTCACATGATGTTCATTCTTATGCTAAGATGTATATTTAGTCAATAGTTCTACCAAATTTTATTCTATTAAAACTATTATTACTATAAGATCACCTTCCTTATAAAAATCCCTCAAGCTATAATACTTTTAAAGTATGTACTTTGTCTGATGATGCGACCTTCTATCATTTTCAAGATCCATCTTAGTGGTATTATCACAACACAATGTGATTGGATATTTACTATTAATCACTACATGAATCTACTGAACAACATTTCATCTATAAACTTATTCTTTAAATGCATAAAAATCTGTAATATACTCATACTCTACTATAGAATTAATGACCACTTCTTTTCTTGATATCTTCCATCTCATAAATCCTCCATTGAGGGTGAATATATATCCTAATTGAAATTTCAAATCATCTTGGTATCTTTGGATAATAGCATTTATATACCCCCTCGTAATTATCTACTCATCTCCTAAATAAACTAGGATCATATCCCTAGTATGCCTAAGGTACTTTAAGATAATCTTGACTGCCTCCAATGGTGGTCTCATGGATTTTCTTGATATCTGACTACTGCACTCAAGGTGTAAGAAACATTAAGCATGGTATATATAATTGACCCTATCATTGATGTGTATGGGATCCTTGTCATATTTTTTCTATCCTCATGTGTCTAATGAAACATGTTCTTAGAGAGATGTAATCCATGTGATATTTGAAATATTCCCCTTTCGAATCATTCCATACGGAATCTATTCAATATCTTTTCAATGTGTGTACCTTGACTTAGTATAAATATCCACTTGGATCAATCATGATGGATATTGATCCCAATAATATATTCTACTTAACCTAATTCCTTCATGGAAAATTATGTGTTTAACCTTGTCTTAATAGGCTGTAAGCATGGTATCTTGTTTCCAATTAGTAATATATCATCAACATATACTATTAGAAAAATAATCACACTCCCAATAAACCAATATTAGACACAAGTATCACATCCATTATTTATGAAATAAAATTCCCTTATGGATTCATCAAAGTAAATTTTTCGTGATCTGGATGCTTGCTTCAATCCATAAATGGATCTCTACAATTTTCAAACCTTATTGGCATATTTTGGAGTTTTAAACCCTTTTGGTTGTCCCATGTAAGCATCTTCAGTAAGGTTTCTATTAAGGAAGGCTATTTTAACATTTATTTTAAAAATATTATAATCATGGTAAGATATTATGTAAAGTAGAATTTTTTTGGATTTTAGAATTGAAACTATTTAAAAGGTTTCATCTTAGACAATTCCTTAAAGTTTATCAAAACCTTTTGAAACCTTCCTAACTTTATAGGTACTAACTCTACTATCCATTTTCATTTTATTCTTTAATACCCATTTATAACTAATAGGATTTATGTACATATTAGGATATACTAAAATACAAACTTTGTTTTGGTATATAGAATACATCTCATAATTAATTAATTCTTATAATTTTGGTCCACTTACTACTTCCTTGTAGTTGACAGGCTTATCATTATCAACTAATAATGAGTCACTATCCTAAATGATTATAAAACCATATCTTTTTGGTTCTCTAATATCTATAGTTCTCCTAAATAGTACTTATGTCTCTTGAATTTTCTCTTAAATGGGGCCTTGTCCACTCTGTTATATTGAGCCATGACTTCATTGGAGTCTATATCACTCCCACTATCTCTTTTACAGATGTGATCCCTCTCAAGAAACATTGCATGTACTACCACTATTACCTTTTTATCTGAGGTTCATATATGTAATATCCTCTTATTTCCTTGGTTTATCCTATAAAGATACACTTTGTGCCTCATGGTGAAAGATTATAATACATAAAGATTATTATTTAGATGTTTTATACCATAACATATGCTATATTTGTAAGATTAGCCTCTTTTATTCTCAAATATGAAAATAAAACCATCCATATCAAGGATGTATATAGAAATATTTTTTTGGGTAAAAGTTGGAACATAATAAAATTTATTTGAATCCAAGATCAATCTTTTTGGCAATGTGATTTGTAGTCTCTAATAGCTAATGTGGTGAGTCTATCTCCATTATCAACTTGTGGATACAACTCACATCATGCAAATCTTCTAAATCTACTTGGTTTCTATAATTTGATACAAATGTGATAACCAAAAGCTATATCTAATAGCCTATTAGTATAAATAGAAAATTTCACTCAATAATGAATGCACCTAAATATTCCCCTTAATTCTTTTCCGTAGTGTAGTTCTTCTTCCATTGGACCTTCTTTACATATACAAAATAGGCAGCATCATGTTCTCTTGATTTTTTATAGATCTTCTTCCTCTTAATCAGTCATTTCAAAGATTACTTAGAATTAGAGTTAATCTTAAGGATTTTTTATTTTCCCTTCCTCTTATTCACCATAAGTATATAAGGATTCTCACACTTGATGTCCTTATCAACCAGATGAATCAAGGTAAGGTGATATGGGAGAGACTTCTCAATGTTGTTCATATCAAAATTCAAAATGAATTTAGAGGAGATTTAATTGAGTGAAGTAAGTATGAGATTATTGTGTAATTCAGTAAGTATATTAAACCCTATAATTTATAGATGCTCAATTTAGTGAATATTATTGTCCACATGAGGTCCATCAGGTACACCCTCTCCAATTTTTCATGTAAAGAGTGCATTGGAGTCCTCAAACCACTCATATATTTTACTCTCCTAAAAAATATCATGAAGATAGGTGATTATAGTATATACATCCATGTTTTCATGATACTTCTATAGTTCATCAATCATGGATAATAAAATTAAACACTAGACATCTATGTCATCAACCAAGTGTTTTAAGAAGACAAAGAGATTTTCTTTACTCGCATTCTTAGCAGGAGGATCATAAATAGAGGCCTCTAGTACGTAATTGTTATATTCCTATCATAGTACAATGTACTGGCACCTGTACCACTCCTAGATGTTACAACCGGAAAGGAGATTATTTTTCTCTAATATAGATCACAAGGATATCAATGATTCTATTTTTTATACAATAAAATAAAAGGAAATTTTAGTACTTTATCTTGATTTTCAAAATGTATGAGACAAAATAATTTTAATTATCTCATTAGTCTCCCACTATTTTATCAAGTCTCAATATCTCTCACCATTGGACTTGGAATGTCCTGTCATGTGTAAATTTTAGTATAAATGATTTATTTCCTTATCATAACCCATACAAGGGTCTGGTCAATTACAGAATGGTATTTAGGTAGGTAGTCTTTCAAACTACTATCTTGAAACTCCTTGATCCGTTGAGTGGACTCCCCAATCCTGAAATCCTAACTTGGATTTACTAAACACTTTCCTCCAAGTTAAACCAATTATAGTAAGGGTTACTCCTCCTCATGTAAACATGGTTAATTCAACAAAAACCTTCTTTATAACTCCCCAAAAAAATTAATTTCCTTAACAAGGGCTAGACCAACACTTATTTCTTTGGTTCTATTCTAAATAAAGTGATGGAAGAAATTTAAATTAATTTTTTCTTGATAAATTTTGTTTATTATGTGTAAATTTTATTATTTTATCCTTTAAATGTTTTGTTAATATTAACTAGATTTTACATAATTAATTAACCATGTTATAAAAAATAATTTATACATAATCCATTTATTTTGATTTATATTTAATGTCTAGTTATTTTATTCTATTTATGTTCCTCCTAAGCAATATTTTTTTGTATTTTTAGAAAAAAACTTTTTTTGGTTAAGTGGGAACCTGAAAAAACCAAATATCACCAAACCAAATACATATTCAAAACTAAAATTTAACCATTGTTTTTTATCACCATCACCCATCGGATTAGTTGAATTCCCTCACATCACTTATGTAGAGACATCACACTTAATCAATCTATGTTGTTTTTTATATCCAATCAAATCATCAAAATAAAAACTAATACAAACCAAATTCTAGTGAGAGTTCATCAAGGTCACCCACCATCTTAATAGAAAATATCCAACACATAACCTTCATTGAAATGACCAAATAGAACACTATAATAGAGATGACATTGTTTCTCTCTTCGACCAATATTGATCACCACTCCTCAAAAAAAATTACAAAAACACTATAAACACACACATATATCAAAAAAACAAATTAATATAATCAAACAGATAATAAATAAACAGCCTTATCATCAGTATCACCAACCCACCATGTCAGGACATTGTGAAAACCAGAAAGAGAAACACCTATGGAAATCTAATCAGATGTAAAGAAACCTACTCAGGTCAAGCCTAGAAAATAATCAACTACTAAAAAACACATAACAAAACCTATTTTTAACTGCCACTCTAGGTTGGACTAGGAGATGAGAGAAGTAACATGTGTCCAGAACAGAGACTTGATCAGCTAAGGAATTTAACAGAAAACTAAAACCTTTATAAGTGCCACCAACATCTCCCTTCAAAACCAATACCAAGAAAAATAAACCACCTATAACATCAAATCCTTGAATTAAGAAACATCGAAAAGCTAGGTTGTATCACAATGTAAATAAGAAATCCATTTTGAAGTGTGCTTCAGTGTGAATATTTGAAAATATGAAATTTATAAACATTTATGAGGTTTTGGTACTCCAAAAACTATGTGGTAGTTATGGTTTGAGTTTCAATAGTACAAATCAAGATTAATGGTTATGATTAACTTAATTATGATCTAAGAGTTGAGATTCAATCTATAGAAACTTGAGGTAGTTATGTTCTTTATTTTTAATTTGAAATTCATATCTCACTACTAGAAAATAGAAGAAGTTTTAATAAAATATAAAAAAATAAGAAGACATTTTGAATGATATATAGAAGGAATATAGAATAAGTATAATTTTGTTCTCTAGGAGAGGGTAACTGTGTGTTTGAACAGAAATAATATAGCAACATTGAAGATTAGAATTAATTTATGACATAGATGGAGTGTTGTGATAATATTTAGAGTTATAATTTAGATGTTATGATCATATATTTCAAGATTAGTTTTGACATAGTTAAAGATGAGTGTTGTGTGCATATTTGGGAAGATCAAATTTAGGAATATAATTAAAGCATTTCTTTTATTAAGGTATGAAATAAAACACTAAATAATTATTCCATTGCTAGAATTATTATCTGGATGTTTGGTTTTCTACCAAATAAAGTCAAATTGAAGATCAATGACTCAACTATACTTATAAGAGTTCTTCTTATCTAGAAGAGAAATAGAGAGTAGGATATAGAGTTTTATTTAGGCATCAACATATGGAATTTTTTTATCTATATTTCAAGTGTATATATAATAGAGATATTCATGTCATTAAATTGAGAAGAAAGTCATCACACTATATAAACTATCATGTTATTTTCTTAAAGTAGTGTGTGGGTTAGTTAAGAAGAGGGATTGACCCTTGGATCATTATTGAGACTTTCCTAAACCTTGTAAAACCATAGTGAGTTAGTATTACCATATTTTCACATCAATATATTATTATCATGTTCACCTTAGAGTATATTTTTATAGGTGATACAAGTAAAATATTTGACTGCCTTTAAATTTTTGAATCAGTGTGATTATTTAAATGAGAAAAGTAAAATAGGGTTTGAACTTTGTTCCTTCCAATAATGGAACAATATCCTAAATTGAAGAATATAAAAGAGAAAATAGTAAATTCTATCTTCACCTTTATTCACCCCCCCCCCTATCAAGGTGTCTTGTACCCCTATAAGTGGTATCATAGCAAATTGGTTCTATATTAAATTCAACTGGAGTTTTAAAGTTGAATATTGAAGATTTATTATTCAATTAGTATGGATTTTATTTAAAAATAGAAAATAATTATATTTCAAGATGAAAATTGACAAGAAGGAATTTTTTATTGTAAATTAGATCTTGAATATGATTTAGAGGAATTAGATATTCAAAGGAAGAAGAACTATAAGATTTGAGTATTATTGAAAGAGTCCTATGAATATGTTGAACAACTTTAGGTTTAATTAAACCATAATATAGAAGTTTTTTAAGATCAAAATTAAAATCATAAAGATCCAAAATCATATATTTATTGAAATAAAAAGTCTACAGAATAATACTAGGTGATTGAAAACTTGAGTTCTTCTATTGAAAAAATATATGAGAGAATTGTGTCTCTCAAGGAAGAAACTAATATGTTTAAAAGAAAGACTTTTGAGGAACCCTTATAATATTATTTTTTTTAATTAAAAATTTTTGGAGGCCTTATTTTTTAAGTAAATTCACATGAATATGATAAAATTACTAATGAATAAAATTTATCCAAGGTTGTAAAGAAGGGTTCTAAGGAATATTTTTAGAAAATTATTGAATCTATGGAAATATTGTGAATTTAATATGATGATACTATAGTAAGTATTTCTAAATATATCATTAAGAAATAAGTTCAAGGAATATGATTCCTTGATTGGTCAAAGGTATAGAGGGGATAATTTAAAGTTAGATATTCATTCAACACTCTTAAAGAAAATTTTAAATCAACAGAAGGAGAATTAAAATATGGAATTTATATCAAGAATTCTTAGTTAGATATGATGGGGAAAATATTAAATAACCTAAAATTTATTTAGTATCACTACAAGAAGGAAGTGAAGATCGACTGAAGCTTCATAAATATCAATGTGAAGAAAATTTAAAATCTTTATTAAATGAAATATCATGGCTTGACTTGAAGTGCTTCAATTTATAGGTTATGTTAAATAATATTGAAGACTTAGAAGAAGAAGAAAAAAAAAGAAAATATGGTGTGGTTGTGATGATTCATAAAATAGGAAAGAGTAATATCTTGAAGTTTAGATGTCAATTTTTATGGTCAAGGAATGTTTTTACAAATAAAAATCAAGGAAGTTGGGTCAGAAAATAAATAAAGTGTTTGAATCAAACAAGTGGATACAAAGGGATGAGTATGACAATATGTGTTTCTATTATAGGATGTATGGTCATATTGTTAGATATTGTTAAGATTATCTTGAAATTGTTTAATATTATGAAATAAATAAGATATTATACTTTTAAATTCCATAATAAATAAGGTGTTGTTCTTATTCTTCTAATTATTATCCTTCTAATAGTGGTGTTGGTAGTTTCAAAAACAGATACAAAAATGGAAGAAATGTTATTCCTAGACAAAGTAAATAGATTTATACATATGTATGAATGTATTATCATTGTAGATAGCAAGGAAAACTTATGAGTAACTTTAGAATGTCATATAAGGGAAGGAATCCATGGAATCATTGGTTGAAAAGAAGAAGTGATTACCACAACAGAAGATGTTATGAATGTGGTTTCAAAGGACATGTTGTAAGGTATTGTGATATCATAAGTGGTATTGAAAGAAAATTGGTTATGATGAAGAACATATTCATATAAAATCAAAGAATACATACTGATACATCACATTCAAGTAAGTCTATTATAAGTAATAGATATTACAAGATGAGATCCCCTACTTTTTTGACAAGTAAGAAACAAGAATGGATAAATGAGAAATATATTTCACTTATAAAAATCATTTCATTGTATTAAATTGATGGATAAAGACAATAAAGAGTTAATAAAACACCTAAGGTTGGTTACTTATATTATCCATCATAGAATTAAAAAAAAAGTAAGCATAGAGAGTAAGAAAGAATGAATAATTTTTTCATTTATCAATGGAGGAAAAGAAAAAAGTGTTCTTAAGTGGCTTCAATTATAAAACTACAAAGAATAAGTTTAAGAATAGTGGATTTGAAATTTTATAGATAAAGAGGCATTTAAATGAATTCATAGTTGGTGCATTGAAGAAGCATACTTCTAGTAGTGAGATGGTTCACACAAAGAATAAGAATATCAAGATATGAAATAATAAGAATTGATGTTTAAAAATCTGAAAAGAAGATTGTTTATGAGTTGTTTTTAGATAAATATTTAGAAGAAGAGTGGAAGAAAGGGTTTGGTTTGCAATAAACAACCAAAATCCCCAAATTTAGGATATTGGAGGTTAACCTCTCTCCCCCTATACTTAATTTTAATATTTGATGATTGGAGTGATGCGGGATTAAGGAAGAGATAAAATCTATAGGGTAGATTCATTTAAAATAAGTTGAATTAATGGTAAAGAAGTCTATGCACTATGTTTAAATTATTTGATGATGATTATACACTTTTTTGCATTAAAATACGATAATTATTGGATCTAAATTAATAAATTATCTTCTAAAAATGTATCATATAAAAATATTTTTATCTTTTGTAGTAAATATAAAGTTTCATACTACATTTTGGTTGAGATTTTGAAAGATTTCCTAAACTTGGAATCTCATGAAATGATGAAACATATTTCAGTACTATCAAGTCAAATCAATATCTAAAAAGTATTATCATTAGTGTTTATAAGAAATATAAAATAATATTTATACTGAATATGGAAATATGTGAAATTAAAGAGTTATAAGTGGGTTCAAGACACATCAAGATTCAAAAGTTTTATAAAATATTATCCAAAATTGGAATCAGTGAGAGTCTATTGTAAGGTTAAACTAAAGTTAGAGAAGAAGCCTGATTATGATTGAAATCAGTGTCAAATTCATATCTGAATTTTTACAAATGGTTTCAGTCCATTTCAATAATCCTATTTATGGTATCAAACCTTATTAAGTGGATGTGAATCTCTCTAAAGAATTATAATAAAACAAGGAGTTTTATTTATTATATCTATTTTTGTACTAATAATTTAGTATCATTTTAATGTTTTCTAGGATACTAAAAGGTAGTTGAAATGAAAAAATCTTGACTCTAGATAGTAATTCTATAATTGGTATTAGTCCAAAACTGAAGAACTCAAATGGAGTTTATTATAATGATAATTTAAAGTCTATTTAGCCTTATCTAAAAAATTTTCCCTATAGATAATGAAATATAAATCACATCAAGTGGTATCAATTTATTATAAGTGGTGTCAATTGGCTCTTTATATGGTATGTCTCATAATATAGTTCTTAACTAGTTACTCACTAATAGTTTGTGTGATGTAGTTGAGATCATGGGAATATTACTATTTAAATATTTAAATTGCTTAGGAAGTCAGTGTTGTATATTAATTAGCGAGTGATATGGAAAAATTATTTTTTGTAAACATTGACTCTTGTTTCCTATATTGATATATGGATCAGTAGGCTTAAAGGATTTATTGATGATTCATTACCAAGAGATAAATTCATTCATTGATATTTCTTGAGAAAAATAAATCAATCAGTGTGTGTTATCTTGAAGTTAAATGAAGTTTGATTGAGAGTGATTAAAAGTTGTAATGTAATGATTAGTAATCTTAGAAAACTGGTGTAAGATGTATGTTGACCAAGGGGTGAAGTTCTGAAGTCAAAAATTAGGATCAAGAACCCTTTATATTTTATTGAAATGGGGGAAAAAGTTGGATGTATGGAATATTTTCAATAAAAATCCAAAGGGGTGATTTTTGCAACCATAAGGTTGTGTTGGATTTGTTGAAAATATCTATTAATGAATGGTTTTGTATTTAATGGAGTTATGGTGTCATACTTGGAGGATTTTTATGGATTTATTATGAACCCATCAGTCTTGGTGATGCACTTGGAGTGTCATGAAAATGATATAAAAGATTGTGTGATGTATGGATGTTGATGGAGGATATTTGATACAGTTAAATTTGTATATTGAAGGGTGGATGTAAATATTTTCATTACTTTGAGTAATTAAAGAGGTTTGAATAAAGTATCATGTTCATTTTGAAGAAAAGTATTTGATGGAAGTGCACATGGAAGAGAATTCTCATTGAAACCACTGGATTTTGTAATGTTGTAATATAAATTGTTTCCAGATTTTTCCATATTTTGGGTTCTAAATACTAGAGGGATTGTCCAAAGATAAATGAAAAATTTTCAATTAAGGATACCTTCACCATGACTTGTACTATGTCATGGTGATTTTGGTGAAGCTGTTTAAAAATTTTAAATAGATGGAATAAAGATGTAAAAAATATTTTAATCCTCATTTTAATTGAATATTTCACTTATAATAAATAGTGAATAGGGAAACATCATGGCCATCTACACAGTGGACTCATGTGAAGCTAAAAAATGGCCATATAGGATGGACTATGCTATAGTAGTATCGGTGTTAGTTTTCTAGAGCACGTGTGCGATACGGAGAAGCCATAACTAGGTGTTTTGGAAGTGTAAGGAATTTTTATGGGCATTAAAAACTTGTGATAACACATCATGATGACCAATAAATGGGTGTTTCACTGGGTGTTTTGAAATATAGTTCTACCTATGAGAAATAGTGATCCCAAAATGGGTGTGGTGGTATCTATGGTGATGGTTTTTGTTATGGGAACTAGAAGCACTATTTTTTATTCCTATAATAGAAATAAAAATGGATAATAGGATATGGTGTTGGTATTTTCATAGGTAATTTCACTCTTAGATTCATTAGACCACACTATGGTGTTAAGAAGAAATCCACTTTAAAGGGATTTTTTGGCATGAATACTTTAAAATATGGAAATTATGAATAGTTATAAGGTTTTGGAACTCCAACAACTATTTAGAAACTATGGTTTGAGTTTCAATAGTCTAAATTGAATCAAATGGTAATTATTAACTTAATTATGATCTAATATTTGATATTCAAGCAATATAAACTCAAGGTAGATATGTTCTAGAGTTTGAATTCTAAATTCAAATATCTCTACTTATAAGGACCTAGCCTTAAAACATTACATAATCTTGATTTCTAGTCAATAAATTACTTTCTATTTCTTTTAGGATCTTTTCAGGTTTTGAGTTTTATATAATTATTCCATTACTCATACATAAAAAACCATAAAATACAAAGTGGACACTTCCGATCAGTATCCATTTTTCCTATAATATAAAACTTTTAAAATAAATCATGAATTATTTTCCTGGAAAATCTCCATGACTTTCAGCCTGAATTCTTCCTTTCCCTTACCCATCCTTAAACCCTATGAAAACATTTTAAAAACATGGTATGAGCATAAAATCTTAGTAATGGATATAAAAAAAAGGAACCGTTAGTTCGGTAAAAATATGAAAAATCATATAATGTTCACCTTTATCTTTAAATTTTTTTGAGAATATAAAATAAAACATTTTCACATGAATAAAAAAACACACATTTTTCTCAAGTAAAATCATTAAAACCCATATCAAGCAATTAAACCTCTTTTGGTTACTTAGAGCATCATATACATAAAACCCTTTCAAACCCCTTTTAATTGGAATAACCATAAGGTCGACTTCCAATATTATCATTACCCAATGTATTGGAGATTTATAATGAATATCACCCTTCATATAATCTATATATGGATCATCCATGAGCTATAATGGGAATAAACCCATTTTATAAGCTATATTGGGTTCACCCATTTCTCATGAGCTATAATGGGGCTTAACCCTTCATATAAGAAGTATCGGTCTAAAATTTGATCTGTAATGGGACTCAAAACTTTGTACAATATGTATCAAGCTCACCTGTTTTATACAATTCTCAATTACCATATCAAGATTAAAACACTCTCATCATAAAACCCTTTAAAAACTCTTTTTAAATCTATATGAAAACACATTTGGATAAAAATACCCTTTTCTTTTGAGAACCCATTTTCGATACACAAACACTATTTTATTTGAAAAACATTTTCAATACCAAAATAACCAAATAAAAGGAAATATGTTTTTCCAATTAAGAAAACATTTAATATTTCAAAGGAATATATAAATCAAATAAAAGTCATGATGACATGTAAGGTCATTATCACTCTACTTTAAAAATAGGACATTTCTTTTATCATTGGTCAAAACATTCCTTTTAAGATATGTAAAAATATTCCTTTTGAAAAAAATTTAATAAAATTAAAATTAGACATAAAATTTCCTTTATAATACTTTTATATCCATATAAATAAATCTGTAAAATAATATCAAGAATATTTACATGGAGAAAAGGATTTGAAAATTAAATCTTTAAACATTCAAAGTGTCTCATACCACTTTGAGCGTTTAAAACATAAGATCTATGAAGGAATAAAATTTAACAAAAAATTAAATAAATTGAGAATAAATAAATTAATGATATTATATGTCAAATTGTATGTATATACACCTTATAAATAAATAAAGATGCATGTCATCAAGAAATGCCTCAATGAAAGGAGATTGAGATGTAATCTCTTACCATGAGTCTGAATTATAATGTGCATCTTTATCTTAATGAATAATAAAATTATGTTAATTATTTACTTACTTCATAACCTTTTTCAATTTTATTATTACTTTCATGACCCATCCCCCGGGGCCCGTTTTGTGACTACCCCAAGCCTACCTTCTATAGGCCAAGGTTTGGCAACTATCACCGGAAAGGCATATCCCGAAAACGGGAAGGCATTTCCTTTAAACTTGTACAAACACACAATCTAAGACCACAACAAGATGCAACCAAGAAGTAAAACTGAAGTAGTAAAGGTGTGTACTGAAAGTAAAGGGGTCGGAATACAAGCCCAACTGAATGGTATAACTACAATTGAAAAATAGAAAACAGCTCTTGAAATCATCCACCGAGGATCCTACCTGAAGGGTAGGTATATCTTGTCTCCACTACTCTCCACATCATCCAATATCCTCCATGTACCGCCCGTTCCTGGCTCCCTCAAGTCTCAGCCAAGCTGCTTGTCGTCTGCATAAGACACAATAAGGTGCGGGCGAAGTCTGTACAGGGGTGAGTATAACAATACCCAGTAGAGAACCCGAGACCCACGAAGGTCTCTCAGAATTCCACAGAAGAATAACACAAGAATGATCTCAATCACAATGCACAAATAAATAGACACAGATCAAACCAAGTATAAGTAAATAACAGAAGTACAAATGATTATTCAAGAATCTAGATCATCTTATTCTTTCAAGATGCATTGCTACTAACCATACGAAGTCTGACCCACACAGGATCGATAGGTACTAACCCCTGATGGCCCACACAGGATCTGACCCACCCAGGATTGATAGGTACTAAACCTCACTGACCCACACAGGATTGGTAAGCGCTAACCCACACAGGATCGCTGAGCGCTGACCCACACAGGATCTGACCCACAAAGGATTGGTATACACTGACCCACAGAGGATTGTTGATCACAGACCCACACAGGATCTGACCCACACAGGATTAGTGCTGATCCACACAGTATCACTAGGTACTAACCTTTGTATAATCTGTCTCCAACCTCCGCCTCACTGCCAGCCACTGGATTCCTGCTCATAGTACACTTGATTTTGGGAGAATCTCTCCTCAATCCATCATTCGTATTTCAACCAGCACAAATTCCCATGAAGAAGTAACCTTATTATCCATCACGTCATAAGGGTTCTAATGCAACAGACGGCACGTGAACCGGATGCTCGATCTGTAAGTTATTGTCATTTTAGTGTCGAGGGCCCGATTGGATTTTGGTATGATCCAACCCAGCCATACTTCAACTTTCTCCAAAACCTGGGTGGAGTATTTCAAAAGTACTATCTCTCTCCAAGGGTCCCAGCGCCATAGACGGTTGGTCAAACGGACGTCTGGTTCGCAAGATACAGTCATTTAAGCACGTATGGACTCAAGAGGGGTCTGGGTCTGGTCCGACGAGGTCGGACTAACCTGGCCCAGGTCGACCAGACCTCGTTCGGGTCGACCAGACTCGATCCGATCTGAATTTTCCTAGATCGAACCATCCTAGGCCAGCATGGTTGGGCGGGGCCTCGGACCAACCCGGCCCGCCGGCTGGGCACAGCCCGCCGGGCGGTCCGACCCGCTGGCTGGCGAGGCCTGCATAGGGGTCATGTGGTCTGCCTCCCAAATGGCTCAAAGAGTCTATCAGTTTATTTAAGGGAAGTGCCAGGTGGTGCTGCCTTGTCACCCGCGGGACCCGTAAAAGGCGGGTCCCTTGCAAACTCACCGCGGCTTTGAAGTCACGCCCTTCAGAACGGCGCGTGATGGCGCACCGCCTCCACCTCTACGGTCGGCCGCCAGTCCAACCATCACATTGTAGCTCTTCCACAACAGTCGGCGATTGTCGGCCGCTGCTCTCGTCCGCTGGCACCGGTCGCCAATGTCGCATCAGCGCTTCCTCTGTGGGGCTTTGGTGATGCCTCGGAGCTCTGATTTCACTTCCACTCGCATCTAGGGGCTCCCTGGGATGATGTCGTCACTACAAGGATTCCGGATTCCATATTCTGATGAGTTGAAGAATTTTCCAATGAAGAACACATCAATAATGAAGCGGCGGAGGGTCTGGGCCTCGTTCGTTTGGACCGCACCCTCCGCGTTAGCATTATAAAAAGTGGGAGATTATTCAATTAATCTTTAATAAATAAACCCCTTTCAAATCCCCCGCAACAACCTCCCACAAATTCAAGAAAGAGGAATAGAATCGAGGGAATTTCTTGAATTAATAAACAACCCCTGCCTCGATTCATTGGATATGTTGCAATGGTGGATGAATAATCCCTATACCTGGAAGCCGCAGGCATTCATCACTGATTCCCCCAATGTCGTCCAAGCTTTCATTACTCATCGGTGGAAGACGTCGCGTCAATTTTCCAGCGGTTCCTTTCTTGGTGAAGTCATGTCAAAACTCCACCATGATCCTCACTTAAATAGAGGAGAAAAAGTTGGGTAACACACCGAGTAATTAATGAGGTTCATTAATTAACGTAATTAATGTGCCACATTAATTTACATAATTAATGTGCCACATTAATTACATGAGGGGTGGTTACACAACCAAAGAGTAACCGAGCAATTAATATCCCACATTTAAAAGGTCTGACCTCCTCCATAGACCCCACCACTATCTCTCAAGAGGTGGTAGGATAAAAATAAATAAAATAAAAATCTCTATGTTATTTTATTATTTCTTTAAAATCTAAAAAAAACTAACTTTTTCTCCCGAACTACTACGGTCAAAGTGAAGTTTCCCTTCAGCGAAACCGGGTGCTGCAGATTCAATAGTGCCCTCAGATTTTTAATCTGATCATCGGTTCAAAATATATAAAATTTCGCCCATGCGTTTACTGAACATACCTTTAAAAAAGTTTAAAAATTCATTCTAGGCACACCGGGCCTCAGAATCACACACCATCAATTTTCGCAGACTCATAATAATTCCAAATAATTTAAAAAAAATTACATGGAATTTTTGGGTCTTTACATTCTCTCCACCTTAGGTATTTTCATCCCCTAAAGCTACAATAAAACTAGGGGAACAAGTGGGGGTATTGAGTACGCATCTGAGTATCCTGCTCTCATGTTCTCTCCTGGAGATTCCCATGCTGCCATCGAACTTGCACCAGAGGAATTGACTGCCCACAAAGGACCTGCTCCTATTGATCCTCCATCTCCACTGGGAACTCCGCAAATGTCACCCCATCATCGATGTTCATCTCGCCCCAGTCGATAACGTGCGATGGATCATGCACTTATCTCTTCAACTGCTACACATGGAAAACATTATTCACCTGGTGCATATGTGGGGGTAGAGCTAGATGGTATGCCACCTTGCCTACTCTGCTGAGGATGTGTAAAGGTCCGATGAACCTCAGAGATAGCTTTTCACCCTGGCTAAACCTCTGTAACCGTCATTGGGGTGAGACCCATAGAAATACATGGTCTCCCTCCTCAAACTCCAAGGGTCTTTATCTCCTGTCGGCATAAGACTTATGCCAACTCTGTGTAGTCTTCATCCACTCTTAGATGATCTGCACCTTCTCTGTGGTATCCTATACCAACTCTGGACCCATAATTGATGACTACCCTGGGTCTGTCTAGTATAGAGGTGATCTACATGGTTGCCCATACAAAGCCTGAAATGGTGCCATGCTGATGGTGGAGTGATAACTATTTTTGTATGCAAACTCCACCCGGGGTAGGTGGTCCTCCCAACTGTGGCCAAAATCGAGGACACAATCATGAATCATGTCCTCGAGTGTCTGTATGGTCTGATCCATATAACCATCTGTCTGAGGGTGAAAGGTGGTGCTCAACCATAGATGAGTCCTAAAATCCTCCTAAAATACCTTCCACAAACGGGATGTAAAATGTGCATCGCAATCTGAGATGGTCGTTGATGGCACTCTGTGAAGTTGCACAATCTTCTGCACATAGATATGTCCCAATCCCTCTACTGATCCCTACTCTCGAATGGGTAGGAAGTGGGATAACTTGGTGAGTTGGTCAATGATCAACCAGATAGAATCATGGACCCTAGACACACATGGTAGCCCCGTCATGAAGTCCATGGATATACTATACCACTTCCACTCTGGTACCTCAAGTGTCTGAGCTAAGCCTGCTGGTACCTGATGCTCAGCCTTCACTTTCTGACAAGTGAGGCATCGGGATACAAACTCTGCCACCGCTTTCTTCATCCCTGGCCACCAGTACTGACGCCGGAGGTCCTGGTACATCTTCTCCACTCCAGGATGTACCAGTAAAGGGGATGTGTGAAACTCCTTCAACACCTCCTCCCATAGCGTCATTGGTACCATAGTGAATCCTCTGAAGAGAATGACGTGCTCCCCACCTTCAAAAAATACTTCAGGATCTTGTCTTAGGGATATCTGAGAACGTCAGGCCTTGCAATCAACATCCCCAATCTATGCCTCCCGAACTCGCTGAAGAAGTGGGGGAGTGACAGTCATATACTAGAGGTAAGCTGCTCTATCTCTATCCGCGAAGGATGTCTGCAACGCAGCTAGCTTCTTTGTCACCTCACTCAATAGTTGTAGACCAGACCTCCTGATGAGTGAGTCTGCTACTACGTTCCCCTTACTAGGAGTATAGAATATCTCAAATTCATAGTCTTGGAGGAACTCTAGCCATAATCGTTGTCTTAGGTTCAATTCCTTATGTGATAATATATACCTGAGACTCTTGTGATCAGAGTAAATAGTAAACCATTCACCCATCAAGTAGTGTCACCACATCTTCAGCACAAATACCACTGCAGCTAACTCTAGGTCATGGGTAGAATAGTTATTCTCATGTTGTCTCAACTGTTGTGAAACATAGGTGATCACCGCTCGCTCCTGTATCATAACACAACCTAGTCTGGTCCCTGATGCATCGCATTAAACTATGTACTCAACGCCCTCTTCTGGTAGCCTCAATATGGGATCACTCGTCAGTCTTTACCTCAGCTCCTAGAAACTCTAATGGCACATCTCTGTCCACAAGAAAGGTTTCCCCTTCTTTGTCAAATATGAAAAGGATACTTCTACCCTAAAGAAGTCAGATATAAATCTCTTTTAGTACCCATCCAATCCCAGGAAACTTCTCACCTCTGTCACACTTTTGGGTGGCTCTCAAGCATGCATTGCCTCTATCTTCTCCGAATCCACTGTGACTCTAGCATCCGAGATAACGTGCCCCAGAAAGTGGAATTATTGTATCCAGAACTGGTACTTTGAGATATTTCCATAAATCTGGTGCTCTTGGAGTGTATCCAGGACTATCTATTGGTGTGTGTCATGCTTCTCCTCCGACGCCGAGTATATCAAGATGTTGTCGATGAAGACCACCACAAAGTAATCAAGGTATGGCTAAAAGATCTTGTTTTTCAGCCCCATGAACACTGTCGGATCATTGTTCATGCCTAAAGGCATCATCAAGAACTCGTAATGGCCATACCAATATATTAAGGTTGTCTTCGATACATCCTCATACCATACTCTGAGCTGATGATAGCCTGATCTCAGGTCTATCTTCAAAAACTAGTGAGCTCCCTTCAGCTGTTCGAAGAGATCATTGATCCTTGGGAGTGGATACTTGTTCTTCATGGTTACCTAGTTCAGGAACCAATAGTATACACAAATACTTAGAATCCCATCTTCCTTCCTGGCGAACAATATCAGGGATGCTCGTGGAGAAACACTGGGCCTTACGAACACCTTTCCCTGCAAGTTCTCCAGTTGTACCCGCAACACCCGAAGCTCCACGGGAGCCATACAATATGATGGTGTAGATATTGGTGTCATCTCGGGGGGTACAGGTCAATGTGAAAGTCTACCTCTATATGAGGAGGTAGTCCTGGAACATCATCAAGGAAGACATCAGCAAACTGGTCCACCACTACAGGATAAATCAAACTCCTCATGTCAACTACTCTGAGGGTGAGGCTAGCCAACAGATGAGTAATCAGCTGCACCCTCCTCTGAGATATTCCATCATGTGCTTCAAAGGTTTCCTTCTCACCAGTTAAGGTAAACCTGATCCCATCCTCATGGACACACCACACTTTGTGCCTAAAATAGTTGATCTGAACATAGACTACAGATATCCAGTCCATACCCAAGATGAGGTCTTAAGGCCTCGACGCTGCTACTAGGAGATCCCAATCGAATCTCTCGCCTCATAGATTAATCTCACACTTTCATAACCAGTGTGTAGTCATTGAATCCTCTCCCTTAGGAGTCTAAAATTGTAAAAAACAATCCAACAGCTCTATTGGAATCTTCGAGCTCCGAAAGAGTTTCATGTAAATTAAAGAGTGACTGGCACTTGTGTCTATAAGTACTGCAAGTAGAGTGTAATAGACACAGATTGTACCTCTAATAATCTCCAAAGCATCGTGGTTGTAGGCCTATGCTTCCTATAGCTACGCTCGCTCCTGTCCACCTACTCCTAATGTTCGGGGTGGACCTCCCAGTGGTGGTGGCGGTAAAACCTCAAATCGCCGCTCACCACCTGTTGGACGGCCTTCCCCTCTGCCTTGTCTTCCGCCCTGTGGACCTCCTCACTCAAATATATTCCTCTGCCTTGGAGGTCCCTCGAATGTCCAATGATCTTTAGTACGACGTTTTGGGCAGTCGTGAGCCATGTGGCCCTGCCCACCGCATGTGAAGCACAGTTTTCCTCCCAACTGACCTTCTCTGCCTTGCGAGCTCCGAACCTCTGACCCTGCATCCTGGGGTTGTCCACCGGTGGGTCTGGTTCACTTAGACATCTGCATCATATGTCTATTGACTTCTACATATGACTCGGCTACCTGTCTTCTGGTGGTGGCTCTCACCGTTGGTGCCTTCTCATCTATGAAGTTATCCACCAACAATGCTCACTCGAGCACTCCATCATGTGTCAAGATATTCAGCGATATCATAGACGCTCTGATCTCTCATCGGATACCCTGCTCAAAAGTCTGTTCCCTGAAGAATGGGTCTTGTACCATGTCGGTGGAGTAGCATGAGAGGTCAATGAATCTCTTCGAGTACTGGGATACTATCAGGTTTCCCTACTGTAAGTGTAGGAGCTCCTGAATACGCATAGAGCTTAGTGTTGCTGGAACGAACTCTGCCCTGAAGAGGCTTTCAAAGTCTATCTGGGTGAGAGTCACCTTGTCATGTGTCTGGAGCATCAGGCTCCACCATCTCCCTATTTTTCCTTGGAAAATGATAGCCACTAGGATAACCATCTACTTTGTTGGTGTCTCAACCAAGCTAAAAACTCTAGCCACGGCCTCCAGCCAGTCTTCGGCTTCCTGGTTATTTGTCTCACCTCGAAACCTTAGAGGCCTCTATCTCTGGAACTCGTGCAACATGCTCAGTCGGCGTGCACATTCTGCTGGTGGGGCTGGTGGCATCTGATACCCAACATGTGGCGGTGCTACTGGTGCACCACCCAAAGGTGCTACCATAGTAAGAGGGCCCTACACCGAAGCCTCGTCGCTCGGTGGGTCGTCATAAAGAATCCTGGATGGTTATCTACATGGCAGAATCCTGAAAATAAATAGGTGTTCCAAGGTCAATAAGTTATACCTAGTGATCTGACTCAAAGATATCAAGGTAAAAACATTTCAAAACACACTCAATCATTGTTTTCATGCACCGAGTCAGAAATCAGATTTCAGGGTCATGGTGTATGGATATGTCGGCCACCGCACCAACACTGGACTCCCCAAATTGAAAACCATACTCAAAACACTTAACACTATTGCTCTATTAGAAAGATCAGAGTCATAGTTCTTTGTTATAACTGACTCCCCTGATACCACTTTGTCATGACTCATTACCTGGGGCTCGTGTTGTGATTACCCCAAGCCCGTCTTCCATAGGGTAGGGGTTGGCGACTGGAACTGGAAAGGCGTGTCCTTAAAATGGGAAGGCATTGCCTTTAAACCTGTATAAACATGCAATTCAAGAACACAATAAGATGCAACCAGGAAGTAAAAATGAAGTAGTAAAGGTGTGTACTGAATGTAAAGGGGATGGAATACAATCCCAACTGAAAAGTATAACTACAAATGAAAAACATAAAATAGCTCCTGGAATCATCCACCAAGGATCCTACCTGAAGGGTAGGTACATAGTGTCCCCACTTCTCTCCATGTTAGCCAATCTCCTCCATGTACTTCCTGGTCCTGGCTCCCTCATGTCTCAGTCATGTTGCTCGTCATCTGCACAAGGCACAATAAGGTGCGGGGAAAGCCTGTGCAGGGGTGAGTATAACAATACCCAATAGGGACCCCTAGACCCCAGAAGGTCTCTCAAAATTCCACAGAGGAATACCAAAAGAATGATCTCAATCACAAAGCACAAATAAATAGACACATCTCAAACCAGGTATAAGTAAATCATAGAAGTACAGATGATTAGTTGAGAAGCTAGATCATCTTATTCTGTCAAGAGGCACTGTTGTTGACTATATGGAGTCTGACCCACATAGGATTGATAGGTACTAACCCCTGATAACCCACATAGGATCCAACCCTCCCAGGATCGATAGGTACTAACCCCCGCTGACCCACATAGGATCGATATGTTCTGACCCACATAGGATTAGTATGTGCTGACCCACAAAGGATCGCTAAGTGTAGACCCACACAGGATCTGACCCACACAGGATCAGTGTTGATTCACACTGGATCACTAGGTACTAACCTTGGTATGATGTCACTCTAACCTCCGCCTCATTGCCAGTCACCGGATTCCGGCTCATAGTACACTTGATTCTAGGAGAACTGCTCCTCAAGCCATCAGTCATATTTCAACCAGCATGAAGTCCCATGAAGAAGTAACCCGATGATATTCCATGTCATAAGGGTTCTAACGCAATAAACGGCGCATCATCTGGATGCCCGGTCAGTAAGTTATTTTCATTTTAGTATCGAGGGCCCAGTTGGATTCGAGTATAATCTAACTCGGTCATACTCCACCTTTCTCAAAAACCTAAGTGGATTATGTCAAAAGGACCTTCATTCTCCAACAGTCCCAGTGCCATAGACGGTTCGTCAAGCAGACGTCTGGTTTGCAAGATACTTTTATTTAAGCACATCTGGGTCCTAGAGGGGTCCGGGTCCAGTCTGACCCGGTTGGACTGACCTGGCCTGACCCAGTTCGAACTGGCCTAGGCCGTCTCATTTGGATGGGCCGTGGACTGGCCCAGACCGCTGGCTAGGCGTGGCCCGCCGGGCGGTCTGGCCTGCTGGTTGGCGTGACCCGCACAGGGGTTACACGATCCATCTCCCGAACAGCTTCAATTTATTTAAGGGCGGTGCCAAGTGGCACTGCCTTTTCACCCGCGGGGTCCGTAGGTGGTGAGTCCCTTTCTAGCTCACCGCGGCTTTGAAGCCGTGAACCTTCAGTGCGGCGCACAACGGCACGTCGTCGCCATCTCCATGGTCGTCCGTTGTCAGTCGCCTGTCCGACCACTATGGCGCTGAGTAGGGATGCTCTTCCACTATGGCTGGGGGTTTCTGACTGCTGCTCTCATCTTTCGGCCCTGGTCGCTGGCCCTATCACTTCTTCCGCGGGGCTCCGGCGATGCCCTGGAGCACCGTGTTCACTTCTGCTCGCGTCTATGGGCTCCCCGGGATACTACTGTCGCTGCAAGGCTTATGGATTCCAGATTCTAACAAGTTGAAAAATTGTCCCTTGAAGAATGCATCAAGAATGAAGTGGAAGAGGTTCCGGGCCTTGTTCGTTTGGCCCGCGCCCTCTGCGTTAGAATTATAACAAGCGGGAGATTATTTAATTCATCCTTAATAAATAAACCATGTTTAAATCCCCTGCAACAACCTCCTGCAAATTCAAGAATGAGGAATGGAATCAAGGTAATTTATTTAATTAATAAACAACCCCTACCTTGATTCGTTGAGGACATCACAGTGGTGGATGAATAATCCCTGTCCGTGGAAGTCGTCGGCGTTCGTCATCAATTCCCCCAACATCATCCAAGCTTTCATTCCTCGTCGGTGGAAGATGTCATGTCACTTCACCAGAGGTTCCTTACTTGGTAAAGTGGTGTCAAAACTCCACCATAAGCCTCACTTAAATAGAGGGGAAGGGGTGGGTAACGCACCGAGGAATTAATGAGGTTCATTAATTGATGTAATTAATGTGCCACATTAATTAACGTAATTAATGTGCCACATTAGTTACGCGAGGGGTGGTTACTCAAACAAATAGTAACCGAAAAATTAATACCCCACATTTAAAAGGTATGACCTCATCCATGGACCCCTCCACTACTGCTCAAGAGGTATTAGGATAAAAATAAATAAAATAACAATCTCTATGTTATTTTATTATTTCTTTAAAAGCCACAAAAATTAACTCTTCCTCCCAACCTACTACGGTTGAAGTAAATCTTACCATAAGTGAAATTGGGAACAGTGGATTAAATAGTGCCCTTGTATTTTTAATCCGAGAACCAGTTCAAAAGATAGAAAATTTTTCCCGTGCATTTACTGAACATACTTTTAAAAGGTTCAAAGATTCATTTTGGGCACACCGGGCCTCAGAATCACACACCGTCAATTTTTGCAGACTCATAATAATTCCAAATAATTTATAAAAAATTACATGGAATTTTTGGGTCTTTACAATTACTTTTATTTCACTTATTAAAATTTTTATACAGCTGCTTAAACAAAAAAATTTACATCAGGTACTTTGACCATATTCGGATTAGGTGTCAAAACAACTATGGTTAGTTGACTATGGTCATGGTGTTCATTATATAAACATATATATAATAATAATCATGAAATAATTATCATATTTATACATAAATTATACTTTTAAAACCAATCATAAAATAGGGTTATGAAAAATTAACCAACGTTACAATCATGGTGACGGTAAGTCATAATACGCATGAGTAATGTTCCCATTTTTCAATGATCATTATGGAAAAAAGGTATGTAATATTTCTATTTACAGGATGATAATAATATAATATATACCATATTATTTAATAATATGTAATTATATATAATTATATATATAATTATTGTGATGTAAAAGGAATCACATCACTTCTAGAAGGCAGTAGTCCACACATCCACAAATGACGTTATCACTTTTTCAGTGTGTGAAAAGGTAAAAAAACCAAATGATGTATTATATTTTCAGAATGGTAATTATGTAATTAATATCATATATATTTCATTTATATCACATTTTTTATTAAAATCATCCTTACTATATTTATTGTAAAGCATGAATGAATCACATCGCTTTGAGGAGGTGGTAGTCCACATATTCACAAACGATGTTATCATATTCCCAAAAAATGGAAAGCATGAAGGTATGTGTTATATAAAAATTATATAAGTATTACTAAATTATAAATATCATATATATCATATAAAAATATTATTTCCATCATAATTTCCAACCATGATATGTTTTAAATGAAGAAAACACGATATCCTTTCACGAGACGGTAATTCGTCATACACACAAACAGTAAGTTTGTTACCCATTTGATGGAAGTGTGTTTAGGTGTATGTAGAACCATTAGAATAAAAAATATTAGTATATTTATGATACTTATTTTATTATATAATAATATAATAATAATAATTTAATGGGAGGAGAAATAATTAAAATAGAAATGCATGTTGAATAACGTTACCACTTTTTTGGGTAACTCCTTTTGGTTTTCACCAAAGGGGTTACTTGGTTGGATTTATGCCCAAATTAAGGATTATAAGATTATAGGAGGGATTTTGGGATATTATTTGGGCATTTTTTTTATTATCCAAAATTTATTTAGAGGTTTAAATATAGGAGGAGAGGAGGAGGCCTTTTATAAGTGGGTAAAATGACATATTTGGTATTCTTGAAAAGATTTGAGTGCTCCCTACATTTTACTTGTCCACCAAGGGTTAAAAATGGAATATTGTATATAATTATAGGTTTAATGGTCTAAATATGGACCTAAAATATTTTTTAGGAAATTTTAGGGTCATTTTTACACCTTATATTCTATTTTTAATCATTATGTAATCTCATTTTTACCTTAATCACTATAATTAATTGTAATTACTGTCACTAATGTTTTTTTTTTAAACTAAGTTGAGCTTAATAGACATTTTAAATTATGATGATTACAAATATGGAATAAATTTTCCTAAAATCCAATCACATAAGTGGTAGAAAATAATTTAAAATTAATCCCACATATAGGATGACAAAGCAGGTTTTTAAAGTGAATATGTTCAAAAGTTTACGAAGTTTTTATATCTATATTAAATATAAAAATGATACCAATGGGATAAATTAAAGTAATATATGTAAAATTTAACTAATTATACTTTAAAAACAATTAAAAAAATAATTTAACTATATAAATAAATTATAAAAAATACATTTTTAAATTAAAATTCAGTATTATTCACTATTCATAAAAATATGACAGCTCTCAGAAAAATGCCAAGAACTCACCCAAAGTAAATTTTGATATCCTGATTTCAAAAATTAATTTTACTTTTTCATATAAAAATTATAAAATTGTCAAATATTAGTTTTAAAATAGGTGCCCCATTAAAAGGCAGTAAAATTTATTTTTAGAAAAATAAAGCTTTTAAGCATAAAACTGGATTTATTCTTATATTATGAATATAAAATATATTGGATTAATGTAAAAAGATTTTATAAAAAAATTTAAACATAATATAGTTATTCTTATTCACACCCTTCAGTATAAAGGTCAGGCGATAACTTCCATAATAATATCAACAGTATATTATTGTTCAGTAAGACTCGGTCTTGCGTGTAACACAATTTATCTAAGAAACTCAATGTTACGTGAAATAAAAGATAAATTTGGTGTTTTTTATAACACAATATAAACTATTCATTTCATGTATCTCAATATATCAAATAATTTAAATAAATTTTAAATAATATATTTCATAAAATCTCTGGATGTTACACTACTGGAAAATAGAGGGAGTTTTGCTAAAATATAAGAATAGAGGAAGACCTTTTGTACAATATAGAGAAGAAATATAGGATAATTAGAAATGTTTTTTCTAGTATAAATTTCAGAACTATGTGTTCCAATATAAATATAACAACAAAATTGAATATCATAATTAAATTTTAATAGAGATAGAGTATTGTGAGCATAATTAGAGTTCTAATTTGGAATTTTTTAGCATATATTTCAAGATCATGTTTGAAATACTTAAATATGAGTGTTTTTTTTATATCTAGTAAGATCATTTTTTGAGGAATATCATCAAATCATTTGGTTTTCTGAGGTAAGAAATATAACACTCTAAAGAATGATTTCATTGCTAGAATTATTATCTGAATGTTTGGTATGCTAATGAATGAAGTCAGATTTAAGATTAAAGTCTCAACTATACTTATAAGATTAGTTTATATCTGGATGATGAATAGATATCGTCATATGTAATTTCATTAAGGAATCTACATCTATAATTTTATGATGTTTATTTCAATTTTATATCTTGTAGTGATCTTCATGACATTAAATTGAGAAGAACATTGGTATAGTCTATAAACTTTCATTTACTTATCTTAAATTAGTGTGTGGGTTCGGAAAGAAGAGGGAGTGACCCTTGGACCATCATTGAGACTTTCATAAACCTTTTAATACAATAGTGAGTTAATATTTACATCTTGGAACATCAACACATTATTGATTTTGCTCCGTGGAGTATTTTTTTATAGGTGAACCAAGTAAAATATTTGTGTGACTTTACATTTATACATCTGTGTGATTACATGAATGAGAAAAGTAAACTTAGGGTTAAATTGTGTTCCTTAGAATTAGGGAATAGTATCCTGAAGTGAATAGAAAAAAATAAAAAAGACTAAATTCTATCTTAACCCTGATTCACCCCCACCCCCCACCCCCCCTTCAGGGTGCCTCGGGCCCCTATAATGTAATACAGAAAATAAACCATAGACATAAAGATCTTACATAATAAATATAAGAGGGATGAATCTTAGGATATTATATTTAATTTTATACAACTTTATTACATATAAAATCCTATGCAATAATATTAAATTAAATAGAATCCAAACACATGCATTGTTCGATCAAGCTCATGATCAGATGCATGCATGAAATGAAATAGAATTCATACATATTGGAATTAATTTCAAATCACTATATTAATTAAGATAAATTTATATTTAATTAATAATTAATGGACTTATTAACTATTTATTTATTTATCTTAATTATTAATCCAATTAGTCCTGAAGATACATAAGATTTCATCTAGTGTAATTTTTAAATAAATTAGATCAATTAATTTTATTTAAAATTATATAAGTACAAATTATGTACATGGATCTAACATGACATGTACCTATCTGATCTACACAGTGTCTCGTTTAGTTGTCTATTGTATACTCAAATATCATGTAGCATACATAGCATGTTTCTTTGGTATATGGAGTGTTGTTATATATGTAAATCAAAGTATTTAGCTTCACATTTATAACACATGTCATACATTAGTATACACATAATGTAATACTTTTAATTTTCCTGAAGTACATAGTGTGTACAAAGACCTTACATGGAGTGTAGATCCAAAATTAACATGTAAATTAATTAAACATTTAATATTTACTTAAACCTTATTTCACAGTGCGTGATTTGGTTTAATACCATAATTAATTTTAGTCTAGGTAGTTTATTTTACATGATGTAAAACCTAGATTGGCATGTACTCTATATAAATAGGTATGAGTTATATGGATTGTAAATCAGCCACACAACATCTGAATCTTTTATAGTCATCCCATGATACATTCCTAGGGTCTTAGTGTGTAATTCATGTGAAATCAAACCATATTTCATAATGTGTATTCTATATACACATTCTGAAATGATAGTTGTCTTGCATCACTCGACTAGTAGTAAACATGCAGAAAATTTATTACATGTCATGTTCTTTGACCACATGACCACCGCATCATGTGGTGTTACCCGACATGTATGGAAGTTACATGCCATGTAATCCAGTAAACCATGTTCCACCCTAGAAGTCAATATGCAATGTAATTAATGATTAATTAAACATCTCATAATGAACCCCCTCCCCATCATCCATGATTTGTGCAGCCATGTGGTATGTGTTTGAATGAGACTACATAATGTGTAATTAAGTTACATGACATGTAATTGTGTCATGTAACTAGGATCTCCATCACCTTTAGATGGTATCTCAATGCATTATTCACATATTCTTATCATGTTATTAGTTATATGAAATTTAAAAAAATATCAACTAAATGGATTAAGAATGAAAATCGAAATGAAAATATAATAAAAATAATCACGATATTGATCAAAATAATTAAATAATTATAAATTTAAATGTGACTGCTTTGATACCACGTGTAGGTTTTGAACATAATGAAAGTCGGTTGGCTCCATGACCAATGATGGGTTTTCATCATTTAAAATCAATAAACCATAATAAAATGATGAAAAATGACATGTATCATTATTATATCTAAAGAAACATGATGAAAGAATCCTATAACTAAAGTGATGATCTTTTATGTTAAATTTATAATTAATTTAATACCAATAATAATACATTGGTCATGAGATATTTCTTCAATGTAGATGTTTTTTGATTGAAACCTTATTTAAGTTACTTCATTGTTGATCTAAGATTATCCAAAGTAGAATCCCTCTAAAAGTAATCCACAAGTGTTCTTTGATATTTGAATGATGTTGATGTAACTTCAGGTGCTAGTGTTGTTTATTCGATCACCTTACATTGTTTGTCTTGATCGCAACACAATATGTTGGGATTGAAGTATTTTTTATCTCATTATCTCATTATTGAGAGGCAATAAAGAGGTGGATGAATTATCTCAATTTTGTGAGGATCTTCTAGAGAGAGGATGTGGTGTGCAAAACACAAATTTTTTCACACATTATCTTAAATGGTATATGTGGGTATATATATAGATAGGGTTTAATATTGATAATTTCATAAAGTCTCTTAATCAAATAATAATACTAATATATTACACATTTCAATAATAATAAAAATATTATTATATATTGGCATGCACTAACTTAGGAATTAATAAATATCATTTTAATAAATAATTTAAATGATATTTAATGCTTATATCATTCTAGTCATCAGGTGATAAAATCAGTATGTACACCTTCCTCGTAATTTACCAAACCTTGAATAATAAATATTATTCATTAGATAAATAAATAAATATTATATTAATGGACTTTTAAATAAATATATTTTTTAATATTTTCTTAACTGAATAAATATTTATTTAATAATAAATATTATTTATTACCTTGTGAATAAATCAATAGATAAATAAATATATTATTTTATGGTCATGTGAATAAATATTTATTTAATATTAAACTAAATAAATGTGATAATAAAATCCTAAATAAATATTAATTATTAGTATTGAAAATTTCATTTATTCAAACTATTAAATTCAAATAGAATTTAACTGAGATCAATGGAAATACTAAGTGTGTGACCCTCGCACATGAGCCTCAGCCCAGTTGGTGAGGTATCCTTAAGTGCATCCACGAGACCCAGGTTTAAAACTAGGTAGAGGCATATTTCCATACTGTAGAAATACTGTAGCAGGAACTGTAGTAGGCACTTTAGTAGACTATACACTGTGCGGGTACTGTAGCAAAAATATACATTGTACAGGTACTATGCAGAACTGTACATTGTGCGGATATTGTTGTAGTACTATAGCAGGTACTGTTCGGTACTGTAGCAGCTGGAATTATTCACCTTGGGTCACCAGTTTGGGCTTGGAGTCCTTAAGGCTTTCAGGCCACCCAAGCCTTCGGGTCAGTAGGGATTTCGAGGCCTTCGGGCCACCTCAAGGCCTTTAAGCCACATGCAGTTGTCCCAGACAAACTCTACAAAAAAGGAGCAGCCCCATAAGAGGATTCAGAGCAGGTGCACTCACCAGAGTATAGTCAATTGATTTTTCAGAATGAGAGGGTATGGATATGCCATCAGAACCAGCCTATGCTTGCACGGGAAGCCTAGACAGATGGCCATGCAAAGGTGGAGAGCTACTATCATGATGCAGATGTTGGGGAGGGGTAGTTCCTTGTAGATAGTCTGGTTGAATTTCCTAAGACCTTCGGGTCATGTAATCTCCTAAGCCTACAGGCCATGTAATATCTCAGCCTACGAGCCTTGTAAGGGTTCCCCCTCATCCCTTGAAAGGGGGGTTATCAAAAATCAATAAAAATGAAGGCCTTCGGGCCATTCAGGTTAAGTGTGTGACCCTCTAGGCCTCTTCCTCAATGTCATTAGGTGGGCTTGCCTAAAGTCCAATATCAACATATAGCCATACATAAAGGCACCCATAGATGAAGAAGTTAATTTCCAAATAACAAAAACCACATACAAATGCTCACTATGTAATATAATCTATTTTTATTTATATCTTATCAATTAGGTTTCACACTCATGTAATCAACCTATAAGATCAATATATATTTCTTTGACTATATGAAATGAACTTTTCAGTCACCATAGATATGGAATTTAGTTTGATAGTTACATTTAAATCAAAGGACTAATATATCATATTTCAGTCTTGGAAGGTAAAAATAATTTATCGACCTCTTCATTAAGGTCATATCACTCATGTCGCACTTAATATATTCTACTTCCCAGTGAACATTTATCATCAAGGTTTTTATCAATACATAAAATTATGTGAATTGTGATATTAATTAATAATAATATCAATTATAAGGATCATTACACACAAAAACAAATAGAAATATCAAATTACTTGTAAACATTTGTAATTTATACTTGTTGTTTTAGCCTCATAATCTCTTATATTAGAGATTACCAAGTGAAAACTTCACAAGATAAAGCCTCGTCTACTTATAAGAATAAATAGCCTGACAGTCATCATAATTTGTGTCTCATAAGATGATGAAGATAAATAATATTACTTATAAGTTATAGAATATAATTATGTCACTTCAAGGTTATTATCATATAGGGGAACCGTTATGTCCTTCCAACACAAAAAATTCTCTAAGTAGTTGGTTCTAGAAAACCATTTACAACAATGTGGTGTTGAATTTATTATAAACCACATTGATATTTTTCAACTATTAATTATAGTGTATATGATGATTTATTTGGTTTCATCATACTAAATCTATAGTGAATACTATATAGTGTTACCATTTTCAAGGAATTGGAAAAGTATTAAAGTAATATTGGATTTTTCACTTGAAGAGTTTTTTCTTTTGGAAAAGTGATTTTTTTATGAAATATTCTCATATTATATGAGAAGATTGTTAGAAGAACAATGTAATTTATGATACATGGTGTTAAATGATTTTGGATGAAGTTGAAGATGTTCTATATTGGAGGACATAAATTACACTACAACAAGCACAAAATTATGTCAGGATGAATAATGTGCCATTATAAAAGTATCATGTGATGTTTTTATGTTGATATATTTGATTTTAGTTATCATCTTGATCCATGAATGAAAGGTGTCACACCACAATAGTTATTCAATATTAATTGTGGAAGGTGTGATGAATTATGATCAGAAGATCATGCCATAATGATTTTAATTTCATTGTGAGAAGATGTGTTGCATCTTAGTGATGGAGTCTATGAAGATTTTTTGTTTCTCTAGAAGAAGTACATTATGTTGTAAAGAAAAATTTTCACCTCGACATATAGGATGAAAATATATTTTAAAGAGGAGATCATGCTGAAAAAGGTATAATTTTAAGTAGTTGATACCTTGATTTTTGAAGGATGGATGGGTTGTGTCATGATGTCTATTGTCATGTCATAATTATATTGAGCAGGAATTTTGGATTAGTTTTTAAATTCCTAACTTTTAGGAGATAGTTTTTTATTAAAATGCTATGTGTTTGTCTTAGATTTGAAGGACAGGGATGCAAAAAAATTCACATTAAATTGAATAAGAACGAAACATTTTAAACAATGGAAACTTTTATAATTTCTCTTAGATTAGAGAAAGGAAATTGTGGATATAGAGAGATGTTATTTATCTCTAAAAATGAAGGAGATTTTTGTTGTGAAAATATAGAAATATAGAAAATAAAATAGTGAATAGAGTATTGAAACTTATTAAATATATTTCCAAAGAAGAAGAGGGATTTGTTTCAAGGAGATGTGTAGAAGATATTTTCAAGGAAATTAAATTCTCTAACATGGTGATGCTCATAATTTACTTTTAAAGGAGGAGGATCACAAGGATATTGAGTAGCACCCATATATACTTAGTATGAAAATAAAAATTGATGATATTTCTATATCTATGTATTTGTGTGTGTGATAAGTTTTTTTCATTTCTTAAGTAGTGAGAATAAGGAGAGGAATTATAGAGTTACCCTTAGGAGGTAGTTCATTGATCATATAGTTAATCACTATTCATTTTCACCCTTATACCACTACATTAAACTGATTTTCTATTGTAAATTATAAATATAATAAAAAAAATTCACTTCACATTTGGTTCAATTAGTTAATTATTTTCACTGTTAAAAAGGTAAATTTCACTTGTTTTGATGTTTACATTATAGGTGGAGGTGATTTGAAGATCTCATGATGAGATTCAAGAAAAACATACCAAACTGTGCAAGAGACTAAGAACACATGTGGACTAAAATTCACACTGTAGATAATATGTGCATCCATTTGGGATTCAATTCCATGGCTGAATGAAAAACTATATAGGATACATTTATCTAGAAGACTAGGGAGATCAATTCATCCATTTTTAGGCCCAAAATATTCTATAATTGGAGATAATAATCATTGTTCATTGTCCTGAGGTAAATAATATAATTCAATCATATCTCAAGATGTAGGACCCTAAATGATTCTAATTTTTTTAGTGAAGATATCCAATAGGTGGGGAAAATTATTTTTTTTAAAATAAAAATAAGTCTATATTCTATCCCAAATATGTGATCCAAGTGGTCTTTGAAATTTAGGGTTACCGAAACCACCTTCCACGTTGCCTATAAATTGGCACCTTGGGAACCCCATTTTCAAGTTCATCTAGGTGGAAAGGTTCTACCAATTTGAATATTTTAAGGTTTATTTAAACCTCTTTGGAGGTTTTGTAGTTCCCTATCCTCATAGGGAGAGCAAGTATTTAGTCATAGTTTCACATTATCTTCTTCCTCCTCTTGATGGCGGGCTAAATAGTGAGTGATCATTTCAAGGGAGTTACACACTTGAAGAGGGAGTTCTAACACATAATTATCTACTGGTTTGGTGTATATTGTAGTTTTTTAAGTTTTATTTTATATGTTTCTTAACTTTTTTGATGAATTTAATTGAAACACTTTTTATTTCATAACCAATCAGTGTGAAATTTTAAGTGTGTGATTTGTGTTGTTACAATTAGATAACATAAGATTCATCTTCTTTCCCAAAAATTTGAGATTTTAGTGTTCTTTTAAAAACCTTAAATCGTGATTATAGGATATAACTTTACTACATGATTGTTATGTTAATATTTAGTCATATATGAATCATTGTGGAGGATTTTTGGGTAACCAATATCTTGGTTAACCCTCAAACAAAGGATTACATAAAAACCAAATAATCAATTAAGAATAAGGAACTTTTTAAGTAGTATAGTAACTTATAAATGATAACATAATTATAATATATTTTTCAAAATCCGCTTCTGTTATTAATTATTAACCTCTTTAAATTAAATTATTTTATTTTGAATCATCATTTAACCCCCCCCCCCCCATTTTGTTTTAAAAAAACTTATTGAAAACTCACACTCTAAACTCATCAGCACTCCTTGAGAGAAGACCTGGGGTCTTCCCTATACTACATTTAATCTTCTAAAACCTAATAAATTTGACATGTCACGACAATGCAATAAAATTTTGGAATCATCGTTGGGGAACGCTTTATTTTTTAGTGTTTTTCATAATATATTTTTGAATTTTGTGAATATTTTTTTTATCTTATACCTTTAAATATCTTTTTTTATTCTAATTTATTGATTATGTAGGTTCTATGCATGACATTTTATACTCCAGTAGATTTACCTTATTTCGAATACAAACTATATAGGATAATATTTCATCGATATTGACACACACAAAGCATTCCTTTGAAGGAGGACACACAACCCATAGATATTACACTTTTAACCCCCCCCCCTTATTCTTATACTACTAAACTTAATGTGTATAACATGGTATAAAATAATTAAACACTAAAAGAACTTACTTCACCTGATATTGATATCCAACTAGTATATATTCAAGCATAAGGAGAAGCACCAGACTTAAATCTAAAATTTGTTCTAATTCACTTATTACCAAAATTTTATGGTCTTTATGGAGAAGACCCACATAAGAATTTAAAGAAATTTAATGCTATGTGTTTAACATTAAAACCTAAAAATGTGGATGAAGAACAAGTAAAACGTATAACTTTTAAAATTTCTTTAGAAGCCACTACAAAGTGTTGGTTATATTATGTTAACACAATTAGAGTCTAGAAGGACATGAAATACCTTTTACTTGAAAAATAATTCCCAACCTCTCAAAATATAACAATAAGGAAAGAAAGTTTTGGAATAATATAATCCTAAGTGGAAACACTTCATGAATATTGGGAATGATTTAAAAGGTTATGTTCAATATGTCCACACTACCAAATAAATGATCAAATTTTAATACAGTATTTTTATTAAGGATCAATTCATATCAATATTAACATGATTTATATTGTTTTAAGTGGTTCACTAGTTTAAAATATCCCAATAATTGTAAGGACCCTCATTGAGAACATGGTACAAAATACACAATAATTTGGTTCAAGGTCTATTATACCCATTATAGGTGTAAATGAGGTGAAAAGTTAAAAATTTGAGAAGAATGTGGACAAAAATTTTATAGAGGTAAGTACCCTACTCTAACAAATTTATATTTACTAATGGAAATCACAACCTCCTCCTCTAATTCACTATGGTGTCTATGCCGCAAACACCCACTATTCTAACCAATTCCCTCAACTAAAATAACCTTCTCATATTTGTGAGGAAATATTTCCAGGTCTCCCCTATAAAAAACTTTTTAGGCAAGAACCATATTATCCATACAAATCTTGATGGAAGGATAACCAATCCTATAGGAAAAAGAGGTATTATAACCAGCCTCAATAGTCTTATAACTATTAGGGGTAGGGTAGTCATCCTCCACCATCACCCAAAAAAACCTAACAACCACAAAGTCCCTTCCAATAACCCCCTCCAAAACCCGATCCTGTACTTCTGGATGTGATGAAATAAATGGCTAGAAATATTCTATAATTCCAAAAAACAACCAAAGCATTCTTACAAGACCTAAAAACTAAATTAGGCTAACTCTACAACTCAGTCAGTGAAATCCAAAGTCAATGGTTAGGTAAACTGCCATATCAACCACTAGTAAACCCTAAGGATAAGGGAAATGTTAGTTACATCACCCTTTAGAGTGAAATGAAAATTAAAATCCAAATAAAACCTATCTTAAATCCATCCTATCCTAAGAAAAACACCATTTGAATCATCTCACATGATTCAAACGAGAAAAATCCTTATCTTGAGAGAAATCCCAATAATGGAAAGAGAGTATATTTTGAGGAGCTACCTAGAAAAACCATTCCTATTAAATTTCCCAAAAGTTATACCCAACCAAGAAAATAAAAATAAATCAAAATTGAAAAATAAATCTTATAAACTTTCAAAAAAGTGTAGGTTAACATACCCTTGCTTGATAATGTGAAGCAATATCCACGATGCATCAAGTTTCTAAAGGATATGTGTACACAGAGAAGATGACTTTGAGATGATGAAAAGGTGATATTGGGGAGGAACCTCTCATCATTTATAGAACTATCTATTTCCACCAAATTCAATGATCTTAGAACATTCTTGATTTCGTGCACCATAGGGGAGTATTTATTTTTTGATGTTATGCTTGATTTGGGTGATTCTATAAATGTGATGCCTCGCTCCATTTTCTCTTCATTGTGGGTTGGGTAACTGAATCCTATAGTAATATTCATTAAAATGGAAAACCTAAGTACTTCAAACCCCGCTGGTTTGTTATAGGATGTTCTTGTAAGGGTTAAAATTTTAATTTGTCCTACTGATTTTTATGTTCTTAAATGGAAAATTATGGGATGAATGGAAATTCCATAATTATATTGGGGATAATTTTTTTAAAAACCCAAAATAATAATTAACTTCCACAGTGGTACATTATTTATGGATTTTTGTGGTCTCGGTATCCATTTCAACATCCTTGATGCCATGAAGCACCCCTCCAAAGAGCATTCCTCTCATTCAGTTAATTTTATTGATGTACTTCCATTACCCAAAGAAAATTATCTTATTTCCCTTGATCCCCCATTTTATTTTTTATCATTGAAATAAATTTTAGGTGATTAATCATTAATTGAATTTTTTAATGGTCTATAAATATGTCATATATGTTCTTTAATTGATGATTTCTTGAGTAATGAGGATATAATGACCATCAATAATACTTCTCACCTTGTAAAATCTTACTCCTAAATTGGGTATGTTACCATTGATAATTTATATGAGATCATTGACCTATATCTTTCATTTTCACTCCCATAAATCCAAACTCCCCCTTAATTGGAACTTAAACCACTACCTAAAAATTTAAAATATCCATACCTTGAGAATAGACAGAAGTTATCTATCAAGATTTATAGTTCACTCCCTATGGAACATGAATTATTATTACTTAACCTTTTTAGGTAGTATAAACATGAATTGGGATGCACACTTAATTACATTCATGGTATTATCCCATCAATTTTCATGCATCGTATATTGCTAAATGATGGGGATAAACCATTGAGGCAAGCACAACACCAACTAAACTCAAACATCCTTAATGTAATTAAAAAGTAAGAAATAAAATTATTGGTTACTGTAATCATTTACCCCCTCTATGATATCCAATGATTTAGTCTAGTGTAGGTAGTTCCTAAGAAAATTGTTTTGATGGTAATCAAAGATGAAAAAAATTGGTTCCAACCTGTGTGCAGAATAGTTGGAATGTATATATAGATTATCACTGATTAAACCATCACACTAAGAAAGACTATTTACCATTATATTTCATTGACCATATTATATAGAGGATAGTGTGAAATTCCCACTACTATTTTCTTAACAGGTATTATGGATACTTTTAGATCCATATTTCCCCTGAGGATTAGGAAAATACAACCTTCATTTTCCCCTTTAGCACATTTTCATATAGGAGGATGTCATTTGGTATGTGCAATGCTCTAGGTTCTTTCTAGTGATTCATGGTTAGTACTTTTTTAGATTACCTGTAGAATTAAATATAAGTATCCATGGGTGATTTCACTATTTATGGTTTCTATTTTTATGAGTGTTTAAGTAGTATTTTCTCTATCCTTCATCATTGTATTGAAAAGGATCTTGTATTAAATTATGAAAAGTTTTTTTTCATGGTGTGACAAAGTATAGTAAATAGACATGTCATTTATAGAGATAGTATCCAAGTAGATAAATCAAAATGTGATATCATTTCTTTCCTAAAATTCCCCAAAAATTTGCAGGAAGTGCAGCATTTCTAAGGTCATGCTGGATTATATCATTGTTTCATTCGTGACGTTAGTAAGATTTCACTCCCCCTATCCTGCTTATTGTAAAAATAAAAATAATTCTTGTTTGATAAAAACTATGAGTATGATTTTAAAAAATTTAAATGGAGTCCCATGTCACCCTCAATAATCCAACCACCTCAGTGGGATTTTCCATTTGAGCTCATGTGTGGTGTCTCTAACTATAGACTTGGGGAAATCTTATCACAATGGGCCAATTAAGCTCCACATTCCATAGCCTATGCCTCGTGCATACTGGACCCTTACCAAGAAAACTACACCACAACTAAAAAATAATTCGTTTTCATTTTTCTTTCCTTGGATAAATTTAGGCTATACCTTTTAGGTTCAAAAATATTATGATCTATAACCATGCATAACTCTGGTATCTCCTTAAGAAACTGAAATCTAAACCTCATCTCATTCATTGGATGCTCCTACCTCGGGAATTTAATTTATAAATTAGGGATAAAAAGTAGTATATAATGTGATGGCTTGATATATTAGTAGGATCCCTCCATCCTCAGACATTGACTCATCCCCCTATATTCCCATAAATGACATGTTTCCTAATGAAAAATTGTATTGAGTGTAAGATGATATTCCTTAGGTTTTATCACACTCTTTCATGTGGGGTCCACTTTGGTCCCTAATAGAAAGCTCGCAAGGTCCTTGATTCTAGTCTATTTTTGAAAACACTATTTTAGTATGTCCATGATTTTTGTAAATATTGTCCTCATTATCAAAGGATGTGGAATGTCTCTAAAAGGAGTGAAATGCTACAACATTCTTATCTTTTCCATGACATTTTTTATATTTGGGTCATTGAATTTATGGGTTAATTTCCTAATTCATTTATAAACTTGTACATTATTCTAGAATTAGATTTTGTTTCAAAATGAATAGAGTAATGATATGATTCAAAGATGGTTGTATAATTTCTGAGAACCCAAATTTTTTATAGGTTTGGATTGCCTAGGTTCATCATCAGTGACCAAGATCATAATTTTTGAAACCAAAAAATGAAATCATTTTTTCATTGGTATGGGGTTGGGTATTGACTTTATACTGCATATCACCCTTAAAATAATGGTCAAGATAAGGTATAAAATAGTTAGGTTGAACAAATTATTGAAAAAACGGTTCAACCCACATAAAATATTAGATTCTTAAACTCAATTATGCATTTTGGTCTTACCATGCTACCTTAAAAACTCCCATTAGCATGTCGCCTTATCATAGATTTTTCAGAAATAATTGTCACCTCCTTTTTGAGATGGAGCACTAGGGCTACTGAGATATTAAAAAAAGAAATTATAAACTTGTTAGTGTAGGTGATCAAAGAAAGTTACAGATTCATAAGTTAGAGTAAATGTGAAGAGACTCGTCTGAGAACTCATAGATCTAAAATTAGAGAACCAAGGCTTCCCATTATTACCTTATCCTTTATCATCAATTCCGCATTGGGAATAAGTTCCTCTTATTCAATGCAAGGTAGAAGTTTCACCTAGGTAAGCTTCATTCCCACTATTTTTTCCCATACACTGTTACTAATGTCTATCAATTTGGTGTTGTGTAGGTTTGTTAGTCCAACTAGGTTAAATACCCCAAGAGGGGGTGAATTAGGGTATGACAGATTAAAACAACTTCCCCTTCGTGTCTTGTTTCATCATTAAAAAAACTATCTTCTCTCACTTTATCGTATAAAATTATGAAAATAAATAAAATCATGCACGAGACACAACAATTTTACTTGGTTCACCCGCACTGTGCTACATCCAAGGAGAATACAAAGGAAATGTGCCTATATACCAAATCCTCTAAAGCATGCTTCTATTACAATGTTCATAATGGACTCATTGTCCCTCATGGTTTAAAACCAATCACAATATGAAATCTCACTTGTCTCTCAATTGAAGTGTGTTCACTGGTTATTTAGAATATCCTCCTTTCATCACTTTAATAAATACATTTTACACCTCATTTATTGTATCATTAAGTTCCACTTTTATCCATGTGATGAATATCACTTTACCACAGATTTATTGGGTAATACCTTCTTGAATAATTTCACAATTCTCACTATCTTTGCAAAGCTCACCTCTTTAACGAAGCTTAAATAGCCTTCATGGAGCAACCTCCTTTCATGAATCTCACTTATCCTTCATGAAGCACACAAATTTTGTGATTCTTATAATTTTTGGTTGGATTTCACAGCCTTCATAAATTCCCTTTCTTTGTGAACTTTTTTGCAACAACCACCTTCACGAATCCAAAGCCTTATAATTTTCATAAAGTCTCACTACTTTTCTAAAGGGGTTAGGGGACTATTTATAGGATGTTACACACACAGAGACTTTTTATTTTATTAAAATAAATGCTAAAAATATAGCAGAGATAGAATTAAGGAGCTATAAAGTAATGAATTCCTAGGGAATCTGACCGAAAAAAAGTGCGTACCTTTAGGGGGAAAGTAACTGATACTAGAGAAAATAAGAAACTGGTCCTCCTGAGATAATCTATAATTAAGAAAATCATCCACGACATTGCCCTCACTCAAGTTCTGAATGATGGACATGACATTGGACATAATCCACTTACACCTTCTAATGGAGTATTAAATGAACCAAGGAATATGACCCTTACCCATAATTGAATTATAGATAGTAAACAAATCGGTCTTGACCTCCATGATTTGAATATTTATCTGATGGATAATAAGGAGGGTTGTGAGGATGGAATGGACCTCCGCTTGAAGAGAATCACCATTCCCATAGAAGGTAGATAAACCCACCAGGATAGAACTGTTGGGATCTATGATCACTCCACCACCCCACATGTATCCCATGCAACATGATCCATCAGTGTTAAGTTTATTCCCCAAGAGAGGAGGCTTCCACTTGACCTAATTAACATAAACAGAGGTTCCATGCTGAGCCGAGGGAGAGGCAGGATGCAGGTCCCTAATAGATAGACCCTCCAATGCATCCTTGCACAACCTGCAGAAGTCCATAGCAAGGTTCCTGGTATTAAGTAGAATACATGTGCTGGTCCATGAAGAAGATAGGTGTCGTAAGTTTTTTTTGGTCAACCATATGACCCAAAACTCGGCTTCCAGAATAAGAACTCTAACTTTCCGCTCAGGGCATGAACTAGTTGCACTACTAAACTAGTGTTGGAGGAACAACTTTAGAGAATCCACCTGCTCAAAAATTCTTGTGAACTATCCAAAGACTCTAAAACTCCTTCACCCAATCACTATTGAAGAACAAATGCAAACAGGACTTAGCTCTTGGATCCCTACAACAAAGGAATTTTAAATCCAAGTTGATTCATTTTCATTGGATGTTGTCATCTGTATGTAGAACATTATACCTCACACACCACAGCGGAAAAGATGATTTCAGGTGAAGCTCTTTACACCAAATCATCTCACCCCAAGGGTCTTTAGGATTTGACACTACTTGAATGAAGTAAAAATAGTGGCTTTTGAAGATACCAGAAGTAGATCCAGTAAATACACACCAGTCCATGTCATTAGTCAAAACAATGCTATCAAAGATACTTCTCTTGTTCACATATAAAGTAGACTGAATGAGGGTGTGGAAGTTACTGGCCTCCTTGAAGTTGATACCAGGGGTTGGGCAGTGTGGAAAGTTAAGAGGAGTCCCTGACCATTTGTGGAACCAATAGCTAATGTCACCCTTACCAAAGATCACCATTTCATTATGCTCTCCCATTTCTTTCATGATACTCCCTACTGCACAAATCTCCATAGAATATTCATCATTTGAGATGATTTTCATATTTTCAGAAATGTTGTCAAAACTTTGTGCATTCACGATGTTCCACTCACAATGATCTACACCTACATGAAATAGCCTTCACGAAACCCGTTATTCATGAAACTCATAAATTTGTTATATTTTTTCAAGGCCTTCAAGGAAATACATCTTTCCCGATGCTATCCATTCTCTATTTTTGGACCCAAAAATTTTCACAAACACTAGAAAATGGCATCACCTTGTGTATGTAATTTTATATATCACTTCCAGGGAATCCATTCATTTTTCTTGAATATTTATCAATATTCCTAGTCAACAATATCACTGAAACTGCAAAACTATCCTTGTAAACCTGTTTTTTCAACAAACACAATCAACCCAAAAACATTGTCATGTTACCTTAGGGGTTCTTTTCCCAAAAGTCTCCCCCTTTGGGGTTGTTGACAAATCATCACATTTTGATACCTTATTAAACCTTCTTCTAACTTCTACCACCATTCGCTTCTTGAAATTCAGATAGAGATAAAATGCCTATTCAACACACACTCTAAGACCACATGATCGATTCTCGGCATGAGAAACAAGATTAGCATACAACGTTCATCAATGAACCACTTCATTCCAAAACCACTCAAATACTTTCATCAAAAACTACATCTATCATGATATATATCTTTTTATTGATGACTTTTATCATCATCAAATTTAAATATCCCCTTATTTCATTGTTTGGGTTCTCATTCTTTGGAATGCTAAAGATTTCTAGGATAATATATGATAGCCATAAACTATTTCCACATAGAACCAAACTCTCATCATTTCACAAAAGCATTGTATGGTTTTTCAAAAATCTAAAACCTTAAAAATGTTGAAATTCCCCCTATGTCACAGCTCCCCCTATCATCTTCTCCCCCTATCTTGATTAAGATATTTCCCCCCCTTTCATAGTCATGATTTATCGCCCTTTGTAAATGAACCTAAAAGACACCTTGTTGTTGTCTATAACATGGTAAATAACACAAATCAGCACATTAGGGAAAAACACACCATACCTCAAGGAGAGGGGGTCCCACATCCACACTTTTTCAAGTGTGGGTATGGGGAGTCAACTGAACTCCCAGATCCATTTGATGTCATTAAAATGATTCTTTGGGTAAGGTCTCTGTCAGAATGTATGCAACCTATAGTTCTATAAGCACATACTCCAACTTCAAAATCCCATGCTCCACCTTATCCTTGATAAAATGATATTTGATTTCAATGTGATTTTTCCTTGAGTGGTGGACTAAATTTTTACTAAGATTTATAGCACCTGAATTATTATAATGTATTTTGATCAGAGACTTCACTTAAACCCCCATATCATCAAGTTGTTGCTTCGTCCACAATAACTGCATGCATGATTGAGTTGCCACAATATATTCAACTTCTTTGGTGCTCAACAAAATACAGTCTTATTTCTTTCTTAACCAAGAAATAAAAAATCCCCAAAGATATAATGCACCACCTAGAATTTATTTTATATCATCAGCTAATCTGGACCAATCTGCATCTGTATAGTCCAATAACTTTTGCTGATATTTTTCATTGTATAGAAAACCAAAATCCACCATGCCCTTAATATACCGAAGTATTATTTTCACTGTAAGAAAATGGATTTACTTGGGATTAATTAGATATTATGTTTCTTGGAATGTGTAAAAAACAATATAAAGTCTTTTCACTGTAAATTACAATGACTTATGATTATTTAACTATATTCTATTACATTAACTGCATTGCCTTCATCATCCCATGATAGTTTCATCTGAGTAGATACCAGAGTTTTCATCACCTTAGAATTATCCATTCCAAATATTCTAAGAATCTCCTTGGAATATTTTTATTGAGAAATAAATGTGTCATTTCTTTTTTGTGATGCCTGTAAACCAAGGAAAAGGTTCAATTCACCAATCATTTACATTTTGAACTCAATTTTCATGAATTTGGAAAACTTCTTGCGCTTTTCTTCATCTAATCCACCAAAAATTATGTCATCAGCATAAACCAACACCATTATCTTTTGATTACTTTAATTTTTGACAAATAGATTGTAATTAACTCCACCACACTAAAAACTGAGCTTCTTCGATAACTGATCGAGCCTTGAATACCATGCTCTTGGTTCTTACTTTAACCCATATAGGGCCTTCTTCAACCAAAAAACTCTATTATCATCTTCATGAATGATAAAACCATCTAGATACTCAATATAAACTTCTTCTTCAAGAACCCCATTTAAAAATGCTAACTTGACACCCATCTAGAAAACTTTTAGCTTTCTTTGAATAGTTATTAACAAGAATAATATTATTGTCTCTAGCCTTGAAATAGGTGAAAATGTTTCATCAATATCAAAACCCTCAATCTATGAGTACCCTTTTCACACTAGTCATTTTTTTTTTGAATCACTATACCATCTTCATTCATCTTATTGTAAAAGACCCATTTAGTCATGATGATGTTCTTATCTATTGGTCTCAAAACAATCTCTCATATCTGATTCTTCTCAATTTGGTCAAGCTCTTCATTCATGGTCTGAACCAAGTTCCCATCTCCAGCTGCTTCCTCAAAAAAATTAGGCTCTACCTAAGATAAGAAATATGTATGTTGTAAAGACTTTATTCTCCATGTTTGAACCAGTATTTCCAGATCACCAATGATATTTTTCCTGTCAATTTCATCTTGAATCTTTGGATTCTGCATAGATGCAGATTTGAATTCCTCCTACTCATCATTAGTATCTTCTTTTGAAACAATATTTTTTACTTCTTCTCCCCAATTTTTTCTTACATACTCATGACTTTCATTAAGAAACTATTCACTATATTGTTGAAGATTCTATTCATTTTTCATTACTATGACATCACTACTTTCAACTAATTTTACCAACCTCTTAGTAAATCATTTATATTATTTTCTTTTTTTTTGAGTATCTAAGGAATATCCCCTTATCTCCATGTGACTCAAATTTCATGTGTTTATCTTTTTTAAGAATAAAACACTTACAAAGATTCAATTGTATTTGAATGTTGTTTTCTTTCTGTACCACATATCATATGGAGTCTTTTTTCCCTTAGGACACAACAAATCCTTATTATATATGTATATTTATGTCAAGACTGCTTCCTTCTAGAATTTCCCCTTTTTCCATAAGCATTGTTCTATCCATGTTGTTGATAATCTGATTTCTCTTCTCAACCACTCCATTTTTCTGAGGAGTTTTCATAGCTAAAACTTGATTCCTTATCCCATGTTTCTCAAGATAATACTCCACGTGGTTGTTTGTAAATTCCATACCATTATTAGTATAAAACTTCATAATTTGTTTGTCCAAGAATACTTTCTAATTCCCTCTGATAGTTTTTTATGCAACTGAACACATTAGTATTGTGGGAAATGACAAATACCCATTCCATACTTCTGAAATAATCAATTAAAATAATGTAATACCTCTTCCCATCAATGGATCTTGGTGAGATATTTCCATATACAACTTCATGCACCAATTCAAGCACTCTAGTTGACTTTTGTTCTTTTTCCTTGTATATATTTCTAATGATCTTCCTTTGTTGATAATCATTTCATGTATGAGTATGATCATGTGATATATTAGGGAGGTATTGAGATGTATCAAATTTGACTAGATATTACAGGGATATTTGGCATAGATGTCCAAGACATTTATGCCACAAACTATTTTCCTCCTCTCTGGATAAAAATCACATATATTCTTCTCCACTTACAAGGTAGAGATTCCCCTTTATTCTTTTTCCCTATAAAAAAATTATACCGTCTCTTCCTTTGATGACACACAGCTTCTTAGTAAATCTTATAGCATACCCCAAGTCACATAGTTGACTAACACTAATAAATTTTTGAATGAGACCTTCAATTACTAATACATCAACACATCTCATTTCTTTTCCCCCAAACTTGGCTTTTCTCGAGCCAATTATCTTTAGGCATTCATCATTTCCAAATTTTGCGATAACTTCCTTGTTATATTTTATTCCTATAACAAGATTCTTATTTCATTTCATATGGTATGTGTATCCACTTTCAAGGATTCATACACCAAAACAATTTGATGATTTAAGGGAAATTTTTGCAACCACTGCCTTCTCGGGTCTTTTTTATCCATTTTTTTGACTTCATACTCGGTATAGATTGAAAATATTGATCTTACTCATAGTATGGTAGAAAAGATTCATATTTAAAAGATAAAAATATATTTTTTGTATTCATCTCACTTGATGATTAATTTAATTTCTTCTTACGACTAATTTGGTTCTGCTTTGGCACATTCTTATGCATGGTTGATGTACAATATCTGTACATGTGTCCTAATCCTCCACACCAAAAACAATAACCATAATAATATATCATATAGTATTGATCTCTATTTGGATTCATTTTTTGTTATTTTTCTCTTCTGTATATCTTGGATATGGAACACACATTTTGTGAGTGTCTCATCTTTCCACAGTAATAACACCTGATGCGGGGTGAATTCAGGTGGGTCACTTCTACACCACTAGTTGTCTCTTGGTTTCTTTGAATCTTATAGTTCTACTTCATATCCAAATCAATATTCAATCTTTTCGTGGGTTCTTTTGGTCTTACATTAATCATTTCATCTTTCTTTGGTCAAGCCCCCATATCGGCCATATTATTTGAACTTGATTGTTTCCTCTTTTCTAATGGACCACTATGCTCCACTTCTATCTTTTCTATCACCTGAATGATCTATTTTTCAAATAACATGCCCATAATCAAGATTTTTTCTTGAAACTTAACATTTCATCGCAAGATAATGACTTCCTCTTTAAGTTCTTTAATGTGTTTTATTTGTTCTTTCATTGTGTTATTAAAACCATCGATCACCATTTTCTATTCTTTAACTTTGAGTTTATGTAAACTCACCATTTCTGAGTCCTATGGAAGTGAAGACTTGAGATTATCAATTTCTTCCATTAGCTCAGACTTCTCTTCTTCTTGTTGCTACATATATAGTTTTCCATCATGAAACACTTTGTTGGATTTCTTCATTTTGGATCTCCAAACATCTATCTGTTTAAGAGAGGCTTCCAATTATGCCTACATATCAACTCTTTCTTTGACCTATTCTTCATCAATGTTTCTTTATTCCTTTTTATGGGAGTTAACTAAAACTTCCACCATAGAATTCTTTCTGTGATCGTTGAATTTATCCACCTCCTCAACCTTAGATTCATCTGAGATGTCATTTTTTTATGAAAGAAGATTATTCTTTTTGAATAAATTTCTCTTAAAAAATTTCTTACCTTTCACATAGGATGGATACTTCTTCAAGGGAATTTCAACTTCATCCTCATCATCATTTTGAAACTTCTTGTGGAACCTTGTTGCAAGATGTCCAGCCTTTCCAAATCAAAAGCATTCAAGTGGTAGTTCCCCCTTGGACTTTCCTTTTCATCTTTAAATATTTGAGGAAAGGAATGACATCACATCATTTTTATCTTCTTATTCATATCCATATTAAATGGTAAGATTCTTTATGGAATTGAATTCAACTTCTTTATAATTTCCTTTTTCAATAGATTCAATATCTTCATTTCTCATCTCGTATGCAACATGAGTATTATGTAAGCTATCCAATGTCATATTCTTAGGATATTTATCTTCAAAAATAAAAACTTTTGTATTGAACCATGGTTGAAGTCTTCTCAATGCACTTAACAATTTTTATATATTCGATAATTTATCCAAGACCATGCATGTCTTCCACAACAACATTTAACCAGTTAAATAATGCATCAACAGACTCATTGGGGTTCATTCTTAGGTCCTCATATTTGTTCCACAGAACTTTTAGTTTTTCTTCTCTATCTTTTGAATCACCTTCATATATATTTAACAGATTTTCCCACATGGCATGAGTTGAATTACATGAAATAACCTTTTTATAGATTGCATTGGATAAATATCCCCCTAATGAATTGATTCTTATCATCATCCAATTCCCTTATGTCATATTCTGATAAATCACCATTGTCCACACTGGACAAAATACCATGTGTTTATACTGTATAGACATCCATACCTAAGGATAAAAAATAATTTTTCATCTGATTATTCTATAATTTAAAATTATTTCCATCAAATATTGAAATCCCTTTATGATTAATAGCCTCTGTGAAAAAAATACTGAAATTAACCTTTGGATATGATACCAATTGTTATCCTAAGTATGTTAAATACATTGACAAGGGGGTGAATTAGGGTATGAAATATTAAAAAAACTTCCCCTAAGGATATTTTTTGTTATTAAAAAACTATCTTCTCTCCCTTTCCCATAGAAAATTATGAAAAGAAATTAAATCATGCACAAGACATAGTAATTTTACTTAGTTCACCCGCACTGGGATATATCTAAGGAGTATACAAAAGAAATGTACCTATGTACCAAATCCACTAAAGCACATTGTTGTTAAAATGTTCATAGTGGACTCACTACCCCTCCTAGTTTACAACCAATCACAATATGAAAGCTCACTACTCTCTTAACTAACTTGTGTTCACTACTTCTTCATAATATCAGCCTTTAATCATGTAAATCAATATGTTTTACACCTCATTTAGTGTATCATTATGTTAAAATTTCATCCACATTATGAATATCACTTTACCATAGATTTACTGGGAAATACATTTTTGAATGCTTTCACGATGCTCACTGCCTTCGCAAAGATTGCCTCTTTCATAAAACCTAAATAGCCTTCATGACGAAACCTCCTTTCACAAATCTCACTTAGCCTTCACAAATCACACAACTTTTGCGATGATTATAATTTTTAGTTGGATTTCATATCCTTCGTGAATTCCATTTATTCGTGAACTTTTTTACAACAACCACCTTTATGAACCACCTTCATGAATCTGAATCCTTATAATTTTTGTTAAGTCTCGCTACTTTTCTAAAGAGGTAGAGGCCTATTTATAGGCATTTTCACCAATTATAGAAGCTTCCATACATGTAATCACCATTTTTCAATGCTCTACCATTTTTTTGATGCTCCATACTTCATAAAGATCCACAAAATATTCATCATTTGTTATTCTTTTCATAGTCGCGGAGATACCATCAAACTTTTGCGCATTTGTGGTGCTCCACTCGTGATGATCCACACCATTGTGAAATATCCTTCATGAAACCCATTATTCATGAAACTCATTCCTTTTCCATATTTTTATAAGACCTTCAAGGAAATCCATCTTTTGCGATACAATTCATTCTCTAAATTTTGGACCCTAAAAATTTGAAAAACACTGGGAAACATCATCACCTTGTGTGCGCAATTTTCTGTACCACTTCCAGGGAATCCATTCCTTTGTCTTGGATATTTTTCAACATTCCTAGTCAATAATATCTTTATACCTCAAAAATGTTCCTTTGAAACTTTCTTTTTCAACAAACAAAATCAACCCAAAAACACTACCATGTTACCTTGATGGATTTTTTCCCAAAAATGTTCAAAATGAAGAAACAAAAAACATTCATTTTCAATGGTTAATGGTTGAAGCACTTTCAAAAAACCATTCTGGAGTCCCCATTGGAAGAACTATGCCTTCAATAAGAAGCTTACTGATGACACCCACCAGGTTTTATCCTTCCTGTATTATCTTTTATTATAGTGGGGACACTACATACTCTAGGTGTAAGAGTCGATACATTCCTAGGTTGGTTAGTATTTTCATCATTTTTATTATTTTTTACTTTTTCACTTATTGGATTGTCCTTTTACTTATCCTCACTTCCCTGAGGTCATTACAACTTGTTTTCAACTTTATTATTTTTTCTCTTGTTCATTTGTTTCATGATATTTTTACTTTACCCCTTATCTATTTTCACTTATATGATGGAATAATTATTTTTTATGCCCACCTAATCATGGAAATTATTAAAAATTCATGAAAAAATTCCCAATTTCAAGTTTTTTTAAGATTTAAAAAAAACAATGATGGCCTGTGATTTTGGGCATGAAATTAACATTTAGGGGATGATTTTAATTAAAAGTGGTTATTTTTCAATGATATAAATGATTATATCTTTATAAAACCATTGAGATATTTTTACCTTTTGTGTCATTTTTTTATGGATTAATTATTTGATTCAACATCTCCACACATCATTGTAATCAACCATGGAGTATGAATATTTATTTCTTAATTGAAGTTGCATATAATTTATTTTAATGTTTCTCATCTTTAAAAAATTATTTTTATATACATTCATTACTTATACAATCTATTTCATTACTATATTGGATTCACCTATGTGTGTGTACACATTACCCAACTATCATACACCCTCAAAATAAAAAATAAAAAACACAGATAAATAATGATGGTAGTGATGAAATGTACAACATATAGGGATGTCTAGGTAGATAGATTAATGTTTGACTAATGGTAATGATTAAGTGAGTGGGTCTTGAAATTTGAATGCAAAGGATATAGGGAAAGTTTGGTGGAAAAATGAAGTAGAAAATTTTTTAAATAACCTATATTTATAGGATAGAAAGTAGAAATAATTACCTCAAATGGTTAACATGGACATACGTGGAGATTAAGTGACATGGTTGACTTGTGAATTAATTTCTTGGACTAGTATCATATATCTCATTGACTCTTTTTTTATACAATTTATGAGACTCTCATTTCCATGCTTATTGAGATTAAATCTTTAGTGTGATTATTTTTTTCTCACTATACCATCATAAAATGAATTTACTATGAATGTTAAATTTTCATGATTAATGGAATATATTCATGCATCATTTTAGGAAATGTAACTTTTCCTATGATTGAAAATGTTTAGGTGTGGAGGTGTGAACATGTAGCAATTAACTATTTATTTCCACCCTTATACCACTGTGTTAAACTAATTTTCTATTTAATGTTTCAAATATAATAACAAATTCAACTTCATATTTGGTTCGATTAGTTAATTTTTCACTATTAAAAAGGGTAATTTAACTTATTTTAATGTTTAAATTGAAGGTAGTGGTGATTTAGAGAGTCCATGATGAAATTAAAGTAAAACAATCCAAACTACGCAAGTGCCCAAGAACATATGTGGGATAAAATGCACACTATATATAATACATAAATCCAATTGGGCTAAAATTTGGTGGGTGAATGAAAAACTATGTGGCATAAATTTATCCAGCAGGCTAGGGAGATCAATTCATACATTTTGAGTCACAAAATGTTCCATCATTAGAAAAAATATTCATTGTTCATAGTCTCAAGGTCACTTATGTAATTAAGTCATATCTCAGGTTGTACGCCTCCAAATGATGCCAAATTTTTAGTGAATATATCTAAGATCTTGGGAAACAACTTTTTAGTTTTTTTTAAATCAAGATAAGGTTTTATTATATCCTAAATCTGTGAGACAAGTGGTTTTTGAAATTCAGGGTGCCCAAAACCACCTTCCAAATTGCCTATAAATTGGCACCTCGGGCACCTCATTTTCAAGTTTGACCAGGGGTAAAGGTTCTACCAATTTAGAGATTATATGGGTTCTTCTCACCCATTTTTATGTTTTATAGTTCCTTATCCTTATAAATAGAAAAAATTATGATTCATATTTCCACATGAGCTTCCTTGTCCTCTCGGTGGTGGGATAAATGGTGGTTGATCATTGTAACGACCCAAGTCCGAAGCCCCTCCATTGGTGCCCCGTACCCGGTTCGCCACATGACCTCAAGCGTGTTTCCCCGAACGCCAGAGGCTGCCGACTAGCAGCGAGGGCCTTGGTGAGTCGGTGGGGAAACTATGCCCTCATTCGATAAGGTATACAAGGTAACAAAACAACAATAAACAGCGGAAGCAGTAAACAACATGCATAACAACAGAAACCAAACAGTGGAAGCAATGTAGATATATAACTATGATGAAAATGATGCAGAAGTTACAAGTATCTAAGGAAAACAACAAACACAACAACGTTCTACAGAAATACAACTAAAACCAAGTGAAAAATAAAACAAAGTAAGCTCATCAACATCGCGAGCCACGACTCGATCCCATGCTCCCCATCTCCTGATGCAGTCAATATCCTGAAGTAGAAGGGCGCTTTCCCTTATCTATACTTACAGCAACATAATCTACTTGGGCATAAAAGAATGTCCCAAATAGGGTGTGAGATAAAATCCATGTAGGAAATCACCCAAATATTTGTGCCTAACAGTCAATGAATACATGGCAGTACTAAAACAAGAAGCAGTAAACAGAAAAGCACAAACAGCTACAATCCACAGTTCTGGAAAACAAAGTACACAAGTAAACAGCCAGCAACAAAAGAAGAAACAGGTAACCCTCTGGGTAGCTCTCACAGTCTAACCCCTATGGTTCAACCTATAAGTACTAGCAACCCTCTGGGAAGCACACGCAGTCTCACCCCTCTAGTTCAGCTACGTAATTAAGCAGACTCTCTGGGGAAGCACCCACTGTCAATTCCCCCTATAGTCTCGTATTGTGCTAAAGGCTCTCTAGGGAAGCACTCAACGTCAATTCCCCCTATGGCCCACGTCGTGGATCTACAGACTCTCTGGGGAAGCACTCGATTTCAATCCCCCCTATAGTCTCGCATCGTAATTAAAAGACACTCTAGAGAAGCCCTTCCATCAATTCTCCCTTTGGTCTACTACTCTAGGTTCTCACAGTCTTGAGTATAACTAAACATGCTCAGCGCACGTGCATCGTCCAAGTAAACCTCAAGAACTACTTGGATAACAACTAAGGATCAACAGCAACAAAAAAAGATATAGTTCCACTATCCTACAACAAGCTATGGAAACTTGAAAAACGCCCAACAGGAAAAAAAATCATGGAAAAGCAACCTGAGCACAAAATCAATTACTCTACTCACAAGAAATAACCTATACTAAAGAAAACAAGCAAAGAAGGCAAACAGTAGGGGAAAAACAGGAAACACGCAATACCCCATTCATGGGTATTGGTGGAATTTGCACATAATATTCATCAACTTTCTACACAAATGCACAAAACACCTACCTCGATCCTAGGAGATCGATATACGTGAACCTCGAAGACAAATTCCCCTTAGAACGACGTAGATCTGAGAAAACGCACAAAACATTCATCCCATGATAACTTGAAAACGAGGGGGAATCAAGAAACAAGGCTAAAGCAGAAGGAAGAACTCATCGCTGCGATTTCAACACAATCGACCATGCTCGAATCGGAGAACGGACGGCGAGGCGGGAGCCCGTCGAAGATCCGGCCGTATGGTCGCTCTCGGACGGATGAAAACTGGAGAAGAAGACGAAACTGGGGGTTAGGCGTGACCCCGGTCCGTTTAATGAAAAAAAGAAAGTGCACGGCGTGTACTTCTTGAGTACATGGAGTGCACTTTGATTTTCTGTACTCCGAATTAACCGGCCTCCACCTCCGCCTTACACACCGTGTGTGTGGCCCGGACACGGCCAGCACACGTCTTTGAGCTGGAACAAAGTACACGGCGTGTACCCATAAAGTACACGGCGTGTACTTTGAAGATTTCCAGAAAATTCATTTTTCTTAAAAACTCCAGAAAAAATGAAAAACGTACCTGAAAGAAGATCTGGGTTCTTACAAACTTCCCCCCATAAAAAAATGCATCCCCAAATTTCCCTAACGAGGTGGAGAAGAAGAATCCCCGAATAGCTCCGGCCATTGCGATTGTACATCAGCCTCCCTCTCCCAGGTCTTGTCCTGTACTCGCCCGTGCTGCCATAGCACCCGTACCAGAGGAACAGACCGCCCATGGAGAACCTTCGTACTGCGATCGACAATTCGGATAGGATGCTCCTCGAATGATGCATCCGCTTCAAGCTTGAATTCCTCGGGCTGAAAGACGTGAGATGGGTCTGAAAAGTAACGTCAGAGCTGAGAGACGTGGAAGACGTCGTGCATGGCCTGATACCTCTGAGGTAGCTGCAACCGATAGGCGATCGGACCCACTCTCTCCAAGACCTCAAACGGTCCGACGTACCGCAGAGAAAGCTTACCCTATCTTTGAATCCTCTTGTGTCCCAACCTCGGTGTGACACACAGGAAAACCTAATCTCCGACCTCGAACTCCAGAGGTCGTCTCCGCTGATCAGCATAAGACTTCTGTCAAGATTGTGCTGTATCCATCCTCTTCCGAATCAGCTCTATCTGCTCTAAAGTCTCCTGAACAAGACGAGGTCCCAGCAAAGCTGTCTCTCCTGCCTCCAGCCAGCATAAGGGTGATCGGCATGGCCTACCATACAAAGCCTCATATGGATCCATCTGAATGGTCGCCTGGAAACTGTTGTTGTAGGTGAACTCCATCAGAGGAATATGATTCTCCCAAGAACCCCCAAACTCAAGGATTCAAGATCGGAGCATATCCTCAAGCACCTGGATCGTGCGCTCGGACTGGCCATCAGTCTGGGGATGGTATGCTGTACTCAAAAGTACCTGTGTACCCAAGGCCTTCTGAAGTCCCTGCCAGAACCGAGAGATAAAGCGTGCATCTCTGTCTGAAACAATAGAGCGCAGAACTCCATGCAGAAGAACGATCTCTTTAATGTAAAGTCATCCCAGATCATCGACGACAACCCAAACAGCATCGTTCCCTCGAGTTGATCTCGACAACCCGGTCACAAAGTCCATCGCAACATTGTTCTGCTTCCACTCTGGAATGGGTAACTGCTGTAAAAGGCTTGCTAGTCGCTGATGCTCTACTTTCACCTACTGACAAGTAGAACATCTCATGTCAAAACCAGCAACATCCTTCTTCATACCTGGCCACCAGTACTGGCGATGAAGATCCCGATACATCTTGGTGACGCCAGGATGAACTGCCCAAACTGAGGAATGGAAATCCCGCATCAACTCCTCGCGTATGTCTGCTGGAACCCATATGCGTCCTTGGAAACGAAAGATCTCATCCTCGCCCACTGTCCATCCAGGAAGAGGGTCCCCTCCTGACACACTCTCCCGCAGGACTAAGCCTTCCGAGTCTGATAGCTTCCTCATTCGTACCCGATCAAGTAGGGTGGAGGTAACTGCTACAGAAGATAGAAAGGTATTTCCCCGTCTGTCGTGCACCTCCAGATGAATCTCAAAGAACATATCCATCATCTTCTAATCACTATTGGCCTCCTGAACTGCCTGAATCTGAGTTCTCCTGCTCAACGTATCTGCCACGGAGTTTCCCTTTCCCGACGTATAGGCAAGCTCGAAATCAAAAGACTGAAGATACTCGACCCACCTGTGTTGCCTCAGATTCAGATCACACTGAGTGAAGATATACTTGAGACTCTTGTGGTCAATGAAGACCACAAAATTCTCTCCCATAAGATAATGTCTCCAATGGCACAAGGCATGAACAATAGCTTCCAACTCCAGATCGTGCGTAGGGTAGTTCCTCTCATGTGGCCTCAGCTGCCGAGACCCATACGCAACGACTCCATCTCCCTGCATAAGCACAGCTCCCAGCCCGATACCCGAAGCATCACAGTAAATAGTTTAGCTCTTTCCTGGATCTGGAAAGACTAGTATCGGTGCTGACGTCAACCTCCCTTTCATCTCCTGAAAGGCTGACTCACAAGAATCTGACCATAAGAACTTCTCCCCCTTCTTGGTCAGACCTGTCAAAGGTGCTTCTAGACGAGAAAAGTCATGAATGAAGCGTCTGTAGTATCCATCCAGCCCTAGGAAGCTCCATACCTCAAAAAAGTTCTTCGGCTGCTCCCGGGAAGCTACAGCTCTCACTTTCTCTAGGTCCACAGATACTCCTGCCTCAGATATGACGTGACCCAAGAAGTGAATCTGATCCATCCAGAATTGGCACTTCGAGAGTTTAGCATAAAGTCGATGCTCTCTCAGTGTACTCAGAACGATCTCAAGATGTGTGGCATGGTCGTGTCGAGTGTGAGAGTACACCAAGATATCATCCACGAAGACCATGATGAAGTAATCCAAGTAAGGATGGAACACTCGGTTCATCAGTGCCATGAAAACTGAAGGTTCATTCGTGAGTCCTAAAGGAATGACTATATACTCGTAAAGACCGTACCTACTCCTGAAGGCTGTCAGAGGTACATCTGATGGTCTAATGTGCAACTGATGATAACCGGACCTCAAGTCGATATTCGAGAACACCCGGGCTCCTCGAAGCTGATCGAAAATGTCATCAATCCGCTGCAAGGGATATCGGTTCTTAATCGTCAACTGGTTCAGCTTCCGATAATCCACACAAGGCCAAAGGTTACCGTCTGCCTTCTTCGCAAACAGAACAGGAGAACCCCAAGGAGACGTACTGGGTCGGATGAAACCCTTAGCCTGTAGCTCCTCCAACTACTTCTTGAGCTCCTATAACTCAGGTGTGGCCATCCTATATGGAGGAATGGACACCGGTGCCTCTCCTGTCACGATCTCAATAGATAAGTCTACCTCACGCTCTGGAGTCAAAACCGAAAAGTCCTCTGGAAAGACATCCCTAAAGTGATCCACCACTAGAGGAAAGTCCAAATATGGAGTCCCCTGATCATCTAGGTAAAGGATAGAAATCTGGGCCATCAGTCCTCCTAGCCCAAGATGCTCGAGTCCCGCCTGACTCGCCCGAATGTCTCATTCGCCTCTATGAAGGAAAGATTCACCTTCTGGTGAAATGAAACTGACTCTGCGGCGATAACAGTCAATGACTGCCTGGGAGGGAATCAACCAGTCCATGCTGAGAATGACATCATAGCATGTCATCTATAGGACATAGAGATCCCATAAGAAGTGATACCATGCAACCTCGAGAGGGCACTCTCTACACTGGCGTACACTAGATGTCCTCATCCCCAAAGGTGTGTCTAGTGTCAACGAGTCGGCAAAAGAAAAGATGCAGAGCACAAGGCTCTCCACAACAGCAACGTAGATAAAGCTATGCGTAGCACCAGTATCTAAAAGGGCTGAAGATAAAACTGAGGATACTAAAATTGTACCTCGAACAATAGAAGGGTCTGGATCCTACTCATGATAAGTCTTCTCCAAAGCAAAAGATTGGCCTACACCGTGGCCCTGCGCCCCTGACTGACCACTCTGAGCTGAACCTCCCTACTGGTTTTGAGTGATTGGTGGCTGACCGCCACGTCCTCGACCTCCACCTTGGCCCGAACATCCGGAAGAACTCCAGTTCCCTGATTGGTGAGAGACTGGTGGGGCTGCTCCTGAATGAGGAGTCATGGAAGAACCTCGGTCACCTGCTGGTGGTGAGAAAATCTGGAAGAAACGCTGAAGGTGACCCATATTGCCGCAAGATCGGCACTCCATGGGGTCTCTCTGGCACTGCGGCCTCGTGTTCCCTATCCGGACACACTGGTAGCATGTCACCTGGCTGCCTGATGATGTGTCTCACTTCCTCGAATCACCGCGCGTAGGCTCCCTATGGCGCTTCTTACTGTCATCTGAAGGAAAGCTAGCTCTGGAAGCAGAACCGCCCAGAATCGCAGCTCTAGAGTCTCTCAGATTGCACTCCTCAATCAGTGCCTGGTTGACGATGGAAGTAACGGAAGTCAGCTGGAAGATATTCACCTGCGAGTGGATCTCCCTCCTGAGTCCATCCTCAAACTTCCTCGCCAAGAACACCCTAGTCCCATCCCGAAGGGGTGTAAAACACTGCAGCTCAGTGAAACGAGAGGAATACTCCATGACAGATAGAGTACCTTGCTCTAATCTCATGAACTCCCAGGCTCGATCGTCCCTCAGAGTCTCTGAGTAGAAGTAGTCGTAGAACACGCGCTGGAACTCCTCCCAAGCCATAGCCTACTGCTGACCCGCCTGTGAGATCACGTCCCACCACCTCTTGGAGGAGTCTCGGAGCATGTAGGTGGCGAGCTTGGCCCGCCTCTCTGGAGGCGTCTCCAGATGCTCGAATATAGTCAGCATGGCTTCCAGCCATGACTCTGCAGCCTGATGTCCTCCCTCCCCCAAGAACGTGGTAGGATGCTACTGCTGAAAGACCCGCATCAAGTCTTCCATAGATGATGCAGGAGGCGGTGCTCCCTGGAAGGCCTGCATTATCCTCATGAAACCTTCCCTGAAATATGCATCAGCTCCCGTGACTGGTGCAACAACCGGTGCCAAGACTAGCTCGACTGGGGGATCGGCAGGAATTCTCTGATCAGCCATATCGGGCGTCTGATCACTGCCTAACGACAGACGTACAACTGGAGGATGTCTCGGAGGCATAGCTCTTAAAGATCAAAAGCACACCTTAGATCAGGAAAACAAGGACAGAGAACACAAGAGTACAAAACAGGAACAGGTGAATAAAAACACACAAGATTGCAAAACACGACTACATGGCATGTATAAAACTACACGGCGTGTCTTCTCAAACCATTGACATGGGCGTGTACTCTCACCCTACAAGTCGTGTACACTTCAAACTACACAGCGTGTTGACCCCCACACACGGCGTGTACTTGAAAACTATTCCCCTGCCCGAGTCTCCTTACACGGCTAACCCACACGGTCTGACTCAACCCGAGACTACACGGCGTGTTTGAAACAAACACGGCGTGCACTAGACAAGGCTTTGGCGGTCCGTGTTTTTGATTACATGGCCATCTACACGGCTGGACCTTACACGGTGTGCTCTGAACAAGCACAGCGTGCATAGGCGAAGGTGACACCGTCCCATGTTGTTCGTGACATGGTCGGGTACCTAGGCAAGACTACACGGCGTGTTCCGAACAAACACGGCGTGTGGAAAGGAAGGTAACGATGACCCGTGTTGTTCGTGACACGGACGGGTACCTGGACAAGACTACACGGCGTGTTCCCTATGGACACGGCGTGTTCTACCTGAGCTTCACCGGCCTGTGTTGTTAGTGACACGGCCGGGTACACGGCTCCGAACTCACACGCCGTGTACCAATGGTACACGGCGTGTTCCCGAAGTTACTCCCACGACACCGTGTTCTGCTCACATGGTCAGTGACACGGCCTGAAAAACTACACGGCGTGTATCTAAAAAGTAAACGCCGTGTATTCTGGGTTTTTCTGGGCAGTAACTCAAAAACTGCACAGAATTCCAGAAACACTGAAAACAAGGGAAAAGATGCCAAATTCCGATCCGTGAGGGCCCATAACACCTCAAGAACCAAATTTTGGCGTTCACTTTAAACAAAGAACAAAACAACAGTTTTCTAACATAGCAGCAGAGAATCTATCAAGCAACTATCAAAACAGCATGCATAATATACACAAAGTCTATCACAACAGCATGAAATCGCTAATTCACCCTAGATGGCATGGAAAGAATGCTTGACATGTGATTTCTACAAGTTCCTATATGATGCATGAGATTTCATACCCTCATCTCATCGGGTTGCGACAGAAATAGAACCGAAATATCAAAACAATAACCGCACAAGTCATGTGAATCACTCTAGGTGAAATCAGATCAACTAGAAAATCTCAAAACTAGAAAATTTCAATTAATGAGGTAGTATGGATTTTCCCTGTACACGGGTTAGCTACTCCTGGGCACAGCTTAATACTAAGTACTGAATCCGTCCTATCACTGGATAAAGTCTCCAAACAGTAAGGCAAGATAAAAGAACTCCTCTGATACCACTTTGTAACGACCTGAGTCCGAAGCCCCTCCACTGGTGCCCTGTACCCAGTTCGCCACATGACCTCAAGCGTGTTTCCCCGAATGCCAGAGGCTGCCGACTAGCGGCGAGGGCCTTGGTGAGTCGGTGGGGAAACTATGCCCTCATTCGGTAAGGTATACAAGGTAAGAAAACAACAATAAATAGTGGAATCAGTAAACAACATGCATAACAACATAAACCAAACAGCGGAAGCAATGTAGATATATAACTATGATGACAATGATGTAGCAGGTACAAGTATATAAGGAAAACAGCTAACAAAACAACATTCTATAGAAATACAAATGAAACCAAGTGCAAAAGAAAACAAAGTAAGCTCCTCAGCATCGTGAGCCACGGCTCGGTCCCATGCTCCCCAGCTCCTGATGCAGTCAAGATCCTGAAGTAGAAGGGCGCTTTCCCTTATCTATACCTGCAGCAACATAATCTTCTTGGGCCCAAAAGCATGGCCCAAACAGGGTGTGAGATACAATCCCTGTAGGAAATCACCCAAAGATTTTTGCCTAACAGTCAATGAATACATGGTAGTACTAAAACAAGAAGCAATAAACAGAAAAGCACAAACAGCTACAATCCACAGTTTCGGCAAACAAAGTACACAAGTAAACATCCAGCAACAAAAGAATAAATAGTTAACCCTCTGGGTAGCTCTCACAGTCTAACCCCTATGGTTCAACCTATAAGTACTAGCAACCCTCTGGGAAGCACACACAGTCTCACCCCTCTAGTTCAGCTACGTAATTAAGCAGACTCTCTGGGGAAGCACTCACCGTCAATTCCCCCTATAGTCTCGTATCGTGATAAAGGATCTATGGGGAATCACTCAACATCAATTCCCCCTGTGGCCTGCGTCGTGGATCTACAGACTCTCTGGGGAATCACTCAACGTCAATTCCCCCTATAGTCTCGCATTGTAATTAAAAGACACTCTAGATAAGCCCTTCCATCAATTATCCCTTTGGTCTATTACTCTAGGTTCTCACAGTACTGAGTATAACTAAACATGCTCAGTGCACGTGCATCATCCAAGTAAACCTCAAGAACTACTTGGATAACAACTAAGGCTTAACAGCAACAAAAAACAGACAGTTCCACTATCCTACAACAAGGTATGGAAACTGGAAAAACGCCCAACAGGCAAAACAAGCATGGAAAAGCAACCTGAGCACAAAAACAATTACTCTACTCACAAGCAATAACCTCTACTAAAGTAAACAAGCAAATCAGGAAAATAGCAGGGGAAAAACAGGAAACACGCAATACCCTGTTCACGGGTATTGGTGGAATTTTCACATAATATTCATCAACTTTCTATAGAAAGGCACAAACTACCTACCTCAATCCTAGGAGATCAATATATATGAACCTCGAAGACAAATTCCCCTTAGAACGATGTAGATCTGATAAAACACACAAAACGTTCATCCCACGATAACTTGGAAACAAGGGGGAATCAAGAAACAAGGGTAAAGCGGAAGGAAGAACTCACCGCTGTGATTCCAACACAATCGACCGTCCTCAAATCGGAGAACGGACGGCGAGGCAGGAGCCCATCAAATATCCGGTCGTATAGTCGCTCTTGGACGGATGAAAACTAGAGAAGAAGACGAAACTGGGGGTTAGGCACGACCCTGGTCTGTTTAATGAAAAAAAAGAAAGTACACGTCCTGTAATTCTTGAGTACATGGCGTGTACTTCGATTTTCCGTACTCCGAATTAACCGGACTCCACCTCAGCCCTACACACCATGTGTGTGGCCCGGACACAGCCAGCACACGGCTTCGAGCTGGAACAGAGTACATGGCCTGTACCCAGAAAGTACACGGCGTGTACTTTGAAAATTTCCAGAAAATTCATTTTTCTTAAAAACTCCAGATAAAATGAAAAATGTACCTGAAAGAAGATCCGGGTTCTTACAATCATTATAATTTAGATACACAGTTTAATAGGGGGTTTCAAACCATAATTCTCTACTAGTTTGACGAATATTTTGGGTTGTAATTTTTCTTTTAGATGTATCTTAACTTGTTTTAATTCATTTAATTGAAACTCTTTTTATTTCATAACTAATCGATGTGTAATTTTAAGTATGTGACTTGCATTGTTCCTATTAGAAAACATAATAATCCTCTTCTTTCCTAATAAGTTGATATTTTGGTGTTCTTTGAAAAACCATAAATCATTCTTATAGTATATAACTTGACTACATGATTTTTTATGTTAAGTTTTAGTCCTATGTGTATCTTTTAGTGTCTTTATGGGTTACTAAGATCTTGGTTAACCCTCAAACAAAGAATTAAACCAAAACCAAATAATAAATTAAGAACAAGGAACTTTTCAAGTGGTGTAGTAACTTAGAAACAATCAAATACTTATCATATATTTTTCAAAATAAACTTTTTTTATCAACTATTAAACTATTTAAATTAAGTTATTTTATTTTGAATCATCATTTAACCACCCCCCCCCCCCCATATTTTGTTTTTGAAAGAATTATTGAAAAATCACACTCTAAATTCATCAATGTACCTTGAGAGGTGACCTGGGGTATTTCCTAAACTATATTTAATCTTATAAAACCTAATAAATTTGAGTAGCAGCCCTTAGAAGAGGATCAGAGCAACACGAGTAGCAGCCACCAGATGCAGAGCTAACCAGATTGGAAGAATGAGAAGGTATGGAAGCCGCCATTAGGACCAGGCACCGTGCAGCTTTGTACGGGACAATGGTAGCCGATTAGCAATGCAAGGTGGGGATCTAGGTGATCAATGACACAGAAAGCTGGGGAGTGGCAGTTCAAGTGGGCTGGGCCTACTGGTCAAGTATTGGTCATGGTATGCCTCTAGGCCTTTGGGTCATGTATTGTGGGTTTGTCGGGCCTTGTGCCTTGGGCCTACGGGTCATGTACAGGTTCCCCTTAAACCCTTAAAAGGGGGATTATCTATAATAAAAATAAAAAAGAAGGCCTTCGGGCCATTCGGGCACATAAATGCGGGCATGCACCATCTTTAAACCTTTTTAAAGGGAGTGAACCTTTAATTAGAGTAAATTTTCCAAAAACTAACACTGAAAGTGATTTAATTGCTTTTAATAAATCATCACATCATCCTTGTATGATTCTCGGACATATACTAGTGTTGGTAAACTAGGTAAAATCATAGGTATTAGTGTATGATTTACATTATTTATATAAGGAATATTTTGGGGGGTAAGTAATCATTGGATAAATTAGATTAAATAAAATATAAAGGTTTTATAAATCAGAACATCATCATAATTGAGGAATAAATGTGACCCTACTAATCATGAGATAAATATCATTAAATCAGTGAGATTTTTTAGGATTAAGTGGTTTAATTTTTAATGAGTTTTCACACCCTGATTCACCCCCTAGGGTATCTCTTACTAAAAACCCTTATCGGCTAAGCACCTGGACTCCAATGAAGTTTCAGTGTAGCTCACTAGATTTATAGTAGTACATACAATATTTATTTCTTCTTCCCCTAGTTTTTTGGTGGATTTCCACAAGCCTCCTAGTGGGAATACAAAAAAAATACATTGTGTATTTTTCTTTTGGGAAGACTTCATTCCCTTCAAATTATCATAAAAACACCTATTATAATCTTTATATGTATTTTTTATATTAAAAACTTAATAGAAAACATTATTTTCTTAATAAATTATTTGTGATTATTAAAAAATATAGGGTATGAGATCAATGCACAACACAATCCAAGATCCGCACTCACAGTCTATCCTAGAAATGTGAAGAGATTTCTAAAATTTACTTATAATTCCCATATAATCACCCAAATTCACAGGGAGGAAAAAATGAGAGATAAGGAGACAAATTGAGATTTAAAAGAAAAATCTTCAAAATTATCTTTAGCATGCGTGGTTAGTATGCATGGTTAGTAAAATCATGAATCTAACCATGCTATAATTCATTGTCTGAAATTCAAAGTCTCAATTTTATCTCACACAATTAAAATAATTATGTTCTTAAGAGTGCATCAATCATGGTCTAACTAATTGTATACCTAAATGTATGCCTCTCCCTGCTACTTCATAAACTCTAAATTTCAATCCATAAACTACTAAAACTCAAAATGGGGAATTCCTAAAAAATATAAGGAATCATACTATTGATTTCCTATAATATGAACTTATCACATGGGTGAATTTTTTAAAAGCATAATTTTTAGAGATAAATTTGAGTTTAGTCCAAATATAATCGTAGTTAAATCAACATTCTTCAAATCATAATTATAATCTATTCAAGAAATATTAAGATAAAATAATCAACATTATCATGTAAATTTGTTTCTATGTTTTATCTCCACGTTATTTTAATTCCATAATGTCACTTTATCTATTCATACACATATCCCCTAATGGTCACCTTCAATTTCTAGTTTACTATTAAAATATTTAAATAGATACTCAAAAACTAGCTTAATTATTCACCATAATTATACATAATTGTAAAAAAAATATGTAGGATGAGACTTGATGCATTAATAAACTCGTTTTATACACCTTTTAGGTCATCAATTAAAATTTACTCATTGGAATATTATATAATATAACATATCCCAATAGTTATTTTAACAAAACATGCTTAATTGTGTAGTTAATATTTTAATATTAAACACTAGAATTTTTGGGACGTGGTATTCTCTAAACCCTAACCTAGACCCCACACTCCTCCTCCTCCAACTTCTTCCTTCGAGCAATGTTGGGGCCAAGTTGAATTAACATACCTTGAGAGGGGGTGAATTATGGTGTTTCTCAATTTATGTTGTTCTTTTTAAAACCCATAGCTCATCAATCTTGATATTGTATTTGATCACACTAAAAGAAATTATGAATACATAAATTAAAGAATAAAAAACACTGAAATTGTTACTTGGTTCACCCATAATAGGATATGTATAAGGAGAATTCAATGGTAGTGTTTTAGGGTAGATGTGAGTATTTTAAAATTTGAACTTGAATTTTCTTTAGGTGGATTGTTTTCTAGTTTCTGTGTTACTTTGGGTGTTTCTCTTTGGCTAGTTGTTTTGTGAGATTTGGTTGTGTTGAATGATGTTTTGTGACTGGAATTTTGTGATGGTTCTCACTTTACCCATAAAAGTAACCTTTCTTAGAAATAAAAAAATTAAAATTGGAGGAGTTTTATGTATAAAAATCTATTAAGAGTCACTAGTATGGTGGATACAAGATTCGATCACAGTCACTTCTTACAAGGGATCACTTCCTTTATAAAATTTTAAGGATAGAAAACTGCCTCCCAAACATCACTTATTCTTCTTCTCCTTTGAACACTAATTTGGGGAAGGTTTTTTCAGTTTATATACATAAGGGTCTCTCCATTACCATTATGTAGAACTAAATATATTTACATAAAAACTCTATATTTTATGCTATATTGAAGTCCTCATTCATTTCTCTCTTCCTCTTTAATGTCAAATAAGGTCTACTCCATAATGAGTGAGTTAGATTAATTTCTTGAACTCATGATTATAGGTGCATCAAAATTATTTTATATGGATATAATTTCACACTAGAATTATCTTTTTTATTTTATGTCTTCAATCCTTCGATCGGTTGGGTATAGAAATGGAACTTTATCTTCATCTCCCTCTTTAAATTTACCAGATATGTTAATGATCTTCCATGAATAATACTTTCTATCAAAGAACTGAATATTTCAGTGATTTTATATTTATTTTTTCATAATTTTTATTTCCACCATAGACTCTAAATAAATATAGTATGTTCACCATCAAGACATGGTATCAAGGTGTCTAATATTTCCAAATCACTATGCCCTATGTCATCGCTATAATGATATAGATACTCCATTAATATATCCTCCATTAATGGAAACGAATTTCTCAATCAAATCTCCCTCTTTCAATCTATTAATAAATCTAAAAATATTGAGTCAAATATTCCACCATGAATGATCTAAAATATTTCATGCCAAACCCAAATGTGGAAACAGTCTCTATTCTCGGTCAACCATTAATTCAATGCTAATTAATATCCACAATGATAAATGTTACACCGTATTAAAAGTTATATATTGTTTAAATATTTACTATATTCAAAATCTATAAAATATCCTCTATTATTTAGGAAAATTGTTTCTAAAATATCTCATTTGACTTCCTTCAAATAATTCTGATGAATTCCTCCATGATTTTCTCAAAAATTACATCATGATTCTCTCCTATTCAACCCTCCATGAATAACCCATAAATGATTCATCAAAAATCCTCAAAATATTTTCAGTAAAAATCCCTATAAATATATTCAAATATTTAAATAAATCCAAATAATTCCAAATCTATAAAATCTCAGAAATTATGACACCATGGCATGTTATTTTACTTTGTGGCATGATAGCCTTTGAATTTTCCATGATTATGCTGTGACTTCCGGAATTGTGGCATGATGCACTTTAAATTCATCAGGTTGTAGTGTGTCATCTCTTGTTGTTATGTGGTATTAAATCATTTTCAAGATCCACAAAATTTGGTTGAATATAATTTTTAAATACGTATAATATTATGGCATGATCTCTTCAAATCTAACCTTCATTATAATGTGATTCTCTCTATCACAGCTCAAATTCCTTCATCCTTATCCAACTGATATTTTTTATTTTATTTTTCAAAACACATATCTCATAGTATAACCACTATATTTCAATGTGAGACTTATATAATAAAACTCTATTTCATCATGGTATACACGTTACGGTGTAAACCATCCATCCTTCATAAAATATAACTACACCAATTCTGCATGACCATATGTTGCACCATGAACCTTCCTCTCAGGCTAAAACTTTAATATTACATTCCAAGCATTATGGTGTGATAAATAATGTTGCAACATGGCACTCAAGTAGTTACTATTACATGATTTGAGTCTACTCATACATATGATAGGTTATATCATGGTCACCTCCTTTACGATACAAGATTCATTTACTCACTGAGGCATTGAATATATTCTTTTGGATTCATGTACTCTTCCTTCATAAAACTTACACTAAACTTTAAAAAATAATTCTTTTCATGCTCTTACTTATTCTAGTGCCTTAATAGATCATAACTGAAAAGGTCTACCTCTTCAAATCTAGATCAATCCATCATTCTTCAATAAATCTTCAATTCTTAAAATATTCCTAATCCTATACATGATATTCATCCTCTATGTATTCCAATGTCAATCATCCTTCCCCGCTAATTATAGTCTCCATGTATAATAAACACTCTAGTTATTATCAAAAAATCCAACAAACAACCTCTTGGTTGTAATATTTTATCCATTTAATTTTTTTTAACAATACTATCATAAATCCAACCTAATACACTGCATTCATATTCATGAACAATAAATGGATTTATGATGAATCTGTTGGGACGGAGAGTGATGGCAAGAGGGGGGGTGAATTTCCTTTTAAAAAAAAGTTTAACAATTTAAGAAAAAGTTAAAGCGCAGCGGAAATAAAAGAGGCAAGACACAAAATTGATAACGGAGTTCGGCCTAAATCCCAAGCCTACGTCTCCGCTCCCAACTCAACCATTGAGAGATTTATACGACATCTTGCTTTTTAATGGTTGTAACAAGAAACCCACTAGACTTTAAGGCAGCCTAGAAACCTATTACAGCTTGCTTTTTATTGGTTGAAGCAAGAAACCCACTAGCCTTCTTACAGGTAAAGGATAGCTCACCTTTGACTCAAGCCTTTTACAGGAAAGGCTTGACTAACCTCTTCACACCTTGAAGGTGGTGTGAGAACCCAAACAAAGGGAGGATGAGAGAAAGAAAGGTTTGTATGCACAAACTCAAAATAATTCTCAAAATGATAAAACAATAAAAACCGTAAAGAGGAGAAGTCTTGGGAACCAATGGATTGATTGGTGATGATGAAGAGCGCTCCCAATCTTCTATGGTGGTGCTCCTTGGTTGTGGAAGTGAGTTGGAGCAAGTGGGGATCCTTGAAGGAATGCGCCGGAGGTTCGCCAAATGATCGAAAAATGTTCCCGTGGGCTACTATATGTTTTCGGGGCTTCCTAGTCCTCTATTTATAGGAGAGGAACTCCCAAATGGCCTTTGGGGGTCTTCGGAGCTGTTGGAGAGGCCTTCGGAGCCGTTGGGAGTCAAAAGTACAAGTCTGGTCAAAGCCCAACGGCTAGTTTGACTGGGCTCACCGGCTGGCCAGTGGTGTCTCACCAGCTGGCCGGTGGTCCACCGGCTGACCGGTCCTGAGCCACCAGCTGGCCGGTGTCCAGACAGAGAGCAAGCTCTCTGCCCAGGTTCTACCGGCTGGCCGGGGAGCTCACACCGGCTGACCGGTGGCTCTGGACAGTAAGCATTGCTACTGCCAGAGACCACCGGCTGGCCGGTGGGAATCCACCGGTTGGCCGGTAGACTCTGAGAGTCTACTTTCAGTCCTTCTTGGCCCAACTCCTTGGAAACCTTTTGCCTATCAACAAAAACACTTGAAAACAAGTTAGAACAAAATAAGAGTGATTGTGATCATTAAAATCCAAGATTGAGGGGTACAATAATCTCCCCCTATTTTGATGATCACAATCACCAAAACAAGCAAAGTAAAAGACTGAAATGAAAGGCATGCTTTAAAGGATAAATTTAAAAGTAAAGCAAAGCATGAGAGAAAAATTTCTCCCCCAATCAACCAAGGAAATCTCCCCCTTTTTGATTATCAAAATAGCACGGGGCATAAAATTTGATTGAAGGAAAAGATTGAAAAACAAGATAGAGTTTTTAAACCAATTGAAATTTTTGAAATTTGAATTGAAAGTTTTGAATTGAAAGTTTTGAGAGAAAATCGCAAAAAAGGCATAAACGATTATAACTCCCCCTAAATAAAAACAACAAATCTCCGGGGAGAGGATTTTAGAACCGAGACAAATTTTGGTCCGGAGAGACTCGCTAAAAGGGATTTTTCAATCCAAACTTGTCTTGTGGCGGGTCTTCTCCTATGAAATTCATCGCTAAAGGAAATGGTTTTGGGCATTCCATACCGGGCATTTTTGCAGTCGCACTCGTAAATTAAGTGCCCGATCTTTTTGCAATAGTTGCAAAATTTATATTGGGAGCTCCCCCTTACAAAAATAGTAGGAGCATGGGAAGAGGAAGCTTGCTTGGAATAGCCAATCCCTTGGGTGGTTCTAGATATGCATTGGGAACCAAGGAGCTTCGAAAGGTTGTGTTCACCTTCGGTGAACTTAGCTAGGGATTCCCTTAAATCCTTGATTGTTGATTCCATAGAATCAACATCGGGAAGGTTTTGGATCTTGAGGGACAAGTCTTCCTTCTCTTTGAGAAGTTGATCCTTTTCGGAATAAAGAATTTTGAATTTCTTTTTTAAAGCAATAAATTTGGAAGAAAGTTCGTGAAAACCTTCCTCCAATTGATCTCTCGCATGTTGGATATCCTTGTAAGATAAATGATTGAAAGAATTTGAAGAACAAGAGGAAGAGGATTCGGAAGAGGTTACCTCATGAAATGCCATTAGACATTTTTTACTGTTGTCTTTTGAGGAGGAGGAGGATGAGGAGCTATCACTCCAAGTGTCCTTGAATGCCTTTTTCTTTTCCTTTTGCTTGGCCCTTGTCTTGTGGAGTGGGCAATCGGGCTTATAATGGCCTTTCTTGCCGCACCCATAGCATATTACCTCGGGCTCAGATTTTTCGTCGAGTTCTTCCTTTCGAGCCTTGTGAGATTTCTTCTTTTTGTTCTTCTTCATGAATTTGTGCATCTTGCGGGCAAGGTTCTTGATTTCTGAATCGCCGCTTGAAGAGGAAGAATATGAGGAGGAGGAGCTTTCTTCTTTTTGAACTTTGAAGGCGATGTTCTTTGGAGTTTTGATGAGATTGCCTTCCTTTTCAGCTTGCCTCCTCATGGTGATCTCGTAGGTCATGAGGGATCCGATGAGCTCTTCGGCCGGAATTTTCTTGACATCTTTTGCTTCTTGAATTTCCGTGACTTTTGGTGCCCATGAACTTGGTAAGATCCAAAGGATCTTCTTGACCATCATCTCTGCAGAAACATCATCTCCAAGAGATTTTCTTCCATTGCAAACATCAGTAAAACGAGTAAACATTTCAGTAATTGATTCGTGTGGGTGCATGGTGAAACTTTCAAAATCTTGACGGTACATATCCAATCGAGTATCCTTAACTTTGTTGGTCCCCTCATGGGTAACCTCCAAAAGTTTCCAGATTTCATGAGATGAATTGCATGTGGAAACTCGATTGAATTCATTACGATCAAGGCCGCAATGAAGAGCGTTCATGGCTTTGCCATCAAGCTCGAAATTTTTAATATCGGCTTGAGTCCATTTGGATTCATCGGGAGAAGAGAGAGAGTAACCATGCATGACAATTCTATAAATAGGATAACCTATACTTCTAAGAAAAGTAGACATGCGGGTTTTCTAATAGGTATAGTCGGTTCCATCAAAAAATGGAGCACGACCCAATGAATAACCTTCGGGGGCGAAAGAAGATGAAGCCATCACAATGGATTTTGAATTTGAAACCGGTTAAGGTATTACACAAACACTACCTCTGATACCAATTTTTGGGACGGAGAGTGATGGCAAGAGGGGGGGTGAATTGCCTTTTAAAAAAAAGTTTAACAATTTAAGAAAAAGTTAAAGCGCAGCGGAAATAAAAGAGGCAAGACACAAAATTGATAACGGAGTTCGGCCTAAATCCCAAGCCTACGTCTCCGCTCCCAACTCAACCGTTGAGAGATTTATACGACAGCTTGCTTTTTAATGGTTGTAGTAAGAAACCCACTAGACTTTAAGGCAGCCTAGAAACCTATTACAGCTTGCTTTTTATTGGTTGAAGCAAGAAACCCACTAGCCTTCTTACAGGTGAAGGCTAGCTCACCTTTGACTCAAGCCTTTTACAGGAAAGGCTTGACTAACCTCTTCACACCTTGAAGGTGGTGTGAGAACCCAAACAAAGAGAGGATGAGAGAAAGAAAGGTTTGTATGCACAAACTCAAAATAATGCTCAAAATGATAAAACAATAAAAACCGTAAAGAGGAGAAGTCTTGGGCGCTAATGGATTGATTGGTGATGATGAAGAGCGCTCCCAAGCTTCTATGGTGGTGCTCCTTGGTTGTGGAAGTGAGTTGGAGCAAGTGGGGATCCTTGAAGGAATGCTCCGGAGGTTTGCCAAATGATCGAAAAATGTTCCCGTGGGCTACTATATGTTTCCGGGGCTTCCTAGTCCTCTATTTATAGGAGAGGAACTCCCAAATGTCCTTTGGGGGTCTTCGGAGCCGTTGGAGAGGCCTTCGGAGCCGTTGGGAGTCAAAAGTACAAGTCTGGTCAAAGCCCAACGGCTAGTTTGACTGGGCTCACCGGCTGGCCGGTGGTGTCTCACCAGCTGGCCGGTGGTCCACCGGCTGACCGGTCCTGAGCCACCGGCTGGCCGGTGTCCAGACAGAGAGCAAGCTCTCTGCCCAGGTTCTACCGGCTGGCCGGGGAGCTCACACCGGCTGACCAGTGGCTCTGGACAGTAAGCATTGCTACTGCCAGAGACCACTAGCTAGCCGGGGGGAATCCACCGGTTGGCCGGTAGACTCAGAGAGTCTACTTTCAGTCCTTCTTGGCCCAACTCCTTGGAAACCTTTTGCCTATCAACAAAAACACTTGAAAACAAGTTAGAACAAAATAAGAGTGATTGTGATCATTAAAATCCAAGATTGAGGGGTACAACAGAATCCTACTTCCTCCCCCATGGGAAATAAAATAAAAAGGTCATATTCATATTTCTTTCATTATATCCCTTTTTCAATACATATCTTACACCAAATTTATATATATTATTTTCCCCTTTTCACATGTAACCCCTTTAGAATCTCCAACCACATTTATAAACTATTTTGAACAATTGTATATTTTTATTTCAAACTCAAAACCTCTTTTAAATACAGATTCATTAAAAAATATTTTTAGTAAGTGAACTTACCACTTAGAAAATATTATTCAATAAATACTCTAATCCTATTGAGTCAAAACTCGATATAGGAAGTAATAATTTAAGTTAATAACTTCAATGTTTTCCATTTCAATCACTTACTTCCATAAATGAATGAAACTTGAGAAATTGACTTTATTCAATAATCTCCATGTGAAATAAATCACACTTACACAAGATTGTTAGTAAACTTTAAATCATAAAGTGTGTGAAATATACCATTTTTTGAACCAATTGGTAATACTTGTTGTAATAAAATTGTGATTCCACTGGTAATTCTTGATCTTCCTTTCTTCACATGGTGTTTCTACTTCACCGTATAAGAAAATTATCCTCTAAATCATTCATGCCAACTCCACTTAAATTATTTTATCTCTTGACACCAAATATAGATTTTATACTCATCATGAGATTAATTAACCTTTAATAACATCTAGTATCCAAAAATAAAAAATGATACCACATGATAAATCAAAACAAATAAAACATGAAATTCCTCTTTGAAAGGTGTTGCTTATCCATCAAGTTGTACACTTCTATCTTCAAAGTTATATATAGTTTGATATATCCTAACTTATAATTTTTACATCCATATTATGCTTTATTCCTATTTAAAATTTTAGATTAAGATTTTGAACAACTTTAATTTCTCTAAAACCACTTGTAATCCCAAATTATTCCCTAGTACCACTTGAAATTCTAGATTCAACAACATTGTTTTTATCTGATTCCACAAGAATTTTCAGATGCATCATTCCTTGTATTGTTATAACCTCATTGATCGTATCTCCTCCTTAATCCTACAACACTCCAGCAATAGTTAAAATAATTAAACACATGGGTATAGGGGTACATATAGATCATCCTCAAGTTGAGGAGTGTGGTTGATTTTGGTGAACCAACCCTTTGGTTCCAACATGATTCTAATCCTTCTACATAGTTATACTTTGAATGATACAACTTGTAAAAACTTCACTCCAAATATTTTCTTTAGAATCCACCATATTTCTAATTTTTGGCTTCAACTCCATTATGAGACTAATCCCACTTGTGTGAGTATTCTCCTTTGATCCACCACAATATTCTTCATGTTTCCTCCTCCACATGAGTGCTCCTACACCAGTATTCATCTCTTATTTACTTGTGGTAAAATTTGTGAAACCACTTAGTCATGATTCAGGATTCTATTTGTCTATATCCATTAATATAACCTTCAACTTATTTTTCCTTAGTGATTCTTTCTTAACATGAACATCCATATTTCTCATGGGTGGGGAAGATTCTTTCTTCATACACTATACTTATTTATGTTCTAGCAATGACAGTTCCTCCATACTTATTTATGTTATATAAATGAAGGTTTTTTTAAGACTTGGTTCATGGTGAATAATTCATTCTTGGTTTCATTCTTTCCTTGAACTCTTCCAATGACATGAATCTTTTTTCATTATAACATATTCTTGTTCAATATGAACTAGACTCTTAATTGAAATAGGAATGGGGGTCTTCTTCTTAGCATCACCTTCACTTATCTTATTGTATTGTATTTCCATATGACCATATTTATCACATATAAAATATCTCCCTTTAAATTCATACCTCGTGTATTCATGCCAAAGTTATGATGTTGCATCAAGGTTTCTTCCACCGTTGAGCCCCTTGGATTCTAAAAAAATATCCATAGTGTGTCCCGTTAATCTATAATAATAACACTTCATATTTACCTTCCCTAGATAGTATTTAATTATATATTTTCTAATAATCTTCTATTTACTCACTGATTCTATATTTCCACATTTATATATTAGACTTGTTGAGGTTGTATGAGAGGGATATCTACCTTTCCATTTAAGGTTTTCAACCTCATTTAAAGCTCCTTGATCTTCAAATAATTCCCCTTTATTTGAGCATCCACATACTCCATCCCAAAACTATATTCTTTTACAAATTTTATCCTCTCTTCAAGTTTTATTTTGACATGGATAACACTTGATTTAAACTCCTTTTCTATATCCATTCATTGTTTCACTTTGTCTAAAATCTCTCCAAGTAAATGTGTCCCTTCATATTTTCACTCATTATTCAAATTGATTATTTAAGTCCATATCCTCTTTATTTATTATTTTATTTTCCAAAAAAATATTCTATGAAAACATATTCGAATCCATGTATAATCTATAGTTGATCCACCATTTCTTGTATGGATTGGATCGCTTCTTGGTCATTGCATGAACAATCTCCATATTAGAGGATTAACATTGTTTCCAATTTTCCATGAAATCACCTTCCACTTAAATATTTATGGGAAATATAAATTTATAGATTTTAAATCATATTATAAAATAATATTAGTTTTATATTTAGAAATAAAATATGAATTAATCACCATGATTAGTGATTCCATCTTCTTAGAAGTCTTCATCTTATTTCTCCTTTTCATATTTTTGTTTGACATAAGGAAATTTTCACAAGATTTATCCATTGATAAATCATCTCATTTATATCTTTAGGTAAATTCCACAACTACATTAGTTTACAATGATTTTATATATAATTCTTCCAAGATATTCCATATATCAAAATCACTAACATGATGAATGGTTTTCTTGAATACCTCATTGGAAATACATTTGTTCAATACTTTTTATGTATCTGTACCACATACTCATGCATAATTATTTCTAAAATTATAATCTCGGTGTAAAGACTCCATGATTTCATTTCCAAAAGTCTGTAGGAACTAGTATATCTCCTTTTTTCAACCATTAAATATAGTTTTGTTAAAAATATAAGGCTTCATCGTCAAATCCATAAATAAAAAAAATCAAAAAAAAATTACAAGACTGAAATCCAATTCAAAACCTATTAGATATGATACCAATTTTTGGGACCAAGATAAATGAATGTTCCCTAAGAGGGGGTGAATCAGGGTGTTGATATATTTATGCTTTCTTTTTTTGAAACTCATCACCCATTGAATCTTGTTCCTATGTTAGCAGAAACTAGTTTAAATCTCTATCTCCCTCTTCTTTGATCACATCGAAAGAAATCTTAAATAAATAAATTAAATAACAAGAGACACAAGAATTTTTTACTTGGTTCATTTGTAATGGGTTACATATAAGGAGTATGCAACAACAGTGTGTTAATTCACCAAAACCCACTAATATTCACTAGTTTAGTGGATACAAGATTTGTTCATGGTCACTTTGTGCCAAGTATCACTTTATTTAAAAAAAATTGGAGATCTCACACTACCTCCCAATGATCACTTCATCTTATTCTCATATTCTCACTACTTATGGGGAGGATTATTCAGTTTATAGACATGAGGTTCTCTTTATGATCAACATGTAAAATAGATTCTCTTTATATAATTTATTCAAATTTTATGTGATGTTGATCTCCATTTCGATGCTCTTCTAATCCTCCAAGGGTTAATGAGATATAATACATAATGATTGGGATGGATCCTTTTCAATCACCCATGATTACAATAGAATCAAAATTCTTCCAGATGAAAATAATTCCATGTCAAAATTATTTTATAATGCTCCATATTCAATCTATCAATCAGTCAGTTATAGCAATGGAACTTCATCCTCTCTAAGTATTCTGCCTTCAATGTACCAGATATTATAAATGAAACTCTTTTGTGGTACTCCTCTCTTATTCTTATCTAGAATCTGGATGTGTCAATCATACTCTTTTCTTAATATTTTTATTACTTTATTAGATCTATATAAATAGATTACCTTCACTATCAAGGCCTATCATTAAGGGATTTTATATTTCTAAATCACTATACCATGTGTTTTCACCATAAAAATTTAGATACTCCATCAATATCTCCTCCAATAATGGCCAAAAATATCTCGATCAAATATTCTTCTTCCCTTACATTAATATTTCCAAAAATATCTAGTCAAATATTCCACCATGACTAGATATCAAAAATCCCAAGTCAAGCCATATAGAAACATTCTCTCTCCTAGACCAACCATTAAATAAATGTCAATTAATCTCTATAATGATCAATGTTCCACCATATTCAAAGCTTTATAACATTTAAATATTCACCATATTCAAATTCCATAAAATATTATTCATTATTAATGAATTTTTTTTTCAAAATATCATATTTAACTTCCTTTAAATAATTCCTATAAATTTATCCATGATTTTCTAAAAAAGTACTCCATGCTTCTCTCCTAGAAAAACTATCATGAATAACCCATAAATGAGTCTCTAAAAATCCTCCAAATATTTTGAGTCAAACTCCCCATAAATATCTCTAGATATTTCCGTAAATCCAAAGTATAACAAATATATAATATCTTATAAATTATGAAACCACAATGTTTTATTTCCCTTTGTGGTTTCATATACTTTGAATTCAATAAGATTATGGTGTGACTAACTAAATTGTGGTGTGATGTATTTTAACTTCATTAGAATACAACTTTTCATCTCCTGTTGTAGTGTGATATTCGATCAATATCCAATTCTAAAAAATCTGGGTGAATTTCATTTTTAAATACCTAGAATATCATGTCAGGATCTCTTCATATTTCTTAAAAAAATTCCTTCAGTATAGCGTGATGCTCTACATCACAACACAAATTATTTCATCCTTATCTAACTTATATTTTTTTCTTTTCTTCCAAAAATTAGCCTCTCACAGTGTATATAATGACCCATACTTTACATACATTGATATTACTTCAAAGTTGAAGAATATTCATTACAAAATATAACAAATCTATGACAAAATCGTATAGGTATATTGTCTTTAGAAACTGGGAAACATAACCAACTGGCTCATAAGACATCTTCATTGCCTCCCACTTATTTCATCATAACTAGGCCCATTTTTTACATATCTTACTTAATACCCTTCTTTATGACCTAGGGAAAATAAACATATTAAAGGGTGAGCTCATATTCTTAGTGAGGGTAAACAATGGAGATATCAATCATATCATAATCATAAGACTTAAGAACATAACATTTGAAATTCTTATCCTATATATGAAATATTGTGATATCATGACATGGGATAAATCATGAAGGTGTATAAGAATCAATTAATGTAATCCCAAAAGTCGTAACATAAGGCATGAAGTTTTGTGGCATACAAATAATCATAGAAAATCATTTCATATTAGTCAAGACTCATTGATAATACCATAATAGAAGACAAATTCCATTACTGAACCGAGTTCACACCTCATTCCAACTCTGTATTTCTGAACCGAGATCATTTCTTATTCCATCCATGTCTATCTCATGAGATATAAATATTTACCCAATGCATTGGAGGGAGATATAGGTACCACCAATATCATAATGAAATCATTCTTATGTGTTCCACAATAACATAAATCATTCATTATAACCCAAGGAATAAAATTGGTTTCTTTAAACATCATTCCACCATAACATAATCCATGTAAAACAAATGGAATTCATAAATAGAATTCCATCATAAAAATAATCAAATCATAGGAAAAATAAGTATATTTTACTTAAAACATAACCCTATTAAATAATTAAATCTTATATGTAAATTAATTTTGATATACCACTTGAAATTAATTCTTCAGAAAAATATCCTTTATTCTTAAAAAAAATAATTTCTCTTAATGCCATACAATTTTAAAAGAAAATAATTTATTTGAAAATAAAATTGAAATATTATAGGGGAAACTTTATGGAAATAAGTTGTTATGAAGACATAAAAATCCATTCATATTGTATAAGTTAAAAAAACATTCTCCTCATACTTTTCCTGGAAAAGTCAAAAAGTACCTCATAACGAATGATAATAAAATATTCCTTCCATAACATTTAATAAAAATTCACCAATGGATAAAATTTAATTTAAACAATTGTATAATAATATAAATAATATTACATATTTAGGAAACATGTATTTGGATGATAAATATACCCTAGTAAATACTTACGTATAAACAATCTCAAGTAATAATGAGATTGCGAAATTATCTCTTACCTTTTAGGTCTGATTTCCTTTGTATGCATCTGAACCTCATATATAATGATTTAAATAATTTAATTGACTTATTTTAGAATCATAGTCATTTTTATGATATCATATATAATCATATTATAATATGTTTGTCAATAACATTTCATTATTACTTGTTATTCGGGTATTAACTGCTTCATTTTCTAATGTATGTTTTGTTGAATAAGTTTTGGTTCTCCTTCATAGGTCATATTTACATCATTAAAAAATAATATTAAAATTATATATATCATATTTATTCATTATATACATTTACATGATCATGATTTAATGAATATCGTGTAGAATAAATCGCATCGCATCGTGGAGACGGTAGGTTGTACGTACACACGAGCAGCGATATAATTCCTATAATTGTTGAATGGTATTTAATTTATTGGTATATAATATTTAAGAATAAATATAATGTTATAATAATAATATTTCTCAATCCCTTACCTTTTAGGTCTGATTTCCTTTGTATGCATTTGAACCTCCTATATAATGATTTAAATAATTTAATTGACTTATTTTAGAATCATAGTCATTTTTATGATGTCATATATAATCATATTATAATCTGTTTGTCAATAACATTTCATTATTACTTGTTATTCGAGTATTAACTTCTTCATTTTCTAATGCATGTTTTGTTGAATAAGTTTTGGTTCTCCTTCATAGGTCATATTTACATCATTAAAAAATAATATTAAAATTATATATATCATATTTATTCATTATATACATTTACATGATCATGATTTAATGAATATCATGTAGAATAAATCGCATCGCATCGTGGAGACGGTAGGTCGTACGTACGCACGAGCAGCGATATCATTCTCATAATTGTTGAATGGTATTGAATTTAATGGTATATAATATTTAAGAATAAATATAATGTTATAATAATAATATATAGTTATTATTTTCATCATTATACCCATCCAAGTAAGGTGGTGGTGAAAAACATATTACACCACGGCGTGGAGATGGTAAGTCGTACATACGCGCATGTGGTGATTTCATTTTTTGTAGGATGGATAGAAAGTGGAATATTTTTGTTCTATAATTATAATAACATATCAGTATATAATTGATACTGTAGTTATTACTTTATAATGAAACAAATCATGAAGAGGAATTAGAAGAAGAAAGAATTTTGAAAGAATCAGTATAGAAGATTACCTATTCTTCAACGTGCTTCCTCTAAATCTCCTCTTAAAGTACTATAGTTTGTCTTTGAAGAATAAAAGAACCTATAAAATGTAACTAGGGAAGTTTATAATGGAAAATGGTAGGGTATGGACAAGATTTAAGGCTAAAATTGAAGTGAAGAGGTGAGGGAGGAGGTGCCCTTTTACAATTGATGTGAGGGGAATTTTTGAGATCTCCAAAAATATTAATTTATAATAAAATCAAACCCCATACAAAAGCCTCCAAAATGTCCCAATTTATAATATGATATGATATAGGGTTGTATTATAATTAATGAATAGATTTTACATAAGTTTTTAAGTCAATTTAAACCTTATTCTAGTGCAGAACCTCTCCAAAAGGCCGGAATCCAACTTGCATCATACTGTGCACTGTGTTCTGCAGTAGAGGAGACAATTGAGCATGTATTTATGTCCTATTTTTTTCTTACAGGTTCTGGCGTTACATATAGGATGCTATTGGGTGTCGCCTGGAGATGCAGAGCTTTATGAACATTCTTGCTTTTGTTGTTATTGCACAGTGTAGTGAACAGGTTAGAAATCTGCTGCTGGTTGCAACAGAAACCACCTTCGGATTCATCTGGAAAGCATGAAATGGCATGGTATTTGATGATATCAAGCCTAACTTTCATTCCGATGTTAGGTCCATTCACAGGGCAGTATGTAATGCTTCCAAAGTACAAGATGGATGCATGAATAACGACTTTGGTGATCTTGTCATATTGAGGAACTTTGGTGTCTCTAGAAGAATTAAAAAACCTTTGGTGGTGAAATTGATTAAGTGGATTCCTCCCATTCTGTCTTGGGTGAAAGTCAATGTTGATGGGGCAGCCTTAGGTGCACCCAGGCCTTCAGGTCGTGGTGGTGTTTTCTGTACCTATCGGGACTTCATTAAGGGATATTTTATCATTATATTGGATAGGGATCTGCCATTGAAGTTGAGTTATGGGCGATGATAAAATCTATCACCTATGCGGTTTATCATGGTTGGTGCTTTCTTTGGCTAGAATCAGATTCAATGGTGGTTGTTGACATTCTTAAAAGTCGGTCCAGGAATGTCCCATGGGTGATGTTGCCTTCTTGGATTGAATGTATACATCTCCATAGTGGTCTCACCCTTGATGTGACACATGTTTACAGAGAGTCTAATCAGGTTGTTGATGATTTTTCAAATAAGGCCATTGTGGATTCATGTTCGGAGTGGTCTTTCTTGGTCCCGGAATGTTGTTCTCCTTTTGTTGAAGCAGATGCACGTGGCACCTATTTTACTAGGTTATGTAAATCTCCCTTATGATATTTTTATTTTCACTTTTAATTTTATTAATAAATTTTGGTAGGAGTGGGTCTGACTCACTCATGGTCCTTTTTCATTAATTTAAACCTTATCATTTTAATTAATACTTAGTTATTCTATTTAATTTTTAACTAGGGTAACAAATATTTCAATATTAAAATGGTGCAATATTTACATATTTGATGTCAATTAGACCATAAATAAATACCTTATAATATTTTAAAACATAAAATAATTATTCTATATTTAAAAAAATGTTTTATGATTTTTAAATAATTTAATAAAACATTATTTTGATAAACAATCAGTAATGTCAATTTTGACACTACTCAATTCATTTATTTTTTAAAAAAAATAATATATCAATTTAAACTCAAACCAACTATTTTATTATATTAATAATAGGTAAAGGTCATATATAAAATTCATTAGACATATTAATTAGCCCAAATTATATTTATTTTAATATTTTTAAAAACATTTATTTGTTATCTCTATTAATAAAATAATTACTACATCAATTTTGTATAATTATTTAATATACTTATTTGTTGAATAAAAATTAAAAATAAAATACTATGATGAAGATAAATCTACTAGATTTTAGAAAAATATTTTTAGTCAAATTTATATTCTGTAAAATCCAAAATTTAAAATGTTATACTTATTAAATTATGAATGTGATAACTTTAACATCACTTTAAATAAAATAATATAAGTGTCATAATCTCTTCTATAAGGCTCCAAATAGTCACTAACTAAAACCTTGGATGGTTATGGTTGAGATATACTTGAAAAGTAAGATTTGTTCAAGTTTTTGGGTCTTTTTATGGTTATTATAATTTTAACAAAAAATGTTTTATTGATTTCTCATCAATTAATTAATTTTTACATCATCAAAGTATAAGACTTTAAGGTAATTATTTATTTCCTAAAAATTAAAAATAAATTACCATGATAAATAAAAAAATTAGATTTCAAATGAGTATTTATAATTTAATTTATCTTCTGTATAACCTTATATAAAAATGATTTAGTTATTAATATTTGAGTGAGACATATTTAACTTTTCTTTAAATAAATTAAATTAAATATCCTAATCTCATCCAAGTGGCTTCCAAAGGACACCATTTCGACCCAATAATGATTTAGGTTGAAACACACTCATCCAATGATATTAATACAAGGGTTAGGATAATTTTATAATAATATTCTTACCCTTAATTACCAGATTTACCCTTTTACCGTATTAATAAAAATTACCGAAATTAATATTCATAATGCCCAAAAATAAAATAATGATATTTACATAATTTTGACCTACTGATTCCAAATATGGAATCCATTTTTAAAAAATAAAAACACAAAATTTGTAATAATTAATTTAAAATTATTCATGTTTTCGGAAAGAGAGAACAGGTTTTAAAAGTTAAAACATTACAAAAGATTGAAATATTTTTACATCTGAATTAAATGGAGAATTAATGATAATGACATACATTATATTGAATGATAAAAATATATTACATTTATACTTTAAAACCATTCAATATTATAATTTAACCATATAAATTATTTCGATGAAAAAAGTTGTTTTCAATTAAAATTTAGTGTATTTTTACTATTCATTAAAATTTGAAAGTTATTAGAAAAATATTAAAAATTCATACAAAGTAAATTTTTATATCCCACTTACAAAGAACATGTTTATTTTTTCATATAAAATTTATTAATGTGTTGAAATCTTAATTTAAAAGGGGTTCATCATTAAAAGGAAGAAAATTGCCCTTTGGAAAAATATAGGTTTTTATATATCAAATAGGGTTTATTCATACCCTATGACAAAAATATCTATTGGATGAATATAAAAAATATTTTATTAAGTATATAACATATATATTTCATTAATTTCATTTACTAATAGTAATTCACTCAATTTATTAATACAAATATATAATTGATTTATATTTTTCATAAATAATTGGTAGTGGATGACTTCACTATACATTTTTATAAGTTGGTTATATTTATTCCTTCTAACCTAACGACTAGGTTAAAATTGTCATTTTATACTAAGGGTATCTCACGGTTTGTTTAAAATCATGATTTTGTGCAATGCAAGCTATTGAAGAATTAAAATTATATGGAGAAAATATTTCATAAAAACATTTGGGTGTTACAGTGTAACCACCAGATCACGGTGCGAGGTTTCTCTAATAAAAAAAATTGTCATGGTATACACACTATGGTATAAACCAATCAACCTTCACAAAATAGAAATGTGCCAAATTTTCATGGCCAGACGCTACACCATGAACCTTCCTTGTAACCCAAAACTTTAATCTTACAAACCAAGAATTGTAGTGTGATGATGAACATTGAAGTGTGGCACTCAAGAAGATACTCTTCCATACTATTAGTATACTCTTATGCATGATAGTTTGAGTCATTGTCACCTCCTTTACGATGTAATACTCTTCCATATCTAGATTCATTTACACATTTTTAACGTCCCTTGTAGCATGGAATATACTCATGTAGCATGGTGTGTTATTCCTTTGTCAAACTTCCACCAACCTTTTCCAAATAACTCCATGAATTCTCTTACTTCTTCCAACACCTCAATATACCAAAATAGAAAAGGTTTACCATATCAAAGCAGAATAAATCCATAATTCTTCAAGAAAGATCCAATTCTTTAAATCTTCTTAAGCCTATCTATGATAGGCATCCTCCATGTGTGTTAATTTCAATCATCCTTCACCACCAAGTATAATCTCCATGTATAGGAAACGCTTTAGTTTTTTTCAATAAATAAAACATGCAGCCTCATAATTACAACAAGAAACCTCTTCTTTATGTCTTTGAATCAACTCTAACACTTGGTTCCACTCCTTTAATTATTTCTTCAATGACTCTATTTGTTGTGATTCATCCATCCTTCTCAGATTTTCTATAGTCATCTTGTCTAGCTTTTCCCTTTTATTTTGATCTAGTTACTTTAAAATGCTAGCTTAGAGATCAGGCCACATTAACCTCCCTTTTTTTATAAATCACTAGTTTTATTTAAGTGAATTAAAGGCTTTTTTGGAATGAAATCATAAAAAAAATAAAATTGGAATTTTGAAAATTGACCTTAAACTAACTATATAAGCACATATTTCTTAATAAGTCAATGTAAAACTGACACTTAGCACATGTGGTGAATACTTGTTTTGAGTGAAAGTATAAACATACTATATCACAGAAGACGTATCATATTCCATTGATCTTGGTATTGATTAATTATATATCTTTGATCATCAAGGAATGTTATACTATAATAGTGCATAGTGAGTCACAGGAAGTAATATCTCATATGATTGTTCACATTCAATTCATGGTAAAAATTATCTTTATAACATTGTCCAATGAAATTAAAATCCTTTATTTAATTATAACTTGTACTATGTTATCCCTATAACATTGAATCGTTCTAATCCCCTATTTTTGGATTCATGACTCAGGTGCATCATGGGGTGGGTTATCTCATAACGTTATCAATGATACAATGATTAATGTTCAAGATTTTTCAAATATATCCAACAAATTAAAGTGAACTGTAATAACACTATAGTGTTGTACATATAAGCCTGTTCTTTGTAAATTTTAATTCAAAAGTTCATGGAAGTGACTCTGATACTATTGAAAGGTTTTTGAATGGACAATATTTATCCATTGATAGCAAAAATATCATCACAATCCCTTTTCACAATATCTAACCAATGTATAATTTAACTGAATATATAAAATATACAAAATATACCTCATTATTTAAATAAATTGTATCTTGTCTCACACATGGTTTAAGGAAATCCCTAAGTGACAGTTAACGGATTTCCACCTCTAAAAGTATTCACATGATGGTAAATCACATAGAACACTTCTAAGTATGACTATTATCCACATTCATGATCTATTAGAACATCTATCAAAGGATATAAAAGAAAATTAGAGCTTCATCTTGGAATATAATTATGAATCAAATCACACATTTCACTATAATGGTTTAAGCCTCCATTTATAGGGCTTGAGGATTCTTCTCAAAAGATCCACCATAATACTGAATATTTCACAAACATTCATATTATGATTTATGTTACAAACACCTTATAACATTAATCTTATCCATAAATAGATCATTTAACACTTAAATAATCAATGTGACTATTATAAACACTTGTATGGTCACACCATTAAATGGTGTAATGGATGATTATTTGATATTTTATGTGAAAGAAACATGGAAATATAGTATTATATAATATACTATATTACATATTAAGTGAAATTACTTAGACACTATCATTGATATGGTGAAATACAATATCTCATATTATAGCATAACATGAAAAGTGATATGTCCATAATGTTGTCTACATTATAGGATTTAAGTGCACAAATATCTTTCAGGAAAAAAAATGTTAACTGATAATTAATTATAAATTATCTAATATGAATTTTCATCATATTTGAAAAAATATATTCCATGAATTTGTATCCTAGTGGGTAAGGCTATCATATTTAACCTTCATTATTCAAAGCTTTTCAAATTTGGAAAAAGAAAATATGACTCTTTAAAGAGAGAATTCAATATAATTCAATATATGGGTGGGGAGGAATTAGTGTGGGTGTGATTATTATAGGTGAGTATGAGAAAAAAACTTTAAATTTCTATAAAGTAATAGTAACTCAAGATGTGATCTAAATAGTAACTGTTGGTCAGAGTAGTTAACTCAAGAGGGGAGGGTTGAATTGAGTTACTATATAAAAATTTCTCTTTAAAAGATATTAGTTTTACAAATAATTATTTCCCCAAAAATAGATACAGCCCAGTTAATCAAGGTTATACTGTTATAAGAGTTTTACTGTTTAAACAACTTCTTAGAAGATTGATTAATTCCTAGTAGTCTTAATTAGTGTTATTAAAATTACTTTTGAAGTTATCCTACTAAGACAAATCAGATATAACTTCTTTCCAAGACTAACTATCAAAGTGAATTTAGTGTTTTTCTGGATTATGTAGTAAAGCAGTAAAACAGAGTAGACTAGATTTAAATAGCACAGTGGATATAAAACAAGTGGTTCAGTCTTAAGCCGAGACCTAATCCACTCCACTTGGTGATCACCTGCCACCAAGAAGTTTATATAAATAAACTCTGATACACACCCTGGATCGGGGTTAACAACAGTACATGGACTGTCCAGGCCACGTAGGGACCTCTTCCACAGTTTTTGTGGGTAAACAAAATAATGACCAGGCCACATAGGGACCTCTTCCATAGTTGTCGTGGGTAAACAAGGGTAAAGAATTTGGTGTGAGGATTTTGAAATCCTCCAGTTCAGTGTAGGAGTCAGTGTGTGTGTAAAATATACAGAGTACACACACTTCTCAAAAGTAAAATAAAGAAATCACTGAGAGAGAGATTAGATATGAGTTCAGAATGCTCTAGTGATTAGTAGTGCAGCTCTGGACTCCTTGGAAAAGACAAAAATTCTTCTGAGTCCTTCTCTGGTTTTTGTGATGAAAAACAGAGTGTTGCGATTCAACTTTTGTTCTTCACAAGTAAATATGTTCTCTGAATTCCAATGTAATTCGTGTGTTCTTCAGTAGAGTCGGATTTCATGCATGAGACAATGCTTTCTTTTAAGATCTTGCAATGTGTTCTTCGCGGTTATGCTTAGGATTTATTTTCTGTTGAGTACAGTGCACTCACGTTTCTTGTGTTGTTGTATGTTACTTGCTCTTGGACACTCTGCATTCTTTATTTTCGAATGCATGAGGGTTAGCTGACAGGTTCCATATGTGTTGTACCCCGTGCCTTGTACTATGTCTCCAAAGAAACATTGATTATTTCAGTTCATTAAAGACGTCAAATATGACCATTAAAAAGGTTAAATTGAAAGACGAAAAAATAGGTTAAGAAACGGTGTCATAGTATGTTATGAAAACAGTGTCTTCTTCATGGTATCTCATTGTCACAGTGTCTCCTTAACTGTGTCTCCTTCACAGTGTCTCCTTCACAGTGTCTCCTTGTCACGGTGTCTTGCTTACGGTTTCTGGCTTCTGGTGCCTTGCTCATAGTTTTTGGATTCACGGTGCCTTGATGACTGTGTCTTGCTAACTGTGTCTGGAACTTAGGAAAACAGAGTGTCTGGCTCATGGGGTCTGTTCTTAGTGTCTTGCTTCACGGTGTCAGGCTTACTGTGTCACGGTGTCTCATGGTCACGGTGTCTCATTGGTCATGGTGTCTGAGACTTAGGATTCACGGTGTCTGCTTCATCATAGTGTTCTTGTTCATGGTGTCTGTGTCTTGCTCACAGTGTCTGACTTACTATGTCAAGCTTCACGGTGTCTTGTACTTAGGCAAATAATTGTATTCAGACTTAAACAGTAATATGCATAAAATGAATTGGGCTTAGCCATTATCAAGTGTGAGATAACTTGAAACATAAATACACATGATTTATAAGATTTGTGAGATTTGTGATCATTAATAAGATTTGTAATTATTATTGAGATTTGTGATCATTAAAACATGATTAATACATGAGGATTCCAACAATATCCCCCTTTTTGATGATCACAAATCATGTACAGTTAAAGGGTAAATTGAATGCATCTACAGAGAAAATAATATATAGAATAACAGATAACTTCTCACTTTTTTCCCCCTTTTGGGATTATCAAAAAGTATAAAGAATATAGGGAAAACAGTGCATATGGAATTAAGAGTGTTCATAAGACAACATACAGTAGAAACACAAAAAATCAATGACATCCCCATCAAAAAATAGCAGTCACTGGTCTTCTTCAGGGATTGGCCTTCTCTTTGCCTTTATCAGCAGCATAAGAGGAAGCCATAGGGGAAGTTGCTGATATATAAGAAGGCATAGAAGTGGTAGATAGAGAAGTTAAAGGGGGACCTTCGAAGACTGAGGGAGCCAATGTAGGAGCAGTAAAATATCAAGGCAGTTGCTGGTCAAGAATGACAGGCCTGATCTGACTAAGAGCCTGGCCAACATACATGGTTGTTGAGGGTAACGCAGAGGTGAAATTAGTTAATTTAGGTCTGAGAGGAGCAGCCGCTAGATCAACAATGGTTGTACTTTGAACATGAAGATACAGTCTCATAATTTTAATGAAGTCTGCAATAATTTCTCCACCATACTGCATTGCCTTTTCCAAGTCATCTTTGTTTTCCATGAACTTGTCCAACAATATGATAAATTCAGTGAGCTTATGGACTTGGGTTTTGAAGTCCTGAGTCACAGGAGGTATTCTCAGATTTTCTACTAGATATTTTAAGTGGTTGGTCATATCAGTCTTGGAGAAAATCCGGTTGAAATAAAAATCCACTTTCTTAGAGATCTCCTGCTGAGCATCATTGGAAATATTTGAGTGAATTTGAACTAGGTCAAGCACTCTATCACCGTTCTTAACAAATTCAGATAAAAAATCCATATCAAATCCACTGAAGTAATTCTAAATATCTTCCTTGACTATAGATCTAAGTAGAGAACTATCCAAAGAAGGAGTATAGGTTTGACCAGAGGAAGTAGTAGCTTTGACAGTTATGGTCAAAGACTTGAGTTGTTTTAGGACCTTTTGAAGACAGCTAGTATATTCATCTGTGACCTTATTAAGGTTCTCCACAAGCTCTCTCATGTTTTGTAACATGTTTTTGTTCCTTTCTCTAATCTTTTCATCAAAGGATAAGAGGTATTGATGAATCTAGGACACAATATCTCTAGAAATATGAGAAATAGTAGGTTCGGGAGAAGCAGGAGCAGGCTCTGATCTGGAATGCAATTATCTCTGTAGGTCTTCAACCATGCTTTTCAGAGTTGCAACTTCATTACTGAGAAACTTGTTTTCAACCCTTACTTCTTGAATTTCATGAATCATCTTGGGTTGAATGTGCCAGATAATCTTTTCTAAAAGTAGTGAGGCATCTTTCTCACTCAATTTGGTCACAAGACAAGGTTGAGAGGACATAAGTTTCTCAACTCCAGCTAAGATAGTGTCTCCAAATACTTTCAAATCATATTTACTGACAAAAGATTGTTGTTCAGGTAAAGGTGCATGTGCATGAAGTGGTACAGGTGCAGGCTCAGGAAGAGGTTCAGGTTTAGGTGCAAAGTATGTGACAGATTTCAGTTGAAACAAAGAAGAAAGATCAATCCTAGTGGCAGTAACCTGTTGAGATTCACCCACATCATAAAATCTAGGGAATTTATACTGAGTTTCCACTGAATATGACTCATTTGGTTGAGATGCTTCAACAGACTCAGCTTCACCATTCTCGAGATTTTGAGGTTCCTCCCCCTCAATAAGTGCTTCCTTTTCAGGACCTTGAGGCTCAGGTACTTGTTCTAAATCCACTGGTTCATCTCTAATTTCCTCATCCATTTCTTTCTTAGCCAACCTAAAGTTTATCTCCATCCTCTCTTCAGTATAGGGTATTATCTCAGGAACAGATTATTCCACAGGAAGGTCTTCCAGATTAGCTTCTTGGATAGCAGTGAGTTCTTTTTGAGTTTCTTCTTACACAGTAGGGAGTTCTCCTACTACATCCTATTCCATGGCTTTCTGCTCAGATTCTGGGACAACTAATTCTCTTGTAGCCTCATATTGAATTTCCAGATTAACAACAACTCTAGGGGTAAGAGGTTCTTTTCTAGGAACAACAGTAGGAACAACAGTCCTTTCTTTCTCAATAAAAACTTCTTCCCTATGAGGTATATCAGCCTCTTCTCTATGGGGTACTTCAGCTGCCTCTTCCTCTTCTTCTTCATCTTCTAAATAATCAAAAACTTCATCTGGTTCCAAACCAGGATCAGAAATGTCCTTTGGTCTTTTTGGATAATCCACAGGATTATACTTCTCATAAAGCTTATCATTATCTTCAACCCATTCCTTCTTCCAGGGGTTCCAGTTTATTTTCATCCTCTTAATGGTAGGTTTAGATAAACAATATTCAAAATCCATAAATACTTCTTCATTGGGTCCAACTACTCCTTTTGCAACAAGCATTGCTGAAATCAGCCTAGAGTGAAACAGAGAGGTGGATTTAGATATGACCTTGATCAATTCACACATATGGTGAATGATGTATTTTCACAGATTGATTTTGTGTCCATTCTTCATAAGATGAATCAGGAACACATCTTGGTACTTCAAGACAGCAAAGTCACCTTCCCTCGAGCTAATCATATTTTGAACAAATTTAAACAATATCCTTGTCTCTCCATCAAGTTCAGCAGCTATGGCCCTTCTCTTGGTGCCATTTCCAGTTAGGGTTTCTAGTGCATTTTCCAGGTCAAATAAATCAGTTGTAGGTGGGTGATATCTCTGATAATCATCACAAATTCCTTCATGAGGAATTCTAAGGCATGCATCCTAGATCCTTGAAGAGAATGAGCAGCTTTGTCCATTGACCCAACTCTTCACAACATAGCTTTCACCAGCATCAAAAGAAAACTGTACATACTGATAAAATTGAGCTACCAACCTCAGATAAATAAGTCTATCCTTCCTTGAGAACCATTCAATCCAGACTTGTTCTATTAAAACTTTTAAAACCATAGACTTTCTGGACAAAATCCACTCCGGGCAAACTTCTTTTTCAGGAACGACAGTGCGATTTACCTGGTTTGGATTCAAGGGTCCTTCGGGTGCCAGCTTCGGTGTTATATTCTTTTTCTTCGAGCTGCGCTTCTTAGGTGTGGATGAAGATGGATGCTTCATCCTTGGCATTCACCAAAGGTCGAGAGAGAGAGGGTTTCAAGGTTGAAAGGGTTCGGAAAGAGTGAGTAGGAGAAGTTCCGGGTGAAGAACAGAGTGAAACCCTTTTGTTTTATCATTTGGGAATGTCATACGTCACAAAAATAAAAACACAGGAAAGTAAAAGAGGTGACAAAATAATTACCGCAATACGGGTTAAAAGAAAAGCATAAATAGTTTTCACGGTGAGACCGTGAATAGTCATTACAGTGCGATGGTAAATGGTCGTCATGGTGAGACGCTCAGTGGTCATCACGGTGAGACAGTGAATGGTTGGTTCTGTCATGGTGAGACGGTAAGTAAACTGTTCGGTCACAGTGAGACAGGAAGTAAACTGTTCGGTCATGGTGAGACAGTAAATGACAGACCATGAATAGAAAGTGCTAACAGTGAGATCGTAAATATGAGAGACAGTAACCGAGAAACAGTGAACATGAAACAGTAAAGTAAAATATAGTAAAAGATTAAACAGTAAGACCAGTAAGATATCTATTTGTGATTGATCATGCCAATATCATGTATGATGTAATCTATTCTCTCAGAATTTAATGTTTTAGTGAATATATCAGCAAGTTGATATTCAGTGCCAATAAATTCCAAGGTAATATCACCTTTTTGATAATGATATCTCAAAAAGTGATGTCTTACATCAATATGTTTTTTCCTAGAATGTGAAATAGGATTTTTTTTTGAAATGTTAATAGCACTTGTGTTGTCACAATTTATTAGTACATGTCTAAATTGATATCCATAATCTAGTAAAGTGTGTTTCACCACAAAATTTGTGCACAACAACTGCCAGCAGCTATGTATTCAGCTTCTGTAGTATATAATGCAACAGAATTTTGTTTCTTACTACACCATGATACTAGTGACTTGCCTAAAAGGTGACATGTTACAGAGGCTCTCTTTCTATCTAACTTATATCCATCGAAGTCATCATCATAATAACTAACTAGTTCAAATGATTTTCCTTTAGGATAGAACAATCCTAGATTAGGTGTATGCTTGAGGTATTTGAAAATTCTCTTTATAGCGTTTAAATGAGATTCTTTAGGGTTTGCTTGAAAGCAATCACACATACACACACTAAACATAATATCAAGATGACTAGAAATTAAGTAGAGTAGACTTTCAATCATTCCTCTATAAGTGGTTTGATCAACAGATTTTCCATCTTCATCAAGATCCAACTTACAGGTGGTACTCATGGGAGTGTCACTACTTTTTTTGCTATCCAATCCAAAACGTTTTAGAATATCTCTAGTGTACTTACTTTGATTCAAAACAATTCCATCATTATTTTGAAAGATTTTAAATCGAAGAAATAATTTTAGTTGACCCATTAAACTCATTTCAAATTTGTTTTGCATCATTTTATAAAAAACAATACATAATGAATTTTTTGAAGATCCCAAAATAATATCATCTATATAGATTTGAACAACTAAAACATCATTAGATATTCTTTTTATAAAGAGAGTAAGATCAGCTATTCCTTTTGTAAAACCTTTGGAAATTAGAAAAGTACTTAATCTGTCATACCAAGCTCTTGGAGCTTGCTTTAAACCATATAAAGCTTTTGATAGTTTAAAAATATGATTTGGAAAATGAGGGTTTATAAATCCAGAGGGTTGTTCAACAAATACATCCTCAACTATATACCCCTTTAAGAATGAGCTTTTAACATCCATTTGATATAGTTTGAAATTCAGATGTGCAGCATAAGCAAGTAGGATTCTGATGGCTTCAAGTCTGGCTACTGGAGAAAAAGTCTCCTCATAGTCAATTACTTCTTCTTGACTATAGACTTGTGCAACTAATCTAGCCTTATTCCTAACTATATTTCTAGCTTCATCTACCTTATTTCTAAACACTCATTTAGTGCCTATGAAAAAAGTGTCCTTGTGTATTTCAACAAGTTTCCAAACTTTATTTCTTTCAAACTGATTGAGTTCTTCTTGCATATCAATTAACCAAAATTCATCATTGATAGAATCATAAATGTTTTTAGGTTCAAGCTGTGACAAGAAGGCTTGATGTTCAACCTGATTTCTAAGAGAAGGTCTAGTTTTTGTTCCTTTCTCTAAGTCTCCTACAAAAGCATCTAAGGGATGGTTTTTAAGAGTTCTAACCTTTCTAGAAAAAGAGGGACTAGTGAATTCAGGTTCATCAACAGATTCAGGTTCATTATGACTTGATTGCACAGAATTTACAGAATTGGAAGTTTTCACAGATTCTTTCACAAAGGTATTTGAGGATTTTGAGTTGATGTTCAGATTTGATACATCATCCTCCAGATTTTCTAGGATGGTTCTAGGATCATGTGGATCTGTTTCATCAAACTTGATATGGATAGATTCTTCCACACATTTAGTTCTCTTATTGAATACTCTATATGCTTTAATTGATATTGAGTAACCTAGGAAAATTCCTTCATCACTTTTGGATGCAAATTTGTCAAGATTATCCTTAGTGTTGAGAATAAAGACTTTGCAACCAAAAACTCTAGAGTAATTAACCTTAGGCTTTATATTGTTCCAGAGTTCATATGGGGTCTTCTTGAGATTGGTCTAATCAATACTCTATTGATTATATAGCATGTTGTATTAACAGCTTCAACCCAAAAGTAAATAGGTAAGTCATATTCACTAAGCATTATTCTAGCAATTTCTTGCAAGGTTCTATTTATTATTTCTACAACACCATTCTGCTGAGGTGTTCTAGGGGCAGAGAAATTGTGACTATAACCATTTTGTGATCAAAAGGATTCAAACTCTGGATTTTCAAACTCACATACATGATCACTTCTTAAAGAATTGATTTTAAGGCCACTAATATTTTCTACAGACTTGGCATACTTAGTAAAATAAGAGCAAGCTTCACTTTTGTGAGCCATGAAGAAGGTCCAGGTATATCTAGAAAAATCATCTACTAGAACATAAACATAGTGCTTCCCATTTAAACTAGAAACTCTAGATGGTCCAAACAAATCCATGTGAACCAATTCGAGAGGTTGAGAAGTAGAAACTTATTTCTTTGTTTTGAAAGAGATTTTGTGTTGTTTTCCCTTTTGATAGGGATTACACACTTTGTCATTTTTTTTTACTGCAAATCATTTTTTTTATTAATCAAAGCCGGTTTAAGGAAAATTGGTAACCAGGCAGATCCATACAAACCAAACAACATTCAAATTTCAAATTCAAATTTCAAAAAACAGCTCCATCGCCATCATCACCTTGAGCCACGATCCCCGCACGTGACCTAAAACACGCGCCGACTTCGAAAGCTAAAATCAATCGAGTGTTGCGTCACCTCGAAACTCGATCAGACACGTCATCGATCCAATCCGCGTCGAACTCGAGAAGCAAGCCGTCGCGAAACCCAACACCACCTCCGTCCAGGACGCTGGCGAGACAAGCTGAACCTGCCACTGACTTCACGGACCTTCAGCATCCATCTACACTGCCGAAAAGCAATCAACAGCCACCACATCCACTACAACAGATCCCACTTCAACAGAACCAACAACATCATCGACGTCGCTGGCAAACGACGAGAAGAACAAGATCCACGGCCGGATAAAACTCGCAGAAGAAACGGGCAGTAAAACAACCACCAAAAACCAGTGTCCTTTTCTAGTTAACTTTCTAAGAGAGTGAACATTAGAGTGTCCTAGTCTCCTATGCCAAATCCAATATTCTTTATGAAATACACTTAAGCATGAAACATGTTGAGAAGCTAAAGAATCTAAATTAATAGAATAAACATTTCCATTCCTTGATGTAGAAAATACTAATTTATATTTAGAATTAAGGACATTACATGAATCATTTTCAAATTTAACATGATATCCATCATCACAAAATTATGAGATACTAAGAAAATTATATTTTAGACCATTAAAAAACAGTAAATTAGAAATTAGAATCGAATCAGAGTTGCCAATCTGGCCTAAGCCAATGATCATCCCCTTTGAATTGTCACCAAATGTGACATGTCCTCCATCTACTTTTACCAGGTTCTTGAAGCATGAGTAGTCTCATGTCATGTGCCTTGAACACCCACTGTCCAAGTACCACAGATTTGTTCATGAGCTCTTTAAGCAGCTTTCCTATAACATGATCAAGAAAAGATAGATTTTGGTACCCATACTTGTTTGGGTCTAGTAATATTAGTAATAAGTGCTTTAGGAACTGATATTTGTTTCATAGGTTTCCTATAGGAATTATGTAAAGTATTTGAAAAATAAACTTTATTTGGTCCACAAAAACTTGAAACAGTAGAATATGTATCATGACTCGAGCTATTTGAGCTATGTCCAAAACTGGGAACAAAATTATATGTCCTAGACTTTGAAACAAAATTTGTTCTACCAAGGTTTCTTTTACTAGGTTGATAACCAATGCCAGTATTATATTTAGGAGTAATTTGTTTTCCTAGAATTTGGGTAAGGGTATTTTTACCATTATTAAACTTTTCTAAGTCACTTTTTAATTGCTCATTAGACATTTTTAGTTCATTGTTTTCTTTGATCAGTTGAGAATTTTTCTCTTTTTCAGTAGTAAGTTCATATTTAACAGTTACAGTGAGAGCATGATGTTTCTTCAATGATTTATATTTATCCTTTAATTAATTGCATGTCTCTTCAAGCATGTTGCAATATTCAAACATTTCTTCATTGGTCATATTTTCAGAGACACTTTCCTCTTTAGAATAATATGAATTATGAATAGAAGAGTTCAGTGTTACCTCAAATGTGTTTGTCATAAAACACAGATTGGTTTTGTTATCCTGTTCATCATGTCATGTCTCTGAGTCGCTTGAACTATCCTCAGAGGCACTCTAGGTTGCCTTCATTGCCTTTTTGTACTTCTTGTCCTTGTCCTCATATTTCTTCTTATATTTGAGATTTGGACAGTCAGCCTTTATATGTCCTTTGTGCTTACATTCATAGCATACAATTTCATCAGTTTTATCATTTCTTTTCTAGTCATTTTTTCAGTTCCCTTTTTTATCGTACTTGCCCATGAAGGTAGGCTTTCTGAAAAAGTTGTTCTTCTTGTAAAATCGTTTGAATCTTCTGGACAGTTGAGCCATCTCCTCATCACTGTCAGGTGATGATTTTTCAGTGGTGGGGCTTTCTACAGGAGCTTCCAGTTTCCCTTTGTCTTTGTGCTTCGAGAGGGAGGTCTTGAATGCAACAAATTTCCTCTTTGGTTTATACTCCTCTTCTTTGTTGAATTTAATCTCTTCCTCATACATCATCGGTTTCCCAATGAGTTCCTTTACAGGTAGTCTGCTGATGTCACATGACTCTCTAATTGAGACAGAGGTTCCCCTCCATCTGTCAGGTAGACATCTGAGAATTCTCATGATCTGTTCTTTGTAAGTGACTTCTCTTCCTAGAGAAATCATTTTGTTGACAATCTCATTTAACCTAAGATACATATCATAAATAGTCTCATCAGGTTTCATCTTAAAATTATCATATTTTACATTATAAGTATTAAGTATTATTTCCTTTACACTAGATGTGCCTTCATGTGAGACAGATAAGGTATCCCAAATTTCATGGGCAGTTTTACAAGCAGAAATCCTATTAAATTCTTCATCTCCTAAGGAACAGTACAAGGCATTCATAGCTTTGAAATTGTTATTGTAAGCAAGTTTGGTAGGTTCCTCCCATGTAATTCTATCAGTCACAGGAAGTTTGTATTCATCTATAATGGATGACCAGATTTCAAAACTCATACTCTCTAGATGCATTTTAATTTTAATTTTCCATTGAGCATAGTTTGTTCCATTAAATAATGGTGGTTTTTTGGTTGCATCACCTTCCAATCTATTTTCCATACTAACAAATTACTTTAAAAGAGCTAGAAATTTAGAATTAACAGAAATTTACAGATCTTTAAAGTACAACTACAATCGCAGTTGAATAAGATTACACAAAGTCCTAATAAACCTCCCTTTGATACCAAATGTTGGTCGGAGTAGTTAACTCGAGAGGGGAGGGGTTAATTGAGTTACTATATAAAAATTTCTATTTAAAAGATATCAGTTTTACAAATAATGATTTCCCCAAAAATAGATACAGCCCAGTTAATCAAGGTTATACTGTTATAAGAGTTTGACTATTTAAATGACTTCTTAGAAGATTGTTTAATTATCAGTAATATTAATTGGTATTAATAAAATTACTTTTGAAGTTATCCTACTAAGACAAATAAGATATAACTTCTTTCCAAGACTAACTA